>JARHVA010000120.1:2512500-3165000 GCA_037957365.1 Torreya grandis | reverse complement strand
AAGCAGTTTGGAGACCTATGACTAAGGCTTCGTACTCAACCATGTTATTGGTGCAATCAAAATCAAGCTTGAAAGATAAAGGAAGAGGTTTAATATTAAGAGGGATAAGGATGATACTGATTCTTCCACCACATTGATACTTTGACCCATCAAATAACATGGTCATCTAATAAGTGAAATCCTCTTGAGAAAGATTCATGATGGACTCATCAGGAAACTCAAGAGGATAAGGTTGGTTGTATTATAAAGGTGCCTTGTCCAATTGATCAAAAATTACTTTCCCTTTAATTAAATTTTTATAAAGGAACTCAAGATCAAACTTAGCTAAGATCATGAGCCATTTAACCATACGTTGATTCTGGTATGGCTTAGAATGCATATACTTGAGTGGGTCAGTGTTGTTTATGACATAGGTTTTGTGGTTAAGAAGATAATGATGGAGTTTGGAGGCCATAAAGGCCAAATAAAGGCACAAGTTCTTGGTATGGGTATACTGAGTTTCATACTCTATAAGCATTTGACTCATATAGTAGATGGTTTGCTCTTTATGCTAATCATCATGATGTGTAAGCATTTCCCCTAAGGAATGGTTGATGATGGAAATGTATAGGTAAAAGGGTTGATCCTCTTTTGGAGGAACAAGAATAGGCATAAAAAGGAAATATTTTCCAAGTGAGTCAAAGGTCTTTTGATATTCTTTATTCCATTTAAAGGAGATATCCTTCTTAAGAAGATGATGGAAAGTTTGGCATCTGTCATATAGTTGAGAGATAAAGCTATTAAGTATAGGATATACTAAGAGGGGGGTGAATAAATATATCATATATCTTATAAATATTTTACTTAATCAAATTCCACTAACCATTCATTCAAGATATTCAATAAAATTGAAACCAATATGCACCACACAAGAGAGAGAGAGAGAGAGAGAGAGAGAGAGAGAGAGAGAGAGAGAGAGAGAGAGTAGATATTTATATGAAAACCCAAAATGGGAAAAACCACAAAGAACAATCTCAATTATATGAAAGAGCACCAATTCAAATTATAAATTTTGCAAGCACCAACTTGCAGGAGCATCAAACCCTTTACCAAGCACCAACACAGTAATTATTTGTGAGCACCAACCCATATGAGCACCAACTCATAAGAGCACCAGCCTCTCTTGTGTATAAAACACAACTATATCTCAATGTTGTTTACTCAATAAATGATATAAATCTACAATATCTCCTTCTATTCTCTCCTCTTTTCTTATATAAAACAAATATAAACCATGCACTCTCTTGAATATTTCAAATGGCTTTTTGAGCCTTTATTTATAGCTTTATAAATGACCTTTGGCATTCACCCTTTGTGTCCCTTCAATTCTTATGGAATATGGCACCATAATTTCATGACCCTTCATATCCTTTCATTTGAAAAGTCACATGGTGACCCTTCGTGAGAAAATTTATCCTTTCCCCTCTTGTCTTTGTCTTGGTGACCTTTCAAATTCCTTAAGATGACTCTTCATGGAAAAATGTACCATACCCTTTTTTGTCTTCACTTGGTGACTCTTGGAATTCCTCAAGATGACTCATCATGGGAAAATGCATCCCATTTCTTTTTTGTCTTTACCCCATGACTCTTTGACTTCTCCATGGGCCCTATTTTGACTTTATGCAACCAAAAATATATTTGTTAATATTAAATCAATATTAACACACATTAGCTAAGATATGAACATTGAAAACACCATTGAATGCTATGGGGCCTTTATCACCAAAAATTTCTAGACCTTTGACATCAATGACAATATTTCCAACAATATCCCCTTTTGTCATTGATGACAACCTCAAACTAAAACTACCACATCTTGAAATCTACAGTACACATGCCAACTTGCACATAATATCATCTAAAAACCATAGAGTAACTCCCCCTTACTATAACAACCTATACCTATTCTTTGTACCTATTTTCACACCTGTATCTATATCTATTTTTTTACCTATTTCTATTCTTCTCCCCCTTTGACATAAATGGCAAAGGGCCTATCCTAGATCTAATACTTAGCTCCCCCTCAACTGATTTTGATCCTCAATGGCAAGAAGTAAAATAAATTACTCCCAACTTCTCCCACAGATACTCAAATGTGTCTTTTGGTAGTGCCTTTATGAAAATATCTACAATATATTTTGTAGTAATGACATATTCCATCTTAACCTATTGATCTACAACCTACTCTCTCAAGAAGTGATATTTGATAGGAATATATTTTTGCTTGAATGTATCACTGGATTCTTAAAAATATTAATAGCACTTGTGTTGTCACAAAAAATATAAATAGGTTCATCATATTTTACCATGATATCTTCTAAAGTTTGCTTCATCCAAAAAACTTGAGTATAACACAATACCACTGCAATATATTCTACTTTAGCTATAGAAAGTGATACTAAATTCTTCTTTTTACTTAGCCATGATACTAATCTATCACCAAGGAAGAAAGCTCCTCCACTTGTAATCATTCTATCATCCAAGCAACCTGCCCAATCTAAGTCTATATAAGCAACCAAAGTGAAATATTTCCCTATGGGATACCACAATCCATAATCTAATGTCCCCTTGATATATTTGAATATCCTCTTCACCAACTGAACATAACTCTCCTTTGGGGTTACCTGATATCTTGCAACCATGCCTACTGCATGTATAATGCCTGCCCTTGATGTTGTCAAATATAAAAGACTACCAATCATAGATCTATACAAAGATTGATTTGTAAAGTACGAATCTTCATCCTTACTCTCCTTGTTCCCTGTACCCATTGATGTACCAACTGGTGCATAATCCTCAAAACCAAACTTTTTCAACATTTTTTTGGCATATTTACTTTGAGATATAAAAATTCCTTTATCTAACTAAAAAATTTGCAACCCTAAGAAAAATGACAATTCTCCAAGCATAGACATCTCAAATTCTTTTTGCATATTATCAAAAAATTATTTTGTCATATTTTCAATGTTACCTCCAAATATTATGTCATCAACATATACCACAACAATCAACTGATGCTCACCTTTTGTTTTGATGTAGATATTACTATCATCAAATCCTCTCTTAAAACCTTGTTCCTATAAGTATTTATCAAGTCTTGCATACCAAGATCTAGGATCTTATTTCAATCCATACAATGCTTTCTTCAATATGCATACATTAATACTATCATTTGAGAGAAAAAATCTCTCTGGCTGCTCAATGTAGACCTCCTCTTCTATATTCTCATTCAAAAAAGTAGACTTGACATCCATTTAAAATAATTTGAAATTTTTAAACACTGCATATGCAAGAAACATTCTAATAGCCTTTAGCCTTGTCATTGGTGCAAAATTTTCTTCAAAATCTATTCCCTCAATCTGAGCATATCTTTTACATACTAATCTTGATTTATTTCTAGTTACTTCTCTACTTTCATTTTACTTATTTATGTAAACCTATTTTGTTCCTATCACATTGTGATCTTTTGATCTAGGCACTAATTCCCAAGTATCATTATTTTCTATCTGATTTAATTCTTCATCCATTGCCTTAACCTAATGCTTATCATGTCTAGCTTCTAAAAAAGTTCTAGGTTAAATTTTGGATAACAAAGAGAAATTAACTTTCTCATATTCACTTACCATCATTCTTCTGATGCAAACTCCTTCATATATGTCTCTGATGATGTCACTTTTATTATGATTTATTTGGACATATTTGGATGGGTTTTTGGTGTCCTTTTTCTCCTTCTCATCTTCATCTAATTCTTTAAAATCTTCCTCTTCAATAATTTTAGGAATGTCTATTAGATCAATGATTTTTTATGTTCCATCTTCTTTTATCCTGACACTTGCACTTTCAACTATTTTCTTGGTACTTTTGTTATAACATTTATAAGCTTTACTTTTACAAGAATAATTAATAAATATACCTTCATCTTCTCTAGATTCAAACTTACCTAATTTTTCATCGGTTCTCTTTATGAAGCATCTACTATCAAAAACTTTGAAATAGTCGACTATAGCTTGTTTGTCTTTCCATATCTCATAAGGAGTCTTTTCATTATTGACTCTCAATAATGCTCTATTCTGGATATGCACTATTGTACCAACTACCTCTCTCCAATATTTATCTGATATCTTGGATTAATTTAGCAATGTCCTCACCATCTCCTGAACTATTATGTTTCTTCATTTAACTACTCCATTTTGTTGTGGAGTTTTGGACGATGAATAATGTCTCTTTATTCCATAGTCTTCACAATACTCAATAAACTGATCTGACATGAATTCTCCTCTTCAAATTGATCTTAGGCATTTAATATTCAAACCAATTTCATTCTCAACTAATACTTTGAATGCTTTGAAATGTCTGAAAGCTTCTAATTTTTTCTTTAAAAACATTACCCAAGTCATACATGAAAAATCATCAATAAGCAACATGAAATATTTCTCACCTTGAGTACTTTGAGTTATCATAGGTCCACACAAATTAGTGTGAACAATTTCTAACATCTGAGTGGTTGAGTATTCTTTTGTTTTGAACCACCTTCTGGCCTACTTCCCATGTTGATAAGGTTCACAAAGCATGTTGGATGGCTTTATAATCTTTGAAATATTTTTGACTGCTTACTTCTTGTTGATGTTGACAAGATTGTCAAAATTTGTGTGTCTCATTCTCCTATGTCATATCTAACTTTCTTCAATCTGACTCAAACAACATCTTTGACCTTTGATATCAAATAACATATACAAATTATTGTCAGTTCTTTGAGCATCTAAAACCAACATATTTAAATCTTTTCTCCTAATTTCACAACATTCTACATAAAAATTTAGTGTGTACTCCTGATCACACATTTGACTTACACTCAAAATATTATGTTTAAGACCTTCTCCATACAAAACATTTTCAGTTTTAGTTTTACCATTATCCAAACTTAGTGTCACTTTTTTGGCAATTCTAGTAGTAGTGTTATCTTTGAATTCCACTATGCCACCATTGATCTTATTTAAGGTTATGAACTTGATCTTGTCTCTTATCATGTGCCTCAAACATCCACTATCAATGAACCATGCATTTTCTTCATTTCTTGCATGCAAAGATGTTTGTACCAACATAGAATTTTCAAATTGTTTCTTCTGCCATGAATTTGTCTAAACTTTCTTCTTGATGAATGGAGCCTTGAAAATTTGGTCCTTCTTGACTGAATCAAACATGCTTCTATAATACCAAGTTATGTGTCCAAATTTATTTCACTTGTAACATATTATGGCCTCTTCATTAAATCTTGATAGAGGAGCAAAAGAGTTGTGGCGTCTGATTGACTCTGCATGAGTTTCCTTCTCTTTGTTTTTAAAATTGTTAGCCCTTTTTTGACATTCTATTTTATTATGACCATATCCATTACAATAAAAATAGTAACCATAAAAATATAACCTATTTTTGTATCTCTAACCTGATTGCCTTTTATATCTTTGTTCCTTCCAACCTTCATTATTTGAGATGTCCTCTGTATTCTTAACTTCTTCCTTTTTGTTTCCTCTTTTGTAAGAGCTTCAACATAGCTATATTTATTTTCAAATATGATACCTATCTTATTTGATATTTATTTTTGGCCTTCTAATATCTTATTCAATATATCAGTGCTTTTCTCAAATTTTGAATTATTAGTTACTTTATCATTGATATCTTTCTTTATTTTCTCAAGATCTACTTTTAAAGAAGCAATTTCAATAACATACCTTTCACATTCTTCACTTACTTTTTATAACTATGCTATTAGATATTTTTCATTCTTCTTAGCTTCTTCAAAGTATGCTTGTAAATCTTTAATTGTTTCTTTTGACCCCTTTTCATTTTTCTCAATTTGAGGCTTCAATAATCGATTCTTCTTCTCAAGAGATTTTAACTTTTCTAAGGCACAAATGAGTTCTCCTTCTAGATTCACTTTGACTTCATCTTGTTCTTCTTCTTGATCATCTATACTATTGCTTGCATAGGCATCTTAATATATAGACATGAATATAATCTCTTCTTCTTCTAAATTATTGACTCCACTATCTTCGGCTGAGTTAGGATCTTTCGAATTTAAACTCTTCTTATCGAATCCCTTATTGAATTTTCCTTTGAAATTCTTCTTGTATGTATACTTTCCTTCTTCATTGTCACCATTACCCTTAACTGGGCACTTAGCTAACAAATCTTCAATCTTTCTACAATTAAAATATTTAAAAGGTAATTTTCCTTGATATTTACCTGTGCCCTTTTTTGGCTTGTAGATGAATAGAGCTCTATTGTCATATTCTTCATTGCTAGAGCTATCACTTGATTCTTGAATCTTAGCCTTCTCTTTCTTTGATGTCTTGAAAGCAGCTTCTCTCTTTGAGGGTTTCTCTTATTTGGTTTACATCTCATATGTCATAATAATACCATGTAACTCATTCATCTTTAGCTTGGATAAATTCTTCATCTCTTCAATTGCTAAAACGTTTGCATCATATATCAAAGGTAGAAATCTCAAAACTTTTTGTACCATGATTGATTCTTCTAAATTTTTTCCAAGACCTTGAATCTAATTAACTATTTGATTAACTCACAAAAGGTAACTCGCTATATTTTCTTCCTCTTCCATCTTCAAATTCTCAAATTGTCTTCTAAAAGTCTGAATTTTAGCTTGTTGAACCTTTCCATCACCTTTGTAAATATTCTCAAGCTTTACCCAAGTTTTATGAGTAGATTTACATTGCATAACTTTAAAAAAAATTGATTCACATAAACCACATAAAATAATATTTAAATCTTTAGCATCATTTTCACTTGCCTTATTTTCCACTAGAGTAGTTATAAGTGTTTATGGCTCTTCATATTCCTCCACCACTGCTTGCCAAATGTCGAATCTAAGGGCCATCAAGTAAGTCCTCATCCTTATGCTCCAAAGAGCCTAATTTATCCTATCAAATAAAGGTGCCTTATTTTTCAAAAAACTTTCATGTGATCATGCTTTCCTCAATCTACCTTCAAAATGTAAAACTTTTTCAAAAAGAACCTGCTCGAATACCAATTGTTGAGCATGGGATATACTAAAAGTGGGGTGAATTAGTATATCATATATCTTATAAATATTTTACTTAATCAAATTTCACTTAACCATTCATTAAATATATGCAATAAAATTGAAATCAATGTGTACCACATAAGAGAGAGATACCATATTTTTACGTGGAAATCTAAATGGGAAAAATCATAGAGAACAATATCAAGTATATAAAAGAACACCAACTCAAATTACAAAGTTCACAAGCACCAAATTGTAGGAACATCAACCCCTTTACCAAGCACCAACAAAAAAATTATTTGTGAGAACTAACCCACAAAAGCACCA
This sequence comes from Torreya grandis, assembly GCA_037957365.1. NCBI lineage: Eukaryota > Viridiplantae > Streptophyta > Pinopsida > Cupressales > Taxaceae > Torreya > Torreya grandis. The sequence goes on along the minus strand of JARHVA010000120.1, from coordinate 3,157,595 downwards.
ACCCCTTGTAAAGATTTGTGAGCACCAACCCACAGGAGCACCAACCCCTTTTGTGTATAAAACACAACTATCTCTTAATGTTTCTTACTCAACAAATGATAGAACTCTACAATATCTCTTTCTATTCTCTCTTATTTTCTTATATAAAATATATACAAACCATGCACTCTCTTGCATATTTCAAATTGATTCTCAAGCCTTTATTTATAGCTTTCCAAATGACCTTTGGCATTCACCCTTAATGTCCCTTCAATTCTCATGGAAAATAGCACCAAACTTGCATGACCCTTCGTATCCTTTCATTTGAAAAGTCACATGGTGACCCTTCATAAGCAAATTCATCATTTCCCCTTTTGTCTTTATCTTGGTGACCTTTTGAATTATTTAAGATGAATCTTCATGAAAAATGTGCCATACCCTTTTTTTTCTTCACTTGGTGACTCTTAGAATTCCTCAAGATGACTCTTTATGGGAAAATGTGTCCCATTCCTCTTTTGTCTTTACCCCGTGACTCTTTGAATTCTCCATAGGCCCTATTTTAAATTTATGCAACCAAAAATATATTTGTTAATATTAAATAAATATTAACACACATTAGCCAAGATATGAACATTAAAAACACCATTAAATTCTATGGGGCCTTTATCACCAAAAATTGCTAGACCTTTGACATCAATGATAGTATTTCCAATAGAAGTAACAAATGGATTGGAGCTTCTCCTACAAACTATGGAGCTGATTGAAGTTGGTCTAAGGAGGCATGTCGAGGATAACCTTAACTATATCAAGATCGACTTCAATTATATATATAGAGAGAGAGAGACAATAAAGCCAATAAATTTGCCTTAAAAAGACCCCAAAGATACACTTCTTAGGGTTAAGGTAGACATAAAAGTGGATAAGGCACTCAAAGATAACCTTGAGAATGGATAAATGATCCTTATGACATTTAAACTTTCTAAGAAGGTCATCGATGTAGTCCTCTATGGTATTATGAATAAGGTTATGAAAGATATAGGTCATAACACATTGGTAAGTTATACCAACATTTTTTATACCAAAAGGTATGACCCTATAGTAGAAGGTCCCACACAGGGTGATAAAAGAAATTTTAGATTGATCTTTTAGGGCAATCAAGATCTGATTATAGCTTGAAAACCAATCCATAAGAGATAACATCTTATGTCTAGCTATAAGATCAATAAGCTGGTCAATGCTTGGCAAAGGGAAGTTATCGTTTGGAAAAGCAAGGTTAAGATCATGAAAATTCAAAGTCCCCCTATTACTTTGGTAACATGAATGACATTTGAAACCCAATGGGGATAGTTAATGGGTTAGATGAAATTAATGGACAAGAGGTGTTGAAGCTCTTATTTGTTAAGAAGGGCTATGCAAGGGTACATCCAACAAAGCTTTTTCCTAATAGGTTTAGAATTATGGTTGGTAATAATATAATGGGTGGTGATGGAGGGGTCGATACATAGCATATCATTGTAAGACCAATAAAATTTTATGTTATGGTATTACATAAAGGAAGAGAAATTTTGATGATCCAAGGGATCTAGGGATTGGATGATTTTTATGATGTGTGGGCTATATTAAGTACCCAAGTTGACATCCATGGTGGATTCATTAAACATGGTTTAAGTCTCAAAAGGGAGAGATTTTTGGATAGAATAATCTTCTACACCAAGATAGGTGATAAGGGAATCATCATCCTGACACTAAATAATATTAATGATAGGAGAGTCATCTTCTACCATCTTAGGATGAGTCAAAGGAATGGTCATAGTCTCCCCATATTATTGATAAGTTAGGGGTCCTTAAATAATCACATTTATGAAAAAAATGTTAGATGGAATGATATCTATATCCTCATATTTTGAAGGAGAATGGTTTGGCGAGGACAAGAATTCTTCCTCAATGATGGTGACAGGAGGTAGGTTGGTTGGCTCTTCTGGTGGAATGAACCTGAGTCCAAACCATTCATGAGGTTTTTAGGTTTTAAAAGGTAGTAACTTGTGTGGTCTACATTCATATCACCCTAGACTAAATCCCTTCCAAGCACACCTATGGAGGTATGTCTTAACAAAATCTGGTTTATCTAAGTAGGATAAATCAAAGGTGAATGGTTTATGAGAAGAGGAGGTAGAAGAGGTGAAAAGTGATTTATCAAGTTCCCCATAAACAAGATTGGTTTGGTAATTATGGGGCCTAAAAATAATGATGGTTCCCACATTAGAATCATAACCAGGCTATTGGTCAAGATTCCCATACTCTTGGGGAGTAGGGAAGGCATCCAAAGTTAAGAGGAGATACTCCCCAAGCAAGAGACATTGCAATGTTGATTCCAAGGGGTCATTCATGGGGATTTGAGAGGAAGGGATGGATGAGCTAGTGGAATCTTGGTTAATAGAAGAGGAAGAAGATTCCTCTTTGATTGGGAGGAGAATATTGTTAGGTTGGTAAGTCATAGTACATGACTTAAAAGGGCTCGAGTTAGTTGGTATGGTATGGACTTGACCCTCGTACTTAAACTTGATACACTGATGTAAGGTGAATGGCACACAACCCATGGAATGGATTATACTAAAACTCATATTCTACTATGTAGAAGAGTTTAGGAAGAGTGTGAGGTCTCAAATGAATATGAAGTACTATTATCCCTAAGGTTGTTTCCATGGTATCATTAAAATATTAGAGCACGACTATAGTTTCTGACATGATATTATATGGTAGTTTTAATTAGTCATACACATGGGAGGAAATAATGTTAATTTTGGCTCCTACATCAATCATTACTAATATGGGTTTGGTTGATGTAGGTAGTAATTAAAAGTGGAGGATTCAAATCACTTGGATGAACAAATGTTATATCTAAATCCTTGAATGTAACAAGGGCAGAAAGCTGAAGGGCTCTGATAAAGGCTACTAGAGGTTGTGTATCCTTGGGTTTAACCTCTATGGACTATAAGGCCTCCATCATTACCTGATGGTGATGGGGTGAGGTATTTATTATCTCATATAACATCATATTCACTATTGTTTGGTGAATTTGATTTAGAAATACCCTTTATATTAATTTAGAGGGGTTAGATTTGGGGGCACCCAAGATAGAATCCTTTGGCTTGGGTGCAGGTGTTTAGGCTTGGTTAGGTGATTTGGTGGTGAAATAGAGGTATATCCATAAAATAGACACATTTGATTTCCTTTTATCCTTTTGTTAGGCTTGTGATCATGTGACCACATGAACGGTATGGATTTGGAAAGGAGATAGGATAGTTGACTGCTTCGGTTCCTCCTCACTCTCAGATGAGAGTTTAGGGGTAGGTAGGTGTGAGGTGGTTTCTCTTGTATTTTGGATTGGTGGTGGGCTCATAGCAGGTTCCTCTGTCAATAAATCATCCTCATCACATAGTTTGTGGACTATGACTTGGAGAGATTTACAATTATCTATATCATGTCATGACATCTTATGGTATGAGAAAATCAAAGTGTCATTAAACCAAGATGGCTTAGGGATAAGGGGATCAAATAGTTTGATAGGAAGTAATACCAATTAATAATATTACAATAACCTTTGTAAGATGGTCGAGTAGGAATCTAGTAAGGGTGTAAGGGAGTGGAGGTTTTGGCTTTGACAGTTGGGGTGGAAGCCTTCTTAAGGGTAGGTTTGACAATAGGAGATTTAGGTGATGGAACATTTTTGGTGGGTGGTTTAGAGGTAGATGGTTTAGAGCCTAATGGATTCAAAGTAGATGGTTTGGAGATGGAAGGTTTGGTGGTGTATGGCTTGGTAAGAATAGGCAGAGGTGTAGTTATAAGCAAAGGTTAGGTTTGGGATTTTTTTGGGAGATTTGGTTTCTTGATCAAGGTGGAGGGGTAATGCCCTAATATCTAATAAGGATGAGTTCCTAGAATGTAAGGCAAAGTGGACATGAGGGGCAAGGTTTTAGATTTAGGAATTCTAGATTGCTCTACTTTCTTGGTTGGCTTGGCTTGTAGTGATCTAGAGATCATTTCAAAAAAGTTCTCAAATTATACTTATACCTATACCATTACATAGGACTCATCAAGATCTTTCCAATGGTATGTATTACTCTAGAAATAGAGATCATTTGCTCTTTGTGTAGCCAGTCCAAGTTTGTATCAAAGTAGGTCAATAGGTGGTCAATACTAGTCAAACTAAAAAAATTGATGATCTTAAAATGTTTATGAACAAGTTCCATAGTGTAGATATCATTTAGATATTTTTGACACATTTTACTATTCAAAAAATAGATTTGGTATGTGCAAGTTATGACCAGTCAAAGTGATGATGTGGCCATAAAATGACATGGCAATAGAGTTACATGGGAAATGAAAAGCCATTTTAATATGGTTAAAATATAAACCATCATATATTCAGGAATACTTATCACCCCATATTTTTAAATACATGGGATATTATTAAAATTCCCATATTAAAATGTAAAGGGATAATATAAATCCCACAAAAAATGGTGAAATGGGATATTATCCAATCCCATCAAAAATGGTAGGGATAATGATTAATCCCACTATTTGTGCACCTTTAACAAGTATATAAAGGGGTGCGGGGTTATTTGGAAATCATTGAAATTGGAATTGGAAAGGGAATTATAATTGGAATTCATTCCAAGGTTTCAAAGGTCTCATGGAAAAGTTGAGAGTCAGAGCGCTGAGAGCCAATTGCTAGAGCCAAAATTTTGAGACACTTCTGGTGATATAATTATTTTCCTTATTTGAATTCATTTGAGACATTTTTTAAAGTCTTAAAGTAATACTTTTGGTGGAGAAATTTAGGAATGCGAGATTACTTTCACAATAGGAAGGTGGAAGGTTTGTCCATGAGTTTTGACACTTTTTGAAGGTTTATTGTAGAGTTTATGCAGTCTTAGAGGTGTGCTTTAGAAAAGTGGAGAATCTATTTGAGAGTTATGAGATTCTTCAAAAGACTGAACATACACATTTGGAATTGTTCTAGGAAGTTGAAGAATCTATTTGAGAGTTTTGATATTCTTTGAAGGTCTAAACATACACATTTGGGTGAGGGGTTATTTGTAAATCATTGGAACAAGTACATAAAAGGGTTAAGGGTTATTTGTAAATCATTGGAATTGGAATTGGAATGGGAATTGGAATTGAAATTCATTCCAAGGTTTCAAATCTCTCATGGAAGAATTGAGAGCTAAGAGTTGAAGATCTGATAGCCAAGAGCTAGAGAAAGAAATGAATCTAGCCATATGTTAAGAGACCTAATTTGAGTTTTTTTAAACCACTTTTTAAAGTCTTGAAGTAAGACTTATAGCAAATAACTTTAGGAATGCAAGATTGATTTTCATGATAGGAAGGTGGAAGGTCTATTCATGAGTTTTGGGACTTTTCAAATGTTTATTGTTGAGTTTTGTGTAGTCTTATAGGTGTTCTTCACAAAAGTGGAGAATCTATCTGAGAGTTTTGAGATTCTTTGAAGGGTTGAACATACACATTTGGAAGTGTTCTAGAAAGGTGAAGAATCTATCTGAGAGTTCTAAGATTCTCTAAAGTTTTGTAACATGTGAATTCATTATTGTTCTATAAGGGTTGCCTTGTACTTACAAACATTTAATAATGAATTGGTTTAGCTAATTTGTGAACCTAAAGACATAGGCATTATCAAACTTTGTAATTAACTCTTGTGCAGTGTGGTTGGTATTCTTGCATTGCTTTTTTTTAAGTTGATTATTTGATGGATTAATTTTAGTATATTTTATAAATTACCTACAAAGATCCAAGGTAAAACTTTTGCATAGAAATTAGTGCTAGTTTATAGATCAAGTTTAGTATTAGAGTGGTTCTTGCCAATTGCAAACAATATTTTTGCAGTGTGTTAGTGAGATTCTATTTATGTATTGACATGAAAGTATAGGCTATTTAGGACCATCTTGAAGAAATTTATATGCACCATAGTGGTTTTAATAAAGGAACATAGATAGAGGAAAGGTTCCTACTATCCCAAGTACTAGTTAGCATTTGGAATCCCTAATTTGATAAAGGACACCATCTGGACCTCTAAATATTGTCTTACGATCCGTGAGAGCCTCTAGGTAGAGTATTCTAGATGTTTTAGAGAGATGTTTTATTATAATTGTGTTCTATGGGGACATAAAAATGAGTTATGTGACTATTTATGTAGTACATCAATTGGGATTGCCAATTTTTCCACTACTACATGTCAAAATAGTTGACACATAGAATGGCACTGTCTAAGGTATGGAAGCATGTTGTTGCACCTTACAATTTGTAGTTAGGAGATAGTTCTTAGACATGGTGACTCTCAATATCATTCCATTGGAGATGAACAATATGGTTATAGTAAATTTGTATCTCTTCACTTAGTAAGCATCTTTCAAATATGATGGCATAGAGATTCACCTAGCTCACACTTGGATCGTGCAGTTTGAGATAAGGTAGGTCTCTAGACCTAATCATGACAATTCTAGGTAGACTTTGGACTCATATGTACCAGGTGACCATTAGGAACCTAAAGGAGAGCTATATGATGATCCATAGGGTGACTACTAAAGGAGCTAGTGTCCACAACAAGATTTAATGGCTAGTAAGGAATCTTAGGTGGTAGTTAAAGGATTTCAAGTATTTTGGTTTATCCATTTGTATATGCTCATATAACTATCAAAAATAATGCACTAGTTAGGATGTATGAATAAGACCCATATGGGTAGTATTATGACATACACCATGAAATTTATTTTTTTGTGGAGTCACCTATAGAGAAGAATTGAGTGACAAGTTTATCATACTCAAGTTGTCTTCTCACATTTTGGTAGACATTTTTCATTAACAATGGTATATGTAGATTAGGGTATGCTATATTCTTGTTTCTTTCTATAGAAAAAAATTTGGTAGACCCAGAAATCACTTGGTCCACACTCAATTCTGTGTAGAGGCCCTTGGATAGCCATGCAACAAAAGAGGACGTTGATGGATGTGTTATTATACATGCATACTTTTGTGTAGAGGTTGTTAAGGTTGTGCAGTAGAAGAGGACATGGATGCACATATAGATTCTCAAATTGGTGTAAAGGCTCATTACAGTCATGCAATAGAAGAGATTCAAGATCTTAGTTCTGTATAGAAGCCCTTAGATGGCTGTGTAATAGAGGAGAACATGGATGTATGTGCAAAATCTTAGATTTGTGTAGAGGCTCATTGAGGCTATGTAGTAGATGAGATTCATGATCCCATATCTATGTAGAGGCTCATTGAAACCATGCAGTAGAGGAGATCACTAGAATTCAATGTAGAGGCTCATTATATTCATGCAATAGAAGATATCACTAGAATTTTGTATAGAGGCTCATTGTAACCATGCAGTAGAGGAGATCACTAGACTTCTATGTAAAGGCTCATTACAGTAGAGGAGATCACTAGACTTCTATGTAGAGTTTCATTGAAGCCATGCAGAAGAAGAGATCACTAAAATTTTGTGTAGAGGCTTGTTAAATCCATGCAGTAGAAAAGATCACCAGGTTTTTATGTGTAAAGGCTCATTGAAGCTGTGTAGTAGAGAAGATCACTTGGCTTATCTATGTAGAGGCTCTTGTGAAGTCGTGCAATAGAGCAAGTCATCACATTCTGAACCCTAGTTATGTGTAGAGGCTATTGATGGTCATGAAGTAGTAGAGGTATTATATAAGGTGTGATTATTCAGTTATTCTAAGTGTTGTAGGCATAGTTTTAGAACTTGAGTAGATTGATAAGATAGTATCTTCAGAACTGACAGGGATTTCAATGGATACTAGATTTTGGTAGACTAAAAGCCTTCTTAGAGGGGAAGTATGATCTATATATCATTTTAAAAAAGTTACCAAATTATATTGAGACCTATACCATCACATAGGACTCATCAAGGGCTTTCTAATGATATATGTAAATCTAGAAATAGAGCTCATTTGATCCTTATGTAGCCAGTCCAAGTTTTGATCAAAGAAGTCAACAGATAATCAATGTTGGTTAAATTGGAAAACTTTATGATCTTGGAATGTTTATGAACTAGTTCCATGGTTTAGATTTTTTTGAGAGCTTTTTGTCACATTTTACCATTTGAAAGATAGAGTCTATATGTGCAAGTTATGACCTGTCAAAGTTAGGTCAAAATGGTGATGTGACCATAAAATGACGTGGTAATAGAGTTACTTGGCAAATGAAAATCCATTTTAATATGGTTAAAATATAAACCATCATATATTGGGTAATAATTATCACCCCATATTTTTAAATACATGGGATATTATTAAAATTCCCATATTAAAATGTGAAGGGATAATATAAATCCCATAAAAATGGTGAAATGGGATATTATCCAATCCCATCAAAAAAGGTAGGGATAATGATTAATCCCACTATTTGTATACCTCCAACAAGTATATAAAGGGGTGAGGGGTTATTTGGAAATCATTAGAATTGGAATTGGAATTTATTTCAAGGTTTCAAAGCTCTCATGGAAGAGTTAAGATCCGAAGAGTCGAGATCCAAAGAGTTGGATAGTTGAGAGCTAAGAGCTAGAGCAAGAGATGAATCTAGCCATATGCTGAAAGACCTGATTTGATTTTGATTGAGCCACTTTTTAAAGTCTTGAAGTAAGACTTCTGGTAGAGAACTTTAGGAATACAAGATTGCTTTTCATGACAGGAAGGTAGAAGGTTTGTTCATGAGTTCTAAGACTTTTTGAAGGTCTGTTGTTGAGTTTTATGTAGTCTTAGAGGTGTGATTTGGGAAAGTGGACAATCTATCTGAGATTTTTGAGATTTTTCAAAGGGATGAACATACACATTTGGAAGTGTTTTGGGAAGGTAAAGAATATGTCTAAGAGTTATGAGATTCTTTGAAGGTCTATAACATGTGAATTTAGTATTTTTTTATAAGGGTTGCATTGTACTTTTAAACATTTAATAATGAATTGGTTTAGCTAATTTTTGAACCTAGAAACGTAAGTATTTTCAAACTCTGTAATCAAATCTTACGCAGTGTGGTTGGTATTCTTGCATTGTTTTTCTTTAAGTTGATTATTTTATGAATTAATTTTGATATATTTAATAAATTACCTACAAGGATCCAAGTTGAATTTTTTACATATAAATTAGTGATAGTTTATAGATCATGTAGTTTCTTAGGTGGGTTAAAAGGTGTCAAATCTACCTTCAATGTAGGATGGGTAAGGTTCTGAGTGGGGAGAATGCCAAAATTCTTGATGGTCTTGGATGAAATAATGGAAGGTATTTTGGTTTCTTTTAATGGAGTTGGGTTAGAGGGTTTATAAGGTTTGGGAGGTGGAAATTTCATTGGTTTGATTGGAGTTATGGTGGGTTCACTAATGGAAGTGGAAGGTTGGGTAGATAATAGTGTGGTTGAGGGATCTTTCTTAGTCAAATAAGGGAGCCCAAGACTACCAAAATGTGGCTCAATCAAAGTTAGGTTGGGATATAAACTCTAAGTTTTGAACCAACATAGAGAATGGCTTATAGATGGGCTTAGTTTCTTTAGTATTAGACTCAAAGGATAAGCCAAGGGATTGAGAAAGGGGATTAGTCACACTTTCCTTTTCCTCAAGTCATTCAAAGGTTTTTTAAGGTGATTCTTCCATAGGAGGGGTAAAATAAGTAACCTCTCCCTTAGATATGTTTTCTAAAAGAAGAGTGGATAGCTCTATAATGGAAGAGAAGGCCATGGTGGTAATGGTTTCCTCCTTTGTTATGCCTTCCAAAGGAGAGGTTAGTGGTTCCACTACCTCAATAAGTGGAGAAGGCAGGATAGTTGTTTCCTTTGTTTCATTTTCCAAAGGAATGGTAATTGAATCCACTACCTCAGAGAGGAAGAGGTGTTTTGGGCTATGGTTTCTTCCACTATGAATTCACTAAGAATGACATTAACTATGTAAACTTCATGCTTGTGGGAGGATTTTGCATTAGTATTTTCATTATTTGCGAAAGGTGAATGGTTGTCTAAAAATGTCAAGTGACTAATTTGGGGGTGTGTTTGGATTATCTAGCACAAGTTCCCCCTTATCAATTAACCCTTGTACAATGCTTTTGAATGTATTACTCTGCTAACATCATGTCCAATGACATAGTATAATGCACACAATTTATTTTCCTTATACCAATTAGGTATAAGATGAGAGGAATCAAATTATTGTGGGGGTTTGATTAGAGTAAGTTGTATGATAGATGCTTTCAACAAATTTTTCAAAACTAAAGCGTATAACTCCCCTATTGGAGTATATTGCTTTTAGTTATGGTGGTTTTGGTTTTTGGTATTTTTATTGGAAAAATTAGAAGAACTGGGTTGGTTAACAATCAAATGAGGAGTCATTTTAAGCATAATTGCATTCATGATTCCTTTGTCTTTAGTGTTGGTATTTGAGTGGTTTATGGTTTTAGAGGAAGAAGCTTCATTTGATTCGAAACTAGAGTTCTTATTTATCAAATTAAGCTTTCCTCCATTTATAGCTCTAATCTCTAACTTGCAGGCCATGCTGAATGCTTCATCAAAGGTTATGAAATTTTAAACCTACAAGGTTTATGAGATATGCTTGGCACAATCCCAAGAGAAAGGTTCAATCAACTTGCATTGGGGTAAAAAGAAAGAGAGTCGGTTAATCAACCCTCTCCAATGGGACACAAAGTTAGCAATTAATTCATCCTCGAATTGCCTAATGGAGTATAGATCAGTGATAGAGACTTTCTTATAAATATTTATAGAGAAATGGTCTAAGAATGTCTAGGCTAGTTGGGTAAAAAAGAAGAGGGAGTGCTTGGTAATATCACTATACTAATATAATACAGGACCAGATAGGGACATGGGAAAAGTGCAGAGGAGGAGAGCATCATCATAAAAAATCAAATAACATGAATGCCTAAATTCTCTAATATGTTGTTGGGGATCTTATTTTCTTTGAAATTTGGAAAATTTTGAAAGCTCCCATTGTGGAGGGTATGGTCGAATTGGGATGGATTGGTGGATTTGCTCTTTACAAATTTGATCATTTGACAAGAGGTTATGGGCACCAAAAATGGATGACTCTATATTGGTCATCTTGTCCATCAACATATTAATAAGATTAGTTTATGATTATGCACCACAAAATTGTAAGGTATATTCTACTGGGATTGGGAAGGTACAACATATGGATAACTAGTGCAAGGTTGGGAAGATGCCACGTATTGGTAAGTGGGTATGGAAGGTTGGGAGCAAGCCACATATTGGTAATTGGGCATGGAAGGTTGGGAAAAATTTGGAGGCATATACCCTTTTGTGTTGAAGATATAGCCTAGGTTTGGTGCAATGGGCACTTATTGGGGAATAAATATTGATTGGGTAAGAGGCATGGTTGGGTTGATGGGTTGAAGGTGGGTAGTAACCTTAGTGCTAATAGGTGGAAGGGTAGAGGGTATGTAAGCTACCAAATTTTGGAAAGGGGTAGAGTTTGGTGGGTTGAAAATGATAAGTGGAAGGGTAACAACACTAGTGGAAGGTACTATAATGGTAAGTGGAGTATGGGTTATCAAAGGTTGGGTTGATCCTACATTGGAAGGGTTGTTGGTTGGTGGAATGGATTGGTTTTGGGTGGTGGTGTTGAAAGGGTTGTTGGTGGAGGAAGAGGCTTGGGTGACTAAAGGTTGGGTGGAGATGGTGATAACCAAGGTGCTACCCATAAGGTAAGGTGGCATGCCATAGGGTGGCTCAATAGGAGGAACCAAAGCAGGGGTACGATGATACATGGTGGTAAGGTAGTGTTGGAGGGATATTGAATTTTTATCAATAAGGGTGGTGAAATATGTATTTACTTGGTAAATTTTTTGAGATATATTAGGACTTTCAGAGTGATGGGGGGAACTTTCTACATCCAAGATGTACTCCATGGATGAGAAAGAAGAAGATGGGTGGTTGGGAGGTGGATCTTTATTTGCTTGGTTTCTTAGTTATTGTCTTGTCAAAACCATGCAAACTAAGAGAAAGAAAGGAAAAAATTGATCTTATACACTCAAAAGAGAAGCAATCAAAATAAAAGATTCAAGGAAAATAAGCATACACTAAGAGTATGTTTAAGTCCTAGAAAAAAATTTATCTCTCTTTGGGCTTATACCTCAATTTTTAAGGAATTATGAGAATCAACTTGAGCTTAGAGAAAAGGTACTAGAAGAGTATGTCTAAAGATGGTTTTAGGTTGTTAAAGGCTATAAAAATTTGTATTATAATTTGGTATGTGGCTTGATATTGGATCCTACCCCCTCACTTCACACACTGTAGAAATAGGGGTGTCGAGTGCTTAGACAAAATATACCAAATGCAAGAGATTATACTCAGCTAGTGAATTGAGTCTTGGTTTCTCCCCTTGGTAGTGAAGTTCAAGTAGGATAGCCAAAGGGTAAGGTTTACTGCTAGGTAATGAAATCCTAGTTGAGCCTTATGTCAGTGTTTGATGTTTGATTGGAATGTGTGTGTGTGTGTGTGTGTGTGTGTGTGTGTGTGTGTGTGTGTGTGTGTGTGTGTTTGTGAGAGAGAGAGTGTGTGATAAGAAGTGATTTTATATGATTAAATCCACTATTTTAATTAAACTAATGTGAACTAAATAAGAAAGAAAACAATATATGCAAGTTATTTTTAAACCCAAATGAAAATTTTGATTTATTTTCAATGAGGATAGGAATAACTAAGATGCACCTAAATACGATATGATGATGCAAGTCCTAATCCTAAGATGATTTCTTTTTGCCTTTTTAGAAATGAAAGAAAAATGAAAATTTTTACTTTTTTTCTAATAATGCAAAAGAGACTAAAACTTGTTTGGAAAATAAAAAATGAAATAAAGAACGTTTAATTTATAAAAATTAAATTTACAAAGGATGAAAATTTCACTAATGCAACTAAATGTCCTAAACAACTATGAACCCGAGAAAAAGTTCAAGGGTCCCACTGGGCATGCCAAAATGTTTCACTATTTTTTTGTTTATTTTTATTTTTAGAAAGCAATAAGAAACTTAAAGAGGGGTGTCATAGAAGAACCTAATTTTGTTGTGTGCACGTGAATCTAGTCAATTTTAGATGCTCATCTTTATCTAGGGAGGATGACTTGTAACTAATAAAGACACTAGAAAAGGGTGGATTAAAAAGATATATGGGTGGATTGCCTAGCATGAGCTAGATCCAAGAAGTACTAGGCTTCCTTAGAGGCTGTCAATCCATTCTTTAAGACAATTAAGTTATAATAAATGGAAATAGGTGCTTGCATAAAACAATAGAAGGTACTGAAACTTTGATGCAAGAAATTCTTGAAGGGAAACAAATAATTTTGCTAAAATAGCAATAAATTATTTAAAACTAAAGCTAAAGTGTTCAAACTTGTTTCAAAAAATAACTTAAACCTCTGTGATGTAACAAAAATTCAAAAATCAAAATTTGGGTACGGGCTGATAGGTGAAAAATGATTGTTCTTTTATGAAAAATAAAACACACAGTGACCATCAATGATCACTATGTAATCAATGATGGTTAGGGCAACCACTACTGATCGAGGAATAACCATTCCTAGTCAAAGATAACTGATGACATTTCCTTCTTGTTTGGGTGGAATGGTTGTTGGGTTGAGTTGCAGGAAGGATCTAAAGATACTTTTTGAGTTAGATATTATTTGTGAGGGTGAGATGAATTCTCAAAAGTGTTAAGATTAGGAGTCGGGTGGTTAGGTTCTTGGGAATGGTCTATGGGTAGTTTGGGGTAGAAGGTAAAGTGCTTTGAGTTACAAAACTCCAAAAAAAGGAATGGAATGTTGGGAGATGAAATGGATACACGAAATGAAACAACTGAAACTAGCTACTAAACTTGATAAAAAGTGTAGATACTTAATTCTGGAGTTGCTAGCTTGGAAGAGTGTTGGGGTTGAGTGTAAGATGTGTGGGATCTTAGAGTAATATGGGTAGAGTAATAGTACTTTGGATCTTCATGATGAGTTGTTGAAGCACTTGATACCTCTGGTTTGGTTTTTGGTTCACCTTAAAGCTTTGATTCACCTAAGAGATTAAGATTCTCATGTAAAGATAATTTCAACGCCCTGAGGCAAGGTTTTTGGGTTACATTAAGTAATCGTTGATGGTCCTAGTCAAGCATTGCTAATCGAGGGGTGACCATTGCCAGTTAGGGAGAAATAGTCAAAATTGGATAAAATTAGCCATTTCCACTAATAATTGGTCATTAAGAGGGTAAAAAATGGTTCAAGGTTAATAAAGGGATTATTGGGATGCATGAGGAATAAGTTTATGAGGATAGGGTCATTAAATATTAGGGTAGAAATGGTTTCTAGGCTACGTGTCGATTGACTAGCCATCGATTTGGGTACGTGAGGTGTAAATAGAATTAACTAGATTAATTAATTAATTAAATTAGCTAAATGGGTCAAGTAGGTGTGTTGAAGGATTTTAATAATTAATCCTAACCCAAGGGTTCCAAAGGGGCCAAGGGGTGTGTGATGATGACTAGAACCATGTTGTGTGGTTTTATAGTGTCTACAAAAGCATTTTTGACATTTTATATGGTAATTAGAAAATTGAGTGAGCAGTTGTACCATTTGCATTGTAGGCAAATTTGCTAATATACAATGATAATGCCTTTGGATTTTAGAGGGTCGTTATTAATTTACCTATTGTATAAATGACTTAGTGCTTGGTCAATTACTTTTTTTGTATATGTCTTTCCTATTCCAGTTCCCCCTATTAAAAATAGGTGAATTATTTTATCTAGAAAAAATTGTTTTATTATTGTAACATCTTTATTAATGTGTTGTTGTTCAGAGTTCAATTGCTTTTGTGAATTGAAATACTCATCTTTGCTTATTATAAATGGTTACCCAGCTATTTCTAAATTGATTGGTGGTCAAGTTTTTATTGGGTGTTTTATTGTAATTTGATTCATATTAGCACCAATATCATATTCATAATTTGTAGTAAAATGTTGATTAAATTCATTATCATTTTCAATGTCTAATATCATTATTTTTGCTTTATAAATGTGTGTAGCAACAATGTTGATGTCACCCCATTTTTTTTTCAATTGCACTATGAATTTAGCCTTTGTATTTGTATGGTTTCAAAGTGTTCAAGGTAAGTTGCGAGCCATGTTTTGGAATATTTTATCAATGTTTCTTTTGGTTCTCAATATGGTATGAACAACATCATTTTCTCTCTATAGTAGTTCTCAGGGTCAATGTGTTTGTTGTACCTCACATAGCGTATGATTTGTGATTTTTGATGTCTCTTCATGTTTATACTTGTTCCTATATAGTAGGATACATATTCTTCTAAGCACACATATTATAGATATTTTGGTCTTCTATTATATTTGTTCATGACTGAAACACACATTACATTTTGGGAATTGTCATGCTCATATACTAATAATTTAGGAATTTTAAAAACAAATGTTCTATTTTCCAATGGAAATGTGTTTATAATAAATGTTTTCCTAGAGCCATAATGCAGTGGTAGTGATAACACTATGTGCACTGCTTGTTGGCTAGACATTTGTTGATAGTTACAGAGGGTGTTACCAAGTTTTCGTACAAATTGGAATTTTATGTCATTTTTTTTATAGTTATTCTTAGACTTTTGAGAAATCCATTGTTAGTTTTCAATCCAACTTATTCATATAAGATGTGCATTCCATTGTAGTTGAGTATGCATCAAGAATATACTGCATATCTATATTTGCATACCAAAGCTTGGGAACACCAATTACAAAAGCATTGGTCCACATGTCTACTAGGTATTTTTTCAAAATTATTATAGGATGTGTAATAATTGATTGTAGTAGATTCACATAAATTTCCTTGGTTAAGTTTTTTATTTTAAAGAACATGTCAAATGTTTTATTTTTGTCATATTTTTTGTTTTCTAGTAACTTCAAAAATGTTTTAGCAGCACTTACAACTTCCTGTTATGTATTTTATAAAGGTTCTAATATTATTATTTCATCCATTAGAGGTAGTGAGAAGTTGAATCTATAGTATGATTTCTTGTACTTCTTACATGTTTTTGTATGATGATGGGTTTGCATTTGCATTAATGTTTCATTTAGCAATGATGAAATACAAGATATGTATTTTGTCATAAATGATTCAATTTTAACATTTGAACATTGGCCATAGATTGATGCATTGCATATAAAAAGCATAAAGTGAATGTGTTCATTTCCTCTATTTTGAAATTATATTAAAAAAAATTAATCAACAATGTCACCAAATAATTACTTTTTTTGCAACATCATCTTCTTAAATGCATTTATCTTGTGATTAAAATAAAAACTACAAATTATTGGATTCTTTCTTATCATCGAATTGATATCATCTGAGCATATATTCTCATTATACTAGCCATTTTTTGGCTATTCATACTACGGAAATCCAATTCCTAACACCATTATGTTGAAATTATCAATCTTACTCATCACATAATTTGGGCCAAAAACACTTAAATGCACTAAATGTTCAAGCTTGTCATATACAAGTGCTAATTTAGGCTAATGTATCCCTAAATGGGGCATTGCATTTTATGTGATTATTAACTTTTCTCAAGTCACTTTGATTCAAAATGGAAACAATACAATTTGACACTCTAAACCACTAAATTTTTCTAATTTAGAATCACATGACATGTGCATATGTTATTTTGCATCCACAATGATATAAAAGGGGAATGGATCTATACGCAACTGACACCTTATTATAATTACACTCCAGTCAAATTATGAGCTAGTAACTTGTCATTTCGACCAGTTTGATTAAGTGAACAACAAATTTCCAAAGAATTATAAAAAATTAATTAACCTCACTTAAGCAAATTAATCCAAATGAAGAGCTTACATGAAAAATCCATGAAAGTTATTCAATATTTCTTAAATAGAAATTCATTTCTAATATCTACACCATCAAGTGACATCATTTGTGGGTTGGAATCCATAAGCCATAAATGGAACAAATATCAAGTTTATGACCTCCCATGCCTCTTTAATGCCCCTTCCTTCCAAATATTAATGGGGATATTTATGGATTAAGACTCCAAAATTGAATTGATTAATGGCCACACATCTTGATCTCAATGTGGATGGCCATCATCGATTCTGATCATTTTAGAAAATCTATGAATACAAGGTTTATCACTCATATTTCAAAGCTCTTTTGGTTTAAACTTATTATGTAGAATTCTCTTCATAAGCCATCTTTGTGTAGTGTTATTATGCTTAATTAACAATAAGATAGCTTCATTATGGGCATAACATTGATCAATTCCATGAGCCTAGTTTCATTGGTGCATTGAGAGATGATGGAAGAGCAAGCCACTCATCATTAATAAAGACTTTAGAACCAAATCAAGGGGGAAAATCATATTTTGAGCTGCACTTGGAGGTGGGATGCTCTTGGGAAGGTTTGATGCATATTCTTTCTTTCAATAGCTCTTAATTTTCATTTACAAACCCTATTGAAGGAGTTGACTTAGTTAATTATGTTCTTTATGCATTTTTTGAGTTTTCTTGACTAATTATTGATCTAACTCACTTTGAATTCCATATCTACATATTGGCACACCCGATGGGACCATGCATCCCATACAAGCAAAGAGACTAATGTGGCATTCTTAGATCTTCTAGAAAATTCTTAAAAATCTCTAAAAATCAAGTTTTATTTCATTTTTTCATTTTTTCATGTGTTTTTGTGATTTCTAACGACACACAATTTACATAGTGACTGGCATTAGTTTACACTAACCAACATTGATCCTTTCCTAATCGACATCAGTCCCTGTATAGGGCAGAACATGGAAGGAAAACTTGGTTTTTGAGTTTTCTTGAAAGTTGTAGGTTGTTATTCTTAGTTTTAGAACTTACAAAGTCTCTATCTGGTTCTTTTCTTGTAGGATCCAGAGACTTATATTATTTTTATGCTCATTTTGGCTAACAACCTTTTTTGTGGAATCATTATGTTTTTCCTATGAGTTTACAGGTAATTGACATCAATTTTTATTGACCAGCATCAGTTTTGTCACAACTAACATCAATTTTATTATAGCAAGCATCAGTATTTATGGATTGGTGTTAGTCTCTATATAATTGTTGATGTCTTAAAATTGCACTAGATCTTAATCAACAATAAGGGGAAGTTTCAAGCTGTGGGATAATGTGGCTTGAAAACAACCTCTAGATTTTAAAGAAGTTGGTCTCTTCTTTTATATTGGGTGTTGGGGAAAAGGGATAGGAGACTAAACAGAAATGCAAAATGCAAGAATTGAAACCTAACTATGGAAATGCACCTGAGAGTAATCCTAATCCTAACCTGAGCACAGTGAAACTATTATGCGATTCTATTACATTTAAGAGCAAACAAGTGCATGATCAATGTAAGAGATTGGAATAACAAAAACAGAGGCTCAAAACAAGGGATTCTTTTGCTAAGATACAGGAATTGTCAACAAAGGCATAGTGTTCAATATTATTAATAGAATCTTCCAATCACATAAGAGGCATAGAAGTCATGCACAGTCATGTAAATCTTCAGATTCAAGAAAATGAGACAAAAGCAAATAACATTTCTAATCACCGCACTAGAAAATCTATAGTATAGACTACTTTGCAAACAACACATATAACATCAACAAAGGCATGGAGCTCAAATTTCCTTAATTCATTCAGCCACATAAGGGGCACAGAAACATGCATGATTACATAAACTTTACAACTCAAGAAAATTGAGACAAGAGCAAATGATATTATTGGCCACAAACTTCAAATAGTCTAAAACTATGAGAATTCCCCTCCCTTTTTAGATTTTACAATTCTTCTTCTTTTATAGCCCCAAATACATAAATAAAAAATAATAATTTGAACTTTGGCGCATTCAATGCTTTGAAAAGCCATGCTGGAGAAGAACGGTTGCCCTTAACTATGGCATGGTGATTCTTGACTAGTTCCTCTCTTCGCACCTGAATTTCAAATTTCATCACCTATTGGGCCACTCAACTATCTATTATACCTCCACTATTAGGAGACAAAAAAAATAGCGTCTTCAATGCTTGCAAGCCCCAAAAAAAAGCTACTCGATGCACTGCTCCATCTACTTGAATTAACTCTCACTGAATTTCCCTCTATTTTCACTGTAACAGGTAGACAGGCACTCTGTTCTGTTTGTAATAGGAGAGGACCCTTAGCTAATTTATGAAAAACTCTCTTTTAGGCATTGAAAAATGACATTTGGCGCTCTCTTTCAGGTTCATCAAAGACATGTGGCCCTCTCCCTTTCCTTGGCTATGTTGTAGATTTATTTGGGACTCATAACAAGCTCTTATAGATGGCGACACCTGGCAGCCTCCATGGATTTTGAAGTAACACCCGAGGCCCACCACAACCTTTATTTAGTAATGAAACTCAAGGATGATCCCTCAGACATTGACACATGGAAATCTCTACTACTCTTGGGAAGATACGTGGCATCTTTTGCTTCTTCATCTAAAGGTACGTGGTACCTTCCGCTGCCTTTTGGGGATGGGGTAGAAAGGGACCAGAGAGTGATACTTGGCAGCCTCCGCTACTCTTAGCACTTAAGCAAAATGAAAGGATGCCTTTATGCATTGAATGAAATCATTGGACCAAAGTCTCCTGGATGACGACACGTGGTGGCTTGCAATTTTTCTCCAAAAAGGTATTTCAGGGCCTCCACAACTGCCACTTGGCACTTTCCACCTTCTCTACTACTTTATGTTAAAGGTCTTTGAATGAAGTGTGGATGCTGATATGAGATGCAGATGCTAACATGTGGTGCATTTTGCTTAACTATTACTGGGTATGTGGCACAGTCCACAGTTCTCAAAGGTTACAAAAAGGGGACTTGGGGAATGCCAATTGTCAACTTTGTCTCCTAGAAAGTGACACTTGGTAGCATCTGCTTGAACTAATACTCAGGCAAAAATGAGATGAAGGAAATAAGAAGGGGATAAAAACCTGCTTAGAGGGCAACACTTGGTAGCTTCCACTGCATCTCAACACTTTGGCAAAATGAACCGACCCTCTACTTCAAAATTTTGTCACTTTGCCTGAAGAACCAAAATTGCAGTGCTCGACTAAAAATAATTGAATACTACGTAGAGTAGGAAATTACTCTACAATTATTGGCAACCATCAGGGCATTTGAGCCTGCTAAAAAAACCTGACTCCTACTCGATCAAAATTTCAAAATTTATAGCTTTAAAAGAGCTATTTGGAGGATAGACCACTCATGGTCAGATAATCCTTACCTGTTCTGCAACTCATCAAAAGCAAAATCCAAGCTAATAAGATCCTTGTGTGATAAGGTTTGTAGGACCTAGGTAGTGGCTTTTAGCTTGGATTCTAGCAGGAAAACAGGAATTAGAATAGTTTTGACCTCAGAGGTTGGAGAATCATCCCGCAAGCTCTAAAAAACTGTTTGATCCCTTTGCCTGGCTAGCATCAATGGTTGGATTTGGTCCACCATTAGCACTATCCTCACATCCAAAAATGGGGAAGGAAGGCCCAATCACACCAAATCTTCAATGTGTTGCCTCATTTTTTCGATGCCTTCTTTGACGACATCGAGACAGCTTCTACAATTATTGGTTGCGACATTATGACTGAGCTCCTCATTGACCTGTTTCATGGTGGCCATTCTATCACAAATCCCCATGGCTACCAATTTTACATCCCTTGAGTTATAGAGCTTCTCCAGTAAAGAATGAGAGTCTGTGACTCTCTGGGAGATCGTGGCCAGAGTGCTCTGTATCAGATTCTCAACCATCTTGCATAGCTACTGCACGTGGCATAATAAGGTGAAAAGTGGCCTAAGCTGGAGAATCTCCAAAGTGATTCTCTCCCATGATGACTTTTAGAGTTCCTTCACCAGTTGCACCATTCCAACACTTCTTAGCCTATTGGCCAGCTCAATCTCTAGTTGCGTGGTCCGCTGCTGCTCTGCCTGGAGCTAGGCTTGAAAAGCTGAACCCTTGTTCTATTCTTCCAGCAACCTTTGCTATGATTAGGTAACATGTAGTTGGAGTCCTTCAACTCTTCCCTGTAATGTTGCATTTTCCCATCTTAGAGCTATTGTTGCATCTTTGGCAAGTACAAGCTCTACTTTCAAAGAATCATTTTGGGCCTGAATTGCCCATTGAGTCTGGAGGGAAATAGTATCTTGCAACTATTTTTGTAGACTAGCTATCTCATTGTCCTTCTAGTTTATTTGTTTAGCCAAACTATTGCAGTTTGTCTTTTCCATGGCCAGGTTGGCCTCCATCTTTTACAGTCTCCTTGATATCCTCAAATAATCTTTTGTGACCACAGAAGTGGATTCGGTCATGAGCTCGACTCTGTCTTGAGGCCTAAACAGGGACATGTCGATGGCCACTGCATTCATGGTGTAGTATTTTGGTCGCATTTGTTCACTCAGCTTGGCAACGTTGGGTGACAAATGGGTCACCATTAGCTTCTATTGAATGGGGTCAAATTGTGACCTCAAATATGGCACTGCTGGTGCTTTATTCTTTTTACTCCTCTTCTCTAATCGAGTTTCTCTTGCCTTCCTTACAGCATCAACTTGCGTCTAGAAAGTGGAAGGGGATGCAATATATCCCCCTACAAAGGGAAATCCTTGCGGCAGGCCATATTGGAGAGCCATTGGCTAGCTAGGGGTGAGTTGAAGGGGCATTTTTCTGGGAACATAGGGGGAGAAATAGGGTAATGTTAAGGCTTGAGGCATCAAGGATGAAGTGAATTGCAAAATGGGAATGGCAGCAGTAGCGAGAGGTGTCATTTGGCTGGGTGGAGGCATGGATTGAGAGGGATGAGGGGGAGTAATTCCTACCTGAGGAGAAGTTGCAGTGCTCTGCACTGGGCACTATGAAGGTTGTTCTTCCTCTTTTGGGTCCAATTGCAACTGCACCCTTCTTCTCTTCCTGGGTGTTTTTGATGTTCCTGCCATCTCTAAATCTCTTGTATAATAACCTAGTATGAACCTTTCACAAGATAAAAACACACTTGTTGCAACAAATTTCACTAGGTACCACAAATTTCACTAGGCAGACACATTATGTGGTGCAAGGTACCTTGGAGATTTCAAAATATTTAGGGAAGCATTTATTATGGCAAAAAATAAAGAATTAAAGAATTTCTAAGACACTGACTCTGCGTTTAAAACACTTATTTTAAAGGAAAAGTGGGAAAGCAAAAAACAAAAAAAAGTAATGTGGGAATGGAAACTACCTAACTACATTAATTACAAATCCTTATTTTTCTCTAGGATCAAAAAAAAACTTTCCCACATCCTCTTTATGACAATCCAACTTGCGTTGCCATACCAGTGATTGCAATGGATATGTCATTGATGGAATGTTCTCTGCACTAGCCACACAGGTCTGCCTACACTCGAACGAGTCTAAGTAAAACGTGTATTCAAAACCTATGAACTCTTCTTGTCTTTGAATGCTTGTCGAATACTGGTTCTTCATGTTGTCAGGTGTCATCAAGAAATCATGGGCTATTAGTTCTTCATGCTGTGCCTTTTGATATCCATTATCTTTTGGCACATCTTCTTCAGATTCCAGCTTTATTTCATCATCATGCTCTTTGATGACTTCATCCTCTTGCAAGGATGAATTAAAAAGCTGGCATCTCTTCTACATACTCATTTGAATCTCAAGGCTTTCTTCTTCATCTAAAACCAGCCCAGTGCCTCCTATCTCAATGACTTGGTCGAGGGAGTGTCCATATTCCTCCATATCCTCTTGCAGAGTGAGGAAAAAATCTGAAATGATCTCCTCCTCATCAGAAGTTAAGGAAAAATCTTGCGGCTTATCCTCTTGCTCATCAAAAGGGGAGTCTATGGTGATCTCCTCCTCTTCTGTACTGATGTAATCTTCTTGTTTGGCCATGAATTGAGCGTATTCTTTTGCATACTCAATTGCTTCCTTTAAAATATATTCTTCTTTGAAAAGAGGGAAAGAAGAAGGTTGTGATAGAAAATAAGAAGCTTCTTGAGTAAGGGTGGAAGGAATTTGAGGGGAAAGTGAGAGTTTGGGATCCTCTTCCCTTGCTGCTATCATACACTTTGCATTATTGGGGAATTGGTCTTGATGATTTTGACCTTGTTCACGAACAAGGGTGGCATATGTTTGATATGGATTTGTGGTGTTGGGTATGAAGTTTGGTAGACTTGGTAAGGCTAGTTCTCATGAACGCTTAGCCTCTCTTCTAAGAATGCAATCAATCCACACACTTCTAACATCTCATATGTAAGTTCTTGCCAATTCACCCTCTCAATGGGATCCCACTCACTTTTAATCAGGTCTATTGCGTCCCTTACTTGATAAATGACATGACAAAGAATCACTTGGCCATATCCCCTTCTGCTATCAAGCTTTAACACATATTTTTTAAATCTCAGCAATGCTTTTTTGAAAGTGAAAATAAGGTTAGGTTCAACATGGGATGAGACATATTGGGGGGACTGGGCATAAGACTGATGTGGCTCATAACAATATGCATCCTCATTACTCGACATGATTTTAGGAGAATCTTGTTCTTGATAAAACATATTTGAAGGAGAATAAGACTCATAGCTATGAGTTACAGAGTTATACATACCAAAGGGATTTCTTGATGATACTACTTGATTGGCTGGTGATGCAGAGTCATTGTTGGTGTCGATAAAAACCTCCAAAGGCAAATTAGCTGAAGAATACAACCAAATTCTTCAACTCCTTGAAAGATTGGTCCCACCAGGCATGCTAGAAACTATTGATGTCTTAAAATTGTGCTAGATCTTAATCAACAACAAGGGGAAGTTTCAAGCTGTGGGACAATGCAGCTTGAAAACACCCTCCAGATTTTAAAGAAGCTGGTCTCTTCTTTTGTATTGGGTGTTGGGGAAAAGGGATAGGAGACTAAATAGAAACAAAAAATGTAGGAATTAAAACCTAACTATGGTGATGGCCTAAGAGTAATCCTAATCCTAACCTGAGCATAGTGAAACTTATGTGATTCTATTACATTTAAGAGCAGACAAGTGCATGATCAATGTAAGAGATTGGAATAACAAAAATAGAGGCTCACAACAGGGGAGTCTTTTGCTGAGATACAAGAATTGTCAATAAAGGCATAGTGTTCAATCTTTTTAATAGAATCTTCTAATCACATAGGAGGCACAGAAGTCACGCACAGTCATGTAAATCTTCAGATTCAAGAAAATGAGACAAAAGCAAATAACATTTCCAATCACCGCACTAGAAAATCTACAGTATAGACTACTTTGCAAAAAACACAAATAACATCAACAAAGGCATGGAGCTCAAATTTCCTCAATTCATTCAGCCACATAAGGGGCACAGAAACATGCATGATTACATAAACTTTACAACTCAAGAAAATTGAGACAAGAGCAAATGATATTATTGGCCACAAACTTCAGATAGTCTAAAACTATGAGAATTCCCCCCCTTTTTTAGATTTTACAATTCTTCTTCTTTTATAGCCTTGAATACGTAAATAAAAAATAATAATTTGAACTTTGGTGCATTCAATGCTTTAAAAAGACATGCTAGATAAGAACGGCTACCCGTAACTGTGGCATGGCGATTCCTGACTAGTTCCTCTCTTTGCGCCTGAATTTCAAATTTCATCACCTATTGGGTTGCTCAACTATATATTCTACCTCCACTATTAGGAGACAAATGGATGGCATCTTTAATGCTTGTAAGCCCCAAAAAAAAGCTACCCGGTGCACTGCTCCATCTACTTGAATTAACTCTCACCAAATTTCCCTCCATTTTTGCTGTAACAGGTAGACGGGCACTCTGTTCTATTTGTAATGGGAGAGGACCCTTAGCTAATTTATGAAAAACTCTCCTTTAGGCATCGGAAAATGACATTTGGCACTCTGCGTTAGGTTCATCGAAGACACGTGGCCCTCTCCCTTTCCTTGGCTATGCTATAGATTTATTCAGGACTCATAATAGGCTCTTACAGATGGCGACACCTAGCAGCCTCCGTGGATTTTGAAGTAACACCCGAGGCCCACCACAACCTTTATTCAACAATGAAACTTGAGGATGATCCCTCAGATGTTGACACGTGGAAATCTCTGCTGCTCTTGGGAAGATACGTGGCATCTTTTGCTTCTTTATCTAAAGGTACGTGGCACCTTCCACTGCCTTTTGGGGATGGGGTAGAAAGGAACCAGAGAGTGACACTTGGCAGCCTCCGCTGCTCTTAGCACTTAAGCAAAATGAAAGGATGCCTTTATGCATTGAATGAAATCATTGGACCAAAGTCTCCCAGATGATGACACGTGGTGGCTTGCGATTTTTCTCTAAAAAGGTATTTTAGGGCCTCCACAACTGCCACTTGGCGCTTTCTGCCTTCTCTGTTTCTTTATGTTGAAAGTCTTTAAATGAAGTGTGGATGCTAATATGAGATGCAGATGCTGACACATGGTGCATTCCACTTAACTATTACTAGGTATGTGGCACGGTTTGTGGTTCTCGAAGGTTTCAAAAAGGGGACTCAGGGAATGCCAACTGTCGGCTTTGTCTCCCAAAAAGTGACACTTGGTAGCATCTGCTTGAACTAATACTCAGGCAAAAATGAGACGAAGGAAACAAGAAGGGGAAAAAGAACTACTCAGAGGGTGACACTTGGTAGCTTTTGCTACATCTCAACACTTTGGCAAAATGAACTGACCCTCTGCTTCAAAATTCTGTTGCTTCGCCTGAAGAACCAAAATTGCAGTGCTCGACTGAAAATAATTGAATACTACGTAGAGTAGGAAATTACTCTACAATAACAAAAGTAGAGAAACCTGAGATCAAGTTTTCAAATCTTTCTCAATGATATTTGTGCTTCAAGGCAGACATAAATCCTTTAAAAATTGTAAGACACAGGTAGAGAAAAAGTGCTAAATTTGACAAAGGGTTAAGTCTTGAAAACATTCATTTGGTACTTAAAAGGAAACTAGGTGTTTATGTTTAATTGCTTTGTGAAAGTTTTACAAGTTTTTAACTAAGGCCAAGGGGCCAAAAATTTCAAAAACACTTTCATTTGGTACATTAAGTAAACAATTATTTATTTTATACTTGTTTGTTTTTCTCAAAATGAAGGATGTGTTTATGCTCTCCTTCAGTCCCTTTTAAGGAACTTAGGTGACCAAAATCACTCTTTCCTTATAAATTATGCCTTATCCAAGGCATTAAATGAACATTATTAAGTCTCTCCCCAAATCTATATGGTTTGTGTGATCTAAACACAACCTTTAAAGTCTTTTCACTTTATCTTTCATTTTTATGCAACTTGGCTTGTGAGCAGGAGTTCATAGCCTCCTCATGAGTTCTTTAGGGAAGCATTGACCCAAGAATTCATCTCCTGACATCATTTCAACCCTGCTCCATGATGGGGTATAAATCAAGGCACACATAATGTGATTTATAGGGGGATGAATGGTTATCCTCTCTAATCATAATGAAGACTCAAGTCAAGTTTGGCTAACCAAGGGATTCCATTAAGATATACATGAATGGAATTTCTATGCAAAGTAATAGACCCTTGCATAGTAAGTTAGTCAATATAAACTCAATTAACGTGAAGCATCTCTAGTGTTAACCACACTTAGGACTAATTAGATGTTCAAAAATTTAGTTTTAAAATATCCCCACTTATTATGGACATATTGTTGATGTAGGATGAGTAGACCAAAGTTCTATGTCAACATACAATCTCTTAGGAGAAGGGGTGTAAAAAACCTACTAATTCATGCACTTTTATTTTTGGATTAACCCTTAAAATCATCCTAAGAGCACGTATATTGACAAAATTCAATGATACGATACAACTTTATCACTTTTAGGGCATTGGATGTTATACTTAGTTGTTTTTTGTCTTTTTATCCTTTACTTGCTTGGTCTTATTTGAGTCTAAAACTTGTTTCAAAACCAAAACACATTAACCAAACACCTTTGCTATCTACCATTTTATTTGAACAAGGAGGCATTATGCTAACCAAATCAAAACCTCCTTTTTCCTTGTTCAAATATTTATTTGAAACATTCTATTTATCTTTCCTAAAAAACATTGTTATGTTGCCCATTTGAGTCTAGACTGTTTTTTAAAAATATCCAAGTCTTTCATTTTTAATTCAAAATCAAAATCTCACATTTCTAAGTTTTAGGCTAATGTGTTAATCATTTTTTCCATTTGCACTTGGTTTGATTTAACTTTGGTATGATTTATCATTTGGGTTGAAGGCCATATTATATACTCATTATCATCTTTTTATCATCATTATGGACTTAGGTTTCTTGAAATTTTTCACCTCTAAGTTTTAAAACCATTCTACTTCCTATTACCATGTGGTGGCATTGTGTTACCCATTTGGTTTTAATCTTATACTTAGGAGTTCTTGTGTGTTTTCACATCATAAACTTCTTTGTTCGCATTGCTATCTTCTTCATCAGAAAGACTTTGTTCTAATTTTCTAGTTGTAACTCATTGAAGTTGTACCTAGATTTTACAGTATTGATGTATCTTTAAACCTAAGTTTGTTTTGCTTCTTGTACTTTAGGTTTTAGAGTTATCATACGCTCTTCTAATTTGACAATTTCAACCCACCAAGGTTGAGTAATTTCATGACCATTTCTTCTAATTATGTTGTACTATGCCACCTCTTTTATTATAGTCTCTTTTTACCTTGTCAATTGTTTGGAGAAAATCAAAACACACCTTGTTAAACATTTTCCAAATCTTGAGCAAATGTAGAAAACAATATTCTAAACATGACGCAAAGGTATACTCAGAGTGGGGTCTCTTACTGCCTTAGTTACAAAGAAGAGAATTTTTATGGCAGACATGAGTACTCTATCTTATTTGAGGATGTCTCCCTCTTTGGGCCTATTTTTTGAAAACCAAACTAATCCATGCTAATTTTTATATGTCATCCTTGTCCTTCCCCTTCAATTTACATGTTGCTCTTAAAGGTTACCATTTTAGGATATCCTTCTCTTTTAGCTTGCACAAGCGATCATGCTCTACAACACTCAAAGGTTACCATTTTAAGATATTATTCTCTTTCATCTTGTGCAAGCGATCAAGCTCCATAAGGATTGAAGGTTATAATTTTAGGTTATCCTTATATTTTTGCTTGTGTAAGCCACCAAGCTATGCAGCATGTAAAGGTTACCATTTTAGGTTATGCCCCTTCAACTTGCACAAGCAATGAAGCTCTACAACATGTGAAGGTTACCATTCTAGGTTATCCCCCTTCAACTTACACAAGCTATCAAGCTCTGCAGCACATGAAGGTTACCATTTTAGGTTATCTTCCTTCAACTTGTGTGAGCAATCAAACTCTATAACACTTGAAGGTTACTATTTTAGGTAATCCTCATTTGGCTTGCACTATCAATCAACATTCATAGTGCCTAGTCATTACCATTTTAGACCTGACACTTATATTTACTAAACTTATTATTGAAGAACATCTATTTGACGACCCAGTCTTTATTGATCCCTTCTTCAATAGTCTAAATTTTAGAGAGACCATTATTGAACCAAAAACCATTGTTCATGTAATACCAACTATTCCCCACTTTATAAAAGTTGTGCTAGTCTTTGAACCTTAAAAATAACCATTAACTCTTCAAGAACCATCTTTTGAGGACCAAAATGTGTTAAAAGTTGATATTTTACAACTAATTATATACCAAAGCCATGATGTTATTATTGAACCACCCATTTGTGATGAGTTAACCTATGATGAATCATACTTTGATATTATACATGTTGTTGAGGAGTGTCACTTTGACAAGCTAGTCTTTGTTGAGTCGCTTCTTAATAATTATAACCACCTTTGTGCAAATCATTACCTTGACCATTGTCCAGTTTTTAAAGATCCTCTTCCCTTTGACAAACTAGTCTCTTCAAAGTTGTTTCTTGATCTTTTTCCACTTGTTGGAGAGTCTCACTTTGACAGGCCAATTTCTATAGAGTCATCCCTTGAGCATTTCCCTCTCTTTGAGGGCTTCACCTAGAGGAGTTAGTCTATGTTAAACCCTTCTTAGATGAATCTATTTTTACATAGCCCATTATGCCATCATAATCCATTATTTGTCTAATACCAAGCATTTAACAAAACATCATTATAAAATCATCCATGTTAAATGATGAATCAACATTGAATTTAGGTTCTACTCTTGAACAAACATTAGATTTAGTATTAGAAGTAGAATCAACATCAGTCTCCACATCAAAATTAGAGTCCCTTGACTCAAACTCAGCTTTAGGATTAGAATATAGTCATGGTTGTAATAACATTGGCTACACTTACCTTGTAAT
The DNA here is from genome assembly GCA_037957365.1 of Torreya grandis. NCBI lineage: Eukaryota > Viridiplantae > Streptophyta > Pinopsida > Cupressales > Taxaceae > Torreya > Torreya grandis. The sequence continues at coordinate 3,128,147 of JARHVA010000120.1, read as the reverse complement.
TCATTTTAAATATCTTTGTGATCCTTTTATATATTTTGAGTATGATAACTTCAGCATCGGTGCAAGTTCTCCTAGTATCCTCTATGAGGATTATGTTGCCTTTTTATCATTCCATTATAACCATCCAACATTGCCATTATATTATCATTCTACCTCCCAAAATCATCACTTGGGATTGACATAATCACACTTTATTAAACTACATCCATGGAGACATATTAGGTACAAGATATCAGGGGGGATAAGACCAAATTCAAGTAGAAGAACAATCTTCTAGTGAAACCTTTTTTACGGTGCTAGGGGATGATCAAAATTCAAATTCAACATCTTTTAGTGAAACCTTTTTGAAGGTGATATAAGACAATCAAATTCAAATTTTAACATCCCTTAGGGAAACCTTCTCAGAGGTGATATGGGACAATAAAAACAACTTCATTGATGAAAACCTCATTGAGGTGCTAATAGCTGAGCACAACAGTTATTCACTACTTGATGAAGACATTATCAAAGATCAAATAAATATAGCTTCAAATCTATAGCATAATCAGACTACATCAACTCTCAAGCTCAAACAACAACAAAAATTGGTCCTATCAAGAGCACATTCAGAAGTCTTTGGCCCTACCATAACCAAAATTATGTCAAATCCAAAATTAATAACATTATGTGTGCCTAAAAATCCTGATCATCATTTATTACCCAATCATTATACATTCCATTATCATCCACATTTTCATTACCAAATTATACCATTTATCTTATGCCTACATTATTTACCATCCCTAGTTGTACTTTACTTTATAGAGGCTATAAAGATCTCTTGTCTTGACATTTGAAGGAAATAGAATCAATAACCAACAAAGATCACAACAACATTTTTGGAGTTCAAATTTGTAGCAAGTTCTTGAAAGACAAACTAATTAGATGAGGTGTTAGTTAGCAATTTTTAGGATTGGTTATCCTAGTTATCTCATATGTTGACTAAGACATGCATCTTCATGTCAGCAAGAGTAGTTATTTCGAAAGGGTGTGGGCTAGCAATTTTTATGATTGATTATCCTAGTCTCATATGTTGACTAGGATGTGCATATTCACATTAGCAGGAACAACAAAACCATTTTTTATTTGTCATTTACCCTACCATTTCCCTTACCTCATCACTTGGGGACAACCCTATAGACCATTTCATTCTAGGCATCATATACCGTTGTGTCCCATTTGTCTCTCTATTTGAAATATATTGACTTGAGGTCCTTTAGGAATATGTAGACAATGTTCAATTTTTATTGAGGTCAAACTGGTCACCTTAGCCACACTCTTGCCATTTTATGAGCAATTTTTAAGTTTGAATGCTCTCACCATTGTATGATCAACCTAAGCTATGCTCTCACCATTTTGATAGCAAATGCAATCATCACTTGGGGGTAACCCTATTTTTTGCTATAGCCAATTGTCATCTTATCATTTTATTTATGTCACTCTTTGTACCATTTTTTATTATTATTATGCCATTCCTTTACTATTGACCAAGGCTTGTTTTTAGCCATCTCACCCAACCCTTTTTTATATTGGTTCCTTTGGTTCTTCCCACACTTTATGTGAGGGGATTCTGATCTAGTTTCAGTAATTTTAGAATTCTATGTTTAAATGATGGTCTACGAAAGTAGTGTGATAGTGGATCTAGAAAGATATCTTTCATTTATGCCTTATATGGTGCCAGTGATTATAATCACCTATGGGCAAATCAATATTTCATTTGGTACCATTGATTATAACTGCCTTTGAGTAAATCAATATTATGACATTGTTTCCTCATTATAACCACCTATGGGTAAATTAAGAACAACACCTTTTATCATGTATTTACACATCTTCTTATTATTATTGTTATCATTCGCCTCAATTTTCAAACTTGTTGTGACTTGGTCAGTTTTTCACTAGCTTTTATGTGGGCAAAATTACAGTGACTTGAGGTCTTAATGGGACTACATAGGTCATGCTTGATTCACATTGTGGTCAACTCAGTCCCCATTTTCCATATGTTCTCACCATTTTGTGAGTAGTATCTTGTCAATCTCTAATAATTTAAGATACCCCAAAATTTCCAAAAACATTCATAAAAATTTCAAACTCCAAAAAAATTTGTCCTATCTAAGCCTAGTTAGTTATCCTCGATCTGCACTACTGAGGCAAATCCATTGTTAGGATGTTTTCTTTGCTTTTACTTTCAAGTTTTTGTGTGTGTTTATTTGGTTTTTATTGTTGTTTGGTTGTTTTGATTTTTTTTGTTATTATTGTATCTTATTACTTATTTGGTTTTTCAAGTACATCTTATTACTACACATGGATCTTGATTATTCATAGCTAGCTTTCATGTTGTTTATTAAGTTGTCCTTGCTTTGCTTTTATTCATTCTTGTTCCTACTTAAATCTTGATTGTTAATATCTTGATTTTAAGTCAGGTTACATTTATGTTTTTTCTAATCTTTGTTTTTGTTTGAATGTAAATAGTTGTAACTCTAGTATTGGTAGTTTTTATCATTATCTTTAGTTATAAATATTCACATTTGAACTAGCTCATCACAATTAAAATACAATGTCATTATAGGTTACTCATACTTATGATGCATAATTTTATTTTGCTATTGTAAGCACTATGTGCTTTGGATTACAAGTCCAAAAGTCAATGCAACTTTGAAGATCAACTCTCAATGCACTAAAGGCTTCACACTTGACTCTATGCAAGATGTGCATCTTTTGGCATACACTATGAGTCTAATCTAACAGTGGTCCATTTTTCTTATATTCTTCATTCCTCATTCCATTCTCTCCCACTTCGAGGTGAAATAAATTAGCTTGAGGTCTATTTGGACTATGTAGGTAGCATCTGGATACATGATGTATCTTGGGTTAGCTCAATCACCTTCATTCTTCTATTCATTTCTTTCATCACTTTGTGCATCTTTGTATGCCTGGTTTCTTATGCCTTATTCAGTCATTAGACCATCACATATACATTTGCACCTACTCATATTTAATCTATGAATTAGGTTATATATTGAGCTATGGTTGCCAATTTGCCCTACTGGGACACAACATTTAGACCAATCATCGATCAAATCAGCTCTTCTGAGGTAAAATCAATTATTAGTGATCAAAATCAACCCTATTGAGGCAAAAAAAATTTATCAACTTATCAAATCCACTCTACTGGGGCAAATTATTATTTCCTTTCTCTAGAGAAATTATCTAATTTTCCTTATAATTCCAAGCTCTATAGATTTTTCCCTTGTTATGACACTTTTTAAGTATGCAACCTATCTCAAGATCGATCATTCTCTAAGCCCACAACTTTCACCCTCTTTTTGGTGTATTCTAAGTGTGTCGCTTATATTTGGGATTGTATCCTTCCCACTATCCTCCATCTTGGGGCCCATTATATTCTATTATATTTTTATCATTGAGAATTAATATGTTCAAGCATTAGCTCAATATGGATTTAATCTCATCCATGGGTTAATTTCACTCTTCCTCTTTTTTCAAAAGTCCATCCCTCTCTTTTATCCTTATATTCCCTGTCAAGGGGGGAATCATGGGTCATTTCCTTCCAACTTCTTATTGATAACTCTTTTCTTTGAAAATATATTGCTTCAATTGAATATCTCGTAATGCCTTCTCAAAGAGGGGTAAAATGTAGACATTTAATTCCTAACACTATTGTGTTGAAATTGTCAATCTTCCTTGAAATTTCACTCATCACATAATTTGGGCCAAAATCACTTAAATGTGCTAAATGGTTTGAGCTTGTCATATACAAGTGCCAATTTAGGCTAATGTATCCCTGAATGGGGTAATACATTTTATGTGATTATTACCTTTTCTCAAGTCACTTCGAGTCAAAATGGCAAAAACACAATTTGACACTCTAAACCATTGAATTCTTATAGTTCAAAATCACACAACACATGTATGTGTTATTTTTCATTTATAATGCTCTAAATGGGGAATTGGTTCATATGCAACTGACACCTTCTTCTAATTATACTCTAGTTAAATTATAAGTTAGTAACTTGATATTTCAACCAGTTTAATTAAGCGAGCAACAAATTTCCAAAGAATTTTAGAAAATCAATTAACCTCACTTAAGCAAATTAATCCAAATCAAGATCTTAAGTGGAAAATCCATGAAAGTTATTGTATTTTTCTTAAATAGAAATTCATTTCTAATATCTACATCATTAGATAACATCATCTGTGGGGTGGAATCCATAATCCATAAATGGAACAAATATCAGGTTTAAGGCCTCCCATGCCTCTTTAATGCCCCTTCATTTTAAATATTAATGGGGGTATTTATGAATTAAGCCTCTAAAATTGAATTGATTCATGGCCACACATCTTGATCTAAATATGGATGGTCAGGGTTGATTCTGATCATTTCATTAAATCTATAAATATAAGGCTTATCAATCATATTTTCAAGCTCTTTTGGTTTAAACTTATTATGCAAAATTCTCTTCACAAACCATCTTTGTGTAGTGTTATTATGCTTAATTTGTAATAGGATAGCTTCATTATGGGCATAACATGGATCAATTTTATGAGCCTAGTTTTATTGGTGCATTGAGAGATGATGGAGGAGCAAGCCACTCATCATTGACAAATATAGACTTGAGCACCAAATCAAGGGTCAAATCACATTTTGAGCTGCACTTGGAGGTGGGCTACTCTTGGGAAGGTTTGATGCATATTCTTATTTTCAATAGCTCTTAATTTTCATTTGAAAAACCCATTGAAGGAGTTGGCTTAGTTAGTTATGTTTTTTATGCATTTTTGAGTTTTCTTGACTAATACTTGATCTAACTCACTTTGGATTCCATATCTACACATACTACCTAATGCATTACAAATGGGACTCGAAACATGATCTATGCTCGTTAGTGTGACAAAAAAATGTAGGTGGCCCTAATTGTCTTATCATTGCAAAGATGCTTTTTTTTTCATTTTTTTAAATAGTGGGGTGATATTTGAATGTTGTTTAAATAGTGGAAATCTATTGGATATTTCAAAATCTTTTCTACATTTTTTTTTTTTAAGGTCCTTTATAAATAATGTTTTCCCTTTCAATTTTCCTTTTTTTATACATATCCATGCATAATTGGAAACTTGATGTATGATAATTTTAACTGATTTGAAGAATAGAATTGTGATATGAGTTGCAATGTCATTATCTTGATGTAACAACTCTCACTTTGTAATTTTTTGGTAGGAAAAAAGTTTCCATAACATCATTTGGCTGAGCAAAACTAGAGTATAAAGTTGGAAAGTTCATTTCTTCTGAGTACTTATCTTCGAAAATACCTAGTGGATTAAAGACTTCAAATGGTGTTATTTGAATAATATTTTCTTCAAGTATTTTATTGAATTTGAATTGTCAAATAAATGAACAACTAATTCTACAATTGGTTCTAATTCAAATTTAATTAGATCCTGGTCAATTTCTTCAGTGTTTTGAATTTCTTTTGCTCTTTGGTCAATTTGGTCCTACAAGATATGTAGCCATTTGTTATCGATAGTGACTTCCTCTTGAATATACAAAGGCATTTTTCAAATCTTAGTTAATGCATTCATCACACATGCAAGTCTGACATTTATACTTAAATATGTGTTATCATATTCTAATTTCTATTTAGTTGCAATTATAATTGTTCGATTGTCATTTTTTATTTCCTAGGTAATGCTTTTTGGATATGATCAAAATCAACAAGCACATTTATAATTATTCCAAGAATTCCTAATTGTGCTTGTTTATATCCTAGTTGCCTTATTTGTGCAAAGGTCATACACATAGAAACTAGTCTTTATTTTAAATAACTTAATGTCAGAACTACTTGTATTGGTTGATTTTTTCATATTTGAAAAGGTGAGGCAAACATGGGCATTTTCCCATTTTCAAGAGATAAATGGCATTGTTTACATATGTTTCCTTCCAATTATTTTCTATCAAAATCTGATTCAATAGTGATCAAAGATAAAATGTCAATAATAACATTGTTAAAATCAATTAAGTCTTTACAGAAGTGTAAGCATTCACATAGACAACATGGATAAGTAGGTGTGTCATTAATTACTTGCAAATATGTTCTAATTGATTTTTTGACTTGATCAATTTCTATTTTTATTTTACGCTCATTATTTCTAAGTTTTCATATTCTTACTTTCAAAGAATGTAATGAATTGCATTTTATAATTTGAGAACCTGTTGTCATTGGTGTTGCATTGTCATATGTTTTATTTATTATTGTTGGAGCTATTGACATGTTTCTAATGTTAATTTGTTATAGTGTCCTAATTTTTTCTTGTGTCACATGTGATAATTTTTTATGTTCTCAAATTTCTTTTTTTAGCAAACACAATTATATATGTTGTCATTGGCTATCGAATTTCAATGTTTTTTTGTCGTGTTGCTTTACTAGTCTTCAAAGTTTGCATTAGTTTGACAATTGCATTTGTATCTGATTTTATACATATAGGCTTTCATTTATCTATTCCATGTCCATTTATTAAATGTATTTTTTTGAGTGAATAGACATATATGCTAGGGGCAAGTAAACAAAGTTGGGGGACAAAAAGTGGCCTACCCATGGACATGTTTTTTTTTTTTTAATTTTAGAAATATGAACTTCTATAGATAATTTGAGATATCTACACTCTAAATTTGAAGATGGTGTAAAATCATGAAATGTAGCATTTCAAGTCTAGTTTCCAAAAAACTATTTTTTTTTTAAATAGTTAAGTATAACTAGATAAAACATCTAAAATTTAAATAGGAACTCCTATTTTTTCCAAAAAACATAGTAGATATATGGATATGACATGCACCATTTTTTGAGCAACGTTTAATATTATTTGAAACCCTTTGGAAAAAATTTAGATAAAATCTTCTAGCATGTCATCTATATATTTTTGTATTTTTTCAATGAATACTTTTTTTTATGAATTTTTCAAGTAAATAGATCCTAAAAATTGACAAAGAAGTAGATAGTTGTTCGTACAACATGCCTAACTACCTCAAAAAAAAATGAAAAATCAATATTTTTTAATATGTGTAGAATTAGGCCTACTTGGTCACCATATAATGTTTTTTCACTTGGATCAACTAAAGAAAAATTACATGAATATGTATAGGCATGTATGTTTGTAGCATGTAATGGCCTAAAAAAGGCATAGTTAGAAATAAATATAGTTTGAAACCTTAAATTAGTCCAAAAATTATAAAAATCATATTTTTGGAAAGAGGAGACCATGATCGTCATGATGGTATCAAGTTTTTGAATTTTCATGTTGAAAGTCTTAGTGTATTTGGAAATCAAAGTTGCAATTTGTTGTTTATTTTCATACCTTTTAAAACTTGGTTATACATTGATAGTCCAAGCCTTTAGCTTGGTTATCCAAGCCATTCTCGAGTCAAAAGGAATGGGAATTAAATTCAAATTCAAATACCGTAATTACATTAATAGTTCAATCATGTTATTAATATGATCCTAGTATATAATAATATGATCATGTTACATATTCTCAACACCATAAAACTTGAATAGGAACCATTAGGCCTAGTAGTCTTAAGATCAAATCTTGGTTGATTAATATTGTTGTTTAGGACTAATGTTCTTGTCAAGAATTGATAGCATTGAATGATAATTGGAGATGCATTAACCTATGAATCAATTTATTATTCTTTGATCTCAATATGGTGTCTAATTGGGCCAATAAATCCCAAACCAACATTAGATGGACATATTTCCTTGGATGGAGCTTGGTTGGCCCCAATTACCTATCAAACTAAACTAAATACTTGGTTTTTTATAATATGGTGTTAAATTAGAAACCCAATTGACATCATATGGACATAATTCCTTTATTAAGGCTTATTTAACCCTGATTGTGTATTAGATTAAACTAAATACTCTATTAATTTAATATGGTGTGTTATCAAATCCCTAATTGGCATTATATTGAAAGAATTCCTTGCATGGGACCAATTGATCTTAATTATAGATTATACTAAATAAAACACTTGATTGGTTAAATATGATGTGCAATTAGGGAAAAATATTCACAATGGACATTAGATGGACATAATTCATTTCATGGGGTGAAAACTGCCTTGATTGATATTCTAGGTGGAAACAGTTAATTACATAGGACTTGGTTGTCCCAAATTGTGTATAGTATTGAAAAAATATCAATTGATTTAACATGGTGTATTTAGAGCCCCAAATGACATTAGATGGATGTAATTCCTTGCTTTGGGATTGAGTGGCCCTAATTACATATCATATTGAACCTAAATACTTAATTGATTCAATATGGTGTGCAATTGGGGCTAATGAACCCAACTAGAACATTATATAGACAAAATAACTTTTGTGGGGCTCGGTTGGCCCCAATTATGTATAAGATAAAACCAAATACATGATTAGCTAACTATGGTTTACAATTGGGGCCAATGAAGTTGTAATTGACATTAGATGTATGAATAGTTACTTGTATGATCCTTGGTTAGCCATAATTGCATATTCAACTGAACTAAATACTTGGTTGATTTAATATGATATGTATTTGGGACCTCCAGATCCCCCTGTTGATAGTATAAGGATGATATTTCTTACACAAGGCTTGTTTGGACTAAATTTCATATATCATATTAAACCAAATATTCTTTCTATTGAATTTGGTGCACAATCAAAATCCTAATTATTATTAGATGGATGTAATTCCTTACAGAGATTTCAATTGGTCCTAATTTCATATCAGATTCAATCAAACACTCAATTATTTGAATAAGGTGTGCAATTAGGGCCCTAATTAAAATTATGTTGACACAATTCCTTGGGCAAACCTTGATTGGCCCTAATTATGTATCATCCAAAACTGAATACTTGATTATTTCAATATGGTATTCAATCAAGGACAAGTAAGCCCCAATTTCCATTATATATGAATGTAGTTCCTTGCATATGGCTCCTTTGGACCAAATTGCATATCAAATTGAAAAATACTTATTTTTTTAATATGGTGAGCACTTGGATCCCCAATTGATATCATATGGATGAAATTCCTTACAGTGAGGCTCAGTAGGCTCCTTAGATCAATTTATCCTCAATTAAAATCCTTTATATATAATAAGAATTAGGCTCACAAGGATTTAAATTTGGTTAAAATTACATCAATCATTACCATAATTGACTTCGTAGGCTCAATCTAGGATGATGTGGGGGATAATTGATCCCAAATTCACATTATTTACTCATAGATCTATGTTTAAGTAACTCAAATTTTCCATAATCATCATCACAATTATTCCTTATATACCCTAAAACCTATACCCTAATCCCTAATCCCTAAAGTTCCTAATCCCTAAACTCTAAACCATAAATATAAACTCTTTAAATCTTGAACCAATCATTTTAGCCCAAATTAACATTATTTAGACTAAGAATTAAGTTCACAAGGCTTAGTTTGGCCTAAATCATATAACTTATTACCCCATTTGACTAATTCACTCAATCTACATGATGACATTCATGGTATAATGACAACCCAAAAACACATTATATAATCAAAAATGGGTCCAAGTGATTCAAATTATCCTCAATTATGTTTGTGATTGGCCTTGCATACTCTAGACCATGTACATACATTAAAACCTAGAAGCTGTAAACCATAAACACTATACCTTAAATTGCAAACCATAAACTTTCCCTATTTACCAACTTTAATTTAGTCCTAGAATTAACATCTTTTGTATTAAGAATTAGGTTTGAACACATGGCATATCTAAAGATTAAACATTAATATATATAGGTCCTTAAACATAAACCTTATGCCCTAATACATAATCCCTAAAACATAAATTGTACATGCCACAAACATACATGACTTATGATATAACTAATTTTATCATGAGATGTCATAAAATGCACTTTTTAAACCTATGGCTAAAGCCTTTGGAGTAGAAATCTAATTGTGCATCTGAAGTAAATTGGTGATCCAAAACTTGAAAGATTTGGTTGAAAAGATAATTCAAAAATAATAACAACACAATTCAAATAATGCTATCTCTAAAAAGAGATGTTTTATTTATCAAAATTGCAGACCCAAACATATGCTTATCTCTGAGAAGAGATGTCTGATTTCCTTTTTGGGTTACATCTTCATTTATACATGTTTTTGAAGGTGTGGGGAGGATGTGAAAGGTTACGAATCTCGAGGGAGATGAATTGGTTTGACTTCCACGATTTACAACAACACAGAATTCGAGGAATTACTATTTTTAGAAACTTACTATTTTTAAACTGCACGACTAAAATTGAAATTTGGGACACCTCTTTTGGGTTTTAGGGGTCAAAATTCATTGAGCAAAGCTCATGCCATCTCATGATGTTCCCCTCATTATTATCTTTCCAATGGTTCAAATGGTGAGTCAATTGGAGCTACGGTGCAAAAGTTATGGCTCTCAAAAGTTCCGCCATCAATTGGGATAGACCCATCACCCGAATTGTCATCTAAATTGTTGTCTGGATCAATTGGGGATATTTCTAGCCCCTTCAACCCAATTAACCAAAGAGGAGGATCAAGTTAATTCTTTTAATCAAAGAGGCATTTGAGGCTAATTTAAACCCCGTCAATAGTAATATATGATTTGGGTCAAAATCAAAATATTGATCTTCTATCATTAATTGATCTAACTAGTCACTTTATATAATTCCTTTTGTGATCTAGGCAAAATTGAGCCCATAAACCAAATTTATGGCTCAATCAATTGTATAACATGTATGCAATATGTACATGGCATAATTAACCTTGATTTTATCATAAATGCAAACATGAAGGTAATCAAGTCATAAATAAGTGTCATAAGTAGCTCAAATGTTCTTCAATTACCTTAGTGATTGGACCCTATATCTGATATCTTAAACCCTAAGTTACCCTGTACCATTTAACTTTAACCCTAAAAACCCTATACCATTTACATTAAACCCTAAGCCATAAGCCCTAAACCCAAAACCATTTAAATTATAGACCTTAAACCCTAAACCAATAAATTTAGCCCCAATTAACATCCTTTATATATATAGTAAGAATTAGGTTCATAGAGATAAACTTGGTTAAAATTACATCACCCATTACCACAATTGACTTCGTAGGCTCAATATATGATGATGTGGGGGATAATTGATCCCAAATTCACATTCTTTACTCATAGATATAGGTTTAAGGCTCCCAAATTTTCCCTAATTACCTACACGATTGTATAAATATACCCTAAAACCTATACCCTAAGCCTTAATCCTTAAATATCCTAATCCTTAAACTTTAAACCATAAATATAAACTCTTTAAACCTTGAACCAATCATTTTAGGCCAAATTAACATCATTTCTAGACTAAGAATTAAGTTCACAAGGCTTAGTCTGGCCTAAATCACATGACTGATTACTCCATTTAACTAATTCACTCAATATAAATGACACCCTAAACATTATACCCTAAATTGTAAACCATAAGCTTTCCCTATTTACCAATTGATTTAGTCCCAATTAACATCTTTTGTAGCAAGAATTAGGTTGACCTGGCATACAAAAATTAGATAAATTAATATACGCGTACTTAAACCTAAACCCCATGCCCTAATCCCTAATCCCTAAAACATAAATTGTAAGCCTGATGCCCTAATTTCCACTACATGTTGAAAACATACATGCCTTATGACATAACTAATTTTATCATGAGATGTCATAAAATGCACTTTTTAAACATATGATTAAAGCCTTTGTAACTTACCAATCTAGTTGTTGACCCTATGTACCCTAAACCTAAGCCCTAAACACTATACCTTAAATTTTAAACCATAAATTTTCCCTATTTATCAATTGATTTAGTCCCAATTAACATATTTTTTAGTAAAAATTAGGTTCACACATGGTATATAGTGATTAGACCTTATATACACCCTTAAAACCAAACCCTACATGCCTTAATCCTAAAACCCTAAAACATAAATTGTAATCCCTAATCTATAAAACATTAATTGTAATCCCTAATCCTTAATCCATAAACCTGATATAATAATGCCTAAATCCATAATCCCTTATCTATATTAAGTATAACATGATTATGTTATTTAATAATGTGATCACATTATTTTTAACATAGGAAACACTTGGTCCTCATTAACAATTACCAACCCCAAATATTATATTGGCAATAACATGATCGCCTTATTATATAACATGATCACATTATTGTCGATTTAAGCTTTTCAAGGGTTGGATGGGCCAAAACCTTATAGAACACATAATGTGATCACGTTATGTAATAACGTGATCATGTTATTATTATTTTTTATTTATCTCACTTCTCAATGACTATTTTTAAGCCAAATCAAAACTTCTATCTCCATAATCATTCTTTGTGTACATCTACAAGACCTACATACTTATGTACTTGACCCCACCTTTGAAAAGTTTTTAATTGTCCCTTCTGATGGGTTCTGGATCACATTCAAAGAGGTAGTTGTTAAATAACAAAACACCAGAGGAATCAGAATAATTGAGAGAGAAACACAAGCTATAATTGCAAAAACTTCACAGTAAACAAGGTATAAACCCTAATCCTGATGAAGCAAATGCCTTAGATAATGAGCCAATTGATAATAGTGAATTAAATAATGATGAAATTGACTATAATCAATTGAATAATGTTGAAATTGACCATAATTAAATGATTAATAATGAAATTGACCATAATTAAATTGAAAATAATGAATTATTTAATGTTGGATGTTCACATTCAAAGTTCCAATTTTTTCATGGAAACATATAATGAAGAAATTAACAATGAATAAAATGTCATCCCACCTCTAAACAATGAAAGTAATAATGGTTTTGAAACACCCTCTCAACAAATTCCACCATTACCAACACCTCCAAGAATTATGTGTAAAAAATACAAGGACTTAATTGAAGTCAATAAAAATATTTTAAAACTAATGCATAACAAAATGTCTGATTTCCATTCAAAAATATTGGCTCAACAAATTTTAGATACTTTCTTTTATAATTTGGAGTATGATAGTCAAAGATGTCAATTATTTGTTTTATTGATAAAATTGATTAAGATGAGACCTATAATGTACACATTAGGACTAAGAACATCTAACATGGATGATGAAAATGTTGAAAATATACATGATTCATATCATACTATAAGATCGAGATCATGCAACAAAGAGAGTAATGTTACTTGATATATAATGACAACTTGTGTAGTAAGCGCTGAAATAAGGAAAAAATGATTGATTTCAAAAACAATTTGAACACTTGATATAAACAAAAAAAATTAATGAAAGCAATTACAAGATGTGAAATACTTAATGAACCTAATACCAATGAGCTCTAAGCATTATTTGGTAGACTTCCATGAAAGGATAAGACTATAGCCGATAATCTCAAAGAGTTACTTGCTCAATTTTGGAAATACAATACAAGAGTTTTGCCTAATGTAAGAGATGTGAAAATAAGAGTTGGTTCTCATAACCATGAACCACATCCAAAAAATTTATTAGATATGACTCAGACATAATTTTAATCTAAATTTTTGGAAAAACATCCACAAATTTCTATTTGTCAAAGTCATTTTAAGATGGCAAAACCTTTTTATGTTAAAATAAATCACAGATGCACCATTTATTGTTGTAGGCAGCATGTTGAATTTTCAATGCACTATGATGTTTTTTGTCATATTTGTTGTACTTTTCATACTAACATTTTTTTAAGAGTGTGGCACTGAATTACCATCAAAATCAGTCAGGGAATTTATTCCAACTATCTTTTGTAAAAGATCAGAGAGGCAATTATTTTACAACAAATCATGTTTAAATAGAAATTACAACATTTGTGGTGGATTGTCAAATTTAAAAAAATGTATCCATGAGGAGATTACAAGTTCAATTGGATAGAAATTAGTTGGTTTAAGAAAATATAAATTAGTGACTTATCAAGTAAAAGATGCAAAGAATCTAAAAGGTGTGAGCTTGTTACAAAAAAGATACCTATTTTTGAATTTTTGGTCAAATTTAGGGAGAAGATTGTTTATAACTGTGTAAGGCACACACACAAGGATAGATGGTTGGATTAACATTTCAAGATATGCAAGGATACATTCCCACTTGGTTCCATTGTTTTAGTAGTTGATTTTGCTGATAATTACACATTCAAACCTCAAATAGAAGTTCAATTGTAGTATTACAACTCATCACAAGTTACCATATTCATGCATATAGTATTTATACATGCACCTGATAGTACAGAGCAACAACAAAAAAATATTAAGGGAGAACCATTTCTATATCATTAATGATAGATCACATTGTTCAAAGTATGTGAAATGTTATTTTCAAAAGTTCTATGTAAAAGTGAGTCAGAGGAACATTACTTTTAATCAACATTACATTTAGTTAGACAATTGCACATTATAATTAAAAAACTGAATGGATGTTTTATTGGTTGAGCAAGATGCACGTTACCACTGGTGTAGAACATATTTAGAGTTTCACCAAGGCTGGCCATGGAAAAAAGAAGCATGACAGTGCTAGATCATGTGTAAAAAGAGTTATTGTAAGGGAGGAGTTGAAATTTGAACAGGGTGTTCATTTGACAGATACAAAAACTATGGTTAAGTGGTGTAATGAGAACATGTGTCATGGTACTCAACCAAATTCCATTTTTCATAGATATTTTTAGGTAATGGAGGAAGAACACTTGGCAAAGTATGAGGATTATATGACTCTAACAAGTTCAAGCGACCTCCACTTATTTCATATATCAAATGTAAGTTCTTGGACTATTCATATGAGACACTTGGCATGTTCATATTTTGCATGCATGGACTTTGTTTGAAATGAGTGTGAGTCACAAGAGTGGGTAGATGTTTAGAGTTTCAAACCTTTAATTCCAATCAACACATATCAAGTTCTAATAGCATTATAACTTACAAATATCACATCATCAAATGACTTTGATCATGTATTTGATCTAGTCCAACTAGGTAGGATATTTTTCATTGTGTACAATTTATTCTCATTAAATATATCTAAATATTGTTGCTAAAAATGATTTTTTGTGATACAGGGCATGTTTTTGCAGTTATTATAGATGAAGATAATGAATAAGGCTTTTATTACTACTTGTGTTGGTGTGTAGAGAGAAAAAATTTGACAACTTTGATAATTTTGACAACTTACAGTCCTCAACATACATAGTCCTCTAGAATAAAGAAACCCTGTCTATACCCTATTTTGGTTAATAGTCTCACTACAAAGTGAAGTAAGAGTTGTTTCTTAATATTTTCAAGTATGCCATTAAATATATAGACTTGGAAGACGGTCCCATCAGCAAAGGAGGTTTTACAGCTCTTAGAATATACATGAGAGATTTGGAATTGAACTAATACTCCATGTTGCTATCATAAGCTTGTAGGGTGCCTTGTTGTGTAGGGTGCCTTATTGTGCCTTGGTGTGCCCTATATGTGGAATGGAATGTTGAAGTGTGTTTGAGCACTTGTAATAGGTTAAGTTAGGTGTGATTTGACCATGTAATATCATCTATGATATAAGACTGACTCCTTGAGACCTATATCAATTTTTGGTACTTAAAACCTAAGAGGATTGCCTAGCGAGAAGATAATGAAAGAGTGAGAGGATGTTTATGAATGGAATGTATGAAATGAGTTAGAGAATGAATGTGAGAGGTTTGTAAGAGGTCTAATGGCACCAAGAAGTGTCTCCAAAGTGTACATGAAGTAGGTACAAAGAGAAGAAGGCCATTAATCCTAAGTGATAAGAGTGTCATTAGTCATTTCCACTACACACAATGAAATAAAAAGTTTAATTTGAATAATTTTTTATCTTCATTTGTGTGTACAACATTAAATATAAGATCTGATAGATAATAATTTGAAAGATCAAAAAAATAATGTATAAAAACACACAATGAAATAAAAATTGAATATAAATTAGGATTGCCATGATAGGCATACAATATAGGCACATGTCTAATGTCAATAATACATAGATTGATATGATAAGTATACAAAAAATTGCATCTACCAACATAGTATCTAATGTTGGTTAAATGTCATATGCGCATATACAATGCCAAAAATGCATCAATTTCCATATAGACATACAAAAAATTACATCTCATGTGTAAGGCATCATATTCATCAAATAACCTCCCTCTCTTTGCCTTCATCAAATAAGACTCTCCCTGAGATGCCCTGCTAGTAGATCAAGACCCCTCTATAGCTTTGGATTGCTCCAAGGTCCAACTACGAGTCCTACGCTCATAGCTATTTTGCATCTGACCCTGTTCAAATACAATAATTGTTATGAAATTAACATAAAATATATTCAAAAAATTGTTAAGAAATTAATTTCACACTACAATAACAAATCATTTAAACAGGTGCACACACTACAAACTCACAATCTTGCTCAATCTATTTTTCACACTCAAATAAGTCAATAACATGCTCAACTATCCAAATAGGCATCTCAAATATAGGAAGAACATGAGAATTTACCCCAATTGCCATCTAACTATGACTATCAGTTGTCATAGGACAACCCTGCATACACAACACATTTACATAAGTTATATTTTTCCTAAGTACATGTACTAAAATTATTAAAACAAGTCTATTTTTATAATTCAAAATTTCAATAACTAATATATACCTCTATTAGTGTCTATGTAGATAACATTCTAGCAGTAATACCCATGTCTATCTCAGCTCATAGAGAGGGAAGAGTATCTACTCCAACTATCAATTGTTCATGTAAACAAGGTCTCACTTAGTTTTATATAAAGTATCAAATATTATATATGGAAACCAAAATAATCAATATAAGCACTTGTATATAAAAGATCTGTCTATATAAGTACATGAATGCAATGACACATTATAGGAAAGAAGAGGACAAGCATGCACATGAAAATACACTTAGATCTAAATTGATAAGCCATCTATTAAAGTGTTAGAGTAACTACCTTGTACCAAAACCAAAATTAGAGGATTAGTGAAAGGGAATATATAATATACTAGTTTCTTTTTTTTCATTGATAAATATAAATATACTTGGGTCAAGGTCTTCAATTTATACTATATTACATGTTGAACTATATTGGTTGTTGATTTATTACTTGTCTAAAAATAGGGGTTTGACTTAGGTAGGACCCTTTTAACTACTTCTTTTTTTTATGGTCTTACAAGGTCATTTGATCTTATTATCACTTTTTAAGGATAATAAAGAGTAGAGATGCTTGACAATCATCTCCCCTTTTTTAGAAATGGTTTGGGCAACTAGAGGATGGGTTTTGACACTCATACTAAATCTTATCCTAATCACAAGGATATATGTGTTGGGCATGACATTGATGACTATAGTAGTTCCTCATTATTTGTTAGAGATGGTTGTTTAAGTGGATTGGTGTGGAATATATATATCTTATAAAAATGTTGGGTGGACAAATATAAATGGGAAAAAGAGAAAAGGGATTGTTTATATTTACCCAAATCAAAGATGAGGAAGTATTTATGCTACATGTGAAGTCATGTCAAGTTTGTGTCCTTATGGATTTAGATGCAATATGGTCATAGGAATTTTATTTTGCATTATTAGGAAAGTCTTTGGGAAAGAGGTATATGAATGAGACTCCCATTTAATAGGATATTATCACTTCCAAGCTAGATTCCACTAGGCAAATGGGTGTATATTCATAAGGAAGCTTCAAATATTTTATGACAAAATGTGCCATAAATATTGTCTTACCCCTAGAAGCATGTAATATATTTCTTATAAAATAGTGTATTGACCTCAGGTAATAGAAAGAGAAAATGTACCATATGTGTAATGGGTAGAAGATATGAATACAATGTCTACATCCTTAATCAGTGACTAAATATAGTTGTTACACAACTATCCCACTCATTAATTTGATAGAATTGACTGTGGTTGTTTTCATGAAAAAATATTAGTGTGTGAATGTGTGTAACTCTATTTTATTATGTTATCATGTTTTGTTTTCAATAATAAAAGTTTTGTAACTAGGTTTTGAGTAACACACGAGGGTGCTACATGTTTGTATCAAATCATGGTTCAAAACATTTAGCCTTTTCGACCAACCATGCTTTCTATATTACGCTTTGTTAAAAAAAAGTTGGATTTCTTATTGGAATGATTTATCATCTTAAAATTAACATGACTATATTTTCTCTTTTAATTGTAGGTATAAAGTATCAACCATGATCGAACTATATGGGGAAAAGAGCAAAAACCTTATATTGAAGTTGTGCTACCTATGAAACCTTTTATAGATAGAGAAGAGGTTGTAATTGTAATACCGATTGACTTAAAAATATGTGCAATGCTGAGCAAACTCAATGATAGGAAGCCTCTAGGGAAAAATTAAGGAATAGGATAAAATCATTCCATGAGTGTGATTATGAACATAATGTTCAGTAAGAGAGAGATACCAATATATTACATGGAATACCATCCACTAGGGGTGTTCGTGACAATGGTGATACACATCAAAGCTTGGATAGAATTACCTGCAAACTAATTAAAGTGAAAAGGGTCTTAAATTCAATGGATGAATCTTTGTTAGGGAAGCTGATGCTTGGCTAATAGGTATGAAAAGGTGCTTTAGGATAAGATATTTTTCAATAAATAGTATGGACATGCTATTTATTTTACAACTTTAAGACGAAGCAGCCTTATGTTGGGACTATCAAGAAATAATTATGAATTTAAATATGCCCACAATCACTTGGGTGATGTTCAAGGAAAGTGTTACATCCTGATTCCTTGTCAGACAAAATCGCAAGATTATCCATGGATATCTATAGTTAACAAATTAAAATTTGGTTATATTTCTGACTAAGCTTGAGATTTATACTATTTCAAGATAATCAAATATTGCATAGTTAGATGATAATTCATAACTACCTATTATGAACTGGATCATGTATGTGTTTACATTTTTAAAGCATATTAATGTATTGATTTAGTTATATATTGTTGTTTATGATTATCATGTAAAAAGATCTAATTCCTTGTGTGTTATGAGGTGGATGTAAATTTTTTTTTCTTGAATTTACTAAAGGGAAAGTATCATCAGAGAGGATGTTGTAGATGGAGACATCGCAGGCTGATAGAGAGCTGACGAAACCCTACACACACACATAGTAATCAGTCAAGGTAAAAATACATTTAAAATTATTGATTTTGGTGTTTGTTTAAATTGTTATTTTCTATGTTTACCTGAATAGGTAAATTATGAAATAAATTCTTTCATGTGCTTAACCTAATATGTTATTAATACATATAGAGGCAAATTTAATATGAGATATTATTTTACCATTACATTGTTAAAACATGATTAAATGTCAAATTGATTTAATATGAAATTGAAATTTCATATGAAAATATAAAAAGGAAATTCTTTTTTAAAAAGAAAAAAAATAAAAAATAGAAAAAAAGAAATAAATTTAAAAAATCCCATTTGTTAGTGGCAAAGATGAGTGGGCTGGCCACTGAGAAGCACCTTCCCCATGGTATAATAAAAAATAGATAAAAATATAATTAGGAAAGAAAGTGGGATTTAATGGAGCATAGTGGGATAAGCATAATGGGTAATATTGGCAGACAAAAATTAATGACTGCACCACCCATGATAGAAAAAGAATTTAAAAATATATAATTTAAATGACAAACAAAAGATGGAAAAAGATTAAGCACCTATTTTTATATTTAAGAGAAACAGATTTTACATAGCTTATGCATTGGAGAGAAATAGACAAAGGGTGTAGCATTGGGGAAAATAGAAGGAAGAACATTGGAAGAACACTAAGAAAAGAAAGGAAAAATTATGAAGTTTTTCAGCACTATGAACAGGTAAGTGGTGTAATTAAATTCTATATATGAATGCTTCCTAGATTTTAAGGTCTAAAAGAAAGGAGAATTCTGACATACATTTATGCATTATCCAATGTCAAATGGAATTGAAATATTTTATGTTTAATACCTTGATAGGTACAGGCATTCACACAATGGATAAATGTCATTGGTCATACAACGACTTATTCTAAGCATGCAACAACTAAATAGATAGCAGCGTATGAGCAAGGTTTATATACTGTGGTATATTTTAGTCATTGTATTTACACCAGATGTCAAACGTATAATCTTGTAGGTTATGCTTCAAACCAATGGTATACTAAGCATCTCGATATTTATTAAAAGTGATAATATATAATTATACATATTACGGTGATTACTAATTAATATAGATAATTGTGAAGATATTTCTTTTACCCAATGGCCATAATATGTATATTTGTATACATCATCACCAAATTTATATATATTAAAAAAATGTTTAGGTCTGTGTATATATCCAAGGGCAAGGAATGCAGAATCATAGGTTATGGGCAAACGATGGAAAGTCTGCTACAGTTTCTATATAGAGAAAGACTTTATTATTAAGCATATAAATATATATATTCTATCATTTAAAATGTATTAAATGAACACTGAGCAATGCATATATTTATTAGTCAATGATTTTATGGTTTTGTTATTGTGAATATCTATTTTTCAAATAATGTAGTGAATTTATTAGCAGAATATATTAACCAATGTACACCAGTGGTTTATACATTGACTTATATAAATAAACAAGTATATGGCAATTTGATCCATAGTCTCCAGCCAGTTTGGTGTAGTTATTTAAAACTAATTAAATTGATACTACCATTAGCGTCGACCTGCTTTGCTTTGTTCCAATTTATATAAAAAAATATGTATATTAAAATATTACAAATTCTTAGGCATCGATTTATCTAAACATCCATATACAAAGGAAAAATAAAACTTGAAAATTATATATATATATATATATATATATATATATATATATACACGACATGTTTATATCCTTAAAACCTGCTTTATGTGATTTTAGTAATCTAGAAGTGATAACAATATAGCAAGGAATTTAATTACTATTTAAGGTGTCCAACCTTTGTTATAATTTTCCAGCAATGAATGGGACGTCGTACTGATCTGTTTCACTAGTAAAGATTAATTTGAGACCTCTTAATTTGTCTATAAATCGATGGTGTCATAATTTGTTAGTGATTGAAATTATATTAATATGCACGCTATCTTAATTACCCAGCGGGGGTGTCGATCTACTCTCAGATGGGCAATGGGATTGGTTTCTTTTGAGCAGAAACTTTTATCCTAGCATCTCAACTCTAACGTGGTAGAAATCTTTGGGGCATCAGTCTAATTTTAAAAGATCATTACCATATTTAAAAAGAGAGAGAAGTGTGTGTTTCCTATGCATAGATTTTGATCATTGCAATTTACTTATATGTGGCATGGTTGGACTATTAATTCAACAAATTGGTCCCTAATGTTGGGTCACCGATGGGTTGGCATCTTTGGGTTTAAAATGAAAGGCACTGGCGGGAATAAACTATGGTCTGGGATACACTATTGCAAGACTTAGAATAGGTTATCTTATGAGATGCCCAATTACCAAGTTATATATATATATATATATATATATATATATATATATATATATATATATATATATATCCCTTTTTCAATTTACACCCACATTTACATATGGTAATGACACTTGTATCAATTATCACATGCCGCTTATATGGTTAGTGTGAAAGTATTAAAGGATATATAAAAGTCTGATGTAGACTTTTATATATCATAAGATATAATGTTGTTGTAGGGTAGGGTGTTAAAGTGGTGTTTCTTTTAGATGATATATAAAAGTCTAATGTGGAATTTTAAATATCATAAGATATAATGTCGTTGTAGGGTAGAGTGTTAAAGTGGTGTTTCTTTTAGATGCTTATATTCCTTTAATACTTTCACACTAACCATGTAAGCGGATAATTGATAAAGTGTCATTACCATATTTAAATGTGGGTGCAAATTAAAAAGGATATATATATATATATATATATATATATATATATATATATATATATATATATATATATATATATATATCGTAAGACTTATAGAGAGTTTTTATCAAGATTCATATGATGTTATCATAGTTTTACATTAAATCACAATTAGTTTGATCATCTAAGGTTAGATTATAATTATTTTAGAAATGAGAGCCATATGTCTTTGGAGATTACATATGTCTTATATTAAACTTGTCTATTAGATGAGATAGTGCCTTAGTAAAAATAGCGATTCAGAAACTTGAGGAATCCTTACAATGCATTGAGATTAATTGAAACCTATTATATAGAATTTAATGTTAGACCAAATTATACAATCATGGTCTTTCTAGCAAGAGTACTTGATGGGATAAAGAGTGTAAACATGCCTATTCATATATAACAATAACTTGGGGATGTGTACTTGGATCATATATATATATATATATATATATATATATATATATATATATATATATATATATATGAGCTTTACAAGAGTATATAATTAAAATTCCTTTGGAACCATAACCTTTGGAACAAGTTCCTGGAAGTAATGGTTTATTAGGTTGTAAAGTCATAATAGGTCTATGAATTCACTGACTCACAATTAATAATATGAATGATTGTTAATCATGTGTATTCACTATAGAATACTTATGAGCATTACATACTATGAGTGTGTTAATATGAATAAATGTTTAGTTATACTTAGTACAGATAGTGCATCGTAATGCATGTTTATATGTCATGATACTTTAGTAAGTTTATATACAGCATACCTAGATGGTAAATGTTTAATGTATGCTTTTTATTTCCTGTATGGATTGGTTGAGTCTTTGAAAATCATAAGTTTGGAGTATGTGCTAAGTAATTGGGAACCTATTATAGTATGGGATATCTTAGGGTACTATAGTATAAAAGCATGTTTTACTCAGATGGTACTTATTGTAGTTATTATACCTAACTCATATCTACATTTATCTTTATATTGTATACATACTAGTTATTGTTGTGGATAGCATGTGTTTTTGCAGGGGGTAGACATGTATATGCGCACATGTAAACTATGAGAATTTAGCAAATGTTATGTTAGAATGTTATTGTGTTTCATGGGAATGATGACTTGCTTTATTTTATATAATTACTTGTATAATGTTTGTGTTTCTTTATATTTGAGACTACTTCATATGATTGATCATGAAAAACTGATAGGTAAGTCTTAAAACACTGAAGTGTGGTAATATGGGTTGCCATAGGGTGTAGAAAACTAAAAATAAATTATATTATTAAAATTATACAGTTAATTTATATGTTTACCTAGGTGGTAAGACTATAATCATTATTTATAGTATGGGATAAAATATAATCTAAGATTCATTTGTATATTTGACGGGTTAAATATATGTTGTTATTACTCCTATGCTAGTATGTCATTTGCTAGTTAGAAGTAAGTTATTTATATCTTATGGTTGAAATGTATTTGACCAATCTACATTGCTAATGTAGAATAAGGAGTGAGATGGACTTCACTAACTTACTGGGATTGCAATGTCAGATGAAGGTAGTCATATTAAGTGGTGTGTATAAATTTGATTGATCTATAGATTGAATTTATATTACTATTCGTAAAGCTTTGACCAAATTATGTTTAGTGAGACATTATCATTTCATGATTATAGTTTACATGTATGTGTGATATATTACAATAAATCAAGTTTTTTATGATACACTACATGTTTAGTTATTTAGAAATTATACAACACACAAATACTAGCTTGTCTCTCTAGATTCTCACACCATCACTATCTACCCATTCGTAAAGGGAAGGCTATATCTTGATGGGATTAGTACATGCACTCATTGGTTTGTGATTGGTGTGGAAAAATGCATAGATGATATTCCCCCTCCCTAAATAGTACTACTATTAAGATGACACTTGAGATTGCCATAGATACTAGAGAGTCTAGAGAAGTCATGCTCTAGGGAGTCAAGTATCTAAATTATGTACATTCTATTAGATTTAATATTACTATTGAGTATTATCATGAATAATTATAATTAATTATTATTATATATTGATAGTGGTGATTACAAAGTTGTATCAGTCATGGTTGAGTTACTGCATTACTTTCTATATCTATTTTATGAAGCATTGCCATTACATTAGAGATCTGTGATATAAGATGTAATGTGTACTTAAAATTATCACATGAGTATTATTGTGATCTCTGTTAGACTCTTAGGATGTAGTCTACTTGTATATATGTGTTTTATTTTTAAAAAAATCATGTATTTCTTTGTCTAACCCAACAAGGTTATTACAAAAAGACAACAATACTTGTTGTATATCTACTTAAATGATAGAGTAAATGCATTCTATAACCTCTATAAAAATCTCAATACTAAAAAAGAATATAATGCATGTTTTTTAACCTTGTTTCAGTACATGGGATACATATAGGATGAGCCAATGAAATGCAATATGTATCTTAGGATAATTATGGTTATCATTAGGAATAAGGTACAGAATTTTGAACATAATACACTAGTGTAAGAGAATCATAGGATGTTACTCCCAAGGAAGTATGGTCCAACATAAGACCATTCATGAGTTTTATGTTTTTGGTTGTGCTATTTTTGCATTAATTCTTGAGAAGAGAAGTAAATTAGATGCAAATAATAAAACATATATGTAAGTAACTACAGTCCTAACAGATACAAAGAGAAAAACATATATGTAAATAATTTTTACCTCTATATAGGTAAATGGTGTCATCCTAACAGAGGCAAATTCAGTCATAGATGGCCCAATAGTTGAATCTGAATGTGTAAAAAATGGCTATGACAAATCAAATGTTGTAAATGCCAACTATGATGATGAAGGAGCCATCACCTCCTACAACATAAAAAATGACATATATATTATATTAAATTTATATGTAAATTAATTATTAGCTTATAAATAAAATTTGAAAATATAACTTAAATTTAACATGACATTTATATAAAATTTACATATATCTATGTGGTGACTGATGTCTACACACCAAATGTGCATGCCAAAAACTCATCACTCATAAGAATATGATATAAGCAATTTGAACCACCACCAACATCATCATCAAAAGGTCATGTGCACATAGCTCCACATGATTTTTAAGGGTGGGGTCAGGGTTAGGTAGCCTATGGCATATATTTATCATCACTCTATGAAAGCCTACTCATATGCTGAGCGAGTGTATCGGTGAGTGAATTAAGAACATGGAGAGTGTCTATCTCCATGACTTGATAAACTATGGAGGGGATCTTAGACTCAAGAGCCTTTTAGATATGGATCTGTGTAAGTCGATTAGGTGCATGATGTGTACCTGGTCAATCCTATGTAGAGCCTTTTTTCAGCCCTAAAACTCACTAAAATCAAAATAATTAGGAATTTAGTTGAAGACAACTCACAGTAGAGTTTCCTCAAAAAATATAATGGGGCCTCATGGTTGTTACATGGTGGATAGTCAAAGACCATCCACCATCGATCCCAAAAATTAGCCCTGATTAAGTTATGTACATAATGATGGATATGAAAATGTTTAGTGGTTATGGGAAATGGGGCATTAGTGGTTGGGTTGATGAATAGGGTGCAAATGTTAGCTTTTAAAATATCCAAATTCTTGACTTGAACAACTAATAACTTGTCATCATAATATGCCTTGTAAGTGTCCATATATGAGGTCCATCGATTAATTTGACTCATCATAGGGTCAATTTGACCTAATAAGGTCTGTAGGGAATTAGTTAACTAGGTGTGGTGGGGGTTGATCAAACTAGGATCCCTCATTCTGTCAATTAACTCTTCAATTTCAAGTTTGTTTTCCACAATATTTTCAATCAAAACCTCTTGACTACCAAGGGGGTTTTGGAGAAATTTAGGAGGGTTAGGTGGAGGGATAGGAGGAACAACAAGATTTTGTGGAGGGTTAGGAGAAGGAACAACTAGAGGGTTCAATGAAGGGTTGAGAGGGTTAGCAAGATGGGCTATTAAAAAGAACAAATTACAATTAAAACCAAGGTTAAAAAATGAAAATTATAAAAAATTAGAGTTAAATAGGGAAGATTTCAATCACTTACCTCTCCTACATGGTGGCATCTTCATTGTTCCATGATTTTTCATTTAAAGATGGATGGCTAGTCTAATGTGCCCCTATTGACTAATTTTCAATTATAAAATTATTCTAATGCCTAAGCTTTAATGTACCTGATTATGTTATTTGCTCTAGAATATACTAATTGACCAATTGGTAATGTTGAAAGAATTGCAATCCTTCAAGTAGTTCAATCAAAGATGCTTTAGGGAATTCCATAGTCATATATGTTGCACTCAGTAGCCATATTCAACAAAAAAATCAACATGTTTAAAAATGATCATAAGACAATAAAAAATCAACAATTATTTATAGAAACACTAAAGGAACTTATCAATGTACTTCAAGCACTGTGTGAAAGTAATCTTCCATTATAAATTTTAAAAAAAACTAAAATCAATAAAATATATTGATAAAATCATTTGTTTCTAATATCTATTCTAGGGTTACTCAGAAAAATATATTGCTTGAGTAGTTATGCTAGATTACAACAAGACGCGATAGCGTATAACATGTTTTATCAATAAAAATTATTTATAGAATAGATAAATAAGAATTAAAATATTTGTCATCAATATATTATTCAAATAGAGTAGTTCATACTGCTAAAGAAAATGCGAGGATTTAATTTTCCCACCCAATCCACACTATAACAAAAAATAATGACAAAATGGCTACTATTTTTCCATTTCCCCTACAAGTAATTGGCTTCCACAATGCATTATCCATTCTCTTCTCACACATTCATAGACCCAAAAAGGTTCATAGGAAGATTCAAGTTATCTCCTAAAACATATGAAATATCTTAGAAAGCACAGAAACCCCTAAAATTCTAATGAAAATCTTTATTCAAAAATAAACTATAAAAATGTAACTATGCACTGTGGCATATCATGGTTTATAGAGAACATGTAGATAGCATTAGAAGATCAAATGTATATTCAAGAGATACTCCATAGTTTTGGTTCTATTTAAAATTTTGGATAAAAAATAAAAAATCTAAACTTCATTATGTTGTGTCAATGTATGGAAAAAAACATATAAACAACTTATAATATCAAAATATGTCTATTCATAACAATGAACATAGTTATAGTTCTATGATGAATTTCAAAAATAAATTCTACACTACATAATGTATACATTTTTTATAAAACATTATTAACTACCTCATAACTTGAAAACATGGCACACATGTACCCTTCTATGCATATCTCATAAAATCATGCCAACCATGTGGATACTTTGCATCAATATGTACCTTGCCTATTTTCATATCCATGGTTCGAAGTACTAAAAAAAATTATTAGGTTGATCTACCCTATTCTCAGTGCCTCATAACTTATAGAATCTGAAAACTCCCAATGGGAGGATAAATTGTCATGTGACTGGATGTTGAATATTTTTTACTAAACTGCAAAAAATTATAGTTTAATCTAGGTATATATTTAGGATTGACAAAGACTATCCATGGAGATAAAATGCAACAAAAGTTCTACAATCTAACTTGTTCTATTGAAATGGCCACTAATATTTTCAAAATTGCTAAAAACATTGAAAAGGCAATTGCCCATACCTTGTCTAATATCTTTAGGTCAAAGAACCAAACTCCAATTCAAAGAAGACCAAAAACAACTATACCCTGCAATATATTTTCAAATAAGTAAACTAAAAAATATAAACAAATAGGCTAGAGGCCAAAACAAAGAGCAAAAACTCTAATGCAAATACAAAAAATGGACTAAATGCAAAGAGAGTTAGAAAAACCCTGGCTCTACATGAGAAAAATAGAGACACCCTGAGTTGCAGTAGTATTTTTTTAGAAGGATAAGACTACTTCCTCAGACACAAAGTAATCTAAATCACTAAACCTTGTAATGCTGGCAAATAGATAAGGGTTTGGGCCATTCTCCAATACAATAGCAAAGGAAGTAGGGGAAAGAATCCTGGAAGCCCAAATGCAAACTGGGGATAAATATTACTATTAATTTATCCATAGTTTTATTTATATATTTAGATGACTTCAAATTATGGATCAACAGACTATATGTTGTTTTTAATGTTTAATATACAATAGTATGTTCACTAATAACCTTATACAAACACACATATACAAGCAAGAAACCCATAAATTTAGAAAATTCAAATATTATATTTGCCAATTAGCATATTTTCAATAACAAAAACATTATCCAAGGTTCGATATAAAACATACATAAAGTTATCAAATTTCACAAGAAAGTTCAGGTATCAATAAAAAACTCCAAGCTTTGTCTAGAATATTAGCCAATGCTATATCCTGACATTTATGTGTAAACCTGCTAGGGAATGGGCATGTATTATTTGCATCAGTCCTCAAAAACCTTGACGATCATAACCACTAAGTGGCACCAAATTGTACATAGCCCATTCTTTTCCTTACATACAAGCCTTAATCTAATGTGGAGTCAAATTATCAATGGGCAACCATAATGCTTCAATCTGTACAAACGGTGGAATTGAAAAAAAATGTCATCTCCAGACTTCATCCAAAATTAACAAAAGAAATAATGCATTTAAAGATATGGTTAATATATCCTTAGTGGGGTAGGTAATAAGAAGAAGACTGCTTTCACAAATAATATGGTAAAGCTTTGCCAAAATAAAATCATTGTTTAAACACAAATTCTCATCCACCCTTTACTAATAGCATGGTTGTCGAGCAAGTTTTTTTCACTTTTCAATCCAAAAAGATAAAGATGAATGTCTAGTCTAATGTGCCTTGATTGACTAATTTCAAATTTCAAAAGTATTCTAATGCTTGAGTCTTAATGTACCTAAAAATGTTAACTGCTCTATAATATCCTAATTGATCAATCAGCAATGTTGAAAGCATTGCAATCCTTCAAGTAGTTCAACAAGAGATGCATCAGGATAAGAGCAAAAACCCTAATGCAAATACAAAAAATGAACTACATGCAAAGAGAAACAAAAAAATCCTTGCTCTACATGAGAAAAATAGAGACACCTTGAGTTGTAATAGTGATATTTTTAGAAGGATAAGACTCTGCTTGGTCAGACACAAAGTAATTTGAATCACTACAACCTGTAGCACTAGCAAATAGATAAGGGTTTGGGCCATTCTCTAATACAATGTCAGAGGAAGTAGGGGAAAGAATCCTGGAAGCCCAAATGCAAACTAGGGATCTTGACCTGTAAAGATGCATAGTTGCTTCAGCGTTTCCACCAAACAAATTAGGCTAAACAAAATGTTCCAACACAGATTGCTTGGAAGCATATATCAAAATGAAAATTAAAAAATGGAAAAATTATTTAGTTTACCAAAACCTCTTCTCCATCTAACATTTTATGTGGATTTAGATCCAGGTGGTTGTATTTAAGGCTTCATATGCACTGTGTTTCTTTGTTTTTCACTCCCAAGAGGTAGATCGTCTTGTTGTTAACCCAAATTTTTTAAACCCCTATTCACACATAACAAATGGAAAATAAACTAAAATTTTGTTGTAGAAGCCTCCCAAGATAAATAAATAAGGGCATTTACAAACACCAACCTGTAGTATCCACTGATTGACATGAAGCTACAAGCAAAATGGCCATTTGGTGCTACCCAACATGTGACAAATTTACCTGCCCTCCATAACCACCTGCCTCCTCGCAGTGCTTCTCAAAGGATAATGGCAAACATATTCCACTATGCAATCAGTCACTGCAATCGCACAAACTATTTACAAGTTAAGGTTAACAGGGAAAATAATATTCTATTACCCGTGCATCTCTCGACATATGGAAATTGGAAAATAAAAAGTGAACTTGCATCCTTTTATTGGTTGATGCCCATAAGCATCTTGGGAAAAAATCCCTCTAGTGAAACCAATAGTACCCATTAGGTACAAATAATTTTTAAAAGCAAGAGACACTTTTTCCCACCTAATTTAACGTCATTTTATTGGTGCAATGCATTTTCTGTGTTGTTACCCTCGCATATGGCAGTGTTAGAATAGTCTTTAACTATTAATTGAATTGACATGGGATAATAAGAGTCATCGGCTCTACTTTCTCTCTCTTTTTGTTTTTTTTATTTTATATATATATAAAGAAACTGTGTGTGAGAATTATGGGTTTGGTAAGGTCACATTTATTTGGGATATAAATAAGGGTTCAACTTTGTATTTTTATTATTGTGAGATTTGAACATAAGTCACTTAGATACGAATGTATTCATTTTAATTATTACATCATAATTGAAGGGTTAAAAAGTTTACATCATTTTAGACATTTAAATTAATTGAAGAGCACCTTTCAAAGTGAGACATGGGGATGGGCTTTGGTCCGTAATATCTGGGGTGTATTCTGCTTAGTACACATGGAGAAATGTGACCCCTACTTTATTGTGTCCCATGACCATTAGTTGAAAGTGTCCAATAAATCCAATAAGAAAGAAACTATAATAAATAATTATAAACTATTTATTTCTTACCACTAACCCAAACTATTAGGCTGTCCATCATCAATGCTTTTATTTCATTGCACAAAAAAAGTCTTCGATGTATGATAGTCATCTAACATTATAATTGGTGTTGATATTTTTTCCATCATTCGCCCACATGAAACCAAAGTTTTGATGAAGTCTCACATGTATTATATATAATAAAAATTAGAAAAAAAAAATATGTGACAATTTTTTAAATATCTAAACATCTCATCAATATGTTAAATCTACACTATGAACATTACAAAGGGAGGCTATTTGATGCAGCTAAAGCCTTAAGATGAGTAATGCAATGAGTATCTATAATATTGAGTATATCTTTTTATATAAAAGTAACAAATCCATTTTCACTCCCCACCATTGATGAAGTACCATCTGTAAAAACTACTATCAATATTTTATTTTAAAGACCCCTTTCTTTCTTCAAAACATATGTTGTATCATATATTGTTTTCCCTCTTCCATCACACACATTTACTGAGCTTTAAGAATTGTGAAATAGGTAGCCCCAACCCTTTTGAGTTTAAAAACATAGCATAAACCACAAGGCGTTTCTCTAGGCTTCAATCTATACTTTCATCCAACATCAAAGAGAACAATGGATTGTCTAATATTTTTGTACTTTGTCTCTCTTAAAGATACTTGGATATGGAAAAAAAAGAAATCATTTGCAGCCATATTATTTGTATATGATTTATAGTCCTTATTTTTTTGGCATATTTGGTGTTTCTAAGTACATTTCAAGAGAGTAAAGGGACTCATATTTTGAGAGGGTCATGTCTTATTGCACAACCCAATAAACTAATTTCATGGTTGTGATGATTCTTTCTTTATTGGTGTCATCGATGTTTACAATATGTTCTGGAATTGATTTTGATTTTCTATCATTTTCATATATCAATTTTGCTTGTGAAATTTTATAGATATTTGAACCTACATGAGTAACTATTGCATCATGTTGAAAACTAGTACAACCAGTTCCAGTACCTCATGGTACCGTGAACTTGTCTTCTTCACAATATATGCATTTCATGATTGTTTTGCCTTCATGCATTTCACATCTTAACCACTTAAATTTAACTTTCTATTCATCTTTAAACACTCTTTTTACTCTAGCCCTATTTTTATTTTATGTTGAAGTTTTCCTCTCTTCAAAATTTTCATCATACTCTAATATATTTAAGTCTTCATTTAAATCAAAATTATGGTCTTATAACGATGAAAATTTTGATATTCCAAACCATATAAATAATAATAATTAAAGAAATACAATTTAAATTATAAAATACCTATATAAACTAAATAATAAACAATAATTATACATAAATGTAATTATATAAAATTAAATCTAAATTTTATTTAATCCAATAAATCCCTTATCATTATCATCTAAATAAAAGTTATAGATGATGCAAGTTGAGGGGCGATTTGGTTTTGCTTTTTTTGCTCTACCAGGGTTTTCTCCATGCATGCCATTGAGTCGGCCCTTGTTTTTCTAATTGTTCAGCCTTGTGTCATGCCATGGCCTTAGGTGTCTATGGGACTTAGCATTTATTATCGTTTAGGATTTCTTGCCTTTAGTCGAAGCCAACATTTATAATATCCTCTCCTCATTAGATCATGATTGTTTTAGCTGTGAAGAAGAATGGAGGAGCACCGAGCAATGGCCCCTACAAGCGCTCGAGGAAGTTTGTCCTGAACGTTTACCATGAGGTAATACTTTAGACCCTGATGTTATACTGCTTATTCCTAAATTTAATTATGCAAGTCAATGGTTAGATTAATTTTGTTTAATAGGTTATTTTTTGGGAGAATCCCCTCTAAAAGTATGTTACAGTCCTAGGTTTAAACTCACTAGGCATCTCATGGCATTAAGCTAGAGAGCGTCTAGAACATGATTAAGAGTTTCTTTCTCTTCTGATTTTCTAACTCATCCCATGCTAGAGGAATCCTCTATAAGTCTGCCACTTGGTATGTCAGGAACTTGATTATGGTCCTCTCCTCCTGGACATGAGACTTTATGGTCTTGGAGCACACTGCTCTTAAAGTCCTAGTTTGGGTTGAATTTCTAGGCCTCTCACTCCCATGCTATCACTTCATTCACCAGATAACATCCTCCATAGGCCATGTGGTTTATCATGAACAAAATGGTTTCTACTCTACTAGACCACAAAAAAGGGTCTATGTAGAATTTGACCTCTCCCAAGACCTCAAAGAGTCTATAGAAATCCAAGTTAGGATGTGAGGCACTTTCAACGAGTCTTGTATATCAACTTGCCTAACACTTGCTTCTAATGCCAAGCCAAAGACCATAAGATATAAGATTATCCCCTCCAATTGGCTCGCAATAATGCATCCAACTACTCTTCCTCTCCCACCAAGCCCTCTCCTGAAGCTAGTAAGGCACCAGCTAAGGATGGGTGGACTACAATCAAGAAGAAGAACACTCACAACAAGGCTACCAATCCAACTGCTACTCCCAAAGGAAGCAATCCATCTTTGAGCAATGGCCCACAAGAGCATGATCATGTTACTAAAGAACCCTCTTCAGTTGTAGCCCAAAAAATAATGGAAAAGCCCATGGTGTTCAACACTCCCCTGACTGTTAATGTGTTATCCCAAGGTTTCAAGGCCTTTGTGCCCAATTCTTCAGACTCATATCCAGCCACTCTTCTACTTCTTAGTTAGTAGGATACACCTAAACATTCTTGCATCCCTCCTATAAGAATTGACAAGGTGGAGGAAGGAGAGTATATAGTTGACCCTGACATGAGGAAGCAATATGAGTTCCTAAGTGCCAACAGTGGGCACTTCCTACAAAATAAGTATGATGCCCTAGAAGGGCTAGAGTTGGAGGATATGTCCCTCGCAACCTATCATCTATGAATTGCTTTTCATGGAATGTTCATAGTCTCATAGACCCAAAATGCAAGTTTGTTATGTATGATTTGAGAAGAAAGTTTTCCAAGATGGACATTCTCTGTCTGCAGGAAGTCAAGGGGGTGGATTTTTTATTGATGACTGTCAGTAATTCCATCTAGCACAATAGTATTATTCTTGATAAAAACCATGATGTAGGATGTGGAGGAGTGATTAGATTCATTTCTCCAAGGTGGCAGTCACACTTAGTGCAATCTGGCATGGACCCCACCAACTAGTTAATATGGGCTCTTTTAGCATTGAAAGCCACTCTTTTGGATTTATTAATATTTATACCTTGAATGATGCCTTGGAGTGTACCCATTTATGGTGGTGAATAGTGGATGATCTCTCTAATGCCCATTGGGTATTATGTGGTGGCTTTAGTATGGTGGCTTCTTCTAAGGACAAAATGGGCCACTTGTCTATGAGGTGGGCAGTTGATGAAAGGGATACATGGTTTTACATGTGCACTAAATGGGGCCTTTATGACCCCAATTTAACATGCTAACCTGCAGATAGAATTTGGTACACCTAGAGTAACTTTAGGGAAGGCCCTACTTGGATTCTGAAGCATCTATATAGGGTAATGATGTCCACATAGTTGTACTTCTCTTTTGATAATGGCATTTTTCCTCTAGTGTAAGCATTGTTGGATTTTGGGCTTTTCAACCACTCCCCCATTCAGTGTCATGTGACATGGTAGTTCATGAAACCCAAAATCCACAAGATGTAGTTCTTCCTTAACACCTCCTTACTCAAACATGGGCCCATGGTGGCACATAGTAAGGAGTTTAGAATTTAGATCCACATCCTTCTCAAGAATCTAGTTAGATTCTCTATTGGGATGATGCCATCAGAAAGACCTCCCACTTTTTGTAGATCTATGGCTACAACCTTGCCAAAATTCAGAGACACTCTTACTCTGCTACTTCTTTAGAGCTGAGCTACAAAGCTTTAGCATTGGAAAATGATCCCTTTAACGAGATCCTACAGGTGAGAGTTACATCCTTAAGACACTGTATTCAGATTGTAGACAACTATAATGCCTAAGGAACCCAAGTCAAAGCTAAGCTTCATTGGCTTAAAATTGGGGAAAAAGCTTATAAATAATTCTTCCAAATGTTGCATGTTAAAAGCTTGAAGCAACAAATTCAAGTCATTTCTGAGGCTGGTGCCAAACTCACAGAGACTCCTCATATTGTGCAAGCTTTTGTCTACCATTATCAGCAAGTGTTCAAAGCTCAAGTGTCTTTAGCTAAGCATGAACCTACCCTTCAACAATGCCTTTCAGTAGTGCCATGAAAACTCACTCTCACCAAGTGGGTGATTCACAATTGGCCCCTCACTATTAATGATTTGCATGAAGTAGGGTCTCACATGGTTAATGACAAAGCCCCCAACATTGATGGCTTCCCCTATGAATTCTATAAAACACTTTAGAATATTGTGGGTAATGATCTACATAAGGTCTATCAAGAAGTGTTTCATGCTCATTCATTGGGTAAAAACATAAATAAAGGAAATATCAAATTCATACCTAAGTAGGGAGATCCTAAGTTGATATGCAACTAATGACCCATCACCCCCTGAATGTCTCCTATAAAATTATTGCCAAAGCTCTAGCAATCCGACTATGAAACATGTTGCCTCTCGTTGTTCACGTTGAACAAATAGGTTTCATTAGAAACCATTATATCCAGGATAATATCATTATTTTTTGGGAAGGGATGGACTAAGCCAGACAGTCTAAGCAACAAGCTATGTTCATCAAAATTGACTTTGAAAAAGCTTATGATCACATCGAGTGGCCTTTTATTTTAGCCATGCTTTGAGCGTTGGGCTTTGGGCCTACCTTCATTCAAACTATGTAGATGTTATTTGCAGATGCCTTGGCTATCCTCTCCATTAATGGAGTCACCTCTGAGCAATTTGGCTTATTCTATTCCATTTGTCAAGGGTGTCCTCTGGCCCTCACCTTATATGTCCTTGTAGCTGAGGGTTTTGGATATCTTCTTAGCAATGCCCAAGCCTGTGGCCTTGTTAAGGGAATTTATCTCCTTCTTGATACAACTAATCTGCATGATGACATGCAATTGCTTAATGACCACTTTGTAGATGATTCCTTCCTTACCCTCATTGAAGATGAAGCCAATGTGGACAATGCTTTATAGTGTCTTGACACCTTCTACCTGGCCTCTGGCTCCAACATCTAATGGTAGAAAACTCATTTTTACAGACAATCTTACCTCCCTTCACCAATGTGGGTTGCTAAATTCCATTGAAAGTGAATCCAACATGATCAAATATTCAAATTTCTTGGCATACCCTTTGCTTTCAATACTTTGCCACCTTTGTTGTGGTAATATGTTGTTGACAGAGTTGCTAAAAAACTTGATTATTGGGTGACCAAGTCTCTTTCGTTGGTAGGAAAGTTCCAAATCTGCTCAAAAATTCTTGCTTCCACCCATGTGTACTACTTGTCATGTTGGGTACCTTCTAAAAAATCTTACCAAAAGTTGGAGAAATTTCTCAGAGATTTTCTTTGGGCCAATTCTCCACAAGGTAAAGGATTCCACAAGATAGCTTGGGAATAGTGTTGTCTCACGCATGAAGCAAGAGGGATGGGGTTCATCGACATAGCTCAACAAGGATTTGCCTTATGTGCCAAATGGATTGTGTGGGCAATTGAGGGACCAAAAGCTTGGAAGGTAATATTCAGACACTGTATCTCCTCTGGCTTGCCTAAGGGCAAGAAAGCTTGAAAAGGGCTTGGCTTCCCCAATTTTCTCTTCATCCAATCTCTCATCAAGATCACTGGGTTCTTTGTGGCCAAAAGCATCTAGAAGGTTTGGGAAAATATTAAGCCATGGTTGCTCTGGAATGGCTTCAGTTTTCATAACGGGCTCTCTGCTAACTCTCACTCCCTTTGGTGGTCTCCCATTTTTTCTCGCAATGAAGTGCCCTTAGTAAAATTCCTTTGGATAAATGCCCTCAAACTCTACCACAGAGGAATCCACACTATTTAGGATATCTTCTACAGACAGTCTCACTCTTGGTTATCCTAAGAGGAAGTGAAAGCTAAATTTTAATTAGCCAATATGGATCAAGAATCCTCCCAGGAGATCCTCAATGACGTCCTAGTTTCTTTGATCCATAAAATCTTAGTTCACTCCACTCGGTTGTGGTGGAAGGATTGGAAATGGTGTGTTGAGACTCCGTTCTAAAATCACACTCCTCGTCTTGGCTATGCTTGGCTCACCCCCTATTTACCCATGGCTGACAAACTTAACATTCACTAAGGGCTGTACTCATCTATTAAAACTTGGAGCTTTTGTTTCAACACTATGTGGGGGGCTGATCTGTAAACTAAAAAATATAAGTGTATTACATTCGAAAATCACTTGTTCTTGTTTATGAGATCCTTCAAATTTCCACTTTTTTGTGTTTAATTTGCATAAAGAAATTAAAATCAGAATTAAAATGAATATTAGAATGCAATAATAAATAGATAAAATCAAAGACAACACCAGCAAGTTGATAACGGAGTTTGGCTTCAATAGCCTACATCTCCGGGTCTGTTCCAAGTGAGGACCGTTCTATTAAAATGCTGCAACAAAAGGCTTCAAAACCTTTACAAATATTCAATTTCACCTTCTCTGATCTTTATATGCCTGCAAATATTTCTCCTTGACCTGAAAATAAAAGCCCAAGGCCGTACAAGGCAAAAACAAGGCTCTAATCCTCTTAATTTTCTTTACACAGGCAGAAATCTGTGTCAAAACAAGTAAAACTAACTCCCTTTTATAACATTTCAGCCACTGTGGCTGAAGCAGTCAAGGCGTTTCCATTTTACATGGGAGGTGAAGAGTTCAAAACCTCTTCCTCCTTTCTAGGCGCTCAGGCTCTTCTCCCTAGGCGCCAAGCATGCAATTTGAATCTTCTTCCCTCCATTTTTGGCACTTAGACTAATTCATTATCCCACATGGGTTGCGTGGAAGGTGGCTGCATGTTTTTAAGAAGCTGAAGTGTCTTATTGAATGTGTCAACGCCCCTTTTGTGGGAAACTTGGCGCCTAGTCAAAATATCTTTGTTAAATGCGCCAAACAAAACTTCTTCAAACTCGCCACCTTTGCTTGGTCTCCCCTTTGAACTCTGTCAACTCGCCACCTTGCTTGACACATGGCTCGGTCAATGAGCTTATCTATGAACTTACTCATGCGATGTGTCAACCTCCCATTGGTCCACTTGTCGCATGTAAATAATGCCACGTCACTTGTCGACACCAAATTTTTACCTATTGAACCAAAACTTCAGCGGCCTATAACTTTTGCATACGGTGTTTATTTTTCAAACCACGAAAAGTGTCGGAAAGTTCTCGATGAGTAATACAATGTGCAAATTATTTGAACTAAATTTGAAGACTTTTGCAAAATAGAACAGTAGATGGATCCATTTGGATCATTCCTCCCCACTGGGAACTTTTGGACCTCCAAAAGTTGAAATTAATTGGTAATGAGGTGAGGGTATTTTTCCCTCACCTTTTCGACTTCCATCCATCTGGCCTTGCTTGGGTGCATCCCTTTGAGACCAACATGAAGATATTCAACATTACCTCTTTGTGAAGTTTACATATTCCTGTCAAGTATAGTATCTTCCTGCAATTATGTTAGATATTCAGGAGAAAAATCATCAACAGAATGAATGGATACACTTTCATCATGATCAATGATCATTGGAGGCTCATACAATTTCAAATTTTCCACATTTACAATTGAATAAATCTGCATGTAAGATGGTAAGTCTAATTGGAAAGCATTTATGCCAATTTTTTTCGTTATCCGAAAAGGACCATACCGGATTGGTTTCAACTTTTTACCTTCACCTGTCAATCTTTCCTTACTAATGTGAAGCCATACCATATCATCTACAACAAATTGGTGATCAATACGATGTTTATCATGCCTGGCTTTGTACTTGGCTTGACTTTTCTCCAATTGAGTAAGAACAGTCTGATGAATGAGCTATATTTGTTCAATGAACTTCTTGGCTTGAATGGCTTCTTTTGGTTCACCAACAGTTGTATCTTGTCCATAACAAACATCTAGAGGAGATTTAGGCAAGTATCCATAACAAACTTCAAATGGAGATTTCATAGTAGAAGAATGAAGTGCCCAGTTATATGCATGTTGTATGTAACACAATTGTTCATCCCATAACTTTGGATTTTTATTGCTATAACCCCTAAGCAAATGTACCACAGTGCGGTTCACAACCTCTGTTTGTCCATCAGTTTGTGGATGAAATGCAGTGCTCTTTTTTAACTTAGTGTCCATTAGTCCCCAAAAAGTTGACCAAAACTCCCCAATAAATCGAGAATCACAATCAAAAATAATTGAAGTAGGCAAACCAAAATGAACCCATACATGTTTAAAGAACAAATATGCAGTGCCTTCACCAGTAATCTGCTTAGTGCAAGGAATCAAAACACACATTTTGCTAAATCTATCCACAACCACATATAAATAGTCATGTTTTCTTTGTGTCATAGGCAATCCCCCCACAAAATCCATAGAGATACTTTCCCAAGGGCGAGTAGGAACAGGTAGAGGAGTGTAAAGTCCCAATTTCTTGTTACTCAGTTTACTTGTGGCACAAAGAGTACATCGCCTTATATATTTAGCAACATTTTCTTGCATACGAGGCCAATAACAATACATTTTCAAATGTGCAACCATTTTAGCAACTCCAAAATGACCAAAAATAAGAGAAGTATGTGCTTCTCTAATCATGTGCACCCTCTCATTTTGAGGAATACATAGTTTACCCAAATGATACAAAAGATCATTGTGTACATGATAGTCCAATTCTTCTACTTGTCTACTACTCATCAAGTCTTTATAAACAACCTGAAAATCAAGATCATTCACATATTGTTCTTTATAACTTTTATGAGACAAAGAACCATGTTGTAAAAGTATAGATGCAACAACCATAGGAGGCCTAGATAGCATATCTACAACCTTATTCTAAATTCCTTTTTTATACTTGATCACAAGATGAAATTGTTGTAAGAAACCCATCCAACGAAAATGTCTAGACTGTTGTAGCTTAGTTTCTGATTGGAGATATTGTAAAGGCTGATGATCTGTATGTATTATTGTTTCTTTGCCCATTAAGTAATGTTTCCATTTTTTAACACTTTGAACCAACGCATACAATTCCTTATCATAAGTTGGATATTTTCTTACTGCACTTGTAAAGGTTTCAGAATGATAACAAACTAGTTTCTTACCTTGCATTAAAATAGCTCCCATAGCATACTCACTTGCATCCGTCTCAATCTCAAATGGTTGTTGTATATCAGGAAGTGCCAAGACCGGAGCAGTACTTATCTTTTCTTTCAAAGTATCGAAAGCTTTTTGATGTTTGCCTCCCCACTGAAAATCCTATTTCACACTTGTCAAAGAATGCAAAGGTGATGCAATATATGAAAATTGAGCAATAAACTTCCTCCAAAACTGTACTGCACCAAGAAAACTCCTAACCTCAGTTGTGTTAGTGGGTGTAGGCCAATTAACAATAACTGCCACTTTTGCAAGATCAATTTTCAATTTACCATGTCCTACAATGTAACACAAGTATATCAAAGAGGTCTTGCCAAATTCACATTTTGACATTTTCAGATAAAGTTTTTCCCTTCGTAATGCATCCATGACTTTCTTAATGTGGATCACATGCTCTTCCCGTGACTCGCTGAAAATCAATATATCATCTAAGTAAACTATAACAAAATCATCAAGGAACTGTCAAAAACATCATTCATCACTCTCATGAATGTAGCTGGGGCATTACACAACCCGAAAGGCATAATAAGCCATTCAAACAATCC
The DNA here is from genome assembly GCA_037957365.1 of Torreya grandis. NCBI lineage: Eukaryota > Viridiplantae > Streptophyta > Pinopsida > Cupressales > Taxaceae > Torreya > Torreya grandis. The sequence goes on along the minus strand of JARHVA010000120.1, from coordinate 3,087,596 downwards.
CTGTTTTGTCTTAAAGGCAGTTTTCCATACATCACCTTCATTAATTCTTACTTGATGATATCCACTTCTCAAATCCAGCTTAGTGAAATAAATAGCATGTTTTGATTGATCCAACAAATCATCTATATGAGGAAGAGGGTAATGATTCTTAATAGTAATTTTGTTTAAAGCACGAAAATCAACACACATTCGCCAAGTGCCATCTTTCTTTGGCACCAAAATAATTGGCGAACCAACAGGAGATGAACTTGGATGAATAACACCTCTATCCAATAGATCCATTACCTATTTCTTGATTTCCTCATTTTCCACCACTGATAACCTGTACATGCCAATGTTAGGGAGAGGAGAATCCTGCAATAGCTGAATTTCATGTTGAACTCCCCTTTTAGGAGGTAAGCCTTTAGGATCCTAAAATACATCATCATAAGTAGAAATGATTTCAACCAATTTATTCTTGTGTCTAGGATCACATTTTTCCAAAGCTTGAGTATATTCTTTTTCCTTAGACTTAATCAACATGAGACAAAAAGTCTTGCTTGAATTAACTAGTCTTTTCATTTGCCTTACTGTAACAAAGGAAAGACTTGTTCTAATGTGATGTGCTCTAACTATATATTCAATGCCATCCTTAACAAGCAAGTACTTATTCTCCTCTCTATAGAAGATTGCTTTTCTATCATAAAGATATGGGCTTCCCAAAACAATCCCACATATGTCCAATGGAACAACATCCAACTCAACCTCATCTACGAACTTGGATGTGAAGACAAACCTTAGCCTACAAGTTTGTGAGACTTGTAGATTTGCATTGTCACACACCCAACCTAGTGGATAAGGCTTCGGATGGGGATTGGTTTGTAAGCCTAGCTTCTTAACAACCTCTTCAGAAATTAAATTTGCTTGTGAGCCACTATCAAATAGAGTGTCAATCTTAGTATGCTTTGAAACAACTCTAATGTGGAACAATTCATTTCTTTTCTTATCAACATGCACAGAATTCTGTCTAGAAGAAGATGCATCATTTGATGACTTAGTGCTAGAAACTGAAAGAGAAAAATCATTATGTAAACCCATAGCTGTGATCTTAGTTTTATCACCTGCATCTGATCCTATGTCCTGAACCATAGCATTAGCCTTATTTTCTTTCTTTTGATACTTCTTAGGCCTTAACTCAGGATGTAATTTCCAACACTTAGACTCATCATAATTTTCCCTGCAATGATTACAAAATGGTTTTCCTTCTTCTTTTTTAAAAATATAAGTCGATTTCTGTTTACCCTTTTCTGATGAACTTTCCCCTTTGGATTGCTTAACATTGGATTGCTTACTTTTTACTTTAGGAAAAGATTCTTTTGATTGTTTTCCTCTAGCCTCTAAATGAGTGGCTTAAACACATACTGCATCTAAATTAGTGGGACTGAACATAAGAATCATATGTCTTAAGTAACTATGCAACCCACCTATATATTTTAGCAGTGTTTTTTGTGTGTATAAAGGAACATTCAAAAGTAAATCTGTGTATAATCTTGAACACTTTGGCCTTTTCCTTGTCTGAAACTTTGCCAATCCATCATGGCTTGTTGCATATAGCCTAAAGGATAGAATTGCATTCTGAGTTCTTCAATAAATTCATTCCAAGTAGAAATCGAGTTACCTTTCTAAATCTCGGCTTCCTTCAACTTACTCTCCCACCAGATGAGAGCTGTACCTCCCATACAAAGAGTAGCCAAATGAATTTTTGACTCATCCCTTGCAATCTTTTGGACCCTGCAATAAACTTCAATCTGCTTGACCTAATTATCCAACTTTTTGGCATTAACTTCACCATTAAACATTGGTAATTCAAACTTAATATCCAATTTTAGTGAAGGGAGAGATTCCACAGTTTTTTTATCGTCATCCGATGGAGAAGGTTTTTCGATTTCTTTACCTTTTGATTCTCGTGAATCGCCTTCTTTTTCATTCTCAGATTTCCTTTGTTTGTCACGGTATAGTTCCTCAACCATGCTTCTCATGTCCATGAAAGCTCGATGGAAAGCTTGTTCGGATTCCATCTCTTCTTCGGCCATCCTTGAAGCATGCCTTGAACCTATCTTTGGATTATACTTTATGAGTTTTCCTTCACCCTTTTGAGATTTAGACCTTGTCAACATACACTAGCAACCACTGTTAAATAACAACCGCTCTGATACCAAAATTTGATCTGTAAACTGAAAAATATAAGTGTATTACATTCGAAAATCACTTGTTCTTGTTTATGAGATCCTTCAAATTTTCACTTTCTTTTGTTTAATTTGCATAAAGAAATTAAAATCAGAATTAAAATGAAGATTAGAATGCAATAATAAATAGAGAAAATCAAAGACAACACCAGTAAGTTGATAACGGAGTTCGGCTTCAATAGCCTACATCTCCGGGTCCGTTCCAAGTGAGGACCGTTCTATTAAAATGCTGCAACAAAAGGCTTCAAAACCTTTACAAATCTTCAATTTCGCCTTCTCTGATCTTTATATGCCTGCAAATATTTCTCCTTGACCTGAAAACAAAAGCCCAAGGCCGTACAAGGGAAAAACAAGGCTCTAATCCTCTTAATTTTCTTTACACAGGAAAAAATCCGTGTCAAAACAAGTAAAAATAACTCCCTTTTATAACATTTCAGCCACTGTCGCTGAAGCGATCAAGGCGTTTCCCTTTTACACGGGAGGTCAAGAGTTCAAAACCTCTTCCTCCTTTCTAGGTGCTTAGGCTCTTCTCCCTAGGCACCAAGCATGTAATTTGAATCTTCTTCCCTCCATTTTTGGCGCTTAGACTAATTCATTATCCCACATGGGCTGCATGGAAGGTGGCTACAAGTTTTTAAGAAGCTGAAGTGTCTTATTGAATGTGTCAACGCCCCTTTTGTGGGAAACTTGGCGCCTAGTCAAAATATCTTTGATAAATGCACCAAACAAAACTTCTTCAAACTCACCACCTTTGCATGGTCTCCCCTTCAAACTCGGTCAACTCGCCACCTTGCTTGCCACATGGCTCGGTCAACGAGCTTATCTCTAAACTTAATCATGCCACGTGTCAACCTCCCATTGGTCCACTTGTCGCATATAAATAATGCCACGTCACTTGTCGACACCAAATTTTTACCTGTTGAACCAAAACTTCAGCAGCCTATAACTTTTGCATACGGTGTTCATTTTTCGAACCGCGAAAAGCGTCGGAAAGCTCTCGACGAGTACTACAATGTGCAAGTGATTTGAACTAAATTTGAAGACTTTTGCAAAATAGAACAGTAAATGGATCCATTTGGATCAGGGGCTTGTGTGGAGCCCAAGATTGTTCATTTTACTTGGTGTATACTGCAGCAAGGCCTTCCTATTGGTAGAAGACTCGTTCAACTTGGAGTCCACTTGGCTACTTGCCCCTTTTGTGGCCACCTTGAGATGCTTCCCCATCTCTTATGATATTGTTCCAAATATTAAAGGTTATGGACTTGGATCCATGATCTCTTTAGGGCTTTCCAGCCAAAATTCTTCCATTGGCAACACATCCTTCTTGGAGACAAACCAGCTATGCCCTTCAAGTACACCCAATTATGACATACTTTCAGAGTGGAGATTCTCTTCTGGATTTGGAAAGAAAGAAATAATTTAGTATTTAATAATGCTTCTGTTGATTGTAATTTTTATGCTTTATACAAGTCTTCTATCATCTCCAATGTTATTTTGCAGATTCAGGTTTAGACTAACAAAGTGGCCATGGAGCTTGGGCATCTACAAGATCTCCTCTTCCATTGCGGAGATGCTCCTTGTGCTATGGCTCAGGTTCCGCCTTCTCCGCCCAGGGATTCCAGATTGGATGATAGAGCTCCTCAGCTGCCTTGTGGGCATTGTCACAACGATTCTAGGCACCGCTCTCACAGTGACACTTTGTACCAACACATTTCCCCTCTTAGGCCGCAGTGTGGGTGGCAGCCACTGCTTGCTTCCCTTGTTGGGCAGGATGGCTGGGTTGCTCCTCCTCCTCCATGCCTAGATGCTTGGGGAGCACCATCGGGATGCTGTGCGAACACGCTGGACAAGTTTTCCAGGCTCTCTTTGGCTATCTCACCCACTCAGACACAACCAGATGATGACATGGACACTGCCTAGGCTACCGATTGGGAGCTTATTCCTGATGGCAATGATTTGCCAAGCTCGGACTGGGGACCCAATGATATGGATCCTCCCCCTGCTAGCCTTGCTCTTGTTGCATAACAATTATCTCTTTTTTATGAATTTGTGACTTGATTCTAAGCTTTGCCTAAATTTGCTACTTTAATTTTACTCTTATGCTATGCCTAGTGTGTCGTGGTGTACTCTCATACCACCTTTTTTTTTTGTGAATTATTTATATATTTTTGTTTATTTAATATATAGATATATTTCATTTTAAAAAAAAAAAAAAAAATTATAAACTTCAACAAAATTATAATATTCCCTCTCCACCTCGTCAATGCTTCATCTCCACTGCACAATTGACATATTCCAACCATGAAATGAATTTATGGTCTTCATCCTTCAATATAAACACCTTATTCTTCCCACCACCTCGTCCATGCTTCATCTCCACCGCACAATCGACATATTCCAACCATCAAATGAATCTATGGTCTTCGCCCTTCAATATAAACACCTCCAACATAATTAATTAAATCAAGACATGCATGCCTGTATACATGGAGATGAAGGCGACCTACTTGAAGCCAGCTGGCTATGACGTTAAGTTGCACGCATGTCCGTAATTTATTTCATTATTCTTGAAAATATAAAATAAAATTATTAAAATATATTAACTTGACTACGATGCTTCCCACCCCCAAAACAAAAAAAATAAAAAAAAAGCGATGACCAAGGCAGACCAGGTCTGGTGGAGAGCACGTACGGAAGGACCTGATCGCGCTATTTTTCCACGGTTCGTCCCCATCAAACCAAAATTTTGACGGAATCTTACAATAAGTTAATATATTATATATAATTTTAAAAAAGTGACAATGTATTCAAGATCTGAACATGTTCTCAGTACATTAATATGAACATTAGAAGGAGATAGGCTATAGAGAAGCCCAGGATGCAGCGAAGGTCTTTCCTAGAGCTCTGATGTAATCGATGAGTAAGACTGCTGTTAGTTTTAGTCTTTAGAGTGACTGAGTAGGAGTCTTTTTACACGTTAGCTGTTTAAGAGAAAATTTAGGGGGGGGGTTTGTTTATTAATGTAGATGCAGTTCCCCAACTGTCCTGTTTTTTTGGGAGTTTAAGGGGACAGCTGGTGTGCATGTGTAGTTTTATTGGAATTAGTAAGTTTGTTAGGAGTCTTTTAGGGAAGAGAATAGAAGGTTTTAGGTTCTTAGCAACGCATTGGCGAGGAAGATAAATAGAAGTCTGTCTATGTATTTTGTGGTGGAGAATAAAAGAAAAGAAATAAAGTTTGGGAGTGCTAAACATTGTGGTTAATTTTTTTTTCTGCTGCAAATTACTTCTGTATACAAAAGGTGTGTGATCCAATTTGCAGGGTCAAAGGGTCATCTACATCATTTTGGTATCAGAGCAAACAACGATGGCCCAAAGAGGAATTCATATGCGCTGTGGAGGAAGAGGCAGGAGAAATGCTGGTGTTCAGAGGAATGTAGCTAGGGCAACAGACCCTATGGAGAGGCTCATTGAAGCTGTATCCAAACAAGGCTCAGTGGTGAAAGTTGATATTTCAAAATTTAAAGGTCGACTCAACCCAGATCTGTTTTTAGACTGGATCCCAGAGTTGGAGTGTGACTTTGACATGGAAGACATTGAGGAAGATGATCATAAAAGGGTAAAAATTGCAGCCTCCAAGTTGAAGTCTCATGCTGCTCTATGGTGGGAAAATTTGCAGAGTTCCAGGAGAAGACAGGGAAAGGACAAAATCACGCTGTGGCCCAAGATGTTGAAACACCTGCATGCTCGGTTCTTACCTTCTGGTTATCAACAGAAATTGTTCAGGGAATTTCAAAATCTAAGACAAAAGGACTAGTCTGTTCAAGCTTATACCGAGCAATTTATGAGGCTTCAAATTTGGACTAATATTCAAGAGGATGAAGAGCAAGTAGCAGCTAGGTGTTTTAATGGATTAAGATTTCAGTTGCAAGATGAGTTAACCTTAATCAAGATACCTACTGTGAATGAAGCATATGGATATGCTTTAAAAGCAGAGGAGAAATTACATCGGAAGATCAAGGTGACCAGCAAAAGGGGTGATAGTAACCCAGATAGGGGAAAGGGGAATTCCTTCCAACCTGCCAAAGGTGGAGAACTTGAGGAAATTGTGAACCCTAACTTTCGAGGAAATGGAGGTTTTATAGGTAGGGGACGAGGACGGCAAAATTTTGGAGATTGGAAACCCTTAAGGTGCTTCATATGTAGTGAAGCTCATAAAGCTCAAGACTGTCCCCTAAATCCTAAAGCTATAAATCGAGCTATGCTGACAGAAGAAGAGATTCACGCAATTGAACTAGAGGCTGAAACTGGAGAGAATCTAATGATTAGAAAGATCTTGGTGGCGGGAAACAAATAATCTGCAGATAATGATTGGAGGAGAAAGAATGTTTTCCGAACTAGATGCAAGTGTCAAGGAAAAGTATGCAAAGTAATTGTAGATGGTGGTTCAATAGACAACCTAGTAAGTACTGAAATGGTGCAAAGATTAAATCTTTCTTGTATTCCTAAATCTGAACCATATAAGATTTCTTGGTTGAAGAAAGATCAAAGTGTGTTGGTTGATAAATCTTGTTTTGTTCCCTTTAATATTGGGCCCTATGAAGATAAGGTATTGTGTGATGTTGTACCTATGGATGCTTGCCATTTATTGTTAGGAAGGCCCTAGCAATATGACAAAAATGTAGTCCACCATGGTAGGGAAAATACCTATGAGATACAACATGAGGGTAAACTCCATGTTTTGAAACCTTTTAAAGAAGAGGGATCAACTGAAACAACAACTCTGTCATTGTTTATGGTGGATTGGAAAGAGTTCTTCAAGGAGTCCAAGGGTGAGGTTTGCTATCTATTATACCCTAGAGGAAGGGAGAAATCTTATCAACAAACTGTCCCAGTTAAGGTGCAGGAAATGCTAAACCAATATTCAGACTTGATATCGTTTGACCTACCAGCTGGCTTGCCTCCTTCTAGAGGCATCTCCCATCAAATTGACCTTATTCCTGGTGCTAGGCTTCCAAATCAAGCTGCTTATAGATTGACTCCTCTAGAAAGTGAGGAAATGAGAAGACAGATTACTGAATTATTGGAAAAGGGATTTCTAAGGGAAAGCATGAGCCCGTGTGCCACACCTGCTCTACTTTCACCCAAGAAGGGGGGAAAATCACAGTGAAGTACCGTTATCCACTGCCAAGAATGGATGACTTGTTAGATTGCCTATCGGGTGCCAAGATCTTCTCCAAGATTGATCTTAGAAGCGGATACCATCAAATTCAAATTCGCAAAGGAGATGAATGGAAGACCGCATTCAAAACCAAGGATGGTTTGTATGAGTGGGTAGTGATGCCATTTGGCTTGTCCAATGCCCCGGCTACCTTCATGAGGACCATGAATTAGGTATTTAGACTACACATTGGCAAATTTGTCATAGTCTATTTTGATGATATTTTGATTTTTAGTAAAAATATGGAGGAACATGTAGAACATTTGAGAGTGGTATTTGACACACTCAGATCAGAAAGATTGTTTATCAACCCTAAAAAGAGTGAATTTTGCAAGAATGAATTGGTCTTCTTGGGTAGTGTTATTTTAGCTGATGGGTTAAGCATGGATCCTGAAAAGGTTAAGGCCATTATTGAGTGGCCTACTCCTCAAAGTATCACGGAGGCGAGGAGTTTTCATGGGTTGGTAAATTTTTATAAGAGATTCATTAGGAATTTTAGCGGGATTAGTGCACCTATGACTGATTGCACAAGAGGGAAGGTTTTTACTTGGACCAAGGCAGCTGACATGAGTTTTGAACAACTCAAAAGAAGGATAACTGAGGCTCTGATTCTTGCTATACCGGATTTTGAGAAACTTTTCATAGTTGAGTGTGATGCTTCAGGGGTAGCTATTGGAGGAGTAATAAGCCAAGAAGGTAAACCTGTGACTTTTTTTAGTGAGAAGTTAAATGAAGCCAAAAGGAAATATACTACTTATGATAAGGAGTTCTATGCTGTTGTACAAGCATTGAAATATTGGAGACATTATCTTCTACATAGGGAATTCATATTGATGACTGACAATGAGGCTTTGAAGTACATCAATTCTTAGGGCAGGCTATCTCACAGACATGCCAAGTGGGCTTCATTTTTGCAGGCATATACCTTTGTTGTGCAGCATAGGAGTGGTAAATCTAATGTGGTAGCTGATGCTTTGAGTAGAAGGTGTCATTTGTTGATTGTAATGAGTAATGAACTAGTTGGCTTTGAAGAAATGAAATGTGAATATGCAGCTGATCCATATTTTGGAAAGATTTATGCAGTTCTAATTAATCAAGACCGGACAGGTATGCAGTCATGTGAGGATTATTTATTATCATATGGATTTTTGTTTAAGGGACCTTAGCTTTGTATTCCCCTAGGATTGAGGAGAGAAAAACTAGTAAGAGAAATGAACTCAAGTGGGTTGGGTGGACACTTTGGATGAGATAAGACCTTTGAATTGGTGAATGAGAAATTATTTTGGCCAAATATGAGAAGAGATGTGAATAGGTTTGTTACTGCTTGTAGGGTGTGTCAAATTGCAAAAGGAGGACAACAAAATACTGGCCTATATTTGCCTCTACCTGTGCCAAAGGAACCATGGACTGACATTTCCATGGATTTTGTCTTGGGGCTGCCACGAACCCAACGAGGATTTGATTCAGTGTTTGTAGTGGTTGACCGCTTTTCTAAAATGGCCCTCTTCATTGCCTGTAAGAAGACGAATGATGCAAGTCAAGTAGCACATTTGTTCTTTAGGGAAATAGTGCGGTTACATGGTATTCCAAAAACCATAACCAGTGATAGGGACACAAAATTTTTGAGCCACTTTTGGAGAACCTTGTGGAAGAAGTTAGATAGCAGGTTGCGGTACAGTTCAGCATATCATCCCCAAACCGATGGTCAAATAGAGTTGATGAATAGGAGCTTGGGCAATTTATTGAGGTGCTTAGTTGGAGACAGTCCTAGGCAATGGGATTTGGTACTATCCCAAGCTGAATTTGCCTATAACTCCAGCGTGAACAGATCTACTGGTAAGTCTGCATTTCAAATTGTGTATGGCACAAATCCTAAAGGAATTGTGGATTTAATGGATCTGCCTGCAAACCCACAAATCAGCGAAGATGTTACTAATTTTGTAGAAAGCATTCAAGAGATACATCAACAGGTTAGACACAAATTGCAAACAATGAATGAACATTATAAGAGAAATGTTGATATGCATAGGAGGAAACAAATCTTCCAAGAAGGGGAAATGGTCATGGTACATTTGCGCAAAGAGAGGTATCCTCAAGGTACCTACAACAAGTTGAAGCCCAAGAAAATAGGTCCATGCAGAATTCAGAAGGTGATAAATGACAACGCCTATGTGATTGATCTTCCTGAGGAGTTAGACATCAGTCCTATTTTTAATGTTGCCGACCTTTACTCACTTCCTGCTGGGACAAACTATGATCAGATGAATGAGGAACAACACAACAAGGAAGTCAATGACTGGACCAAACACATGCCGAAGAAGAAAAGAGAACAGATTGAACGAGTGTTGGATACTAAGTTGGTTACTACACGGTCCAGGGCATATAAGTTGTACTTTGTTAAGTGGAAAGGCCTTCCGGATACATATAATACGTGGATTCTAGAGGCCGACTTGCTGAAGTACAGCAAAACAACTCCATTATATGACTATGAACCAAGAGGTTCAGAATTTCTAAAAGATGGGGAGGATGATGTAATCGATGAGTAAGACTGCTGTTAGTTTTAGTCTTTAGAGTGACTGAGTAGGAGTCTTTTTACACGTTCGCTGTTTAAGAGAAAATTTAGGTGGGGGGTTGGTTTATTAATGTAAATGCAGTTCCCCAACTGCCCTGTTTTTTGCGAGTTTAAGGGGACAGCGGGTGTGCATGTGTAGTTTTTTGGGAATTAGTAAGTTTGTTAGGAGTCTTCTAGGGAAGAGAATAGAAGGTTTTAGGTTCTTAGCAACGCATTGGAGAGGAAGATAAATAGAAGTCTGTCTATGTATTTTGTGGTGGAGAATAAAAGAAAATAAACAAAGTTTGGGAGTGCTAAACATTGTGGTTAATTTTTTTTTCTGTTGCAAATTACTTCTGTATACAGAAGGTGTGTGATCCAATTTGCAGGGTCAGAGGATCGTCTGCATCAAGCTCGTACGAAGGAGCAATGGCATACCAGCGGGAGGAGTGGATGATGTGGAGTGGCGCAGCCTTGTTCACATTATTCATTATGTGGGATATATTTAAAGCCAAGCAGAGAGGAGCCGTTTGGCTTCCCGGTAATGCTCTTGCGGTCTGTGGTTTGATTCTGCAATTAGTTGGAGCGTTAGACGCGCAGAATGTGAACATTTCTGGCAACCACGAAGAGCAATTGAAACAGTTGATTGGCAAGCGATTGTCAATTGATTCTGCACGACTCACGCTGTGTTTTTGTGGGATATTTGCCGCCTAACATGGCCACTACAGCCTATAGAGGGCTTTGGACCACAATTGCTGCCGTGTTCATTAGTCTACGCACTCATATCGCCAGTGAGTTTTTCATTGCTACAAAGTTTTATGCCACCGCGTACGATGCCGGAACAGTGATGAACCAAAGTCAGGCGTGGTTGATTGTGTCAGGACCGATTCTCTTACTATTAATTATTGGTTTCGTGTTCCTTTTAGGCTGGACACTTTTGAATGGAAAATTCATCCGGGATACTTTCAGTCGGATGATTCATAATCCTCTCTGTGAAGAACGAAGGCCATTCATGGCAGAGCTTTAAAGAGGAGGTCCTGAAATCATGGATTGTAGCTCGTATTTGCCAGCCAGAGTACGTGTTATCCAGATCAGCATTCAATGCAGGAGTGACAGTGGTGGTCACATGGTGTGTTGCATTCTTGGGCACCAAAATTATATGCCTAATATTTGTAGTGAGTGGAAGATTCAAATTGTTTATGTTTCAGTGCATTTTCACAATAATTGGATGGATCGCCATTACGTATAGATGGTTTAAGGCCTTGTTTATTTTCAAATGTTTAGAGAACCACCGTCAAATCCACCTGTTGGGTTCTTAGATGCCTTTAGAAGGCGCTATTGAGAGATAGCAGACACTCATGATGTCTTTAGTATTCGTCTATATCACCTAGTCCGACTATCTTGGTATATGTTTACCCAAATTGGAGATACCGTAATGGACGCTAGTAAACTCTCCTCTATACTAATCTTAATAATCTTTATCCCAGTCCACGTTGTTGGAAAATTGCTAGTCCTGCTGGTAGGCTTTGTGGGCATCATGATCATAGTAGTAATCTTGTTTGTAATTTGGTTTGCAATGATTTTACTGATTTGTTTGAGCCTAATATGTTGGGTTATCTCTGGTTTGGGATTGGATAACAAGCTTATACGATGCCTCTGCAAAGTCGACACAAAGTTGAAGTTGATTTACTAATGCAATGGTCGGTATGGAAGAGGCTTACAAAGCGGCCGGCAAAGATTGCAAAGAATTGATTGAAGCAGTCGGAAACGGTGTTAGTGAAAATCATGGGCGAAGGTTGGTTGAGCAATTGGGTGAACCCATAGAGAGTGTTAAAGAATATTTCCCTTGTCTGAAGGAACCTCTTTGGAGGATGACTGCGCTATCTTTGCTGAAGATTATCATGGAAGTCACTGCCAATTGTGTCCCTGATGACGTGAGCGATAGCTCTGTGAAGAATGCTATGGAATCTTGCGAGCAAGCAGTGGATTTGGTCGACTGTCCGGACAATGTAGACATAAGCGTGGATCTGCTTGGCACCCCCAATGTCGAAGCCTTTCAAGTCAAATCTGCCGCGGAAAAAGAAACCGACAAAATAAAAGAATTGTATGAGAAGTGGGAAGAGAAGCGCTCGGCCACACGTATCGCAGATGACGCGATAAACAGTTGAAGATGCACGTGACTTCATTGGCCAGTTGTTTCAGAGGGCAAACCAGCATCTTATATCCTAGAAACTGCTGGGAGATGGCCCAGATGCATGTGCTGTAGGTGCACCCTGGGATGGTGTAGCAGCAAGTTATAGCGATTACAAGGTATGTAAAGTAATCCTGGACCACTCTCACAGCTCTATAAAAGAGTTAGTAGATGAATTATTCAACTAATTCGCACGTGTGATAGTCTCTTGCATGTTAGAGTTACCAGAATTGCTACTGAAGAGCATCAAATAATGGGCTTCCGAATTTAGAGAGGAAAAAATAGAGAAAGCAACTACAATAACAGCGAGGGCATGGGGAGTAATAGATGCATCAAAAGCTCTCAAAGAAGACACTCCAGCTACAGCTGTTAGAATTAGCTTGTCTACAGGGTTAGATACAGAGATTTCCATAACCAATCCCAATTGGGTTTTGTTGTAACATTTTCATGTTCTTCATTTGTAAGTTACGAGTGTTTGGCTTGACAATCATGACAGTCGGTAATATCATAACATAACTATCAGAGATGATGAGTCACACATGGAAATGGTTCAACTTCTATAACAACTCTCAATCTCTCAAAATGTAAATCTATTTATACATATCTATAACATATAGTGGCAAGAAAAAGAGAGACACTCGATAGCAGATAGCTAGTATCAAATAGACTAGAAGATAACAATCATACATATTTCTCAAGAGTATGCCATGTACAAGACGAATAGATAAATAAAATACATTTATTAAACTTCGATTCAACATCTCTCTCTCTCTCTCTCTCTCTCTCTCTCTCTTTGCGTTGTCTATTTCCTCTCTCAAAGCTTCTACACACACACTTCATCTAGATTCTTATTTGGAATGTTGTCCACTAGTTCACCACCTAGGCACTGAATTAGTGGTATCAGATCAGAGCATCTCATTCTTGTATGAACTATCGAACGTGATCGTATTATTTGAATCTTGGCATCGAACCTCAAGATGCATCAGACTACCTAGTGGACCGCTTAGACAAAATGTCCAAACCAATGCAAGAGGAGATTCACACAATGATAAAAATGAAATTGCAGAAGCACTTGTGGATCAGTAAAAATCTCTGTTTAGCTAGTTCACAAATGTCCTTGAGCAGGTAGTTCCATCGACTTCATCATCAAGGAATGCTTTTGGTGGTCGAACCACCCCTAATTTTCAAATAAACTTAGGCATTCCAATGTTTGAGGGTAAAATTAACTCAAATGCAGTAGATAAATTTAAGAAACAAGAATCTTATTTTTTCATGAACAACTTTTTTGATGAATAAAATATTAAGATTACACTTCTCAAATTCTCTTCTCTTGTCAAGAAGTGGGGGAAAGCACATTCTTTGGATAAATACCAGATAGAAGTTGATCTTGACTTAACCTAGGATCATAGTTCAGTGAAGTTCCATACTTTATTGAGAGTCAGGTAGCTATAGGACATCCACATGGCATAACCATGTTTAGTTGGGATGAAGTTCACTTCAAATAAAATTATAAGTCGTCAAAGTTTTGGAGCCCTGAGAACATGCCATGCAATGTAATCACATTACCTAGAACCATAGAAGTTTAAAGCAAGGTTAATCATCTAATGTTTCTGAGGTTCTGCAGTTATGAGAGCTTGACAAGTGGCATAATTTCATTAACTTAGAACCTGAAATGATTAAATAATGTCTAGTGGCCTCGAGGCCCCATACTTTAATAACTTCAAAGTTCTGAGCTCTGAGAACTTGACAGCTGACACATTTTCATTAACTTGGAGCTTCAAAGAAGAAATATCAAGTTAATAGCTTAATAGCCCTAAGGCTTCGAGGCTCTGAGTCCCTGCAGTGCCGAGATCATCACACATGGTAAGATCACATTATTCAGAGCCTTCCTAAAGATGTACACAATTTAAAAGGTTTAAAGCGTTGATGCCTTGAGCATCTGAATTCTTGCAATCCTGAGATCATTCCACATGGATCAATTATGTTACCCTGTGTTGGATGTAGAATGGATCTTGCTAAAACTGCAAAGTATATAAGATAAACATGTGAGAAGTGTTTGATTTTGTCTTTTTTGTAGTTTTGTACTTATTCAACCTTAAATCTAATCAGATAATTGGAGAATGTTATTGGGAGAAAAAATGGATAAGTAAAGATGCACAGGTTATTCGTGTGTTATGTATGAAGTTATCAGCTATATGTATTTTATCCTATCCTTCATGACTTATAAAAGGATAAAATATGAACAGTCTCCTCTTTTGGTGCCATAATATGAGAAGAATGTGACCAGTCAGGGACTATAAATGGCTATATATATGTATGCAAAGTTAATGAAAAGTTTCTATATGGCAAAAACAAACCCACTAAAGCTAGCTGATACATTCAAATTTAAAATGAGAACCAAAATAAAAAAATGTTACTGACATTGAAGTCACATGAATTAAGCATTCAAAGTGCAAACTTTAGACAATATGTGCAAAATCCAAACAAAAAGGCAAGTATAATATATTCTTTCAAACAATTTTTAGTAAAATATATTTTTTTATTAAAATTAAAGGGGGGATTTTTTTTTAACTAGGGTCTCCAAACCTTAGGAGAAGTACAATAAAAAAGAACCAAAGGTCTACCAAAGACCATAGGAAAGACAAATGCAAAACAGACCCAGAAACAACCAAAACACAGTGCATATATAGTTGAGAAACATAAAAAATACAATAAAATAAGAAGTAGGATCCTAATCCATGTCGAAATTTTCAGAGACGTCTTCCCAGTAACTTTTCATTTTTTTGAGATTAAAATCAATTAATAACTACTTTTCTTTGTTTAAATCTCTCTGACAACCGCTACATTGAACCTGTTAATATAATATATTATTTCATATTCTATTGAACAATAAATTGCATGAATTTTCTTTCTCTTTACATTAATCTCACAAAATTTTGTTCTGATTACAATAAAGGGGGAGAGCCCCTATATATAGGCCATCGAATGCCTCGGACCCTGTTAGTAGACAATGCCCCTAATGTCCTAAAGCTAAAGAATATTCCCTACTCAAATAGGGGAATATATTACAATACAATTGAAGGGAATTAGGACATTGTTCTTATCAAAAGAAAGCCCAACAAACTGTTATCTCGCTCTTGAAGAGCTGGGTTGAGATCCTGTTAGTTGGCTCCATTGGTGCTTTCTATAAAAATGGGTTTACACTACTGAATAAGAATTTTTAAAACTCCATTACTACTGGTGTTTTCTGTAAAAATAAGTTTACACTACTGAACCTTTCACACTCAATCTTTACACTATCTTTAAATACAACAGAACAGAAGTTGCAAAACATTTAATGTGATCTTCCGACTACAATCTGTTTTCTTTTTTTTCTTGAATCGCTTCAACAATAATATCTATGTGCACAAGATTAGCAGTCTCCATGATTCTGAAAGACAACCCGTCGTTGTTCAGAAAGAAAACCTTCGTGTAAAAAGCAAAGATCACAATTTTATCTATATCTCAAAAAGGTCATTAGCCTTCATGTTATATATAATTAATGCCTTATGTTAATGTTCAATGTCAATAATAATATTTATATGGCAGTGTTTTGGGCTAATGTTTGCATTTACCTTGGCAGCAATTTTGAGTAATTTATCTGATCCTGATCTTGCCTATCCGCTTGTTTCTACAGCTGGCTCAATAAGGCGTGGAAAATCAGAGATTTCCGAAATCCAAACCAAAACCCATTTGTTGTCTCTTGGCAGTGTTAATGCAGTGTGTCGGACTACGGTTTGGAAGATCTGAGGCAACCTTGTCCTCCGCTGGATTCGAACCTGCAATCTCAACGTGATCTACGTCCACGGTATCAGATGCTTTGGTTTTTTATACAGCTTTTTATATACCATTTTAAGTATTTGCAGTTGCATGGTGTGCAGATTTTTTTGGATAGGAATGGGCAGATCTATAGTAAAGTGCAGGGGTTTCTGCGCTGTCATCACCTCAATATCCTAAATTAAGTAATTGACCATGTCTCAAAAGGCTGCGGTATAAAAAGTTTAGGTTGCTCAGTGAAAAAAGGCTGCCTTGTCTTTAGCATGGATTTGTCCACATCATACAAGAAACATGATTTGTTTAAGGAGAATCTTTCATTTTATAGTATTCAGAGGTGTTAATGAATTTGGCCAAATGCTTTAGAGCAAAGCTTTTTTAAATTTCTGCATTAAGATATTCTATAGCTTTCTTCCTTGATAAGCAAGTAAAAAATCCTTTATATGCAGAGGCTACAAAGACTTAGCTGTGCCGTGGTGATTCCTTGCATTTTCGGAGAAATAACTACGGGCTTTAGCTAAATGTTTTTGAGAAATATCGATTTTTGCGAAGGGTTTTCCAGAAATGGTGACTTTTGCGAAATTTTTGAAGAAATAGTTTAATTCTACTGAAATTTTTGAGAAACGTTGATTTTTTTGTGTGGAGACAATTGAAGAAATACTGACTTTTAGTGAGAATATCTATATCATTTTCAGCGAATTTCCTGAAAAACTGCTGAGGATTTGCGAGATCAAATGATTTTTGCGGAGAATTTTTTTTGTTTAACGATCATTTTCGTATGTTTTTTGCCGAAATTTTTGCAGGTCTTAAATTCCTTTAGCTGCTTACTTTAAATTGAAAAAGTTTGTTGTCTAAGGAATTGCTTGCAACAGATTTGCGATGGTTTTGAACATTGCAATGATTTTAATGTGCTTTTGTTTATAAGGAGAGAGAGATTTTTAGAAGTACAGGGGATTCTCAGCTCTTTTTTCGCCTTATTTCGATATTTTAGAATTGCCTGGGATTTTCAGCTCTTTTTGTTGCTTTATTTAGATATGTTAATTATTTTCTGGATGTCTGCACTTTTCTGTAAATATGTGCATATCTGGACAGATCTGTTCTTTTCTTGATATCTGAACTTTTCAAGCCCATATAAATACAGTATTTTTCTTTTTTCTTTTTAAGGGATTAGGTACCTCATATTTATTGGGAGTATAAACAAGAGTATGAGGGGGCTTCGTATATTATAAGTTTTCCTTCCATACTTACACAGGGTGCCCCGTAGACCTTAAAATGATTTCCCTTTCTTTTCTTATGCTTACAAAATCCTGCAGACTTAGGAAGGGTGGGCAGTGGACTTTAAAAAGGACTTCCATTTCCTTTTCTTACAAAAGAATAGAAAGAATTTTCAAGACCCTGTCAATTCTTTTTCAAGGCTGTTCAGTTCTTATTTACCGGGGGTTCTTTTGTTATTAAACTATGCACTTTCCTATTAAATATGTGCCTGGTTTTCATTGTGGAACAATGATTTTAAGTCCGACACTGAAAACGGTCGATGGCATTACATGTTTGCAGCTTGGAAAGCCACATCTTCTACACCTGTTCACAAAGTTGAAGCGAAAAAGAGTAAAAAGAAACTTCAAGACCCTGTAAATGCTAGAATCCTTTACAAGGGTGATTCTTCTGTCATTCAATCTCTTATAGTGCGGATGATTTTCTACTTTCGAAAGAAAGTATCTTGTATTTTTTTCAAGGAATAGTCAATCTTACAACAGGGTTATATAGGATGTCTCTTCAAATTCTTATGAAAAAAACATATGTTACGGGCAGCTGTTTATTATGCAATGTGATCAGCTTATGTAATTAGCTTTTTTTCAGTGTAATGTAATTGTAAAGACAAAAGCTTTGGTTTACAGTCGTCCTTCAAAAAATAAAAAGTTAAAAGCTACTATGGATGTAGTAGCAACTTCCACCGAAAATATTTGTAGCTACTTAAATCGATTCATATTTGTTTGTTCCTCCATAACAATTTTCTAGGTTAGGACAACTATATTGCAGTGCAGAGCTTGGAATTTAAGCAGTCAAACTCCATAGCCAAAACTTGATCACAACCTCTTAACTTAGAATAATCTTGCATTTGATAAATGACATTTAAGCTTTAATACTGTGCGAAGTTCCAAATCCTTATACATTGGTCCATGTCTTGTTGCATATTTTTATCTGTGTTGAACAGTTGTGCAGGGGTGCTGAATAACAGGCTTTTCCCCGTCAGGGTGCCACAGTTTTTCTCAAGCCAGTTGCTCCTTACCCGAAATCCAATATCCCAACTGCAGAGGAGGTTTCTGAAATGAACTCCAACATGACCACAAAAAAGGGAAAAAGATAGAAATGCTAAGGCAGAGGGTGGAAAAGAAGACTAGCAATAAGGTCATGCCATTTCACAAAATATTTGTCACGGCAGACTCTCTGGATAAATTTTGATGGCTATTGGTGCTTTTGGTTCTGTGGACAATGGCGTATCTCCTTCACTAATGACCATCTTGTTTGGAAGCCTTATAAATGCATTCGGTAACAATTCAACAGCGAAAGACAAAGTGGTTTATGAAGTGTTCGATGTGAGATTTTTTACATTTCCCCGTCTCTTTTGATTTGTTTGTTCCTTTCATTTGATATTAAAAAAATAAAGTTATTTATAAGCAAAAGGGAAATAACAAGTAGATTTGAATTTGGTCCTTACCCCACCGTGGTAATTTGTTTTTAACAGCGGGTTCCATGCTGAGGGCTACTGCTTTTATGAATCTCGGAAATGGGGTCTCCTGAATTGGGTCCCATGATTTTTTTTTAATAATTTTGATTCCTTTCTCTAAAAAAAAAAATGTTTCAAATATGTCTCTGTACAGATTGTTTTTGGAGTCCTTTATAAAAAGATGTTTCAGATACTGTTTCTGGAGTCCTTTCTCAGTCAAGAGAAGTAGTGAGGGTACAAATCTTTTTTGGTTGGCTTTTAAAAAGCTAGTCATTCTTTTGCCACATGACATAGCTGTATGTAATTACCTCCAAAACTTTTACAGAAATTCTTGTATCGAATATAAAAAAATACATGAAATTATAAATAAAAATAAGATCCTATAATTTCTACCCAATACAGACAAAATGTCCCGTGTTGTCTATTTTTTGCCACAAAATGTGGTCGAAATAAATTAGGGAAACTCAATCACTAATTATTACCCGCTTATCAGAAGAAAATACGGAATTACAACACTTGTGTAATACATTATATTTCAGGTCATATTAAGAAAATATTTAATGTTTTCTTCCTTTGTTGGTCTTTGAAGTTATACGCATTGTTGGGCCAGAAAAAACTTCTGCATGTTAGGATTGCATATTAGTGTGCCATTCTATCTACATTATTATTCAAACCATAGTTAAAAGCCATGGTTGAAACTAATGCGGAACATCAGGTGAAAGTATAATTCCAATCCATGTTCTGGTGAAGTAACCAAATTCCTTACCATGGATTGGTGTGAAGTAACCAAATTCCTTACCATGGATTGGTACAACTATTAATATTTAACCAAACTAAGGTAGCAGTAGGCCAGAGGGGTCATAGGTCATCAGATCTGCTTAGTAACTAGTTTGACATAATCAATCGTGTAGTTCCATCTTTACACTAGTAATGACCCTGGCAGTATTCAATTTGTGCTGTACCTTTGGAACTGCATCTCTGAATTATATTTCTCCAAAACATATTCTTTACAAAATGTAGTGCAAAATCATGCCAACTCTTGCCTTGATTAGAATAGAAGTGTTAAGTGATTATTAGAGATACACAAATTTTACCCTGAAGGGAGGTGATAATATGTAAAGTTGCTGCCTCTCTTGGAGCATAATTACTGAAATTTCTTTTAATTTGGTTACATGTGACAATTCATCCTCTGAAAGGGTATTTGTTTTTGAAGAAATGTCAATTGTCTTTTGATTTGACCAACGTTTATATGACCAAAGCAGGGTAAAAATTTTGTTCCTTTTAAGTTACTTTAATGTTGAACTTATACTTCTGTTGTTTGGGTTGCTTCAGATAGCTTTGAAGTTTGTTTATCTTGCTTGTGGTGCAGGAGTTGCAGCTTTCCTAGGTAAGATGTTACACCCATATCAAACATATGCACTGAGTGTCTTATTATCATGATTCTGCGACGTATTCATCATTTATCTTAGAACCACAAACCTTTTTAGTTAGAGTATTGAGACACAGTTGCATTTATCATCTATATTTCAAGTCACCACACTTTCTTGCTTGTAACTAGTAGCAAGGTGGATACTTCATGATCTCATTTAATTTCGTCCTGGCTGGCAGAGGTGACATGTTGGATGTGCCCTGGGGAAAGGCATGCTGCACGTATCAGAGTCTCTACTTAGAAACTATTTTGAGGGAAGATATTGGATTCTTTGATAGCGAGGCATCAACAGGAGAGGTTATTGGCAGGATGTCGGGTGGACACTATTAATTCTGGAGGCTATGGGAGAAAAGGTCAGTCAATAGCTGGTATCAATACATTACATTCATTTCAGAAAATGATCTAGTCTGGGTGATGTTGAAAAATATTCATTGCCAAAGATATGCTGAGATGACATCAATTTTATTATCTGCTGAACATGAAATGTTTCGAACAGGGGAACACACAAAATTTGTTTAACTTGCAATCTATCCAATTCATTGGCTTCCTAACCTAATAAGTTGTAGCAGCTGCCTCTTGGTTTTAGGAACATTCATACTTGGCCACTGAAAATCTCTCAGTTTACTTGCATAGATCAACAAAGACAAGAAAAATAACAAATGTCTTATGTCAAAAGGTTGACATCTTTCTAGTTTGGTTAAACATAATATTAATGGAAGCCACCGACATACTCTTTTTCATACTACATCAAACATCTTATGGCCTGCCATCAGCGCCATAAACAATCCGCATCCATATTCACCAGTTCTTGATAAGTCTATAACCAACAACATTGATTTCCTTTAAGGCTGTTTGCCTTCATGCAGTTTAGGTGTCAAAAATACATCTTCAGAGCCAACTGGGATCAATGAAAGAGAGTTGTAAAGATGGGCTTGCAGACACATTGTGTTTCTAATATAAAAGCTTACTAATGATTATCTGCTATACTTTAAAATGTGAATATATGATTTTTATGTAATTAGTTCAAAAGCTGTAAGACATCATTTATCAGCAATAAGTAAGCAAATCTATTGTGTATAGCCGAAAGAAGAATTCAAAATGGTATTATGTCAGGTTGGTAAGTTCATACAGTTCATGACCATATGATTTACTGCACCATCATATTGGATTTCGGCTGCGGAACAACTCCCTTGAGAAAAATTGTGGCACTCTGACGCGGAAAAGCCTGCTATTCAGCATCCCTGCACAACAGTTAAACCCAGATAAAAATATGCAACAAGTCTTGGACCAATATAAACCAGACAATTACATTACACTGAAAACAAGCTACTTAAGCTGATTTTTCGCTGAAACTCTTCGCAAAAATCGGCATTCCTCAAGATTTTTCGCAAAAATCGTTATCCCTATACAAAAATGCAGATCACCATGGCACAGCTACATCTATTTAGCATCTGCTTACAAAGGATTTTTTTAATAGCCTAAACAAAGAAAGCTAAAGAATATATTATTTCAAATAATTACAAAAAGCGTTGCTCCCAATCATTTGGTCAAAATCTTAAACATGTTTTTGACTACTATAAAATGAAAGATTTGCTTTGAACGAACCATGTTTCTTGTATGATGTGGACAAATTCATGTTAAAGACAAGGCAGCCTTTTTTATATGCTCCGGTAAAACAGGTGTGGGATTGGATCTCGGGTTATTGGTTAAACTTTTTTTTTATTTTGATTTGGAAAGGTTATTTTTAGAGAAATTGTGTAATTTTTTTTCTTTTTTATATTAAAAAAATGTATTTATATTAATAAACAAAACAATGATATGGTACAATGTTAATTATAAAAAAAAGGGTGGAAAGAGTCATATTTCACAAGTAAAATTATATTGAATTAGAAATTTTTTGGGAGATGAATTAGACCATCATAGGATCAATAATGGTTACACAAAAAATGATCGCATCAAGTCATATTGACATCAGTGCATAACAACCAAAAAAGGAGCATATAAAAAATACAATTAGCAAAAAATTTATTAGGCAATAATATCAAACATGTTGGTTGGAGGGCACAACGGAGGAGGAGAATCGTGAGGATTTCCTCCCCAGCGTTCTTGAGTAGGGAGGTTATCATCCATACGTAAGGGATCCCACCAATCATTTTGTTGCTTGTTTTCATTTTCATTAACTCACTGGGAAGACAAAATAGCAAGGGCCAAGTGCATAAAATTGTCTTGTGGAGGAGGGGACTCGCTTCCTTCCTACTGTTAATTTCTATAACCCAGCAACAAATTAATTTCACAATAAATTCACATACATAAATCTGATTTATAACGTTTAATACAACTGGTTTAATGAACAACTAATAACAACGGAAGCAAAAATAACAATAAGTCAATACAAAAAAAGACAATAACACAGATATACCCAGGAAACCCCAATGCGGGGAAAAACCTGCAAATGTTGGATCTTCTATTCAGCCTAACAGCAAACTTCTCTTTCGAAAAAATACAATATCTGAGTTTGCTACAACAATCTTTCTTTTATAGAGAGCCTAGCTACTTTACTTAGCGTGCAAGAAAAAGAAGCTTTCCTTGCTTTCTTTGGCTTTTCTATTTTTACACATAAAATCACACTAGGATTTATCTCATCTTTACAAACTCAGAAACATTCTAGAAACTACTGTTGCTGAAAATCCAACTCGAATTGTTTTAAAGCATATCTAATCTTGAATTGCTTTAAAACAATTCCACATTCCACCTTTCGAGCTACAAAAATCAACACTCCCTCTTAGCGAAGAAGGTGTTTTGCACCACACCCAACTTGTCCCTGAAGAATTCAAACTTGCTCTTCATCAAGGCCTTCGTCAGGATATTTGCAATTTGTTCATCTATAAGAATGGAATTGAGCTTCACTATCCCCTTCTCCACACAATCTCTGATGAAGTGATATTTGATCTCAATGTGTTTTGACTTGTCATGAAACACTGGATTCTCAGAGAGTTTGATACAACTCTGATTATCACAATAAATGACTGTAGTCATACTCGCTGCCATATACTCAGCCTCTGCAGAACTCAGTGCAACTGACTTCTATTTCCTGCTGTACCAAGAGACTGCTCCTGATCCCAAACTAAAACTACACCCTGAAGTGCTCTTTCAATTAGCTGTACTGCATGCCCAATCTGCATCAGTAAACCCCTTGAGCTTCACTCCATCCTGCTGAACATACTTCAGCCCATAATCAACTATGCCTTGGAGATATCTCAAAATATGCTTCGCAGCTATCCAGTGAACACGTTTAGGTTCCACCATAAACTGACTGAGTGAGTTCACTGCAAAATAAATGTCTGGCCTGGTGTTGACCAGATACATAAGAGAGCCTATCAACTGTCTG
The DNA here is from genome assembly GCA_037957365.1 of Torreya grandis. Classification (NCBI taxonomy): domain Eukaryota; kingdom Viridiplantae; phylum Streptophyta; class Pinopsida; order Cupressales; family Taxaceae; genus Torreya; species Torreya grandis. Next base: position 3,064,056 of record JARHVA010000120.1, on the reverse strand, counting down.
TATAAAGTAGGGTCCACTGCCTCTGATCTAGAAGCATCAATCTTCTACCAGTTGGTCACAAGTGGTGTTGACATAGGCTTACAATTTTCCATCCTGAATCGCTTCAAGATATCAATTAAGTACTTTCCTTGTCCAAGGAAGATTTCTCCCTCTTTCTACCACAACTACAATCCCAGAAAGTGATGCATCAACCCCAAGTCCTTCATCTCAAACTCTCCTGCAAGATCCCACTTGCAGTGTGCTATGAGCTCCTCTGACCCTGTGAGAAATAGGTCGTCAACATATAACAATAATATGAGAAGTTTACCCTTCACCTGAACATAGTATAGGTTCAAATCTGCCTCACTCTTGATGAAGCCCACACTCTGCAAGTAACTATCAATACATGAATACCACGCCCTAAGAGCCTGCTTGAGTCCATACAGTGCTCTTTTCAACCTGCATACATGAGAATTCCTCTCATGTGCTTCAAACCCTTCTGGTTGCTCTATGTAAATCTCTTTCTCAATCACCCCATTGAGGAAGGCTATCTTTACATCCATCTGATGAATCCTCCAACCCATCTATGTTGCTATAGGAATGATAGCTCTTATGGATGAGTACCTGGCTACTCGAGCGAAAGTCTCATCATAGTCGACTCCTTCCTTCTGTGAAAACCCATTAGCCACAAACTGAGCTTTGAACTTTTCCACACTACCATCTGCAGCATGCTTAATCTTATACAACCATCTCGAGCCCACCACAGACTTATCTTCTGGTCTTGGTACTACCTCCCACACACTGTTCTTCATGATGGAAGAATACTCTTCCACCATGGCATCTCTCCATACTTGGTGCTTGGATGCCTCCTGAAAGTTGGAAGGCTCTACTTCAATTAATTCACTCATAAGGGCCACATAATCTGAATAATGTTTGGGAGCCCTTCTTTGTCTGATTGAATCTTGAGGATCACCTACATATTCTTGAGCCTCTCTTAATGTTTGCTCAGCTGCCCTATTTCTCCTTTTCTCACTAATAGGAATCTGAGGCTGAGGAATTATTTGTTCCTCTATTTGATCATCCTGCTTGTTCTGCTCTCTAGCTTGCATGACTAAAGTTTGAGGAATTTGTGCTACCTCAACTGTGGAAGTTTGTTCCTCCTCATTCATCAAGTTACTTGACTTCTGAAGAGCCCTCTCTTCCTCAAACTTCACATCTCTGCGAACCACTATTTCCCTGAGAGTAGGAATATAAACCCAATAAACCTTAGAAGTTTCACTGTACCCAACAAGGATACCCTTCTCTGCAGTAGGTTCTATCTTGGTTCTCTTCTCATCAGGAATGTGACAATACACAAGACATCCAAAGATGCGAATGTGCCCCAAATCTGGTTTCTTACCAGTGAACGCCTCTTCTAGAGTCAATTTACCCAACACTTTGTGAGGGCTCCTATTCTACAAATACATAGCTGTGTTGCAAGCTTCTACCCATAAGAACCAAGGCAAACCCTGATCATGAAGCATGGCCTTGGCTGCTCCAATGATAGCTCTATTCTTTCATTCAGAAACCCCATTCTGTTGAGGGTTGTATGGAACTATCAACTCTTTCTTGATACCTTCTTGAGCACAAAAATCTTTGAAGGCATTCGAGGTATACTCGCCTCCATTATTAGACCTTAGTATCTTGATCTTTTTCCCAGTTTGGTTCTCCATGAGAGCCTTAAACTCTTTGAACCTAATGAAGGCCTCATCTTTATTCTTCATGAAATATATCCACGTCTTCCTGGAGAAATCATCAATGAAGGTAACATAATACTCATATCTATTCAAGGATGTTGTTGACATAGGTCCACACACATCTGAGAGTATGAGATCCAAAATCCCTTCAGATCTAGTATCGCTGCTTGGAAAATTGGTTTTAGCATATTTCTCAAGAGCACAACCCTTGCACACCTCATGTTGTTTTGTCTTCATCTCAGGCAGCCTCGTCACTATTTCCTTAAAAATATTAAGTGCTCCATGGTGAAGGTGAGCCATCCTCATGTGCCACAATTCTCTTATCCCTTTACAGCTACTAACCAACGCATGTGCTGGCTCAAACTGTAACCAAAACAAGTTGCCATGCCTGACACCAATCACTTTTGCAATCTTAGAATTTTTGGAACAAATATAGACTTTTCCCCTCTCAAAGGTCACGATGTAACCCTTGTCTTCCAAGGTAGAAACTGAGATTAAATTCTTTGTCATGCTAGGGACATACAACACATCCTCCACCAACAAAGGTTTGCCAAACTCCCTCTGAAACTTGACGGTGCCAATACCAGTTGCATGGTACTTGGCATTATTTCTGAGCTTGTTAAGTTGTGGAGCTAAAATCTTCACTGTTATGCAAATGGTGGAGGTTACTGGGTTACACAATAACCGACATCGGTTAGACCCTACCGACATCGGTCAGGGATAGACCAGACGCTGTCGACATTGGTTATGCATCGGTCGATGTCAGTCATCTCCAGACAGACAGAGACCGGCATCGGTCATCTATGCGGTTCCAAAACTGTTCTAATTTTAGACGAATAGTTAGTTTGCATGTAAAGACTAATTTTAGTCTTGAGTCTACTTTTTTAATTATTGTTTGGTTTGGGATCTATTTAAGAGACCCATGGGGCTATATTGTAATCATTCAAGTAAGCAAGGTCAATTAGATCTGCAAGGAGCAAGATCAAGAAGATCTGCTGAAGTAAGGGAATAACAACTCAGTTATTGAGTTGATTGTAATTGATTGAGAGAGAGAGAGAGAGAGAGAGAGAGAGAGAGAGAGAGAGAGAGAGAGAGAGAGAACTCTTGAGAGAGAAATAATGTACACCCAAGAGGTGTGGGAAGAGTGAGATTTCTTCATTGTATTTTGGAAGAGTTTAATGCAAGATTGATTGTATTGTTTCTCCTATTCTTTATTGTTTCTTATTTCTAGTTACTTATTACTTCTGGTTTAATTCCGTGTTTAGTTGCTTATACAAAAGTAATCAATTGAGCTCTAAGGTACTAACATTTGGTATTAGAGTGAGCTATAGGATCCTAACAGGTGGTATCAGAGCAAGGTTAGTGTTTTGTTGATTACAAGATTCACTCACAGGGGTTTCTGATTGAGTGAGAAAAAAGCAATGGCAAAAGAAAGTAAACTAAGAATGGAGAAATTCAATGGCAAGAATTATCAATAATGGAGGATGTAGATAGAAAATTATCTATATCAAAAATATCTATTTTTACCGTTGGGTGGGGTTTCAAGTAAGCCCACAGATATGCAAAATGAAGAATAGAATGTTATTGATAGAAAGGCTCTTGGATCTATAAGGTTGAGCCTGGCATCTTCTGTGATTTCTAACTTATCATAGGCAAAGACAATGGTAGAGCTAATGGATACTTTGGCAAACTTTTATGAAAACCCTTCAGCTTCGAAAAAGGTATATCTTATGAAGCAATTATTTAGTTTGCAAATTCAGGAAGATGGATCTGTATATAGTCATCTTAATAATTTCTATGAAATTATAAATCAGTTAAATTCAGTCAAAATAGTTTTTGATGATATAATTAAGGCTCTCTTAATTTTATGCTCTTTACCTTAAAGTTGACACAGCTTGGTAATGGCAGTTAGCAATACTGCATCTGCTTCAAATATCTTGAAAGTTGATGATATTGTTAGTGTAATCTTGAATGAAAAAATTTATAGGAAAAGCACAGGGGAAATGTCAGGGAATGCTTTAAGTATTGAAATTAGGGGAAGGCAAAGAGAGAAGGGCAAGCAAGGAAAATCAAGGTCAAAGATGGGAAGGATATCCAAATCTAGAAATGGAAAAATAATTTGCTGAAATTGTGAAAAGAAAGGGCATGCAAAGAAAGATTGTTGGTTGAAGGATAACAAAGAAAATCAGCATGAAGGTAATAAAAAAGCAAATGTTGTAGGTATTGTTACATAGGATGCTCTTATATTTTTTTTGGATAGTCAAGTAGAATCATAGGTTTTAGATTCTGGTGCTTCTTTCCATGCAACCCCAAATAAAGAATTTTTCAATGATTATGTCCATGGAGATTTTGGAAAAGTTTATTTAGGGGATGGTGAGCCTTGTCAAATTGTTGGCAAAAAAAAAGTGCAACTGAAATTATAGAATGGCAAGACATGGGTGTTGAAAGATGTCATGCATGTACCCATCTTGAAGAGGAATCTGATTTCTACAAGAAAGTTAGGTGATGAGGGTTGCACAGTAACTCTCACAGCTGAATCTTGAAAAGTTTTCAAGGGTGCACTTGTATTAGCAAGAGGTAAGAGAGTAGGTACATTTTATCTATCTACTTGTGTTACTGATTATTCTCCTTCTATTTTATCTACTTTAGATGTAGATTCAAAGATGTGGCACTATAGGCTTGGTCACATGAGTGAGAAGAGAATGCATATTCTTAAGTCAAAAGGTAATCTTTTAGATTTTAAAAGCATAGATCTTGATTTTTGTGAGCACTATATTTTTGGAAAATAAAAGAAAGTGAGGTTTCTCAAAATTGGGTCAACAAAGAAGGAGCACAAGTTGGAGCTTGTTCACACAGACATGTGGGGACCAGCTCAGGTAGCTTCTATTGGAGGATCACAGTATTATGTTTTTTTAATTGATGATGCTACAAGAAAGGTATGGGTTTATTGCAGAAAGAAGAAATCTGATATTTTTGACACATTTAAGAAATGAAAAGCTTTGGTTGAAAATGAAATAAGTTTGAGATTGAAGTGCCTTAAATCTAACAATGGTGGCGAGTACTGTAGTAATAAATTCAACAGTTACTATTCTATGAGTGGAATATGCAGAGAAAGGATGGTTCCAAAGACACCTCAGCAAAATAGAGTTGCTAAAAAGATGAATAGAACAATAATGGAGCATGCACAGAGTATGAGGTTGCATGCTTGTTTGCCCTTAAAGTTTTGGGTAGAAGCTATAGATACTATAGTTTATCTGATTAACAGAGGACCTTCTACTGCTCTAAATGGTGGAATTTCTAGAGAGGCTTGGACAGGTAAAAAGGTAGATCTTTAATTTCTCAGAGTTTTTGGTTCTAAAGCTTTTATGCACATTGATAAAGAAAATAAAAAGAAACTAGATGCTAAATCTATGTGGTGCACTTTCATTGGTTATGGCTTCTAGTTGTAGAATTTAGAAACTAACAAAATTATTAAAAGTCGTGATGTAGTTTTCAATGAGAAGGTGATGTACAGTGATCAGCTCAAGAGGCTGAATAATTCTGAGCAGAGCAATCTTGATTTAGATGAGGTTATGATCCAAAATGAGCTCCTGGGTAAAAATCATCACTCATAAGAAAACACAGGAACCGATGTCGGTCAGATAAGAACCGACATCGATCAGGCAGGAACTGACATCGGTCAGACAGAGACTGACGTCGGTCAGGTAGAACTGACATCAATCGGGTGCAGATCGAGAGATGACCGAGATCGATCACTGTTAGAATAAAATTTGGGCAGACAGCAAGCTGTGAATGAGTCTTAAACGCTCATAAAGAGGATTGTAAGGGTAAGTAAATCTTTGATTCATTATTCCCTTTATTTATACTATGTGTTGCTCACTGATAGTGGAGAAACAGAAAGTTTTGATGAGACTATACAGGTAAAATCCAGGAAACAGTGGGAGCATGGCATGAATGAAAAAATTGATTCCTTGAAAGAGAACCAAACGTGAGATTTGGTTGAGTTGCTAGCCAAAAAGAAAGCACTAAAAAACAAATGGGTATACAAGGTAAAAGAAGGAGAGAATGGACAAATGAGACATAAGGCCAGGTTGGTAGTAAAGAAATTTACACAAAAACCAAGCATTGATTTTGGTGAAATTTTTTCTCCTGTAGTAAAGATGACTTCTATTTGGACTGTATTGTCTTTAGTTGCTATTGAGGATTTGCATCTTGAGCAGCTTGATGTTAAGACATCATTTCTTCATGGAGATTTAAATAAAGAGATATATATGGATCAGCTGAAAGGTTTTGAGGTCAAAGGTAAGGAGAAACTTGTGTGCATGTTGAAGAAAAACTTATATGGTCTTAAGCAAGCTCTAAGACAATGGTATTTGAGGTTTGATAGGTTTATGACAGAGCATGGCTTTTGTAAATGTCAATCTGACCATTGTATTTGTTTTACCAGATTGAATAATGGTAGTTATATTATCCTGTTACTGTGTGTAGATGATATGCTTGTTGCAGGTTCACACATGCAAGATATTACTGAGCTAAAGGTAAAATTAGCTCACACATTTGCCATGAAGGATTTAGGAGCAGCAAATAAATTTTTTGGCATGAGTATTAAGAGAGACAGGAAAAATCACAGTTTGATTTTGTCTCAAGAGGATTATGTGAATAAGGTGTTGGAGAGGTTATATATGTAAGATGCAAAACCGGTAAGCACACCTATGGCTGGACACTTCAAGATGAGCAAAAAACAATGTCCTAAATCACATGATGAGGTTGAGTACATTAGTAGAGTTTCATATGCTTCAGTAGTTGGGAGCTTGATGTATGCAATGGTATGTACTAGACCTGATATTGCCCAAGCAATGAGAGTTGTCAACAAGTTTATGGCCAATCTAGGAAAGGAACACTGGAAAATAGTTTAGTAGATTCTCAGATATCTGAGAGGGACCAACAGCAGGTATTTATGCTATGCAGGGTCAAACACTTCTCTACATGGGTATGTAGATTCAGATATGGCAGGTGACTTAGATGGCAAGAGAAGCACCATAAGATATGTGTTCATTGTTGGTGGAATGATGGTTAGCTAGATTTCAAAGTTGCAGAAGGTTGTTGCCCTGTCTACTACAGAGGTAGAATACATTGCAGTCATAGAGGCTAGCAAAGAAATGATATGGATGACTTGATTTATAGAAGAGTTGGAAAAGGAGCAAAAGAGTTGCAGATTATACAGTGACAGTCAAAGTGCAATTCATTTGGCAAAGAATTAAGCCTTTCATTCAAGAACCAAACATATACAGCTTAGGTACCACTTCATTCGATAGGTATTGGAGGATGGACTGTTGAAGCTGGAAAAGATCCATACGGATAAGAACCCTGCTGATATGTTACCAAAGCCGATAACAAAAGAGAAGTTGAATCTTCATTCAAATTTTGTTGGTCTTCAAGATTGAACTTGAAGATGGGGATACAAGCCAGAAACAAATTAGAGGATGTTGCTGTACAGGTACAGGTGCAACTGTTTATCTCCAAGTGAGAGATTGTTAAGTTGTGGAGCTAAAAGCTTCACTTTTATGCAAATGGTGGAGGTTTCTGGGTTACAAAATAACTGACGTCGGTTAGACCTTGCCGACATCAGTCAGAGGTAGACTGGAAGCTGTCGACATCAGTTATGCATCAACTGACATCGGTCATCTCCAGATAGACAAAAACTGGCATCGGTCATCTGTGCGGTTCCAGAATTGTTCTAATTTTAGACGAACAGTTAGTTTGCATGTAAAAACTAATTTTAGTCTTGAGTCCACTTTTTTAATTATTGTTTGGTTTGGGATCTATTTAAGAGACCCATGGGGCTGTATTGTAATCATTCAAGTAAGCAAGGTCAATTAGATTTGCAAGGTGCAAGATCAAGAAGATCTACTGAAGTAAGGGAATAACAACTCAGTTATTGAGTTGATTGTAATTGATTGAGAGAGAGAGAACTCTTGAGAGAGAAATACTGTACACCTAAGAGGTGTGGGAAGAGAGATTTTTTCATTGTATTCTGAAAGAGTTTAATGCAAGATTGGTTGTATTGTTTCTCCTATTCTTTGTTGTTTCTAATTTCTAGTTACTTATTACTTTTGGTTTAATTCCGTGTTTAGTTGCTTATACAAAAGTAATAAATTGAGCTTTAAGGTACTAAAATTTGGTATCAGAGTGAGCTACAGGATCCTAACAGAGCTCAATATAAAAATCTAGCTTCTTCTCCTCCAACGTGGTGAAACATTCTTTGACTCCCATCATGTGGTGAGAAGCCCCACTGTCAATATACCATACTTTATTGGCACTTGAACTTGAGAGACAGGCAATGAGTGAAAACTCATTCTCAAATTTTGAAGCAAACTTACCCACCTCTGTTGTAGCAGGAAATTGCTTCTTTTGCTTGTCCTTATTTTTATTATTCAGACATTGACTAGCATAGTGACCCATCTGATGGTAGCAAAAACATTTAATCTTGCTCAGATCTTTTTTCTTCCCACTCTTGGAAGAAGAACCTTCTGATTTCTCTTTATTGGACTTCTTCTTACCCTTGCTTGCAAGAGCAAGATTTTCTTCATCATGACCCTTCTTTGTTTGATCTCCCCGATGAGCACCTTCATGGATCTCCTCTTGAACAAAATCATCCCAAGGTCTTGCCCAATAAGGTAGCCGATCTCTGCCAACAACACACTTGACAAACACTTCCCAGTGTTTTGAAAAACCATTCAAGGCTATACGCACCAACTCATCTTCTGTAATCATCTCTCTAACAACAACAAGCTCATCCCTGACCTGTGTCAGCTTGGACAAGTAAGAGATCACACTCTCACCTTTGGGCATCTTGGTATTATGCAATTTGTCCTTGAGCATCATCTTATGACTCTGATAGTCGCTTTGATAAAGTTTTGTGAGTGAATCCCACATCTCCTTGGCGGTGTCTTTCCCTGATAAATGAGATATTAAATGATCTCTTACTCCATCCAGGATAATCCTCTGAGCCTTAGCCTCTTTAACTTCATGTGAATCTAAGGCAATAAGATCATTTGTTGGTGGAGTCACTTCTATGCTAGCATAGATCCATAGCCTATTCTCCTTGAGAATAGAAATAATTTGAACCTTCCATTGCAAGAAGTTAGACACACCCTCGAGCCTGTCGTCATATCGAATGCTGTTTGCCATAGCGACAAAAGAACTGAGGATGAAAGAACTAATTTTTTCTTGAAATTTGCATTACAAATCTTGGCTTCGTATTCAGAGTTTAGAGCTCTGATACCGTGTTAATTTATATAACCCAGCAACAGATTAATTCCACAATAAATTCACAGACATAAATCTGATTTATAACGATTAATACAATTGGGTTAATTAACAACTAATAATAGCAAAAGAAAAAATAACAATAAGCCAATACAAAAAAAAGACAATAACACAGATATACCCAGGAAACCCCAATGCGGGGAAAAACTTACAAATGTTGGATCTTCTATTCAGCCTAACAGCAAACTTCTCTTTCGAAAAAATACAATATATGAGTTTGCTACAACAATCTTACTTTTATAGAGAGCCAAGCTGCTTTACTTAGCGTGAAAGAAAAATAAGCTTTCCTTGCTTTCTTTGGCTTTTCTATTTTTACACATAAAATCACACTAGGATTTATCTCATCCTTACAAACTCAGAAACATTCTAGAAATTACTGTTGCTAAAAATCCAACTCGAATTGTTTTAAAGCATATCTAATCTTGAGTTGCTTTAAAACAATTCCACATTCCACCTTTTGAGCTACAAAAATCAACACCTACCACTACCACTCCCTCCGTGAGAACCATCAGACCTACAACAGTGAGGGGACAACTAACGAAAACAATCAAAGGGACTCCTATAATGGCTCTGTGAACGTTGCTTACGAAAACTACATGCTTGACCATGAGGAGGAGAATCAAAACGTGGAAGATCCAGAGGTTCGTGACTAACATCACATAGGGCATTTCCCCAATGATCCAACAGAATTTGTAGATGATTAAGCTCTAGACAATTTTTGTCCATTTGGGGCTCTAAATCTAGAGGATGACATTAGAGATCATAACTACTTTATTAGTTACAAAAAAGCTTCTTTCCATATCTTCATGATTAAAAAAGTATAGTTTCCATCTTTCCAAACTTTAAAAAATATCAACAAGGAAAATTTGTAAAAATCTATTGTATATTGCAGGGAACAAGGTGGAGTCCCCCAACAAAGCCATTTTCTAAGTAAAGCATTGTGGTCTGAAAGGCTTGAAAAGGGTGTGAATCTAATTCCAAGTTGATTGGGTATGAACATAATGTGATCTTCTTTTTGAATCTTGATCAATTTTCGAATGGGATGGACTGGGACATGACAAATTATGAAACTTAATTCAGCATATCCACGTCAATTAAAGATAAATCACACCCTTAATTTATTGATCCTAAATAAAAATATAAATACTTTTTTGGTGTGTTGGTGGTTGTGGTATAAGAAGAGCAGTGTAGAAGTTCTCTATTTTAGATTAAATCTTTTCAACTATACATTAGACTTAGGTTCTATTTTTTCAAGAAAGTAAGATGGAAGATGTTGGGACCCATCACAAAATAGGAGTAAAAGTGTATGATGTATAAAGCTAGATTCACCACCATAGAGTAGGAGCCACTCTGTGTGTTCTATAAACCTATATTAAATAAAATATCAGTCATAAAATTAGATGTAAAATAAGGTATTCTCCTTCCACACATCATACTTAATTATAAATATTAACCCATCCAAACATCGTGTATAAGTTCTCCAATTTTTTAATTATTTGGGTGAATATTTATACTAATACACCTCTTTATTATTATACCATAACCCTTTAAATTATTTGGAAGTAAACTTGTTCTAAATTTTATAGCTTTAGTAAACTTCAAGGTATAATATAAATGTTGTCCCTTTTTATTAATAATATATTTATGTAGTCCTTAGGTTTGCCGAATATCAGTTAATTGGATACAAAATCATAAGTCAAGTGCACAAAGTTTGAGGACGAAAAGGAGCCTCCTTGTGGAATGTTTTTCTTGAAAATTAAGAAATCTAAATTTTTATAGATAATTTGAGATGGCTATAAAATTCAAGAACTGTGTAAAAACATGAATTGTAGTATTTTGAGTGTAGTTTTCAAAACACTATTTTGAAAAAAAATGGTTAAGTATAACTAGGTCAAATATATAAATTTTGAATAAGAACTATTTTTTTTTAATAAAACAGAGTAGATAGGTAGCCATACACCCCTCATTTTTTGAGCATTGTTTAGAACCATTTGGTAAAATTTTAAATAAGATCATCTAGTTTATAACTTATATATTTTTTATAATTTTTAAATGAATAGTTATTTTTATTAATTTTACAAGTAAATAGATCTTAAAAATTGACAAAAAAATGAATAGTCAACTATGCGACCCCCTAACTATCTCAAAAAATGAAAAACTAGTTTTTTTAATGTGTATAGAATTAGGCCTAGTTTGTAGTCGCCCCCCTGCCCCTGCCCGCCCTCCCTCTCCCCCCTCCCCCCCTACACACACACATAGGATCAACACAAAAAAGATACACAAGCATATATAGGCATGTATATTTAAAGCATGTAGTGGCCTTAAAATGCTATAGTTATAAATTGACATAAATTAAAATTTTAAAATAGTCTAAAAATTATAAAAATCATATATTTGGAAAGAGGAGAGCGTGCTCATTGTCATAGTAATAATTTTATGAAATTTTTCATTGAAATTCAGTGTATTTGGTGGCAAAAGTTGAATTTTATTATTTTCTATCAAAACTCTGGGATTTGATTGTGTTAACAGGTCTAAGCCTTTGACTTAGAAATCTAAGCCATTTCTAAGCCAAAAGGCTTAGTTTTTGAATGTAAACAAAACATACCACATACATGTTATAACACATGTGCATTATAATACATACACTTTACATTTATATTGTTACTTTTATATTATTTATACTTTAAATTTATTTTAATAAATATAAGAAATTAGGGTTGTGATCTAGGAATTTGACTCAAGAGAGGATGATTAGTATAGTGTTAGTTCTAAAATGAAAACAAGATGCAACAAACATACTAATAGCATAACATCTCTAGGCCTAGACACTAGGGAGAGCTTAGTTAACAAAAGCAAATGACAAACACAACTAGAAAACAAGAAATGCAAACATAAGAATTCTTTCACCTTCCTTGGATGCTCCAAATGCTTTTGTAATGGTGGCTTGCTCAGCTTGTGCTCATGAATTCCTTGACAATGGAAGCTTGACAACCTCCATATCTCCTTGGCACCTTTGGCTTGTGGCTTGGCTTGGCTTGGCTTGGAATCAATTTGGCATTATAGCACTATTTGCTTGAAGCTTTTTAGAACCAATCCTGCATTATAACTTTGCACTAATTAAGCTTAGAAATGATGTTGTCAGACCTCTTATTTATAGATTTTGGATTTGATCAGAATCAACCTCAATCGTCCATCTCAAGATTGAGATGTGTGATTGAGGATTAATTCAATTTTTGGAATTAAGTTTGTAACTATCCTCATCATGGCATTGAAAAAAGGGTAATTAAGAGGTATGGAGGGCATCATGGAAGGCATTGATGAGGTATGGGAGGCATGAAACCTGATATTTGTGGCATTTATAGCCTAGAGATGTCTTTCTAGGAAATGAGGTCACTTAATGATGCAGATATTCCATATTCATTTATAAAAATAAGTATTCAACAAGTTTCCATGGAATTATTAATTAAGCCTTGATTTGGGTTAATTAGCTCTTAAGCATGATTAAACACTTTGTGCACAAATTACCCAAATTGATCAAAATGTCTTGTTATTGGTCCAAAATTTGACTGGATTAGATTTAGAAGGTGATGTCAGATGTGTCGGAACCATGTTCTCATTTAAGATGTTTCCAACAACAAAGAACAAAAGCACATGTCTTGTGCAAAATATTTGATAGAGAAGAGCAATCTAGAGCACGTAGGTGTAAATTTGGCATTTTGACTCGAGATGAACTGATCAAAGTTAGTTGGCCCATAAATTATATTGCCCTATTTAGGGATACCCTGGACAAAATTGACACTTAAATATGTCACTTTCACATCATTTTACATGTTTTAGTGTTTTTAGGCCAAATTGTGCTTTTTGAGTGAAATTGGTCAAAATCTTGATTGGAGGTTATCGACTGCTAGTTTTAAGTGTCTATAGTTTGCCCCTATTTGGGAAGATGATGCAAACTGTAGGCCAAGCAATGTCTTCTCAAAGAATGAGAAATGACTTATATGCCAAAAAGAAGATGACGATTGAAGAACAAAGCTCCAAATAGTTTTTTGGTAAGCCTATGATGATACCCCCTCGAGGGAGTGGCCATCACATTTGCTGATGGATGGTCCCTCGAAAAGAAACAAGAATAAAGGTGGAATTAACCTGTGGTTGATATTAATCCAAATAAGAAATGGCTTGCATGCATTGATTTTAAAAAGGATGCTAATTTGCCCAAAGGCAATTATATTTAAGAATAAAAGTCAAAATAATAATTTTCTCATAGGTGGTTATAATCATTAAAAGGACCTAAATTGGTCAAAGATGATTGTGCCCTAGTTAAGGCTGATTAGCAAGCATAACTCAAGGATATAACCTAGAATATAGATTAAAGATGAGTGGGCAAAAATGATGAAAGAGGTAGATAGAGGAATGAGATTGATCAATAAAATGATTTAGTTATACCTATCAATGAGGAGATGCTCATTCTGATTAACAATGATATAACTAGAATGGTTAAATGAGTTATTTTGATCAAGGATGGGATGGAAGGATTTGCCAAGGTGCCAGAGAGAAACTTCTATGGCTCCATTGATTCTAGACCTTTGTGAAGCTAATTTTTGATATAGCATGTGATGGTAGGCTTCATGATAGAACACCATGAAGACTTGGCCAAAATATGCGTAAGGACTGACTGCCGATATCCAATAAACACTAAAAAATAATACACTAATGATAAAAACCATGATGATAATATTGACGTATGAATATGGATAGACTCAAGAATAATGTGATCAAGGAATCACCCAATGAATGCATAGAGACTAAGTTGAGACAACAATGCTAAAATCAAATAAATAAGAAAATGAACAAACAAACAAAAAAATAAACAAATAACCTGAAAACAAAATCAAAAGAAAGCATCCTAACAATGACCATGCCCTAGTAAGGTGGATCAAGGATAACTGACTAGGCTTAAATAGAACAAATATTTTTGGATTTTTGAAATATTATGATTTTTTTTAGCATTTTGAGGTATCTTAACTTGTTAGAGAATGATAAGATACCTACTCATAAAATGGCGAGAGTGTTTGGCTTAGATTTCTCACAAAATGGTAAGAGCGTATGAAAAAATGGACTGAGGTGACCTCAACATGAATTGAACATGAACTACATAGTCCTAAAATGACCTTAAGTCATAGTAATTCCATCCACACAAAAGGTGGATAAAAACCAACTAGGTCCTGACAAGTTCTCAAATCTAGCAAATAGCTAGTCAAATGAAAATAGCAATGGCAAGGTGATGTGGCAATGCATGATAAACAAGTGTTGCCCCTAGTTTTCCCATAGGCAGTTATAACTAGAATACAATGGCATAAGTCAATGATAGTAATTTTACCATAGGCAATTATAATTAGTAATAAGACTGGTGAAACATTGATTTACCCATATGCATTTATAATCAAGCTCACATAAATAAACTTGATAGGATGAAAGATATCTTTCCAGATCAACTAGCACACTACTTTCATAGAATGTTATTGTAAACATGGATTGGATTTATTGTTAAAACTTGATCATAATCCCCCCACAAAAGGTGTGGGAAGAACCAAATGAACCAAGATCAAAACATGAGTGGGTAGGATGACTAAAACTAGGCTTTGGTCTAGATAGGAATGGAATGCTAGGATGACATGGTCTTGCTAAGGATAATGATGGTTTAGATAGATTGGATAAAATGGTAAGAGGTTTTCCCCCAAGTGGTGGGGTAAATGGCATGAATATTCAACAATGAAAAATAGAAATGTAACAATGGCAAAGACATGGCAATGTGAAATGGTATGGTACATATTGTTGGCCTGGGTGTGGTTTTTGATTTTGTTGTTCTTGATGATGGGGAGATGCATCTCCTACTCAATAAATGATACAAATAGAATACTTGATCATGTTAATTTCTAGCCCACACCTCGTTAGAATAATTACTCTATCAAAAATTGGTTGTAGATCTGGTTGTCAAGAATGCTTTCATGATCTTCCTTGATCGTTGATTTTGATTCTTTCAAGCATCAAGACAAGGTATCTTTATAGCCTCTGTAAAGGAAAGTGTGGCCATGGATGGTAAATAGGGACAAATAATGGATGGTAGGTTTGATTTTGAAATGGAATGGTAGATGATAATGGAATGTGGAATGGTGGGGAAACAAATAAAGATCAGGACTTTTAGTCACACATAATGTTACTGATGCTGGATTCAACATAACTTTAGTTGTGGTGGGGATGAAGACTTTTTATCTCAATAGGACCACCAGAGTTTTCTATTGTTTGATCTTGAGAGTAGATACCATCTGATTAGGTTGTAGATAGAAATATATTTTGATTTGATCTTTGATTTTGTCTTCATTTAATAATGAAGAACTTTTGTGCTCAGCTATTGGTGCCTCAAAAAGGTTTTCACCAATGAAGTTGTCTTGATTGTCCTATAGCACATCCAAGAAGGTTTCACTAATGAACATTGGCTTTTGACTTTGATTATCTTTTAACACTTCAAAAAAGTTTCACTAGAAGATGTTGAGTTCTGACTTTGATTATCCCCTAGCACATCTGAAAAGGTTTCACTAGGAGAGTGTTCTTATGTTACATGAATGTTGTCTTGGCCTCCTTATTTTTCTTCAACTGCTATGTCACTATGTGTGTAGTTCAACAAAGTGTGACTCTATCAGTCCCAATCGACACTTGTGAGAGATGGAATGTCAATAATATGGCTATCTTGGTTGATGGTAATGGCATGTGGAATGGTAATGGAATGGGGAGAGGCTGCATAATCCTCATAGAAAATACTAGAATAGATTATGTCAAAGATAAAGTACTCATCCTCAAAAACTATAGAAGGATCACAAATGTATTCAAACTAATCTCTAAGGCATGCATAATCTATATTGTAATAGCCATGAACATATTCTTCTTCTGAATCCGATTCTAACTCAAGGGACTCTGAATCTGATGTTGATTCTGATTTTGATGCTAAATTTGATATCGGTTCAAAAATAGAACTTGACTCTAATTCTGATTCTTCTTCTGATGGGTACTCTGTTATAATGATGTCTTGTTAAATATTTGGTTTTGTATAAGTAATGACTATGATGGCATAATGGGCTCCACAAAAATTGGTTTGTCAAAGTGAGACTCCTCTAGGATGGGAAAAAGGTCAAGAGACAACTCTTCAGAGATTGGCTTGTCAATAGGAGGCTCTTGAAAAATAGGCACATGGTTAAGGTAATAATTTCCCAAAGGTGGTTATAATAATTAAGAATTAACTCATCAAAGACTAGCTCATCAGAGTGAGACTCCTTAACAACTGCTATAGTATCAATAAACAATTTATCATAGGCTAAATTATTAAAAATAGCTGGTTTAACAAAAACATCTCAGATTAGTTGGTTCTCTAGGCTTTGGTTTCCAATGAATTAGAAAATACCAGTTTTGAACATAGCTTGGTCTTCGAATGATTAGATGGGTTTAGGTTTGGATGGGATTGGTACTGGATGAGGAATGGCTTGCTGTTGGATAATGGTAGGGCATTGGGGATCCTATTTGCTTGCATGAGCTTAAGGACAAAGTACTGAGATGGTAATGATAGGGTAGTGTGGAGCATGATTGCTCACATAAGCCAAAGGATGATGTCTTAGAATGATGAAGGGGTGTTGTGGAGCTTGATTACTTTCACAAACCAAAGGAAGAGGTCTTGGTATAGAAATGGTATTCCTTAGATATTATGGTGCTTAATAGCTCATATAATCCAAAGGAGGGTTAGGGGTAGCTGATGATTAGATAGCAAAAGGACATCATGAAACTTGATTTTTTGCATAAGCAAAAGCATTCAAGTCTTTCTCATAAACCATATTATCCAAGTCATGACTTGGCTCATAAGCTAGTTCTTGATTGTGTTTCATGTACTAATTTTTGAAAAGAGGGTATGGATTCATATCCCAAACAACATTATCTGTAGTTGAGTCTTAAAAGTCATCTTCACAAGCCTCTTCATACCAATCAAGGTCTCGATTTGGATCATAAGTTGCTTTGTGACTTTGTTCCCATGAATGATTAATATGAGATAGATATAAATATATCTCACAAACCATATTAGCATCATTGGGGTCTTGACAAAAGCCATAAAAGTCATTTTGTGTGGCCATTCTATCATAAGTTGGAGTGTAAGTGACTCTACCATAAGTGTAGTTAGACATATCCACATAAATGATGAAAGCTCCAAAAACAAAAAGACTTGGAGTTCTACAAACTTAAAAAAGTTATGTCCAAAGGACAAATGGTTCAAACTTGGTCTAACTTAGTCAAAGGGGTGGAAATGTATCTCCAATATGATCTGAAAGTGGAGCTGTATCTCCAAAATGATTTGTGTTAAGACTTGTCATAAAATAGCCTATAATCAAATATCTAAAGTCTAATGTCATATGCACAAAAGGTCAAGCGTCTGAATAAAAACCAACATGTCAAAGGTCTAGGTCAAAGTGTTCTAAACAAAGTCTAAACTAGGAAAGGGAAAAGTTGAGTTGCTAGGTCTTTTGTCCAAATATGGAGTCAAAAACTAGGCTACAAAAAACATGCATGTTATGACTTTTGGCCAAATGGTGTCAAAAGCTAGACTTAAAATAAAGGATGATGTGATTTGATTTAGTCTAATAAGTTTAGAAACAAATTTGACATAGACCCAGCACATGGAATCAAACATAAACATGATCAATTGACATAAAGCATAAGACAAAAAGGCTCTTTGAGAAAGGCTATGTTTTCCCAAATAAAGGCACAAACAATGATGAGGATAGGCATTAAACAAACAAACCATCAATAGTTTTCAAATTTAGGTAATCGATTAATCAAAATTATTCAACCCAAAAAAGAAAGATCTATGTATTAGCTCCATGAATTGAGACCTAAATAGAAATCAATCAATTTTTGGATCCAAACTTAACAAGGCTAATTGAAAACTCAATGTTAAAAACTAAGATTTGACTTAAACAGGCTAGATAAGATTAGACAGTATGACGGCACAAGACAAAGGTCTAAATGGTATATACAAAATGGTTTAAAACAAATGGTTTTGATACAATGGTAAAAAAGTCTTGAAACAAATTGAGCAGCCTAACAGCGTAAGCATACTCGAATGATGTGGTCAATGTTATGCTTCAAAGACTTAAAAGGCTCAAAATGTTGACATGATTTGGGTAGCATGACACTACCCTTCACAACTCAAATACATTGTTTTGACATGGCTTATGAACAAAAAAACAAACATACCAAAGCATACCAAGAAAAAATGACCAAAAAATGCTAAGTATAATCGTCCAAATCCTAGCGAGGGTATGGTAAAATAGGGTTTACCAAACTAGCAAGGTTTCAATAATTCTAGGGGAATCAATTACACAATGAATTTCATGTCAAATGATGCAAAAGACAAGCATGAAAATTAGGTGATCGTAGTATTGGCTAGTTGTAAAAAGGTCTATTCCTTTTTATAGCCACTACATCCTATTGTTCACTCAGTGTAGTGTGATGTCCAAATGTAGATACGTCTCATGTGCAAATCCAAAGGAGCTAAATGAAGTCAATGTTGGGAGGTGAAACCATGGGTCAAAGCTTCTTTAAATAACTTGTGGGGGGTGATGAAGTCCCCCTCACAAGCCAAGATGCATAAAAATAAATAAATCATGAAAGTAGAAAGACTTTAGGGTTACTTTCAAGGTCACCCAAACTTTGACGAGTTTTTGGGGAGTGCTTTAGGTGACTTTCTTTATAAGCCTTGGACTAGGCTACTTACAATAGGAATGGTTCTTTTGATTCCAAGGGTTCTCTATAGGGGACAAATGGAAGAGCATGCATGCAACATTCCTCTTTTTGAAACACAAGATTTGATTAAACAACTATTGCAAACAAGAATTGGCAAGTGTGTTCAATTTTAAAACCCAAATGAAATGTTTGGTGGTGTTCATTTGACCCTTTGGTCTTAGTTGCAAACTTTGAAAAACATTCACCAAAACATATAAATTCTTTGTTAAAACACCAAAAACAAGGTTCCTAATCAATTTTAAGCATGTAAAGGTGTTTTAAACATGTTTTGGGAAAATTTTAAACTTGGTCCTATAAAAAATTTAATAGCATGTCCTTTAGCTTTGAAGATCTTTTGAGTTTGAAACAATAAACTTTGGAAAATTAGCTCTTGAGTCTATGTTTTTTGAAAAACATAGTGACCCATATCGGTTAATACCATTGACATTGGTTACGGATAATCTAGATCTAACTGATGTTGGTTTTACTGACCAATGTCAGTTAAGTCAGGTAACCAATGTCGGTATTTTTGTCGATGTTGGGTATTTTGTAAAATAATGGCAAGCAAAAATGGCAAAATAAAGTTATAAAATCAATTTGTAAGAGTTTCAAGGGCTCAAATAAATATTTTAGATTTGCAAAATGATCTCCTTCAAGTGTGAGATGCATCTAGTCCCACCAGGTGTGCCATTAAGTGATCTAGGAATTTGACTCAAGAGAGGATGGTTAGTATGGTGTTAGTTCCAAAATGAAAACAAGATGAAACAAACACACTAATAGCATAACATCTCTAGGCCTATACACTAGGGAGAGCTTAGTTAACAAAAACAAATAACAAACACAACTAGAAAGTAAGAAATGAAAACATAATACTTCATTCACCTTCCTTGGATGCTCCAAATGCCTTTGTAATGGTGGCTTGCTTGGCTTGTGCTCATGAAGTCCTTGGCAATGGAAGCTTGACAACCTCTATCTATCCTTGACACCTTTGGCTTGTGGCTTGGCTTGGAATTAATTTAGCATTATAACACTAGTTACTTGAAGCTTTTTGGAACCAATCCTGTATTATAACTTTTCACTAATTAAGCTTAGAAATGATTTGTGAGGCCTACTATTTATATATTTTTGAATTTGATCATAATCAACCTCAACCATCCATCTCAAGTTTGAGATGTGTGGTTAATAATTAATTCACTTTTTGGAATTAATTTTGTAATTATCTTCATCATGGTATTGGAAAAAGGGGCAAATAAGAGGCATGAAGGGCATTATGAAAGGCATTGATGAGGCATGGGAGGCATGATTCTTGATATTTATGACATTTATGGCCTAGGGATGTCTTCCCAATAAGTGAGGTCACTTGATGATGCAAATATTCCATATTCATTTCTAAAAACAAGTATTCAACAAGTTTCCATGTAATTATTAATTAGGCCTTGATTTGGGTTAATTAACTCTTAAGCATGATTAAGCACTTTATGCACAAATTACTTAAATTGATCAAAATATCTTATTATTGGTCTAAAATTTGACTAGATTGGATTTAGAAGGTGATGTTAGATGCATTGGAATTATATTCCCATTTAGGATGTTTCTAACAAAAAATAATAAAGGCACATGTCTTATGCAAAAGATTTGATAGGGAAGAGCAATCCAAAGCACCTGGGTGCAAATTTGGCATTTTGACACGAAATGAACCGATCAAAGTTAGGTGGCCCATAAATTGAATTTTGACATTTATAGATACACTGGGCAAAATTGGCACTTAAATATTTCACTTTCACATCATTTTATGTGTTTTAGTGTTTTTAGGCCAAATTATGCATTTTGGGTGGAAATTGGTCAAAACCCTGATTGGAGGTTATCGGCGGCTAGTTTTAGGTGTTTACAAGGGTCACTCTATATTTGATAGAGTTGGTATTATAGCTACACACCTTAAAATATGAGAGAGAGAGAGATTTTAAAAATCCAATCTATTCAGTACTTAGGCATTTTCAAGCTCTTAGTATTGAACTTAAGGATTTCAGAACATAACTTTTATAATTGATATCCATTTTATATAAACATATAGTCATTTTTTAGATTTTATGCCTTTTGAATTATTTGTTGGCATTTCTAGAAGTCACAGGTTTGTCAAAATTGAAGTTTACAAACCAATTATTTTGAATTCAATCCAAAGTGGCGTGATTTGGATAACATAGGTCACATTGATGACTTGCACACATCAAAAAATCACTTTATGTTAATTTCACTTGCTTATTGTCTCTTCCTCATTCCTAATCACTTTGAATTCAAGACAAGTGGTATGATTTGGATAACATAGGTCATATTGATGACTTGTGCACATCAGACAACCACTTTATGTTAAACATCAAACAACTTCTTTATGTTAATTTCACTTGCTCATTATCCCTTCCTCATCCCTAATCACTTCGAATTCAAGCCAAGTGGTGTGATTTGGATAACATAGGTCATATTTATGACTTGTACACATCAAACAACCACTTCGTATTAATTTCACTTGGTCATTGTCTCTTCCTCATCCCTAATCTCTTTGTATTCATCCCTTATCATCCCTAATCACTCCTTCCTTATCCCTCATCATCCCTAATCCCTCCCTCACCATACCTCATCATCCCTAATCACTGCTTTATCATCCCTCATCATCTCTAATCACTCCATCCTCATCCTTAATAATTCCTAATCACTCCCTCCTCATCTCTCATAATCCTTAATCATTGATTAATTGACCGTCACTATCCCTCATCATCCCTAATCACTCCCTCATTGTCTGTCATCATCCCTAATCACTCTTTCATCATCCATTATCATCCTTAATCACTCCCCCCTCATCCCTCATAATCCTTAATCATTCCTTCCTCATCATCATTAACCCTCACCATCCCTCATAGACAATAAAGTAAACATATAGTTATTTTTTAGGTTTTTATGTCTTTTATATTGCTTGTTGGCATTTCTAGAAGTGCTAGGTTTGTCAAAATTTAAGTTTACAAACCACTCACTTCGAATTCAAGACACATTAGTGTGATTGAGGAAATATAGGTAGTATTGATAATATACACACATCAAATGACCACTTTGTGTTAATTTCACTTTCTCATTATCCCTTCTTCATCCCTAATCACTTCCTCCTCATCCCTCCTCATCCCTAATAACCATATCCGATTTACTCATTATCCCTAATTATTTTCCCTCATCATCTTTAATCACTCTCTTGTCATCCATTATCACTCCATCATTTTTAATCACTCCTTCATTGACCCTCACCATCCCTCATCATCCCTAATTATTCCTTTCCATCCCTTATAATCCCTAATCATTCTCTTCTCATCATCATTAAACCTCATCATCCCTCATACATACAAAATTAAAAATAAAGTAATTTTTAGGTTTTTGTGATTTTCAAATTATTTTTTGGCATTTCTAGGAGTTCTAGGTTTATCAAAATTAAAGTTTAAAAACCACTCACTTTGAATTCAAGCCAGAGTGGCGTGATTAGGGTAACATAGGTCAGATTATTGACTTGGGCACATCAAACAACCACATTGTGTTAATTTCACTTGCTCATCATCCCTCTTTCATCCCTAATCACTTCTTTTCCATCCTTCATCACCCCTAATCACTCTCTTCTCTTCCTCATTGTCCATAATTACTCCCTTATTGACTCTCAACTTACCTCATCATATCTAATCACTCCCTAATTGACCCTCATTATCCCTTATCATCCTTAATCACTCCATTTTTTCTCATTATCCATAATCACTCTCTCCTCATCCCTAATAATCCTTTGATCACTCTTCTCATCCCTCATCATCCCTTGTCACCCAATTGACCCTCACCATCCCTCATCATCCCTAATCACTCCCTCATAATCCCTAATCACTCCTTCCTCATCCTAATTGACCCTCACCATCCCTCATCATCCATAATATTTCCGTCATTGACCCTCACCATCCATCATCATCCCTAATGATTCCCTCATTATCCATCATAATTCATACTCACTCCTTGCTTGTCCCTCCTCATCCATAATTGCTCACTTTAAGACCCTAATGGTGGGTCTAGTGGCTTCCCACTTGTGCATGATTGGATTATTTTCTAATTCTAATTTTTTATTACTCAAATGAGGCCCAAATAAAATCTTCTTTGATTCATCCTATTCCACTCAAATAAGGAAATCAAAGATGTATTCAGATCCCTTAGCTAGAATAAATAAGTAGGCAAGTGAGAAAAAGGTAGGATGAAATTGTATTACTCACATATATAGATTGGGATTTGGGAATCTAAGACACTCCTTTCATGTCAATTTTACTTGTGATTAGGTCGCTTATAGGCCAAAAGTGATCAAGAACACCATATACATGTATGATCAAGTTAAATGCAAATAATGGGCCCACCAAACTAATGTAATACATACATAGTGAAGTTCATTAATTGATGTTAAGCAATTGAAACCAATTATTGTATTAATATGGTAGGAATTAACCATCACATCATGTTACCCACAATTTATTTAATTATGTATCACATCAAAATCATAAAATATGTATAAATATGACATAAATATATTCTATCATATGGAAAGTAGGTAGGATAAGAATGAAACTATATATTAGGAAGCAAATTTCTATTGCCTTATCGAGTAGGGCATAACTAAGTAGGTAGGTTAAGAATAAAGCTATATATCAAGAGAAAAGCTTCCCTTTATAGTTATTCCTTAATCTAGAAGAAAAGTAAATATAGATATTAGGAAGTAAAAATTCTCTTGATACCTATGCCTTACTCCCTTGAAATATTTGAGAAGGCAATATTCCCTTGATATTCTATATTAGGTGGAGCAAAGCTAGGTATCAAGATGGAAAGCTCTTTTTGCCTAACTCCTTAGCATAGATAAACTAGGTAGGGAAAAGGGTGAGATGAAATTATATTAATTACATATATATATTAGGATTTGGGCATATAAGAATCCCAATCATAGAGTTCATAATCTAAATTTATATCAATATATAGGGGTGACTGGAGACTAGTTGAGAACTCTAATCCCAACCCCATATTTGACTACTCATTTTCTCTATATGTCATTACGAGTATGTCCATAGTATATAAGATTGCCAACTAGATAGATAGGTGGTCACTAATCTAATAGAGTGTGCTCTAATTTGATAGCTGATAGAGTGTGTTTTCAAACCCAACTTGATCTATACCCAACCCAATCTATACCAAACTTGACATATGAAAGAAATGAATAGCATATGACTTAATCTATTGTATCAAGGAGGGGTCACTTAGAGCTTTGGCATGGATTGGTGGCCCTAAATGTCAAATTAGGTCCCTAATAAAATCTAAGTATGCCCATTCCCTAATAAAATATATCAAAGGATAGTGTAGGAATGGGGCTCCCACCATAGATATATGGAGTTCACCATTCCAAAGGCCCTACCTTGATGTCAAAATTTTTGTACCCGATATAAGATAATAGAAGCTTTCCCTACCTAATTCATCTATGCCAAGGAGTAATAAAATAGAATCTTGACTTTTTGATATCTAGTTTTTATTCACCTAATAGCTTTTCTCATCCCTAATCACTCTGTCCACTACTTTTATGGTGGGTATAGTGGTTTTTTTATTATGTTCAATCATCCCTAGCCCCTCCTTTCTCTATATAAGTTAGATTGCCTCCTTTCATTTCAATATATGTCTTGGTCAATACCCCTCATCTGAAGCATGTGTTTTAATACCCATTTAATAAAAAATAATTAAATCAATCAATCTTGCACACATAGGGTAGATAAGGTCACTCAAATAATATATGTTACCCTATATATATAGATAAAACATAATAATTTTTCATTATCACTAATCATCATTAATCACTCCCTTATTAACCCTCATTATCCCTAATCACTCCCTCATCGACCCTCATCATCCATAGTCACTCCCTTATCATCCCTAATCACTCCCTCACTAACCCTCATCATCCCTAATCACTCTTTCTTTGTACCTCCTTATTGTTAATCACACCCTGTGGGTGCAATGGATATATGTTTATGCCTAATCATCCCTAGTCACTCTTTTTTCTAAATAGTTTAGAATGCCCCATCTCCTTTCAAGATATGCCTTGGGTATTTAATTAGGTATGAATTATTAAATATATGGTTAGGTAAGATATATATAATCAAGATTAGACACATATATTCAATATCAAGATATGTCTTGGGTATTTTGTCAAGTAGGAAATACTCAAGTAGGTATGGAAATAGGGATAGGTAGGTAGGATATACTCAAGTAAAAAAATATAGGTAGGGCATAATCAAGTAGGTAGGGAAAGAAGGATAGATAGGTAGAGTATACTAAATTACAAGAAGGTAGGTAGTGCATAGTCAAGATCAAGATATGGCTCAAATATTCAATCAGGTAGGGCATACTCAAGTAGGTAAAGTAAGAAAGGTATAATCAATATTATAGATCTATTACATATGTAACATGATAAAAAACTTAATTTTTCATTATATCTATCAAGAA
Organism: Torreya grandis; assembly: GCA_037957365.1. Classification (NCBI taxonomy): domain Eukaryota; kingdom Viridiplantae; phylum Streptophyta; class Pinopsida; order Cupressales; family Taxaceae; genus Torreya; species Torreya grandis. Next base: position 3,038,650 of record JARHVA010000120.1, on the reverse strand, counting down.
AAAATCTTCCCTTGCCAAAAATAGAAGCTAAAGAGGTAGGAAATAACTAAGTAGGTAGGGAAATAATATATGCAATCTATAGATCAGGTAACAAGCTTCCCTTGATAACTAATAATTTATTATAGAAAGGGAAATTAGTTATGACAAGAACCAAGTTATATATCAAGAAGGAAGATTCATTTGCCTTATTGAGTAGGGCATAACTAAGTGGGTAGGGTGAGAATAAATCTATCTATTAAAAATTAAGCTCCCTTTGATAGCCATGCCTTAATATATAAGTAAATCAAAATTATATACTAGGAAGGCAAACTTAAATTTATATTTATGCCTTAATGACGTTTTATCCATCAAGAAGGTAATCTTCCCTTGATAAGATATTAGGTGAAGCAAAACTTGATATCAAAAAGGCAAGCTTCCATTACCTTACTCATTAGCATAGATGAAGTAGGTCAAAATGTTTCCATTTCCTTAATAGGTAGGAAAATTTTGAGATCAAGGTATGGCCTTCAGAATGGTTCCCCCATATACCTATGGAGGGCCCCCCATTCTTATGCTATCCTTTGATATATTATATTAGAGACTGAAGAATACTCAAAGTATGAAAAAGCCCCAATTTGGACTTTAGGGCCACTGATCCATGCCCAATCTCTAAGTGACCCCTCCATGATACATTGGGTTAAGGCATATGCCTTTAATTCCCTTTATATATCAAGTTAGGTATATATTGGGTTGGGTATAGATCGAGTTGGGTTTGGAAATACACTCTATTGGATATCAGATTAGAACACACTCTACTAGATTAGTGACCAACTATTTATATATTTGGTAATTAGGTCTACTATGGACATACTCTCAGTGACATATAGATAAAATAAGAATTCAACTATGGGGTTGGGATTGGAATTCTCAACTAGTCTCCAGTCACTTATTTCTATATATGTATAAATTTGTGTTCTCAACTCTATGATTAGGATTCTTAGATGCCCAAATATTAATCTATATAAGTAATACAATTTCATCCCACCTTTTGCCTAATTTCCTACCTATTTTTTCTAATATGGGCTCTAGATACACACTCTCTCCACGGTCTAGGTGTGGATCACCATATAGATATTCAAATCCCACTAGACAATCATATGATATCTCTAAGCTCCTTATTTGAGTGGAAGAGGATGAATGAAATAAGAGTTTCTTTGGGTCTTACTTGAGTGATTAAAATTTGGAATTAGAACATAAGCCAATCATTCACAAGTGGGAAGTTATTTCACCCACCATTAAGGTATTGGATAGAGTTATTAAGGATGAGGAAGGATGGGGAGGGAGTGATTAGATATGATGAGGGAGTCATTATGGATGATGAGGGTCAATAAGGGAATGCTTAGGGAGGATGAGGGAGTGATTAGGTATGATGAAGGAGTGATTAAGGATGGTGAGGTATGGTGAAGGTCAATGAATAAGTGATTAAGGATAATGAGGGATGAAGAGGGAGTGATGAGGGATGATAAGGGATGATGAGAGATGGTGAGGGTCAATCAAGGAGTGATTAGGGATGATGAAGAAGTGATTAGAGATGATGAGGGATGGTAAGGTTTAATGAAGGAGTGATTATGGACAATGATTAATGATGAGGGATTGATCAGGGATGATGAGAGAAGATGAAATGATAATTAGGGATGATGAGGGATGGTGAGGGTCAATAAAGGAGTGATTATGTATGATGAGGGAGTGATTAGAGATGATGAGGGATGGTGAGAGTAAATGAGGGGGTGATTAGGGATGATGGGTTACAAGGAAGGAGTGATTAGGGATGATGAGGGACAAGGAAGGAGTGATTAAGGATTATAAAGGATGAAAACAAAGTAATTAAGGATGAGGGAGGGATGACAAGTAAGTGAAATTAACACAAATTGGTTGTTTGATGTGCACAAGTCATTAATGTTACATATATTGTCTAAGTCACACCATTTTGGATTGAATTAAAAGTGACTGGTTTTTAAACTTCAATTTTAAGAAACTTAAGACTCTTGGTAATGACAACAATCAACCCAAAAGCCATAAAAAACTTAAAAATAACCACATGTTTACCAAAAATGGACATCAATTATATAATTTATGCCATAAAATATCTAGGTTCAATACTAAAACCCTAAAAATTCCTAAATACTAACCTTATTGGATTTTTAAAAACCATCTCCCACATCGTAAGGCATGCACCTGTGAGACCAACTCTATCGAATGCCAAATGACCCTAATTTATTATATTTACTAAAATAAGTTTAAAGTTTAAGATTAACATTTATTTTAGTAAAACACCTACCCCTTCTAATAGACATTTTTTTTTCTTTTTTGTGAAAGTAAAGGTAACACATATGATTTATAATGTGTACACATTATGATCACCAAACATAATTCATGCACATTATAGCATATACACATTTAGGTTCAGTGATCTCAAACCTAGTTTGAAATAATGTGTATGCATTATGGACATTACACATACACATTATGTCTATAACATGTAAGCATTATGGTAAATGTCCACATAATGTTCCACCAACTTTGTGCACTTACCCCATAAACAAGAAACCCATGTTCAAATCTTAGTCCTTTTTAGAGAACATACAAGAAAGAATATTTGAATTTAATGTAGTGTATGTGGCAACGATAAGTTTACTAGTGAACAAGATGAATGAACATGGACTAAGATGAAAAATATAATTTTAATATCATATAATAAAATAACAAACCATAATTTAAAATATGCAATAGAAATTTGACAATAAATCCATACTATGAAAAAGTTGAGATACAATAATTTTCAATGGTAAAATTGGTATGTTGGAAAACAACTATGGCACATTTTATTAGAAGATGACCAAAAGAAATTATAATATGAGAGAATATGAAAGAAGATATTAAAATCCATATAAGGCTAGCAGAAGCTTTATAAAAACTTTATAAGAAGAGTGTAGAATAAAATATACATCTCTTCTTTAAACATAGTCAAGAGTAGAAAATTAGTTACAAAGTAACTTCAATCATTATCTTAACCGAATTTCAAACTATGTGTCTAGTCCCATTTTCTAATGTACTAAGGGGAATTTAATGTAAAGTGAAAATTGAGTTACATATAACATGTAACTCCAATATTGTCCATTTTCATTAATAGTATTTTTGGTAAAAAAAAATTATGATCTCCACAAGGTAAATATATTTAAGAACATGAAGGTTATAAAGCACTCTTTAGTATGTACTCAATCATTAGATCTAAAACATAACAAACACATGAATAAAAGAGATCAAAATATTAGAATAAATATGTCACATATCAAAGACTAATTGAATCATCCATCAAAATAGTGAATCAAGAATACTCAGACATCAATACATAAAGTAAGATGGTATGTATAAATAACATGTGCAAGAGCAAGCTCCAATTTCCCTATTGGTCACTTAGGTGGCACATGTGATTAGGCAACTTAGAGGTGGGATTCATAATGATCTAATAATTAAATGCTCACTTGTCATATTCTAAGCATAGATAAGTATGACTAGTCATAATCATCATATCTAGGCTAACTTAAGTTAACTTAATATTAGTATATGTAAAATAATGCACTGACACCCCCTTAAGTGCAACTTAGGGATACATATACAAAATAAGAAGGCTAAAAATCCTCTTAAAATGTGTTCTGATAACTAGAACTGATGAGGTACACATGTACAATATAGTTTAATATAAAAATGAGACACATCACTAGGGTTTTAAAAAAACCCAATAAATCAATATAAGGGATTGAAGGTGCTAAATAAGTTGCAAGACATCCCAATAATTAGCACACCAGAATGTTGAAAAAAAGATGGGTTATTGCATCATCAAAGAGAGAACACTAGATAGGTTGATCCATCACTGAAGAGAGTACACTAGTTGGGTTGATCCATCACTAAATAAATTTTAAGTGAATGGATAACTAGTGAAGAACTCAAAATTACATGAGAGGTTTGATCCTAGTACTTGATCACTAAATAAGATAACAAAGACATTGGATACACTAAAATAGTTCCATAAAAGGATATTTTAAATCTATTGAATGAGGATTTAAAGATAAAAAAGAGTCCACCAAAATAATTCCATTAACTAAATAACTTCCAAATGTAGATGTTAAGATGTGCTATCACAATCATAATTAAAGGAGCTACACACAACACTTGAAGAAAGTAGTATAACCTCACATATCTCCTAATAATGTAGAGTGGGTGGAGTGGATAAAAATATTTGTATGAGTGGTCTAAATGCACTACTCTAACATTGAATAACTAAAAAAATCCATGGGGTCGAAGAATAAACTATGTCTCACTAGGTGGACATTTTATTTTTTTAATAATTCAAAAATAAATCCTCAAAAATACTTATCGATTTTTTAAAATTTTGGAAAAATGTATATGCACATATTTGTATATATAAGTTAAAAAATAAATGTTTTATTTATATAAATTACCAAACTCAATATATTATAAGGGGATATTAGAAGTGTTTATAACCCCTTTATACCAAAAATTGGGACACATTATTATGCTTTCACCCTGGGAATGTTAAACGACAACACTATCAAGTGAAGTGTTAAAGAATAATGAAAAAATATTACAAATAGTTGAATATAAAGAGACATTGGAGATGAAAAGACTTAATTTTGTCAATAAAAACCATCATAAAGGTTATTTTTACTCTAAAAAATAGAGGAAGTCTCTAAACTAAAATTGGGGTGATCCGCAATCAAATATGGATGCATAGAATATGAGTAAAAATAGGTAAGAGACCTAAAGATAACTATATAAGTAGTATGAGTCCACTATTTAAATAGAAATGAAACATCAAAAGTACAAAAGAGGTCACCAAATAGATGAAAGATATAATAAACAAATGGCATTAATGGATGGGAGAGACAAATTACCCAACAACTGATATTTCAAAAGGGTGTGAGACAAAACACATACACACATGAAGGTAGAGAAACCTAAATGACAATTTTTTTTTGGTAATTAATAGTTCAATGTGAGTACAAGATACATCCCAAAAAAAACCAAAAATAGACAAAATATATTGTATACATTAAAATGGATCCAAACAAGGAGATTGCCTATCTATCAGAAAAGACCATCATATTTACTCTAAAATAAGGAAGCATTTATAGCCACTATGAAAAATGTGTAGGTGATGCATTTAAAATTTAGAGGAAATATGATGATAAAATCCTCATGAAGAGCATTGATCATGTTTCCACAACTAATTTTAAATCCATCTCAAATGAACATGGATGGTTGATGAGAAGATGTTTGCATGTGATTTGGTGCCATATACACAAATGGGGCATGTAAGAAAACATCTAAATTTTGGATTGCATTAGGAATCTCTTGCCTAACAAAATAAATATAAAAAATCACATGATTAAGTGAAGGTGTAACATAGTAACTCATGTGTTTCCCTAAGTCCTCATGAAGAGTGAAGCGATAAAAAAATTGGAATTGTGCTTGCATAAATTATTCCCAATGAAGGTGAAACACTTTATCAATATCTAATGCGTTAATGAGTAATCTATTCAACATGTTGGATGGTGTAAATAATTCCACTTGAGTGCTTATCAAAATATATGCCAAGATGACCCATGGAATAGAGTATGTAGGAGTCAAATCCAATGGTGTGCTTCTCAAATGAGCCAAAAACACAAATGGGTGGATTTGAAGTTGGGATTGAAAAACATGAAATAGTAGGTACTAAAAATAAAAAATAAAAATCAATATATAATAGGTCATAGGATAACATATAATCAAGTGGATGCATACCATATTCAAGAACAGGTGATGTGATAGATGATGGACAAGGTTCAATGGAAGGGATGTCCATAGTGTCGATCCTACATTGAAAGTATGTAACTATGTCTTATAATGAGTTAATAAGTTAACTTTACTAGAAATAAGTGAGTGATGTAGGAGCATCCAAGGTTTCTAGTAATCTTATGTCAATAAAAAATAGAGTAATTTTTACTTTTCATGTTTGATTTTTCAACTTGGTTCTAGTGTGTTTTGTTAGTGGTTATTTCCTCAACTTCTAATTTGGTCATTATTTGTAGTGGTGGAATTATCATGATCTTTCCATCAAATTTCACTTTTGACACAGTTTGAATAATTAATTAGTTGCCTCAAAATGTGTGAAGACCAAACTTTGATATGGTCTTAGTATATGCAAGTGAAAGTGAAGTTGATATACAAATCAATCCCAACTCGAAAAATGTAAATAAACTAACTCTAACACTAGGAATACTTAGATAATCAAGGCCATGACCAATATGAATCTGATAAACCTATATAAGGTATATTTTATCATATATTATGGCTAGATAGAGTTCTAAAGACTCTAGTTAAGCGACACCGCATAATAATGCTAAATAGGTCTAATATTAATTTAATAATAAAGTAAATATAATCTAGTGCTCACTAATGCTTGTGGAACAAATGGGGGATAATAAACATAAAAAATAAACATGTGAAGAACTCTACTTAATTCAATGTACAATTAATCCTAAGTAAGGAGATAAAATACATTCATTAGTCATTATTCATACAAATCTGTCTATTAAAATAGAAGAATAAGAGTTAGGGATACTTACCTTGAAGATGAACCCAACAAGACTCAGCCTCTCCCTTGGCCAATAATGCTTTACAAGAGGTTTTTGTGTATCTTTTAATAAACTAAGGATGGAAAATAGACTATAGTCTAGACAAGGACCTCCTAGTGAATCTCAAGCCTTCACAAGACAAAGGTTCTCTTCCAAGAAGCATGAAACCCTAAGAAATGACTCCTCAAGTAAAATAACATAAAATTAGATAAAGAAGCACAAATAAATGCTTCTCTCTATTTTAAATGAGGTGAAATAGGTGTATATATAGCTTGATTGGATCTTAAACCCTTTCACAATTTTAGTCGACGTAGTCAGCCTAATCAACTTAGTTATTTGGGAAATAGGGTAGTTAGATCCTGAACTAAGTTGGTTGGGCTGACTTAGTCCTGTAATATTATTGATTCCTAAAACTAAGTTGACCCAATAAAATATATTAGGTAGGTGATAAGAAGGGTTTTTTTCTTAATTATAGGATATTTGAGGTGGTGAATTATTTGGAGAAGTGTGTAAGGGAGGTATCAAAGATTAGGGAAATGTATAGGGAGGACTTATGTTGGTTTTATGTGGTGGTATAGGGAATACCAATATTGTAAATCACCAAATGTATACCCAACCCTTTTCCAGTGCACCCTTTAATGCATGCACTCAGATAAGTTGAGGTTTGACATGTTCCTACAAGAGATAAATCATTAATAATTCATAAAGTTTAAAAATATTATGTGTATACAGTTAGTAGGTTGCAAGGAATCAAGTTACAAATCCCTAATTAGGCATTGGTAAACTCATTCTACATTCTACAATTGTAATCAAGATTTTGTTTGATTTGGTCTTGTATGGATTGATTTTATGCTTAGTTGTAATTAATATTTTAATCCCTGATTAGATCCTTGGAAAAATTATGATCAGAATGTAGTGTAAATCAGGACTTGAAACCCTTATTTGTTCTATTAAAAATTTTGTTAACATTGTTTTTACTAATTAAACTTCAATTTTCCAATTAGGTCTATAATGTTCCTATTGATAACACATAGTGATAATTGGTATTTCAACCCTGATTAGCTTGACATTGTCCTTCATGAGACATTTTAATGGTAATCAAGACTATGAACATGATTAGAACTGGAATATGCAAATTATGTAAGCGTAATGTTAATCAGATATTCTAACTTGATTAGGTCTATATCAAAATCATGTCATGTTTGATAGTTAATCAACTTTCAAATGTTGATTGAGTCATGGAGATAGGTGAGTGGTGTATACACACAATATTTTTAAACTTTATCAATTATTGATGCTTTCTCTGTTGTAGGAACCCATCAAATCTCAATCTCTCTAAGTGCACACCTTAAAGGGTGTACTAGGAAATAGGTTTGAAAACCTTTGGTGCTTCATAAGATTGTTGACCCTTATACCACCATTTAAAACTAATACAATTTACTCATATATGTTTCTATGGGATTTAAAACCCCATTTATACACTTTTATAAGTAACTTGACACCCAAAATAGCCCCTAACTAATCAAAAACCCCTTTTTACCATGTCTCCTACTAGGTTGACTGGGTCGACATCATTCTTAGATTTATTATACGTTACAAAACTATGTTGACTAAAGCCAACATATTTCGAGACTAAATGACTCTATTTCCCACCTAACAAAGTTAATCGGGCCAATTCTATATACTTAATTTTAGTGAAGGTTTAGTGTAAATACGTGGCTATATATACCCTATTTCACTTCATTTCTAAAATAAGATCAATCAATTGTGAATCATTACTACTCACAAATATACTTATATAATCAATAAGAGGTTTCATTTCTTAGGGTTTTCCCTTGAACGAGTAACACTTGTCTTTTGTAAGTCTTGGATATATAGGAGAGATCTTGTAGCCTAAGACTAATTTATCCTTGTGATCCTTTCAATCCCACAACAAACATTTACAAAGCACCATTGGCCAAGAGAGATATTGAGGCATGATGGCTTCACTAAAAAAAGGTAAGTATATTCCTAAGCCCTTCATATTTTGATAAGTAGATATAATAGAGTTAATGTATGTTGGATTGTATCTCTCCTTACATAAATATTCCTTATGTTATAGATAATTTTGTATTTTCATGTTCTTATCTTCCCCATTTGTGTCATAAGCTTTGGTTAGCACTAGATTAGCTTGCATATGTATTTCCTAGATTAGTTCGCATAGTTATTTAGTAGATTATCTTGCTTTGATACTATTACAAACATAAAGACCTAGCTAGGGTTATCACAAGAGGGATTTTTCTTAGAGGCCTTGGAAACCTCTCATTTGCCATAGTGCGATAAAATATCCATTAATGTAGGTTTAGTAGATCCATTATTGGCCATGACCCTGATTTAAATGTATCTCCAATCATACATGTTATTTTATTACCTTCTCCAAGCTTGAATATTATTTAAGTAAGATAAGTTATATAACTATCTAGTTTTGCTTGCATACGTTATAGTGAACTCGACGTGAGTATAACCCTTGTAAATTTTTATTTTTCAATTTAGAGAAAATTGGATCATCCCTGTCAACCTAATTTAACATTCTATGTATAGGTTTTCATACTCTATCGACCCTACCAACCCAATTTAACACTTTGTGTGTAGGTTTTTATACTCAGTTGACCCTGTCAACTTTATTTAGATATGTGCATAGGTTCATAAAGTATCATCAATATTGTCAACCTAGTTATGTCTATGTGCATAAGATTTACGAACTAAAATAACTCTATCAACTTTATTCGGCTCTTTATGCACAAATTTTTGAATTAGAAAAAACTAGATTGACCCTATCGATCTAATTTCTCTTCATTCATTTTTGTCTGTAACTATATTGACTGGCTCAATTATTTTATTTTATACATTATTTTAAAAATACTAAGTTGACCTGATCAACATAATTTTATCTATTTTTATCATTTACAAGTTTTATTTTACTCGATCGACCAGCTCAACTTCATATAACATTCTATATTTTCTTTTATAGGTTTAGTATTTTATCTGGACAACACAACTTCAAATAACTCAATAACTTTTGATAAATTACTAAATCAACCTGGTTGACTGATTTTAAACTATTAGTTTAATTATAAACATCTTAATAATTAATCTTTGTCAAAATTTAAATTAATTTCATTTCCCTCTATTTTTTAAAATTTAAAATTTAGTATTGTTTTTCCTAGTTTTTCAGTTCTATAAAATTATCACTTTATAGTCAACTAAGTCAACCAGCTTAAAATAATTTTGTATCTATTTTCTATCTATAAAACTAAGTTGACCAGATAGATTGTGTTCATTTTTGACTATCTTTCAATAGACTAAGTTGACCAACTCAACTTTGTTCTATTTTGTTTGCATAACTAGGTTGACCATATCGATTTAGCAATGTTTATTCTTAAAGCAAATGGAATTAGCCTAAATGAATAGTAATTAAACTCAACTTAATTATTAGTTGGTTGAATATTTATTTACACTCCAAAAATTGTAAAATACCTTTTGAAACTTTGAATCTTGCCTTTATTTTTCACTTTGTTTGGTTTTCTTTAAAAACTATGTACCGATAGTTTTCAAACTACTTAGATAATATCGTGAAGGGATACTAAATACTTTGTTTATGATTTTAGTCTATTGTTTATAGATATCATGGTGTGAGGGTCTTGCCCAAATTCTCATATCCATAACACATATCTAAACATGGTCTTTAGTTTCTACCTACTTTATGGTATTTTGGAAATGCCTAGGATTTCTCTCTTTATTGAACCTTAGGAATCCAACCATCCATTAGTTTGTGTGGTGCATCAGTTAACATTTAGTGCTGAGAAGTTACTTCTACTATACCCTTGAAACTAGGTTTAGTGGGATATGGGAATGGTACTTTATTCATAGTTAGTACTCTAAAACATTGGGTTGACACTATCTAACAAACAAACAAGTATATTTGGGAGCCTAAACTTATAATCAAAACCTTTAATACAACTTATTGATCTTATTTTTTGATAAATTAGTTAGTTAACTTCTAAAAATCACTACTACTAATTATTTTTTTCTATTATATGTTGTATTTCAAACTTGTATTAGCTAGTGTTGATATAAGGTTTGTGTTGTGTGTTGTAATTAGCTCAACCAGTTTGACCTAGTTGCATGTGTGTTTCGTTATAATTTATGCAACTAAAAACTCAATCATCCAGATTCAAACAATTTTAAATCCTTTATCTACTTACATAACTAAGTCAACTGGTATGACCTAATATTTTACAGGTTAGTTTATTTATCCTTTCGACCAACTTGACCTAGTATTTTATAGGGTATTCTAGTTATCCTTCTTATAGAACTATGTTAACTAGCTTGACCTAATCTTTTATAGGTTGTTATGTTTATTCTTCCTACAAATTACATTGACTAGCTTTACCTAGTATTTTATAATTTGTTTTATTTGTCTTCCTACATAACTAAGTTGACCAGTCCAACATAGTATTTTACACGTTGTTATGTTTATCTTCTTACGTAACTACGTCGACTTGTTAGAGCTAGTATAATACAAATTATCTTATTTTTCAAAAGGTATTTTAACTTAGTCCTTCCAACATGCAACATATGTTTTGCAAGCTACATATCAAACTCAAACTCATATGTTGAGTTTTACTAATCCTAATAAATTTCCAAAAACACATTTCATGGTAATTGTAACCATACTTTCGTGACCCTACTCCCTATGATTACACATCAGCTCATGTGAAAACTACTAACTTTGGTTATCCCACTGCAAGACATTTTCCACTTTCATGAACCCTTTCCACATCATATATCCATCCCTTAGACATCCTTGGCACCTCACTGACCTTTTTGTTTGCTAATGGACCTTCTAGATACCTCTCAAGGCCCTTCTGGAGGCCTATTGACCACCTGGGGTGGGTTTTTGACCCAGGACATGGCTTAGGGAGAAAACCTGCAACCTAGGCCACACATTTCCTTCAAAAAAGCTATGGACTAGGCTGTAGCCTGGGCAAAAGATGCAAAAATGGCTGAGTTTAGTCCCAACAACTAGAAATAGATAATTTTTGGCTTTTATTAGATTAGGGTTTCCATATATGATAGTTTATCATTTATTTTCCTCTCTTTCTCTTGAATTTTCTCTGATCTTCTCTCTTGATAATCACTCTCAAATCTTTGATGCCTTTTTGAATCTCACATGGTTCGTTCTTGTCATACTTTTCATTCATCATGATAGGGGATCTCCTATTGCTCTACAGTTCATTTTAATGATTCACATTGCTCTCTACAGTGTTCCTAAAGTTTTTTGGTTTGTCCTAGCTTCCTCAAGACTCCATTTCACTATTCTTTTGCTCTACATATTGTCTCTCTCATAGTTTTTAGCTTCTCCTTCACCTTCTCCATTGTTTGTGGCTCTCAGTTTGGACTCGGCTCATATACAACATGATCCTCCTCCTTCATTTCTTTCCATCTTGGATAATCGGTTGGTAGAACATCTAAAAAATAATTTTGAGCTTGATATGAGTGCACTTTACTATGCAAACTGAAATTCTCATTTGTTTGCAGTAATGTATATGCTAACTTTTGATCATTTTAGTGATTTAGTTTATTTAAGGCATTATTTAGGATAGTTTTTTAAGTTTGTGCACTTATATATGGTTAATAATATCATTCATTTCTTGAAAATATCTTCCACTACATGTCATGCTTGATTTATAAAAATTTATCATTACATAGTAGAATCCTAATTGCTTAAAAAAGTCTATGTATTTGCATAAATAGTCTCCTCTTTTGTTAAACCATAAAGTTGCATTATTAAGAAATAATAGTGTTGAGAATAAAGAATTAGCTTAGGCTTAGATTAGGTATTCTCTTGAAACCTTTCTTGAAAACATCTTTGTTTCCCAAAACATCTTTCATTTAGCCTAAAAGTGCCTTCTCTTCTAGCTTTATGCATCATTTGATAGTTATCTTTATTCAACATTGTCATTTTTTAAATTTCTATGCAATTAGATTTTTGGTTTCAACTGCTCACTTTATTTTGGTTATACATGTTAGAGATACCTGAATCTTTTATGTGCTTAATCACGCTAGCCCTAACCTAATTTATGAGTCTTTCTATAATTTGGTGCAAGCTGACAAACCAATTAGCCTCTATAGATCTCTAGTAGTCCATAGTATTCTTAAGCCTTTTAGCCTTCTAATTGTTTATTTTAATTACCCTGCATACCCCCTACCAAACACTAGTGGTTCTTTTTAGATTCTTGGAGATACATTCTAACATGCCTAGTAGGATGCCACATATGATCTCATGCTAGTTCTATCCCATTTAAAACTCTCTTATCTAATTCGCTTCTATTGGTTGTTAGGATTTGGTTTTAGTTGTATTTCAGCTCTCGCTTTGGTCGTTTTATCTTGATTTGGTTTTGTGATCTTCTCCCTATTGGTTTTCCATATGTTTGCCTTTTCTAGTGTCTCTCATGTTGTTCTTTCTTCATTGCATCCATGACCAACCTCCCACCTTGGGACACTAATCCTGTCAGATTTAGGGCCTTATATCAAAGCTCACTCATGATCATGTTGTGGCTATAATGGAATGCCATAGACACCATAGGACTTGGGAGGTTCCCTCAACCTAGCATGGTGACCTAAACCCTCTCATGTTCTATAGGGAACAAGATTGGCAGATCTATAACCAATGGAATCAATTCCCTTTCCACCAGTCTAAGCTTCATTCATCTGAGTATCTTTCCCCTCAACCTCCTACAATGATTCATTCACCCATTAGTGGTGATGAGGATCCCCTTTCATGATTGAATCCTAATGAGTTACGTGCGATCATTGATGATTGCCAAAGATGCCTTCAGGTGAATGCAATACACCCTTCTCCCCTAGGAGAAGGCAACATGATTTCTCTAGAGATAGAGATCACCCCCACTCAATTTTGAGTGCCTCAAATAGTTCTCATGTGAGTTTTTTGTTGTTCCCAAAATCCGTCACTTATTTTTGGGGACAACATATCAACTATTTTGGTCTTGCAGGCCAAAATTCTCTCTTCCCTTCTCAAAAAATGTTTTGAGCACTCCAATTCTTCAATTATTCAAGATTTTCCAGTTAAGGGACTTGCAGGTTCAACACGTTCAACAAATTCAATAGGCGAGCTCTCACCAAGAAATAAGTTCCCAACACTTAGGCATTTCAAGGCTAGTTCAACGCCAAAGTTTGATCAAAGACTTATCAGTGGGCTTCAAACAAAATATTGAACCATTGAACCATTGAACTCCACCTCCAAAGGTTCAAATGTTTAATGGGTTCAAAGGTTCAATGACATTGGTAGACTTAAAAGGTTAAGCACTTCAGCAAGTTCAAAGTTTAACTGCTTCAGAAAGTTCAATGACTTCAAAAGACTTAAAGAAAAGAAGACTTCGAAGAACAAAAGATTGAACCATTGAACCTTGAACCAAAAAATTTCAAAGTTCAAAGGTTCAAGGAGTTCAATAAAGTTTGAGAGACTTAGAAGAATAAAGGATTCAAAGAGCTAAGAAAGAAAGGTTGAACTGATAGAACCTTGAACCAAAATGGTTCAAAGTTTAAAGGTTCAACGAGTTCAATAGAAAAGAAAAGGATCCAGAAACTTTGAAGGACCAAAGGATTCTGAGAAAGAGAATGAACCATTGAACTTTGAACCAAAGTGGTTCAAAGTTCAAAGGTTCAAAAGTTCAAAGGTTCAAAAGTTAAAAGAATTTCAAAGTTCAAAGGAAAGCTTCGAGTAAAAGAAGGAAGCAAAAGATTCCAGAGACAAGCTCAAAGAGATGGTTCAACTGATTGAACCAAGGAGTCGATTGAACCAAGGAGCCAATTGAACCAAGGAGCTAATTAAACCAAAGAACCAAAATGGACCGCTTGAACCATTGAACCATTGAACTGATACACTCTCATGGTTCAAAGGTTCAAGGTTCAACATGGTTCAAGTGACCAAGTGACCAATGACGTCCTCGTGGACATCAAATTCAAGGTAATAAAATGCCTATTTATTTTCAAATATGGTGTGGAACCTGAAGACAAAACTCAGTGAATAGTTGAAAAAAGAGATGAAAGAGCCTATTAAAGGTAAGAAGATAGCCTGAGAGCTCAAAAATATATAGGAGATATTGAAATATCTACAGGGGAGTTATTCTAGTAGGTGGAACAGTCCACCAAGTAGACATTTGAGCATGCAAACATTCAAAGGTGTAGCCTATTTTTCTCCCTTTGAATAAAAGTGAGTGGATAGTCACGTACATATCTGGAAATAGACCAGTTGACCCATGCTGAGGAGAAGACATTCGAGATGATTTTGTACACCAAAGTTAAGGTCGATGCCATGTTCTAGCATGGTCCCTTCACAGAACTAAAAATGTATTCAAGGCATTGAATGTAACATGGGCCATTCCATGAAACAAAGCACCCAAGTCTTTCTTGGAGTGTTATATATTGTAATATCTTATTTTGTGCAAAAGGAGATCTTTTTGTTATCAAAAGTAAAACTCTACCCAAATTGAAAGGCATTATTGAGACTTTGAGCTCAGATTGTTAATCATATTTCATTATTTAAATGAGAAAGCAAGTGACTTTTTAGACTTTGTGCTAGAATAGCTTGTGTTGTTGAGGAAACTGTTCTTATGTCTATTTCCTGAATGTGTTCTTGTCCATTTAATTAAATAAGTAGAACTAGTGGAAGTAATCAGGGAGGTGTCTCGAAGCCAATTGTGGAGAGACTTTGTGATATCACAATTGTCTTTAGTGTGTGTATTTTCAATTTATTTCTATGTAAAAGATCTTGGGACAACTTTGTGCTCCCATTGTCTTTCATATTTCACTATTTGGCAGTTGAGGTGAAGACTTTGTGCTACACCTCATTCTACTAGTTATTGTGCCCTGTTACATTTACTTATCACTACCTAAAAGAATTCTTGTTGTTTACTGTAGACCACTTCTGAAAGAAGAGAAGTGCCTTTTATCATTTTACTAAGATTTCTCCTTTGTTTGTGAGCATCATCTCTGAAAAAAAAGAGATGGATGGTGTTGTCCTAACCCTGAGTGTTATTTTCAGCTTATTTATAGTATATAGTACCTTATAGTTATAGGGAACCTCCCCTTGATGAGAGGAGAGATTTGTCCCCTTTTGATGTGGTCAACTTGCACATTTGGTTGATAAATCTCCCTATGCTATGGTTGAAGCAACCTATTTTTCCCATCAATTAGTTGGTGACAAAATATTCACCCAACAATTTTTGGTGACTCTGATGAGGAATATTTTGTGCAGTTTGAAGCCTCAAGATTCAAATTGAAGTAGTCCCTATCCTTATCCATTTCAATTTTACACTCTGACAGTTCCATAGTATATAAGAAGCTAGAGATCTAAAGGTATTGTTGACCCTGTATTTGAGTTGGTACAACAAAGTGATTTTGACCTATTTCTTTCTCCATCTCACCTTCAGCAAACCAAGAGTTTTTCTCCTACAAAATTTAGTCTTCATTACCAGGCAAAGTGTCCATTTTTGCTGTTAGCAGATCTTTGTCAATACATACCCCTCAGACATTTGTTATCCCTCCCTTTAGTAGTCAAATCATGGCAATTCAAGGCCCTTGGGGTAACTCTTTTGGTCCACTAAATCTAACTCCACCTCTACATGAACTGCCTTGCAGTTCCAAGAAAAATTTTGCTAAGTTTTATGGTGATGAGAGAGTTCATCCTGATGAACATATTGCAGCCTTCAACATAGCCTGTGGTGTGATAGGTGTGGAGTATGAGGATGTAGCAGTCAGGTTGTTTGTAAAAATATTATAAGGTGTTGCTACAAACTAGTTCTACCATATGTAGGCTTGGTCAGTGACTGACTGGAACACTCTCAAAGCCAAATTTAAATCCAAGTTCAAGCCTGTAAAAGATGCACATTCCCTATTAGCTCAGATCAAAAAAATGAAGAAGGAGCCTCATGAACCTATGAGGGACTTCATAGCTAAGTTTGACAAGCTAAGGAATAGGATTCCTACCATTACTCAACCAACAACTAAGAATATCAAATGTTTCTTTATCAACTCTCAGCTCCCTGAAGTGAGTTTCTTGTTGAGATGGGTTGGCTACATAGACCTTGCTGCAGCTCAAAATTTGGCCATTAAAGTGGAAGATGATCTTATCTTGGTAGGAAAGATAAGAAGAGATCCTAACAGAGGTAAATCTTCTTCATCTTCTGAATATTCGTCTACAAGCACCATTGATCCAATGGTGTAAAATCTAAAAAATGAGTTGCTAGCTCTTAGAAATCAAATGGCACAAGGGATGTCTGCTCCTTTTTTATACTGAGATATACCAAGGAGGACATTCCCTAATTAGTCATACTAGGCAACACTGCCAAGAATCAAGGGCAGCCAAATCGTCTTCCTCCCCCACAAGGGAAGCTTGCCATTGAAGCAGCACTAGCCAACTCAATAGTTGGATATCTTGAAATAGAATCTGATTTCTCCTTCCAACCTAAGTTGAACCCAGAAGATGATGCTGATATCTTCACAAAAAACTAAGAAGAATCAGCTAGCGACTCCAACATTAATTTATTGAATTACCAAGATGAACCCAGAAGTAAAGGTGAAGTGTTTGATGGATCATACACCGTATTTACCCAGTCCCATAACTAGTCAACCCAGCAAGATGATAAAAAAATAGAAGAGTGAGCTCAACCAGCAATTTCAATTGTTAAACGGAAAACCACTACCTTTTCAATCAAAGAACCTAGTGATCACTAAAAAAGTAAGTACCTCAAGTAAGCCTTCACCTTCAACTTTAATTTTATAGATTAGTACCCCCCCTCTTAAAAACCAAAAGAATGAACTAACTTCCCATGTTCCTAATTCATTTCAGACATTCGATATAATCAACCATGTCAAGAAAACCAAAATTTAAATGTCTGAATTTGAATTCCTATAATCCAACCCTGAGTAGTTAGATAAGTTGTTTCAGTGTGTAAAGAATAAAATAATCCTTGTAGGACCAACTATTCTAAAGGTGACTCCCACATCCACCAAGAATAACCTTGTCATTACGCTTCCTACTGCTCTCAAGAGGATGGAACTATTTTATGTCTCCCTACTGATAAATAGACACCAACTGAACAATTGTATCATAAACTCAGATGCATTTGACAATGTCATGCCTGGCAAAGTGGTAGAATCTCTTGGACTCACACTAACCAAGACCTTTGGGAGATGTTTCTCCATGGAGAAAAAATAAGTGCCACTGCTGGGACAAATCAAGGATGCCTAATTTGCATTTGTGGCATTCCCAAACAAGAGAATTAAGATGACAGTTCTGGTGGCTGACGTCTTAGCCTCATATGACATTCTTCTTGGGCAAAATTTCTACAAGGATGTTGGTGGCAAGTTAAGTATGGACCTGTCTAAAGTGAAGATCCCAGTCAAAGGCATCATGTAGAGATTGCTCATTGAGGAGGCAAAATATGTTGTCACTCAAACCTCAGCACCTGAAGCTCAAATTTTGTTTGAGTCTTTAGGCGTGGGTAATTACTTCCTAACTATAGAGGATGTTCCTGTCCTAATTGATGAAACTTCTGAAGATGACAATCTAAAAATTGGTTAAAAAAAAACAACAGAAGACTTAATAAAGCACAATGCAAGCCTAGAGGAATCCTCTCCTCTAAATGAATAAAAATTTAAGGAAAGGTCAATTTTTGATAATGTGTGGATTCTAAAATTCGATGGCAGCTATTCTTCTACCTGCTTAGGACCTGGGATTATGTTGATATCTCTTCAAAGAGATATTTCCCCCTATTCTTATAAATTGTAGTTCAGCAACACCAACAATACTGTTGAATATGAATCACTATTGCTCAAATTAAAGGCCACTCAAGATAGGGGCATCAAACTCCTTCACGCCAAAAGAGATGCTAAGCTGGTGATTTTCTAGGTTAAAAACCTGTACCAAACCAAAAATAAGAGATTGTGACATTACCATAATTTAGTTTGAGATCAAATTGAAATCTTTGATGCTTTCAATATCTCTGTAGTACCCAGAAAATTCAATGACTAAGTTGATGCATTAGCTATTTCTATAACTCTTTTAGTTCTTCACCCATATTTTAAGGGAGATAGGTACACTATCAAATTGGTCTTTTGACTAAGTGTGCCTGACAATGCCAATCATTGGCAAGTGTTCAATGGTGACAACTAAATCATCACCTTTTTAGAACAAAAAAGATATCTTTAAATAGCTTCACTTTGAAGGCAGTGAGCCTCAAAAATTTGAATCAACCCCTAAAACAAGTTTAGATGTAGGTGAAGAATTCCTACAGCTAAAAGGGAATAAAATTCCCAAAGGATTAGTTTCTCTTGAGAAACTATTTGACAAGCATGTCAGGTTCATCAAATAACAACAAATGGATTCAAGCTCCTCCCAAGAGTTTAATCAAATAAATTTGGGTAATAAAGAAAATCCCAAGATGGTTAACATTGGGAAGTGCTGCACTCCTAAGGAGAAGCTCAAATTTACTGCCCTACTTCACCATTACATGGATGTTCTGGCATACTCCTATGATGATCTAAAGTCGCTCAGGCCTGAAGAAATTTACCATGGAATTCCTCTTAAGAGTGATTTAGTGCCTTACAAGCAAAAATCCTAGTATTATAATCCAAAGATATTAGGTACTATTCTGTCTAAAATATAGAAAATGTTAAACACTAAGATAATTTTCCCAATCCATCATTCCACATGGTTTGCAAACATAGTTCCTGTAATAAAAAAGAATGGTGAAATTTGCCTCTGCATGGATTTTAGGAATTTGAATCAATCTTCCCTAAAGGATAATTACCTGCTACCCATCATGGATCAAGTCCTTCAGACGGTGACTGGTTTAGAGATGTTATCAATGCTAGACAACTTCTCGAGGTACAATCAAGTGAAAGTTGGTGAAGTAGACCAACATAAGTCTGCCTTCACCATAGCTTGAGGCACCTTTGCATATCAAAGAATGCCATTTGGCCTGATAAATGTTGGTGCCACTTTTCAAAGAGCAATGGACCTTGCTTTCAAAGACAAAATGGGTAAGTTTATTGTGGTGTACCTTGATGATTTAACAATCTTTTCCAAGTATCATCCTGATCATGTGTGCCATTTTCAACAAGTGCTGGAATGATGTCACCAGAATGGCATTTTTATAAATCTAAAGAAGTCTATTTTAGGGGTAATATAAGGGAAACTTTTCAAACACATTGTATCCCAAGAAGGCATAAAGATTAACTCAGAAAGAGTCAAATTCATTCAGGAGCTTACTCTACCCACAAGTAAGACTGCAGTTCACTCTTTCTTCGAAAAGGTGAATTTTTTACAAAGGTTCATTCCTAAGTTCACCAAGAAGACTCACCACATTGTGAACATAATGAAGGGAAAGGCCACTTTTAGCTAGACTAAAAAAGGTAAATTGGCATTTCAAGACATCAAGACAGCTATCACCCATGCCCCAATTCTAGTTTGTCTAGATTATACCAAAGATTTCACAATGTACAATTATGCTTTCGAGCACACACTTTCAGTAATTCTGGTTCAACAGAACAAAGAAGGTGTGGAGTCTCCCATATCCTTCATGAGCTATCCTCTCAAATCTCATGAGCTAAAGTATTCAAACATGGAAAATAATGCTTATGTAGTGGTAAAAGTAGTAAAACACTTCTATTTTTACATCTTGAATTCACACACTATTACCCTAGTTCATGATACCACAATCAAATCCATATTAGCTCAGTAGGAGTTTGGAACTAAAAGGGGCAATTGGATTTTAAAAATCTAGGAGTTTGATTTTATTATCAAACCAATGAAGCTTGTGTAGGGAAAAGGTCTCTCCCAATTGATTGCTGATAACATACCAGAAGAAACAAGGCATGAAGAAGCAAAAATTGAAGACATGCCAACAGTCCTCTTTGTCTCCACCATGAATGAGTGGTATTCAAGTATTGCTCATTTTATTACTTATGGTGAGTGTCCTGCTCACTTGTCTCATAAAGAAAAGAGGACTCTCAAGTTAATAGTTGCCAATTTTGTCCTATGGGACAATGGCCTGTATAAGAGGAACCTAGATGGATTGTTTCTTCACTGCATGGATAAAGAGCAACAGAACCAACTTTTGGAGTCCTTCCATAATTTAGCCTGTGAAAGACATTTTTTTGCACCTGTAACTACCCATAAGATTTTGTGAGCTAGATATTACTGGCCTACTCTGTTTCAAGATGCATACAAATGGGTATGAAGATGTGAACTATGCCAATAGTTCGTTGGAAGACCCAAGTTATCTGCTTTGCCTCTTAAGCCAGTGGTAATAGAAGAGCCATTTCAGTAATGGGGAATCTATTTCATTGGTGCTGTGAACCCATCTTCAAGCACTAGACATGATTATGTCCTCATAACCATAGATTACTTCACCAAATGGGTGGAAGCTATTCCAACCAAACATGCTACTTCAGAAGTTGTATGCAATTTCCTCAAGGAAAACACTATTTTCAAGTTTGAGGTCCCAACCAAGATTATGATAGACAATGTAGCCTATTTCTCTTCCCATGAGATTACTCAATTCTATTTTTATTATGGGATTACCCTCTCCCACTCCTCTGATTATTTTCTACAAGGGAATAGCCAAGCAAAATTGAGTAACAAGAACCTGGTGACCATCATCAGGAAGCTAGTGGATGACAACCAACAAACATGGCATAAAGCATTGGTTGATGCTTTATGGGTAGATAGAATTACACCCAAGAGGGTTATAGGTATGTCACCATTTCAACTTTTGTATGGTCTCAATGCAAAGATACCAATCACCTTAGAATTGCCAGCACTAAAATTGGCAAAGGTAGTCGAAGATCAGACATATGAAAGCTCCATCGACAAAAGGATTATGTGCTTGACTGAGCTAGATGAGTAGTGAACTATGGTGGTAGACCAAATCACTATACATCAAAGTCTGGTGAAGAAGCTCTTTGACCAAAAATAAAAAACCCATGATTTTCAGATTGGAGATCAAGTTTTGTTATAGGACAAGAGAAGAGAACCAAAGGGAATGCATGGAAAATTTGATTCCTTATAGAGAGGTCCGTTTGCTATTCATTAACTCAATGGTGAAAATAGTTTCTTGTTGAAGTATCAAGATGACACGCCATTTTAATTGCCTCATAGTGGGTAGCATCTAAAGCACTTCAATTCTTGAAGTATCAAATAAGTCTGGTTGTACATTTGTATATTTGTATAGTCTTTAGTTATGTTTAGTGTTGTTTATTTTTTTTTCTTTTTGGTGCCTTTTTTTTTTGGGTAGCATGACTCCATATTCCAATGGCATACTTAAAGGCACTAGAGATTTTGGATTCTACTCCCTTTGATTGTTTTTACAATCGATGGAAGTTCCCCAACTGGAGCCAGTTGTTGTTCTCAAAATCCGTCACTCATTTTTGGGGACAACATATCAACTATTTTGGTCCTATAGGTCAAAATTCTCTCTTCCCTTCTCAAAAAATGTTCTGAGCACTCCAATTTTTCAATTATTCAAGCTTTTCCAGCTAGGTTCAATAGGTTCAACAACTTTAGCAGGCGATCTCTTACCAAGAAACAAGTTCCCAACACTTAGGCATTTCAAGGCTGGTTCAACGCCAAAGTTCAGTCAAAGACTTATCGACGGGATTCAAACAAAATATTGAACCATTAAACCATTAAACCATTGAACCCTACCTCCAAAAGTTCAATGGGTTCATAGGTTCAATGACATCAACAGACTTAAAGAGTTAAGCGCTTTGGCAAGTTCAAATTTCAACCACTTCAGAAAGTTCAACGACTTCAAAAGACTTAAAGAAAAGAAGACTTCAAAGAACAAAAGATTGAACCATTAAACCGTTGAACCTTGAACCAAAAAATTTCAAAGTTCAAGAGACTTAGAAGAACAAAGGATTCGAAGAGCTAAGAAAGAAAGGTTGAACCGATTGAACCTTGAACCAAAATGGTTCAAAGTTCAAAGGTTCAATGAGTTCAACAGAAAAGAAAAGGATCTAGAAACTTTGAAGGACCAAAGGATTTTGAGAAAGAGAATGAATCGTTAAACTTTGAACCAAAGTGGTTCAAATTTCAAAGGTTAAAAAGTTTAAATAATTTCAAAGTTTAAAGGGAAGCTTTGAGCGAAGGAAGGAAGTGGAAGATTCCAGAGATAAGCTCGAAGAGATGGTTCAGTCGATTGAACCAAGGAGCTGATTAAACCAAAGAGCTAAAATGGACTACCCAAACCATTGAACCATTGAACTGATGCACTCTCATGGTTCAAAGGTTTGAGGTTCAACATGGTTCAAGCAACCAAGTGACCAATGACGTCTCTGCGGATATCAAATTCAATGTCATAAAATGCCCATTTATTTTCAAATATGGCATGGAACCTGAAGACAAAACTCAATGAACAACTGAAGAAAGAGCCAAAAGAGCCTATTAAAGGTAAGAAGATAGCTTGAGAGCTCAAAAAGCTATAAGGGATACTGAAATATCTATAGGGGAGTTATTCTAGTAGGTGGAATAGTCAACCAAGTAGACATCTGAGCGTGCAAACATTCAAAGGTGTGGCCTATTTTTCTCCCTTTGAATAAAAGTGAGTGGATAGCGACGTACATATCTAGAAATAGACCAGATGACCCATGCTAAGGAGAAGACATTCAAGATGATTATGTACACCAAAGTTAAGACTGATGCCCTATTCTAACATGGTCCCTTCACAGAATTGAAAATGCATTCAATGCATTGAATGCAGTATGGACCATTCCATGAAACAAAGCACCCAAGTCTTTCTTGGAGCGCTATATATTGTAATCTCTTATTTTGTGCAAAAAGAGATATTTTTTTATCAAAAGTAAAACTTTGCCCAAATTGAAAGGCATTACTGAGACTTTGGGCTCAAATTGTTAATCATATTTCATTATTTAAATGATAAATTAAGTGACTTTTCAGACTTTATGCTGGAATAACTTGTGTTGTTGAAGAAATTGTTCTTATGTATGTTTTTTGAATGCATTCTTGTCCATTTAATTAAATAAGTAGAACTAGTGGAAGTAATTAGGAAGGTGTCCCAAAGCCAACTATGGAGAGACTTTGTTTTGCAACAATTGTCTTTAATGTGTGTGTTCTTAGTTTGTTTCTATGTAAAGGATCTTGGGATGACGTTATGCTCCCATTTTCCTTCGTATTTCACTTTTTGGAAGTTGAGGTGGAGACTTTTTGCTACACCTCATTCTACTGGTTATTGTTCCCTGTTACATTTACTTATCACTACCAGAAAGAATTCTTGCTGTTTACTGTAGACCACTTCTAAAAGAAGAGAAGTGCCTTCTATCATTTCACCAAGATTGCTCCTTTGTCTATGAGCATCATCTCTAAAAAAAGAGAGATGGATGGTATTGTCCTAACCTTGAGTGTTATTTTCAGCTTATTTATAGTATATATATTCATAGTATATAGTACCTTATAGTTATAGGGAACCTCCCCTTGATGAGAGGAGAGATTTGTCCCGTTTTGATGTGGTCGACCTGTACATTTGGTTGATAAATCTCCCTATGCTGTGGTTGAAACAAACTATTTTGCCCATCAGTTAGCTGGTGACAAAATATTCACCCAACATTCCCTACCTCTTTCTTGATAGGAGACTCTACAATAATAACCCCCTTATATCCATGTTGTGTGGCATAGGAATTCTAACTCAATAAGGCTTTTGCATCACATGGAGTCCTCCCATCTTCCTAGTCCATCCTTTAGAGTCTCAAATAAGCGTGCTAATTTCAATCACCATTTATGGACTAAAGATCTATGGGATGCTTATTTTGATCATCAGTACCTTCATGTTGACCCTCATTTGATGATGCATGGCTAGCATCATGGAGACCTAGGTCATCATGATAATTTTCATGAGCATGCTACATCATATCATCATCCCCATAGGGGATGGTACCTTTCCCATGGTCATTCCCCACCCCATGATAAGGATTATTTCCATCATGAGCATCTCCCATATCAATATCTTCCTTAACAACACCCCTTTCATGACTAGGGTTGTGATGAGTCCTATTAGCATAGGCAATATCATAACCTCCATGAGCCTCCTCTCAAATCTTGTCACCAAATTGTTATCACTTGTGCTTATGAGGATATCTGTATGAATCCTCTATCCCTTTAGGTGCATGTTATTCCCCTTCTTAATCCTATACCTGAATTACCTAAGTTTAGTGGGACTCAAGATGTTAGTCCCATAAATCATATCATAACATTTATGATGGCATGTATGGATTGGGAACATGTTAAAGGCATGATGTTGAAGATCTTCAATCATTTCCTATGAGTTGAATCTCTCATTTGGTTTCAAAATCTACTTCTAGATTCCCTCTCTAGTTTTTAGCTCCTTTTGGATGACTTCCTCTAGTACTTTAATATATTTAGACCATTTTACCTCAACATCCAATCACTTACTTATACGGTGCATGCCAAAGGTGAGTCAAACTTTGATTTTGTGTGTAGGTGGTGCTCAGTTGTCCATACATGTAGAACAAGGTTCTCAAATGATTAGCTTTATGATATTTTCACATGAGCATTAAGACAAGAAGTTCACCTTGAGGTCCTCAAGCATGAGCCCACCTCGTATGATGAAACTACTAATGAGTGTCTGAAGATTGAAGTCTTTGAGGTATGTGTAAGCATGCACCCTGTACCAACTAAAAATTCATCATCTTCACATGATCAAAATCACAATGCAACTAGAAATGCTGACATTGATTCTCCTCCTAAGAAGAAGGACAAGAAGGATATCTACAAGGTAAATGCTTAGAGTAATAAGTCAACTGAAAATAAGGCCTCCAAATTGAGCACAACAAAACCAAGGATGGTGTTTCCTTATGACCCTACCAAGTTTTGTAATTTCCATCAAATGAAGGTCCATGATGATGCATATTGTGCTACCCTAAAATTTGGTACACAATCCCTACCACCATCTCAGAGTTACCCACTTGTGAAAACCAATTGAAAATTTGATGTGTTAAAGGAGCCTCTTCTTGACCATGACAAGGAGAAGAAGAAGAAGAAAAAAAGAAGTCTAAGGTTAATGACCATCATTGCCCTTCTTACTCTTCTACTTCTTCTAGCTCTTCTTCCTAGGCTAACCTAAGAAGAAAATCCAAGCATGAGAGTAACAAGGTCATTACTGCTATTGGCATAGCCTCTATTAGGTATGAGTGCTCTGTCAACACGCACTTAGGTTGGGTTACTAATCTCATCAAAGATACTAGTGGTGTTGGGCCTCCTATCTAGCCATAGGGGTAGGGAACCCTAAAGTTATATTTTACTTTTAGTATAACCTCCCTCCCCAAGCTAGATAGTGTCCTTCATCATATAGGAGTTATAGGGCCTCTTAGCTTAGATCTCTATTTGGGACCTTCTTCACTTTTACCCTGAGTAAAGGGGCCTCATATTTGATGAGCTTGTTTTCTCTCACGAGGGCCCATTATGGGATGATGTCTAATTCCTATTCAACTCTAAAATTTTGATCACCCTCATCCTCCCACATTATCTTTCAACCTTACCTATTTACCAGATGCTTCAGTTATTATAAAGAGGGATCGATTCCCCCTCTACATTAAGACCTAGATCAATAATTATTGTGTCAAAAAATGCATCATTGACAAATGATTTGCATTGAATATCATGCCCCTACATGTGTTCAATGAGATTGGGATTAGTCAAAAGAAGCTCTTAGATTCTCGCCACAACAATGATAGTTTCAACAATGACATGGTTATGACAGTGGGAAACATGAAAATCTAGGTCAAGTTTGGCCCCAATATAGTCAAGATTGGTTTTTGTGTGTTAGACTTAGATCACTCATACAATATGATTCTTGGCCATCCCTAGACCATTGCCATGTAAGCCATCACATTACCCACATTTTGCATGGTCTAGTTCATGCATGAGGATGAGGTTCATACCATGGAGGCTAACCTAGATCCCTAGGTATTACTTTATGCAAAGACAAATCCTTCCAATGAGGCTTTAGCTATCTCCTCATGGGGATCTGTGGACTCCTACATACCCCCCAATTTTGAGTCTCACTTTTTCAATGATAAATGTTGTGATCTAGTTGAGTATTGATCAACATTCACTACTTCAAAGTTTGGCACACATTAGCCAACTCCTTCTCTAGATCCACAATGCTAGGTGGGCTCTTCCCTTCTTGGATACCTATTTTAATATGTTTCCCCAAACATTGAGCTTCTCCTTGCATCATGCTTCTCCCATTGGAGTCTCAACTCTCTCAATGTGTTTCTCATAGAGGCTAATAGAGTGGCTGAGTCTGATCTCGAGTGCTATTTAATTCATGTTATAGAATTCAACCTATTCAAGGAGAGAAAGGCATATGTCAAGCTAATGAGATCTTGTCATAAGCATCACTATCCCCTTGACTGGTTAGGTTTGGATATTTCTCTCTCTGATGGCCCAATCCTTGGCATCCTCATAGTGTATGTCATGATAGTTGTGCATGAGGAGTTAGACCAATCATTCCACCCCATGCCTAAGTTTTTTGAGGAAGGAAATGCTATGGATGTTGAAGGATCTATATATGTTAACCTTGATACCTCTACAAGGCTAAATATCATTAAGATTAGTTCTAGCCTTACTCTAGAGGAATGGGATGTCTTGGTTTCCTTTTTGTAAGAATTTATAGATGTATTCACTTGGGAATATGTTGATATGAATGGCATGGACACTAAAGTTATTGTCCATAATCTCTTTATGGATGATGGGGCCCATCTCGTTTACCAAAAGTAATGACCAATGGTGGTCAAAGTCTCCTAGCTAGTCAAGGTTGAAATATAAAAGCTCATCTAAGTTGGTTTCATCACTGTCATTGACTACCCACGATGGGTTTCCAACATCATTCCTATTTTAAATAAGAATGGAGTCATTCATATCTGCATCAACTTTTGAGATCTCAATTTGTCTTGTCCAAAGGATAATATTCCCACTCTTTTGATCTACTAAATTATATACTCCATAGGTAGTTTTGAGATCATGTCCCTCATGGATGGATTCTTGGGGTATAACTAAATCTAGATTACATCCAAAAACCAACATAAGATGACATTAACTACCCCATGGGGTACCTTATATTATGACATCATGCCTTTCCATCTGAATAATGCTGGGGCCACATATCATCATTTTATGACCCATATTTTTCATGACCTCATCTTCAAAATTATGGAATACTATGTTGATGACCTCCTCAGAAAATCTCATAAGTGGGATGAGCATGTGTGAGATGTCAAGATCTTATTTGAACATCTTAGGGAGTATCACATAAAACTTAACCCAGAGAAGTGTATTTTTGGTATCTCTATCAAAAAGCTTCTCAACTTCCTCATCTCACAATGAGGTATTGAGGTGAATCTTGAGAAGATCAAAATGACCCTTGAGATGCCTCCCCCATGCAATCTCATACAATTATAGTCCCTCCTCAAAAGACTCAACTTTATTATATGTTTCCTTTAGGATTATGTACAGAAGTCTATACCCCTCACACATTTCTTACACAAGAATACCCTATTCTTGTGTTTTCCTAAATTCTAGGTGGTTTTTGAGGAATTAAAAGACATGCTTCATAACTTTCTTATCCTGATGACACCCATCAAGGGTCATGAGTTCATCTTGTACACCTCTATCATTGATCTCTCCATCGACGGTAAGCTATCAAAAGGATGACACTAGTAAAGAGAGAGAGAGAGTTGTTTACTACATCTCTTACATGCTAGTTAGCCCTAAGATCAACTACTCTATTATTGAGAGGCAATATCTCTCCCTCATCTTCGTCATACAGAAGTTGTGACACTATATGTTGGGCCAAACCACCAATGTGATTATCAAATCTTATCCACTCCACTATTTTCTCAGTAAGACACATCTTACTAGTTGAATTTTAAGGTGGATCACGCTTATTTAGGATTTTGAACTCCACATTGTTAACGAAAAGTCCACCAAGGGTTTAGTTATAGCCGATAATTCACTAAATGCCCACTACCTAATCCTAGCATGAAATTAGTTGTTGATGCCTTATCTGATGAGATGGTCTACTCAGTTGATCAAATTAAGATCTCCAAGTATTAATGGTATTGGGACATTATTTGTTACCTTCGGACTTAATCTTATCCCATTGATGCCCCTTCACATGAAAGTTATTAGATCCACAAACTCACCACTTGCTACATCATCATAGGTGGTGTATTGTTCAAGAAAGGTTTAGATGGCATGTTGATGCAATACCTATCCCCCAAGGACACCTCTCTCACATTAGAAGAGTCTCATGGGAGTGTTTATGGTGGCCACCCAAGAGGGCAAGCCAACACTCAACATATTATCAGGATGGGCTACTATTGGCCCACTCTTATTAAGGATGTCATCCAATATGCCAAAAAATACAAGATGTGCCAAGTCACCTAGGATGCTATTAATGCCCCTACAAACCTCTTATATTCCATTTCAACCACTTGGCCTTTCTTAGTTTGGGCCCTCACCTTTGTCGGTGAGTTCAAAACTAACTCTTATGATGGCCATCATTGGTTCATCATTAGTACATGAATACTGTGGCCAAGTTTTTCCTAAACCAAATCATTTATAGGTTTAGGGTCCCTATTGTGACATGTTTGATAATGGCCTAGGATTCCAAAGCCTCAAGATGCATGATCTCACTAAAAACTTTGACTTCAAGCTTCATTTATCCTCCACCTATTACCCCCAAGGAAATGGGTAAGTTGATTATTCAAATAAGACATTGAAAAAGATGTTTCTCTACATTGTTACCTAGTCCAAGCATGATTGGAACCTCATGCTCTATCCTAACCTTTGGGCCTACCAAACTATCTTCTAGATGACCATGAGGGTGACCCCATATGTGCTAGTATATGGGTCCAAAGTCATTCTTCCTATAGAGGTCTTAATCCCTTCATTCTAAGTTAATATGATTGGATTGCTCTTGAATAAGGAAGAATGTGTCACTCACCCAGTCTAACTTGAGTAATTATATGAATGCCACATTAATGCTCTTAAGCACAATAGTGCTTACCAACAACATCAATGTCACCAATTCAAGAAATTGGTTCACTTACATCCATTTAAAGTAGGTGATATGGTCCTCATCTTTTATAAGGAGCACCATAAGAAGGGTAAACTCATGCACAAGTGGTTTTGCCCCTTTGTTATCACTACCTCATTATAGAATGGGGCCTATCATCTCTCAAATCTTGAAGGTGAGCCCTTGTGACACTCGATCAATGGGTTTTGCCTCAAGATGTTTCATTTCTAGCCTGCATGGACCTCCAAGAAAGTTGCCTATGGTAGTAGGGCATACCTTTCCCCTCTTCTTACACCACTAACCTCTATGCCACTCGTATATGTGTGTACACATGTGTTCATTATTATTAGTTCCTTCTATGTAATTACATGTTTCTAGTAGTCTATATTAGATGAATCATACACATCACACCCAAAATCATATACAAATGTGCTAATAATGAGAAATGAATGTATATATATATTACAAAAAATACATGTTTTTTCTCTAGGTACATCACATGGCTTTCTCCTTCAAAATTTCCACATGCATCGTTACATATACGATAACTCCCACTCAGCCTATGAATGGGATCTATCTATAGTATCCCTTCTCTAGGTGGAAATCTCAATCTCTACCTCTTGACTAGCCAAACCATGGTCTCTTCTAGGGTAGCTAGCATGTATGCCCTCTCTTTAGGTGCTTTTTCTCCTCTGGCCAACTCTGAAGCTAGCTTAGCCCATAGTTAATTGATCTCAAATTCCATTCTACCCAGTTGTGCCTCAACTTATGCTATAGTTGTCTCATTTTTATCATGTTTTCCTTGTGTTATGTTGACTCCACCTCTATCCATGGTATCTAGTGTCATTCTCTTATCAGCTTGAGTAATGCTCATGCACATACCCCCCATAAGTGAGTATGTGGCTCTGCCCTCATTGGTAGATGTAGCACACTCTTTATGAGTGGTGTCACTACCACATCAGAGAATAGATCCCTTAGAAATAGTTTCACCTAGGGCCTAGTGTAGCTAGGTTGGTCTCATACACACACAAAGAGCAAATATATTAATTCACATATTGGGTCTCACTAAAGGATGACTACTAAAGCAAATGATATCTATAAAATACACTTTTCTTACCTAGTCATATTGATGGCCTTTATATCCCTCTAATAGGTCATGCTCCTTCTAGTGGTGGTGACCCTCATCATGGCTACCTTTTTCCATCAATGAATCCCCTGCTCTATCTTGATTTCCCCTCATGTTTAGCCCTAGCTAGCCTTAGTTGTGTCTGTCTCTCTTGTGTCACCAGATCCTGTCTCCCTAGATGTTGATATGGCCCTGTGGACCTTGAAACTCCTCCTATCCCATATGTATATTAACTCCAACATCCTCTATCCATATCATATATCTATATAAATCTCAAACATAACTATCCACTACATCATGATCTAATGTAGTTTGTATAGGCCTAATCTTATCTATAAAATGTGCATCGCATGCATCACTATCCTCTAGCACATCTGCTTCACTACCCCATGGTGTCCTCGATTATGTTAATAGGATTATATCATAAGCCCATGATATAAGTAATATGGGACATGCCAATCCTCTTTCCCTTATGTTTTAGATGTGATCCAGTTGTTAGTATAGTCATCCTAGGATGTACTGGCCTTAGGCATACCTATATCCTCCCTCTACTTGCTAGATAATTCAAACTAATCAATTATAATCTATTCAGTGTATATCTTCTTGAATATAACACTCACTATTACTATCCATAGTCGTAAAACCCCTAACAATAATTATGTGATTTTTACTCCATAGTTGTTCTTCTCTTAGCAAGGTCCCACTAGGTAGAGCTCAGTTGTGGCTGTGTCATGTACCTATGATAGATCTATCTCCATCCATGTAGGCTCTACTCTATAAAGCTAATAGATGTCCTCAATTCTTAGGAAGGCCTTGATATCAAGCCCTAGATAGAACACATGCCTCTCAGGTATCCATGTGGTCACCAATGTATTCACCAAATCCCTAGAGAAACATAGTGAAGGCACGTGCATCAGTCTCTATAACCCTAAAATTTGTAGGAAATCTTGGTCCTCTACAAGTAGAGCATCAACGTCCTTAGTCAATCATGATGGAAATCCCTCTCAATTGGTCACCTCATAGGGTCTCTCTCTATGTTGGCTAATGTTCGCTTATAACAACTCTCCCTACTCTAGTGTATTGACTCCTCTATGTGTCTACAAAACTAAGTAATAAGAAAATGGATCAGTTGTACTATCCATGAAATAGGAAAATTAAGTGTTTTAAACTATATGCCTTTTCCCCCTCTTTTTGGTCTCTTTCGACTAGCTTCGAGCTCTCTAGAGCCCAATTTAGGCCTTTTCTAGCCCAGGTAATGGTTTTTTAGGCAAAGTTGTAGCCTAGAAATGGGACAAGCTATGGACCCCATGGCTTGGTAATGGCCCAATCCATGGGTTTTCCTAGATAGGCCACATCCTAGGTCATGGCCCCTTGGGAAACCCTAGGGCTTCCTAGTTCTCTCTCCACAGGCCTCTATTTGGCCTCTTATTTAGCCCAAAGTGTCCCTCTCCACTTCCTATCATTTTGACTAGTTAATCTACTCAATTTGTCTATTGAATCATTTTTATTTCATTAAAATGACATTTGGGTCTCCTAAACCCAAAAAATGAATAAAATTGATAGAGTTTTATTCAGAGGACTTACCTGGACTATCATGTGCACCTATGATGTGCTCCTCGCATCTTCGTATGCTCCACTTGGGATTTGGTGGTGGTTTTCCTCTCTTCTAAGTCTCTTAAAGTAAAACTGAGAGTGAAAATGACTTCTCTTTCACCCCTTGCCAAACACTAGTGGTTTTTTTTAGATTTTTAGAGCTATAGTGTCTAACCCAGATCAAAGTAATATCCATGTTACCACTCAAACTACTAACAATGGGACTCCTTCCCATTCCATGACACTTAACTCCTTGTTCTTGAAAATGGTAGAAGATGAAAATGACCTCGAGTACACATTTGAAATTATTCTCTTCATCAATTAAAATACTCAATATAGAGGTAAATATTCTACAATCATTTATAACATCATGATGGAACCTCATATTAGAAAACCCCATTCACCTTCACCAAGTTTTTTCATAATATTTGGGGTAATTCATTTCATGATTTATTCCACATCTTTACCTTCTTCATGTCTATTTCCAACACTATGACATCATCATCCATGTCTTCTTTCACCTCCATGCCAAGTATTTCCACAAACATGGTAGGTGTAACCTTTAGTGGGTTTTCTCAAAACACCCACACTAATACTGAATGCCATACACCTTATAATACTAGTAATTCTCATGCTACTAGTGAATCATAGACTACTACCACATCTCATGCTCCTAGTGAATCTCAAGATCTTAATAATTCACATAATATTAATGCATTGAATGTTTCTTCTACTAGTCACAATAGTATTCAAACTAATCAATTATTATTAGAAACTCTTAACTAGATGGCTACTTTTCAAATTAATAATGCAGTTTAAATGATGCAAATTCAAAACCAATTATTGCATATCCAAAACCAACCTCAACCTACTCAATGGGGAACACAAAATCATAATTCCCCTTGTTCACCCTACCCTCGCCCCCACCCCCCACCTCTTCCCAAACCTCCCCTTAGAGATGGACATGGTAACCTTATACCACAACCCCACTTATTAACAAAACTATTAAACACTTACAAAACAAACTTATTGTTCCTCAAATTTTAAACATTGACAAAGGGAGAATAGTTCCTACTATTACTTATAATGGGTCCATAGATCTACCTTTGAATTTAAAAACTTTCATAAATCTATATCAAGATTGGGTTAAACTTAATACCTTTGTTACCACCAAAATTTTAATTAAAATATTTTTAGGTGATTCTCTAGATTAGTATAACCAAATTAAAAATCATTCCATCACTATTTTAAAAGACCTCATCAACACTTAAGTCCAATAATTCCAAACTAATGATCTTTCAAAAAATAACCTATCCTAATTTATCAATTGAAAATAATTAGAATCCAAAATAGCACAAGTATTCCTTAAATGATGGAAAACCTTGTCTAATAAATCTAAGCATAATATGTTGAATGAACTCTTCCAATTATTAACTATTGCTCTTCATCCTAAATTACAATACTACATTAGGACACTTTCCCCAAAATCCTTGGAAGAGGTCCTCAACCAAGCTAAATGTCAAGATTTCCTTATATGCCAATTTGAACCTTCACACTCTCCCATAAGAACTTGAATGCTTTTAAAATCTAAAAATAAACATGCAACCAATAATGTCATTATGAATACTTATGATTCAATACACACCGTCGAAGACATTTCTCCAAAAAATTACATGGAGCATAATCCTCCAATGCCAAATAATAACTCACATCCTAGTTCCACATTTTTTTTAAGGAAATAATATGGATGTACACAAACCTATTTCACTAGTTTAAATTGAAAATCATCAAACAAAACCTTCCCCATGAGATCTTGATCCTATGCACCCTATCAAACACTAGTATGATCCTCATAAGTTTTTTAAGTTTCATGAAAGTTGGGGCCATTCTCATGAAACTTGTTGCCAATTATGAAACTTTTATATGGACTATTTCCTCAGACCCAAATTTAATCATGAATCATTTATAAATAAATGAAAATAAGCTTACGAGATAGTAGCTAAGTATCATAACACTAAAACCAAGAATGAATAAATTAAGCCAATGCTCACTTAGCCATTTATAAGGATCCTCTTCCCAACCATCAAGATAACTCTAATCAACCTCCTACTATAAACAATGTTTAAAGTATGGTAGATCTTAACATCAATAATGATAATGTTTTCAAAGTTAATAACACTAGGCAATTATTTTCTTATACCATTGATATAAGCTCTACTCCCCCTACAACTAAGACACCTCAACTGGATACCCTTCAAACACCAATGGATATTTTTATTACTCAACCACAAGAAATTATCAAATATTCAACCACTTCACCTAAGATAACACAAGTGATTACAAACTTATCTTAACTAAACCTAAACCAAACATACTTTATCATCACAAATTTGATTGTAATTCCAACCCACATTCAAAGGATTTACTATAACATTATGCACCTCTATCTAATAATACTCTAATGTATTATGATGAATGGGATCCTATAGAAGAACTATCACATCTCCCACCTCAAATTGCTTTATTATAACTTATGATAACTTCTCCTCAACATCGAAATAGATCAATGCAATTATTATTCAAAATGAACATCCTCAACCCTCACTTGTGGGGAAAGAATCTAGTTTATCAAGATTTGAAGATAACATCCTCTAACAGTGTGAAAAAATTTCTATCCATGTTGATGAAATAATGGACACTTCTCTTTCACTCCAATTTTCTATCTCTTCCATGATTCTCGATGAGAAATTGCTTTGTGTAGAGGATCCACCATTATTTATTAGTGTAAAAATAGGATATATATAGGTCAAATATGCTTTAATTGATGAAAGATAAGGCACTTATGTTTCTTCTCTTGATTTCATTAAAACACTTGGATATTCTGAATCCAGTCTTAAATCCATGCAAAGTACATGTCAAGCACACGATCGAAGATAAATGCCTCCATTAGGTTGTGTTTTCCTTCTTATCACAGTACCTATGATCAAAATTCATGTTAAATTCATGATATTTAACTTTTTTTATCTCTTATAATATCTTACTTGGTTGAACTTAGACATATCACATGAGATCATCCGATGCATCGACATGCCAATGTGTTATATCCACTATAATGGTGATATATACAAGATTCAAGGAGATACAAACCCTTGTAATTTTGAATAATTCCAAGAAAGAGTTGTGTTTAAAATACCTACCATTGAACCCTTACCTTATATCTCATTTCATGAATCACAACATTTCAATTACCTCATCAAATCTACTAGAGGTTATAATGGTCATCCAAAATTAATAGGAAATATACCACCTAACCTTTTCAATTTAGACGATGATAAACTAGATGAGATAAGTATAAAAATAAAAATGTGTGACCTTTATATTAACATAAACACTTAATTACCTTCTTTTATATGACCTCAATCTCATCAACAACCATGTGACAACAATTTGGTTGCCTTAGCAAAATCTATGAATTCCATTCACCATGTTTCTTTGAATGACAAAATCATTGATGCATGTATTATTAACCTTTACACTTTTGATTATGATGATGGATATTTTATAGATGACCCATTTTTATCTAGATTCACTCAACCTCAAGATGTATATATACTTAGATATCATTATTCTTTATAGCATTCTCTTAGTTCTATTCCTCTAGTTCCTTCTCTTACTATAGTACCTAATATTAGTTCTTTATCTTATGTTCATAGGTCTAAGATGGAGCACACACATACTACACCTTCAGTTACTATTTATCCTCTTTGGAGCATGCTTATTGACTATGCCATGATGGGATCCTACCAATTTTATATATTCCATGATATTTCTAGCTTGCTTCCTCTAGAGATGTCAACTACACTACTTCAACTCATTGCAAGTTCAACAATTCCTAAGGTTCAACCTAGTGTTGATCTTATTCTGAGTTTTCCCATAGGTGATGGTATACTACCTTTTCCTAATCTTGATCCTTTACCACCATGATGGGAATATGAGCCTTATTGTGAGATATATATAGTTTTTATTCATTGGGCCAAGAATTGTAATAAACATTGGCAACAATAGACACTTTATTATACCACCATAGATACCTAACCTTCACCATTTACTACTAAATGTACTTATTTATATCATGGTACACGTAATTATACATCTACTCATTATTTCTAGCTCAGGTAATTGATACATCTCATATAGTTATTACACAAATAAAAGACAAGAGTTTAACACCTCCTAAGGTACTTCCAAAGTATATTCCTTAATATGGGGAGGTTTATTACCTTTGGCATCAATGCACTACATACCATATTGATAGATGTAGAGTGATTCAATAACATTTTCAAGATTTTCCATGACCTACACCTGTACTAATTCAACCTCATGTTATAGGTAATTTGTAGATGATGGATCCTCCTCTACATCTTACACCTCTACATCGATATGCAGATACTATTTGCATTTTGACACCTATTCCTCTCATTGAGTATCCCACATAGTAGATACCTCAAGAGCATTATATTGATTCTACCATACCTACCTTATCTATATAGGTGATATGGTAGGAAGTCTTCTCATGAATTTTAACAAATATTGATGAGACTCTGTTTAACATCAAAATTCAATTACATAAGGATGTGTCAGATGTTATGGATGACATTTATGGTGAGATTTATCAGTATTATTGAACACATCATGGTGTTCTATCACATTAATTATCATAATAGTATATCATTTGGATTTGATTTATGAGTATATATGGTTATGTTTTTCTTATTTATCATGTCTCATGGCTTATTTTATTTTATTCTTCACTTGTTTTGATTTAAAATGAATATCTCATGTTTTAGTCTTGTGAATTAATGTCATTTTTTCATGATTTAAATTTTTCATCAAAATTATTATCTTATGATTGTTTAGTATTTTATAAATCAAGATAGTTATTATCATGATTTGGTTCTAAAAACCCACATCCCTTAGTAATCTTATCTTTACCATATAATCAATTAACAAATGCACCTCTCATTATATCACTATATAAATAGATCTCTTTTGATCTCCATCTATCCCCCTTTATTCCTTTTTTCATACTAAGCACACACAAGGTTAAGATTTGAGATCACATGTTGGTTCTTAGTCAAACCTAATTATTTAGAAATACATGTCAATATCTCTAAGAAAATTTTCTCCTATAACCAAAGCCTACAACTCATTTGCATTTTGTTACTTTTATCATTCATGATTGGTTGTTTCAAATCCATATGGAAAAGGAACTGAAAAAGCCATTAAAAATTTAAAAGTTAAATAATTTAAACAAAATACAATGATTAAAAGGTAAAATAAACATTCAAAATTCAAAATCACACCAAAAGACATGATTCATATCTAAGCACATATCCTATTTCCTAATCAAAGTTCAAACTCCATAGTTGGCCTCACAATAGAGATGAGTTCCATTAGGGTGTGGTAGGCTAGTAGAATTGAGTAGGAGATTATAAATATATTGCTTCCTACTTTCTTATGCAAGTAGATAATCTTCGTAGTAGACCAATGACTCTATAAGGGGTCCTGAGTAATGAGGAACATGATGTGGGAATGTAGGTCCATTTTATTTTCTTATATAAATAACCTTCATGAGTAGATATTATTACTACACTTATTTGATCATAAAATTTTGCATTTATTGTGAACAAATACTTTCTACATTTAACATACACTAGACTCTTAATGTATCCCTATCTATTTTGTATGCCTCAGGTTTACTAATATTTTATTACAAAACACCTATATCATGCTTTTTACACACCTTACTTTATTAAAAAAAAAATCATCCTTGATGAATGTGTTTTATTAACTAATCATACCCTTAGGGTTTTTCCTTTTGTGAGTTGGAGTATAAGACCTTGGATAGGACTAGGCATCCCTCATAAAATATTTCTTTGTTCCCTACAAATATTCCCAATATTATCATTCACCTCATTAGTATTCTCTTTATGAGTTAAAGTATAAGACCATGGATAGGACTAGGGTTTCCTCACAAAATATTCCTAACAAATTTTCATACCATAATTAGTCATGATAATAACCATCACTCTTAATATTCATGTCTTACTTCTCTTACCATTTTGTGTTACACACTTAAATATTTGAATTAGTATGTCTTACATTTTTCAATATGATTCATTTCACATATTTCCCATCTTGATTTAGTATGTTTTATGTTTTTCAAATTATCCTCATTTTTATTCATATTTAAACTACGTATGTTTCACATTATGATTTCATTTTACATATTTCTCATCTTGGGTTTGTATGTTTAATGATATTTATCATTATTACTCTTTTATAAATTACATATTCTTTAGTTTGACTTAACATGTTTTATACCAATTACATTTGTAATACAAACTTTTCAAATACTTGATTTAAGTGTATTTTACAAATTATTTCCTTTATTTTTGTTTGACACATTTTCCATCTTGATTGAATGTGTAATACAATTTTATTATTCTTTTATTTTTTATTCTTTTTAACTGTGCATTTTGTTCACAAATAGCTAGAAAATACTTCAACACATATCACCCATTTTATCATAGCATATAACAATAATTAAAACACATGTGCTATAAATAAAATATAAATCCATAAAAATCCATGATCAATATAAAAATAATATAAATAACAACATATATATCCTTAGATAAAAATTTTGATACAATAAAAATATGATACAAAGTACAATAATATCAATAGCTCTAGGATTGTGCTCCATCATGTTTATTTGGTAGATGAGCCACACTACCCATAAATGCTTTTCACTATAATCTATGACTCAACCACTATAATGAGGTAGTACAAGATTAAATACAATCAATATGTCCCTATAGATTGGCCATCTAGACCTGTACTTACACTAACCACCTCATGGTATCCATATGAGCAACTTGCTCCTCATCCACTCTCTTCCATGATCACATCTCTCTATATCTTACTCTGAAAGGTAACTATGTAACATATTCTCATGTCTACAGTTCATTTTTTTACCTCACTAGCCAACCAAAACCAACTCACATACTCAAGAGTAGATGGTACTATAGGATCAATAATTATGGTCATAACATGATACACTAGTACACTATAAAAAATATCATGTTGGGTAGATCATGTTATAGCACCCCACCTAAACTCCTTAGTAGTATCTACAAAATAAAAACTAAATGCTCATTACATTTTGTGTATATATAAAAACACCAAACATATATTTGAACATTGTATTGGCCTAGGAAATACCATATTATGCTAGTTGACATCTTCCAATTATATCAGTGTCATCATCTTAGAGTTCAAGGTTAGTTTTGGGTATTGAATTTGTATATATAGGGGTCATCTTTCATTACTAAAGGATATATCACTTTCATACACTTTTCTTGTACTTGAATTTATTTCCTTAAGTAGTATTTGGGAAAGTTATAGGTTTAGAACCTTCTCTCTGAAGTCTTTTCTTGTAATGTCATTAAAACTCAATAGAAGATGTCTTTTTAATGAAATTAAAAACTAACAAGACAAATTAAAATTACCAATAGGCCAAATTTATGAACAAGAATTTGGCCTATTAGTAATTTTAATTTGTCTTTTTAGTTTTTTATTTCATTATCTGGTATTAGGGTAAGTTTGAATCTTGGAGGAGTAAAGAATGACAAGAGGCTGAAGAGGTGTTGCACAAATAAACTATATTATACAAGAGCTATAGATTCAAGCTCAATAATTAATAGAGGTTATCACCAATCAATAGAGAAGACAAGGTCATGATGAGGAAGTTGATGAAGAAGTTTAGCAAGAGGATGAATAACAAGAACAACCACCATCAATGGAAGAGAGGATGGTTTAAGATTTAGAAGGAATAAATGAAGGAATCAAGGTTAATGTTATATATTATGGAGGTAGTTTAAAACCCAAGGAGTTGATAGATTAGATTAATAGCAGGGAGAAGTTCTTTGAGTGGAAGACTATGAGAGAAGACAAGAAGGTAAATTTTGCATGCATGAAATTGAAAGGTCATGCAATGATTTGGTGGGATCACCTATGGAAAGAGAGATAGAGAAAAGGTAAATATAAGATTAATTCATGGAAAAATATGGAGAAGAGGTTGAGGGAGAAATTTCTTCCTATAGATTATGCACAAACCATATATAAAAGATTTCAAAATTTGAGGCAAAAAGATCACAGTATATAAGAGTATACAGATGAATTTTATAAGCTTTCCATACGAGTGAAGCATGATGAAACATAAGAGAAGATGGTTGAAAGGTATGTAAATGGTTTGAATTTTTTTATTCAATATAAAATAAGCATGCATAGACTACTTAACATAGAGGAGGCTTATCAATTAGCTTTGAAGGCATAAGAAAAATAAAATTGATAGAATTTCAGAAGGACATCTCCTGGTCCAAAAAGAGGTGGATCCCCTATAATAAGGGGAAAAGGTGGGTTTAATACCAAAAAAGGTGGATTTAATGCCAATAAAGGTGAATAATCACATGGTGAAGAAAGGCAAGATGATAATAGGTAAGGGTTTCAATACCAATAAAAAAGAAGAGGATTTCAAAGAGGATGAGGTTATGGTGGTGTTAGAGGATGGTTTTCAAATCAACGTAGATCTTATGTATATTATAGATGTGAATAATAAGGGCATAGATAATTTTAATGTACACACTATCAAGATAAATAAAGGAGGTAAGAAGATCACTCAAGAGTAAATCTAGTTGAGGCTACAATAGAAGAGTAGAATACTGAAGTTGCACTAGTAGATGTTGGAGAGAATCTTATAATGAGAAGAACCATGATTTATCTAAAGAAGGATCAAGTGAAGAATAAATAAGGTGGTGATGCATGTCTAAAATCAAATATTTTTGAACAAGATGTACTTCAGGTGGAAAGGTATGTAAAGTAATTATAGATGGTGGTAGTTGTGAAAATATAACATCTAAAGAAATGATAGAGAAACTAGATCTGCAATCTGAAAAACATCTTAATCCTTATTGGATTTCATGGTTTAATAAAGGGAA
Organism: Torreya grandis; assembly: GCA_037957365.1. Lineage (NCBI taxonomy): Eukaryota > Viridiplantae > Streptophyta > Pinopsida > Cupressales > Taxaceae > Torreya > Torreya grandis. The sequence continues at coordinate 2,997,012 of JARHVA010000120.1, read as the reverse complement.
TGAGGTTACAATAGATAAAAGGTGATTAATCAAGTTTTCTATAAGAAAAAGTTATAATTATGAAATATGGTGTGATGTTATTCTGATGGATGCATGTCATGTGTTATTGGGAAGATCATGTCAATTTGATAGGAAAGTAATTCATGATGGAGCAAAGAACATATACACTTTTTGGAAAGGTGGTACAAATATAGTTTTGTTACCTCTTAAAGAAGAAGAGAAGATAGAAAACATGCTCTCTATTAGAGAATTTGTCCAAACTATGAAGGTAGCAGGTTGCTCTTATGCATTAGTAGCAAATAATGGAGAAACAAAAATGGTGCCAGTACTAATAAAAGTAGCAAGAGTGTTGAAATAATATGCAGATGTTATGCTTGATGAGTTACTATATGGTTTACCACCAAAGATATATATTCAACATCACATTGATTTGATTCTAGGATCATCTCTACCAAATCAAGTAGCTTATATGATGAGTCCAATAGAACATGCATAATTAAATAAACAAGTTACATGTGCAATAATGATTTTGATAACTCTAAAGAAAGATGGAGGATGGAGAATGTGTGTGGATAGTATATCAATTAATCTTATTAAAATAAATTATAGGTTTCCTATACCTCATTTAGATGATATGATGGATGTCCTTGTAGGAGCAAAATATTTTATCGAGATTGATCTAAGGAGTGGTTATTATCAGATTTGAATTCATGAAGGATATGAGTGGAAAAATTCATTCAAGACTAGGGATGGCTTATATGAGTGGATGGTGATGCCATTTGGATTATCTAATGCACCTAGCACATTTATGAGGATGATGAATATAGTGCTACGAGAATATATTGGTAAGTTTGTTATTATTTATTTTGATGATATTTTGATATTCAGTAAGACTAAAGAACACTTAAAACATTTGATAATGGTAATGGATTTGTGGACAAGTTGTATGTAAATTTGAAGAAGTGTAGGTTTATGCAAAATAGTTTGGTATTTTTGGGATTTGTAGTTTCAGCAGATGGTGTGAAAATAGATGAAAAAAATAAAGGCAATTATTGAGTAGCCTATTCCAAAAAACATTAGAGAGGTAAGAAGTTTCCATGGTTTAGCAACTTTTTATAGAAAATTTATTAAAAAATTAGTAGTATTGTGGCACCCATAATAGATTGCATGAGAGAGAAGGAATTTGCATGGACTAGAGAAGCCATAGAAATCTTTGAATTTTTGAAGAAGAAGATTATAGAAAGGCCAATTTTAGCATTACTAGATTTTAGCAAAGTGTTTGAGGTTGATTGTGATGATTCATTTGTGGGAATTGGTGTTGTGTTGAGTAAAGAAGGAAAGCCAATAACATTATTTCAATGAGAAATTGAATGAGGTAAGATCAAATTATTCTAATTATGATGTTGAACTTTATGCAATTGTGCAAGCATTAAGACATTGGAGGCATTAATTGGTGCCTAAATATTTTATACTATTTACATATCATGAGGCTTTGAAGTATGTGAATACACAAAAGAAGTTTAATAGTAGGCATGCAAAGTGGGTTTCTTTCTTGTAGGGGTATACTTTTTTGTTGAAACATAAATTAGGAAAATAGAATCAAGTAGCTGATGTATTAAGTAGGAGGGCAACCTTATTAACTACTATGGTGAGTGAAGTAATTAGATTTGAATCTATTAAATAATTACATGATACTGATCCATATTTTAGCAAGGTCATTGAGAAGTGCAGGAATCCATTAACAAGTGGGACAAATGCTTTTCATGATGAGTATCTTATGCAATAAGGTTATCTCTTCAAAGGGAAACAATTGTGCATTCAAATTGGGTCTCTATGAGACAATATAATAAGAGAATTACATAGTGGTGGTTTGGCTGGACATTTTGGTAAGACAAAGATAATAGATTTGGTAGAAGAAAAGTATTTTTAGCCAAAGATGAAGAGAGATGTGACAAGGTATGTTTCAATGTGTAGAATATGTCAGGTGGCTAAAGGACATGCATAAAATACTGGACTTTACATGCCATTACTAGTTCCAAGAGGTTTATGGACAAATTTGAGTATGTATTTTATGTTGGGATTGTCAAACACATAGAGAGGTAATGATTAAATTTTTGTTATTGTAGACAGATTTTCAAAAATAGTTTATTTTATTGAATGTAAGAAAACCAATGATGCCACTAGAGTTACAAAATTATTTTTTAAATATATTGTTAGATTGCATGGTGCTCTAAAGACTATTACTTCAGATAGGGATACAAAACTTCTAAGTCATATTTGGAGGACTTTATGGAAAAAGTTGGTTACTAAGTTAAAAGTCAATATTACATATCATCCACAAATAGATGGGTAGATGGAGGTTATCAATAGGAGATTGGGAAATTTGTTGAGATATATAGTGGGAGAGAAGCTGAAGCAATGGGACTTGGCTTTACCACAAGCTGAGTTTGCATATAATAGTTTAGTGAATAGATCAATAAGAAATTCACCTTTTCAAAAATTTTATGGGAGAAATACTATGGGTATTTTATATTTGGTACAATTTCCAATTGCACATTAGATTAGTGATGATGCAAAAATGTTTGTAGAGCATATACAATAGTTGAAAGAGGGAGTAAGAAGAAAATTATAGGAAAGTAATGAGAAATATAAGGAAATAACAAATGTTAGAAGAATATCCAAGGTATTTGAAGAAGGAGATTTGGTAATGGTTTAATTGAGGAAAGAGAGATTTCCAAAAGGCACATACAACAAGTTGAAGTACAAAAAAAATGGACCATGAAAAATTGTGAACAAAATCAATGATAATGCATATGAAGTGAGTTTACCATAGAATTTTGATATATATCCAATATTTAATGTTTTAGATTTATATGAATTCCATGGAGAAGATGGTGAATATGATGGAGATGAAGAATTAAATTGGGAGCAACAGGTTCCAAAGAAGAAGAAATAAAAAATAGTGCAGGTTTTGGATATGAAGACAGTAAACATATGGCAAGGGAGTTATAATAGGTATTTGGTGTAGTGAGAAGGATTGCAATAAGAAGATAACACTTGGATTACAGAATGGGAGCTGAAGAAGATTGATAAATAAAAGTGGTAGTACTAAAATTAAGGCAACTTGTAGGAGTTAAGTTTTTTTCAACCAAAAGAGAATGATGCAAAAAAAATAGGTCAACCTTTCAGAGGCCATAACTTTTAACCCATAACTCCATTTGAATTCTTCCTCATGCCAAAATGACAATATTGAAAATTTTGATTCTTCCCTAATGATATATATCCCCTTAGCTTTCATTTCAATATTTTTTTGAGGCCAACCGTGATCATTTAAGGGTCTGAAATTAACATTTAATGTTTTTTTGGGAATTTTCTATTTTTAAAAATTGTATATTTTTAAAACCAGATGTTAACTTCAATTGAATTTCATCCCATAGGATAATTTTATAATTTAATATATTTTGGGAAATTTTTAGGGCCATGTGCACTTTCGTGCAAAAGTTACCAGAAATGGCAAGTTTTTTTAGATTTTAGTTTTTCTAAAAATAGGAGTTTTTTTAGATTTTAGTTTTTTTTCAATTTTTGCATGTAAACTCAAATTGCTGAGTTGAGGCTTATTTAAGTATGGTTTGGTTATGTAATTATTATCAAGTTATTCAATATGAATCAATACAAATTATTGTTTAGAAATTTGGCCTATTGGTAATTTTAATTTGTCTTGTTAGTTTTTGGTTTGATTACTTTTTTAGTTTCCAACTAAGGATATCTAGGTCTTCATATTACAATTTAAGATACTAAACCTAAAACATATCTTTAAAAGTCCCCATTGATCCAAAGAGGGATATTTAAGCATCAAAGGGTCCACCCTAAGGTAAGTATTTTTATCCCTATATTATTTTCTTTAAATATATAGTAGACTAGATATTCTATGGTTTACTACTTTGTGTATGTAGTGTGTATCTTTTCTTATGATCTTATTTATATCAAATAAGTTGATATAGATATAGGGTTGCTTAGGTTTTCTGTATATCACCTTAAGTTGCATGAAAATGGACAATTATAGGTACTAGAGCTATTGTGAAAGAAACTCAGAGACGTGTAAACAGATCAAGGCTAAGATATAATATAAGAGAGTCAAAGTAGAACCTACAAAAAATGTTAAATCAAAAAAATATAAACTAAATATAAGACTAAAAGTAATATATACAAGAAATGGAAAAGTGTAAATAAATTAAATTGAGAATAACATTGGTCAAGCAAAATACTTCTTCAAATACTAAGCATTAGTCAGTTTCTTGAAGATGTGTTATTCATTTGTCTACAATTTATAAGTGTTGGGTCCAAGGATATCTTTTACTAGGTAAGGACCTAATCTAGGGATATATAGGGCCATTGATGTTGAAATTTTATAGTCTTTCCAACATGATTAGATTTTCTTTTTTTTTGGTAAAGACCATATTTTCACATTGGTGACACCCAATTTTCCATCCCTAAATTTTTCCCCCATTGACAAGTAGGTTTTTTTCTAAATCTTCCCCATCTTATTTATCTAATATTCACCATTTATTTAAAAAATGGTAGCATTATGATACTTACATATTTTTCATATTTATAATAGTTGTTGCATCTTTGAGTTGTTGTGAGATGCTCTCTTGGTCATTGCCTTATCTTTCTAGGATTTTTCTTAGTTATGTTTGGGACCTTGAGTTTTCTATTCACTTTTTGTAGGTCATTAGGGCCCACGTTTTCCTTTTATGCTTTCAAGTTTCACCTTTTTATGGGTCATGCAATATCATTTCTACCTTTTTCACATACTTGTTTGAGTATGGTTTGTTACTTCTCTTAGATAAATGATTTTATAATGCAATAGTTATGTGTCCTTGATTTGCTTTGGATTGTTAATTATCTTTCTTTGGATGCATTTTTACATTTTTTGATCATAAGTAGCCTTAACATTTTAAATTACTAATTTTCCTTTGTTTTTATCTTCTTCCTTGGATCTTTTGGTTCTATCCTAGCCTTATTGATCTTGGATTGCCAATTATTCTAAGTGTTTCAATCATATCTAATAATTTTTCAGTTTACATCCATTTAGTGACCATCTTGCATACATGTGCATTTATTTTTATCCTTGTATCCTTAGGGTTTCTAAAATGAAGTTACTTAACCCTCCATGATCAACAATATGGTTTTTGCATGCAATCATTCAATGAAAAATTAATTCATGACATATATATATATGGTACTTTTAGTTATTCATTTATCAATATTTATTTTTAGTTATGTTATTTTATGTTGATATGTAGCTATGTTGAAACACCATCCTGTGTTAAATTATTTTGACATGCGATGAGATTTGGGTGGGGAATATAAATACACATAATATTTTCACTTTTATCACTTTACTAAAGCTTTCTCTTGTAGGGGATTGTTGGTGGATCAATCTCCATAAGTGCATGCTTTAAAGGGTGCACTGGGAACAGTGGGATTAACTTATGGTAATTTTTAAGAGATGTTTGAATATTAATATGCTATATAATTACTACTATCAATCTAACCTCCTCTTAGTCTCTATCTATCTTACCTATTGTCTACTTTTCATTCATATTTGTTAGCTTATATACATATTACTATATCATCCTAGCTCATATAGTTTCTTTCATATTTTTTTCCTTGTATTGTATCATCTAGCCTAATACAATTTTGAGTTTATCTTTTATCATTTATATTATATTTCCTTTTCGATACCATATTGTGTCGATCAACATCTTCCACTTATATCAGCTTGGTCAATACTGTCAACTTCAAATTCATGGTTAGTTTTGGTTATTGGAGCCATATATATAGGGGTCAAAATTCATTCTTAAAGGATATATGGCATTCATACAATTTATTTGTACTTGTATTCCTATCCCTAATTAGTATTTTTTAGAGTTAAAGGGTTTAGAACTGCATCTTCGAGGTCTTATCTTATAGCATCATTGGATCTCAAAAGGAGAGTTCTTTTGGAGTTCCAAACTAGGGATAGCTCTTAATTTTACCATTCGAGGCCTTCAACCTAAAACATCATTTTCCAAATTCCACTTGTGTCAAAGGTGGAGATTGAAACATTGATGGATCCACTCAAAAATAAGTATTTATATCACTTCACTCTTTCCTTTATTTACTTAGAAGACTAGATATTGCTTAGTTTATTATTTTATGGATGTATGTGTGTATTATTTTTTACGTTCTTGTTTATAACTAATAAGTTGGTATAGATATAAAGTTTCTTAGTTTTTTCCATTTATCACCTTAGGTTATATAGACCCTCATTGATTTACCATTTCACCTTAATTTATTTACAATCACATACCCATCATTTACTTTACTTTTACCTCTTACCCTTCATTTACTTTAATTTCACCTTGACAATCATTTACTTTTGCTTGTACTTTTATAATCACTTACCCAACATTGATCCCTAGTGAGATTTATATCTAATGTCATAGGCTTAGGATTTGGAACTCTCTCCTCTTGACATTTGAGTATATATTACCATATACTAGGTCTATGGTTATTATATGTCTTTACCTAGTCATCTAAGTATACACATGCTCTATTATTATGACCTTACTCAAGTCTTAGTCTATTGAGAGAAAAAAGATAGTTATAGGTCATCCTAGCTTGTGCATACAACAACACTATGTGGTTGGCTATAAAAAATGGTAGAGTACTGACTATCTATTCCTAAAATGTTTTGATCCAAATTTCAATAGAAACAAGTATATTTGTAAGGGAAGAGTAATGGGGAGTTATTTGGAGCAGTGTTGATTTAATTAGGATAAAGGAGAGTTAATTATGAGAGAATAAATGGGATGCATGATTATAAGTGGAGCAAAAAATAATTGAAAATGATTCAAAACACATGTCCCATTAGTTGAATTAGTCATTTTAGTAATGGTCACAAAATAAATAGTTTAAATAGAATAAAGGTTTTTTTAAATTTCCATGACAAGCAATGAAACTATTGGGGAGGCTTATGAAACCTCTAGGGTAGTTACACTAATTTCCATGGTGATTATACTATGCAATGTCAAACTTCAAGTTTGTGAGTTTTAGATCCCAATCATTTTGAAAATTTGACACTTGGGGAAATTTTTAAAGTAACAAAGAAAAAATGTGAAATAAAATGGATCTCAACATGTTACATTTTTATTCTAAGGTTTTTGCACCATCATCAAATTTGTGAAATGTCACACCATGTAAATTTTGTGTGCATACAAAAACCAACACCATAGAGAAAGACATTTTGAAATTAAAGATTGGGTTTTTATGTGTTTACATCCATATAAGTAAATATCCTTGAAAAAACATAAGAATGATAATAAGCTTTCACCTGAGTATTATGACACTTATCAAGCCTTGCATAAGATTTACAATGTAGTATAAAATCTATAATTATCTCACTCAGCAAAATTACATCTAGTCTTCCATGTTCATGATTGAAAAATGTCATGGACAACTAGTTTCATCCTACACAAAGTTACCAAAAATTGATGAGGAGGGAAGAATCATTTTATGTTAGAAGTTCAAATGATGGAAACAAATAACAAGAGAGGAAGAATAGGAAATAATGAAAGTGTATGAATGTAATATATCCTTTAGGAATGAAATATGAACCCTATATATGACTCAAACACACAAAACTAACCTTTAACTCTATAATGATGACACTGATATAGTTGGAATATGTCATATAATATAGTATGATATTGGATATGCCAATAAAATATAAATGATAGAAGATAGACTCAAAACTATATCAAGTTGGCTGATACAGTATAAGGAAGACAAAGTACAAAATAGACTATATCAACTTAGGCCTATATAATAAGATATAAGGAAGCTAATATATATATATATATATATATATATATATATATATATATATATATATATATATAAAGTGGACTATGAGGTAAGATAAATAGATATGTAGAGGAAGTCAGATGAATAATAGTGATGGTGTGAAAATACAATATACAAACATCTCTCACAAAGTACCACAAACTAATACAACCCCATTCTCGGTGCATCCTTTAATGTATGCACTTAGGGATATTGTTGTGCTAAAAACCCTAAAAGAGAAAGCATTAATAAAATGATATAATTAAAAATATTAGGTGTATAAATATGCCCAACCTGAAGCTCATCATGTGTCACAATAATGTAATGGGGGATGGTGGTTTGAGATATAAACATAGCAACACAAATGAACATAATTGAAAGAATATATAAAATAACTAAAACTAATGAAAGTAAATAAAAGAATATATTTACTTTCACTTAATTTTATAATTTTATATGTAATTCTACATGTGTTTTAGCTTATAGAAGGTGTCCATCAAGAAGAATGAAAGGTGGGCCTAAAAAATAAGAGAAAAAAAACATTTTTTACAAAGATTTTCTATAAGCACTTAAAAATTATCTATCTCACGAGGATTCTAAGGCTTTTCTTAGTTTTTGAAAAGGACCTATATATATATATATATATATATATATATATGAGAAAACTCATTGTAAATAACTAAAAAAATTGAAAATTGAAATTTTTATTATAAGTAAAAATAATTTTATTTGTATATTTCTATTTAAAAAAACCAAAGCTCTAGGTGTCTAAAAATATTTTTATGAGAGACGATGGCTCATGGATGTGCAGGAGGTCATGTTATAGTTTTAGTTAGGGCCCTACATGTAGTTGGTATAATTAATATTCATTTTTTTATTTTTTAATAAAATGAACTAAATTTAAGAAATATAGCTAGTAGGGCAAATCTATGTAGCTGAATTACCCTAATAAGTTTCAAAACAAAGCTAAAATTAGGGTAGATTATGGATAGTTGATGAAAATTCAAAATTAGAGTCAAGGGTATTTATTAGGGCTATGAAAATAAATAACTAACCTTAGACAACTATATTAGCCACACAAATATAAATGGTAATGGGACATTTCAAATCATAGCCCATTCTTTACACTAGAATTACATATGAATTATAATTAACTATAAATGGAAATGTAAACTATTGAAATATGATATAAGATGATATATACAATAAAATATAGATATTCATAAAATTTACAACTTTCTAAAAATATAAACTAAGTTTAGGGTTAGATAATTTTACTTGTAAATGATTTATTTCTGAATGTATTAAATTTTTTAGAACTATAATTATCTAAAAAACCCTACAAACATAGATGTATTAGAAAATAATGGATTGTTGCCTAGTGAGACAAGTTCATAGGAAGCAAACATGAGAACAATGTGTTTATATCTGTCTACTATGACTTTGGCCTATTAGGGTGTGTGTTAGATTTGAAAATATAGATTTATTCACATGCATTTGTATGTGACCTATATTTATGTGGACCTTGAATTGATACATTAAAAACTTGTAAAATTAGAGCCCTAATATTTACATAAGCACATAAAATAATATCTAATGAAAAAGAGGGGGAAATGGGTAACGTGGGAATGGCTAAGCTATCCTAAAACAATTCCTTGTCAACTGAGTGTTACCTACATAAACTAAAGGGCCTCAAGCCAATTAAGATACCGATTAAAGAAATATCATATGAAGGAAACTATAAAATCTGATTAGAATTCTTGATAAGGAATGCCCTCAATCTATAATAAACAATTTTATACTTTCTAAAGACTAAAATTACAACAAGATTACAATAGGGATCTTTACTTAGAAAAAAAATGCTTTTGAAATAAGAAAGATAAGTTCCTTATAAGAGAGTGTAGGTCCTTTAAAGTGTGGCCCTTGATGTGCTTGGACAAAGAGCTTCATCCTAGACAAAGTTTGTGTCATTTGAACCATTTCCATATTCTTCCTCTCTTATTATTTATTTCCATCATTTAAACCATTGTTAGAATAGGTTCATAGAAAATCCATCTTAACATGTTTATATAGGGACAACTAGTGCAATACATTATGGATGAATACATTCATATGAATATCATATTTAACTTATTCATGAATTAACATAACAAGAATAACGAAACAAAAAAATTAGGCTTATTAGATGCAGAACATTTGAAAATATCTATATGATTAATAGATTTAGGAAATATAGCATCATTGCGCATAGAACAACCATAAAAGATAAGTAAAGGGAAACCATTGTGAAACATATGTATTAATCTCTATCATATAAAAAGCATTTTAAAATATAATTATGTGTTATATATAGAGTTTACATAACATTGCCTCTTCATATTCTATCCTTTCACTACATTTGTAGGAAAGACTCTTCACATTTTGAAGCCTATTACTATGCTTACCAAGGTTGAGTCCATACAAAAAGATATATAAGATACAAAATAGTGAAAGTAATACACATATCCATAAATTGCACTATATGATTTTGATAGCATGTTCTACTCCTAATACTTTCCTAGACTTAAATAGTTGTCTCATCCCAAGACACACAAAGGTCCTAAAAATTTATGTTTTTATAATTTTGTTCCAATTACAAAATCATTTGAAGTAGACTACCTAACTACTCTGTAACTCCTACCTATTCTCCATGACCTCTTTCCAGAGTTCCACTCCCTTCAACCAACTACTCTAAAAACCCCAAATACATTTACAATTTTATAAAACAATAACCGCTTAACATGAAGCATTATCAAATATAATTACATCACCAACTTTAAATAATACTTATCAACCACCTTGTTTATCAAAGAAAAAATGAATAATTATGTGTCGGTTAAAAAATGAAATTGAATAGTGCACAACATATCTTCTACCATCTCAAAAATAGTAATAACTTGTTGTGTAACAACTATCTAACAAATATTTGTGAATCCTAGGGTCTTCCCTTCCAAATGTCATCAAATTATATCAAATTTCATGAAGTATTTACATCCTCTTATAACTGCATTAAAGATAAGAAACTCTGACAAAATTTTCTCATTTATGCCTTCTTCCTCCAACTGCACCATCTCTTTATCCTATTAGTCACCTTATCATAGGTCATGGAATTAAGGATCCTCTCTTTCTATGTACATGGATTCATTAGGATTCCTACAACTGCTCAAATAGTAATCTCTATATAGACACTTGAATTTGTAATAAGTTTTCTTGAGAGCTTTTGCTCCAACCCTTTAATGCCATTTTCACTGTGTTTTAATCATTCTCTAAGAAGATTATAAAAAGTGTTTGAAATCTACAATAATAAAAAGTATATGGGGATGGTTTGTTATTACACTATAAATATAGTATGAATACTTATTCACATACCTTCTTTAATGTAATTGACTTTTATTATGGTTGCATGTCATTTTGGGCTCCTTGGTGCCAAACATGTAACTTGACATAGGGAAGGATTGTTATCTTGAAATGTTATTTCAAATACTAACTCTTGAAATACCATACCAGAAATCATCATGAATCGATTGCATCAAAAATCATGATTGTATCTACAAGAGTCACAATCTTGCCAATCCAAATACTACATGTTGTGGTCTATATTTATTCCTTTCAATTGTTATCTACCAAAATATATTGTTTCTTAAATATTTTAGATTAAATTCCAGCCCCACCATTCTCATTCTCAATATTCCTTTCTAACTTCACTGACAACAGGATGAGCCTTCACTTTAAAACACCTTATGTCATACAAGGATTTTTTCCTTCCCATTTCATGGTTTTGTAATTACAACAACTAGTAGGAACATAACATGTCAAGGGCTATCTTACTTGTGGTTTCCTACTTGGCAGACATTAAGGCTATGTGATAGTCTTGAACTCAACATAAGCATGTTGAGGATGGTGTATCTCCTTACACATTTCTTGAAGTCCTTAGACATTCTTTGCATCTAAACTTTCTACCAATATACATGCCCATATACATTGATTAGAACAAGTAACACTTACATAGATAACATGCAACTATCCATCATCCCTAGTTCTATATATCCAACCGAATACCTAGGTTCTATTACCAACGTTGACATCCTACTTCACCATTACCAAAGGTTGTACATATGAATAGGTGATACCAAAAATTACACATGGTACTAATATATTTTCTTGTAACATCTTCCTCAGATTATAAATGAATTTATAAATTATATAATAAAATTGACACTTACAGTCATGGCACAGTCTAGGAGAATAAAAAAATGTCACACAAGATTAGAAAACATCATTTAGACTAACAAAACTTGATTTATAATAAGAAAAGACCATATGATTCACCTTACATTCCATTTATATTGACTGAGACACCTTAAATCATTTAATATATCATATATATATTGAAACACCTTCCTAACCTATCAAAAATAACCAAAATTATCCTCATATAGTCACACAAACTATTGTTCCTAGCTAGAAAGAATTAGTAGGATGTATAACTAAGAATCAGGAAGAAAAATGAATTAAAATAATAATGGAATATTTTCACTCTAATTTTGAGTAGCCACAACATTGTTGACAAGTAGTTTAGTGATAAGAAGAAACTCAAATAATAACTAAACCACATTTAAACCAAACTAATGAACATTGAATAAGTAAAGAGAAGAAAAATTACCAAAAACTTAATGAGACCATGAAAGATATGTTTTTCTCAAATAATGGACTAATTTCACCTTCTACACACAATTACCTATAAAGGCTCTTCATCGTCTTTTTTGACTCTTCTTTTCCAATGACTCTTTGACTCCTTGACATCTCATTTATCAATTTTCTCTTTTATTACAATTAATAATAAGTCCCTTTACCCTTGATAACACTCACCTGAACTTAAATAAGTGTATCATCCTGAGACACACAAAGGCCCTAAAAATTGAATTTTTTATAATTTTATTCCAATTATAAAATAATTTGAAGTAGACTATCTAACTACTCTTACCTATTCTCCATGGCCTCTTATATGAGCCTTTTCCCTTCAACTAACCAGTCTAAAAATATAAAATACATTTAAAATTTTACAAAACTATAAACACTTGACATGAAACTTTTCTAAAATATAATTACATCACCAACTTTAAACAATACTTAGTAGCCATGGTGTTTAGCAAGGAGAAAATGAATAATTGTGTGTCAATTAAAAAATGAAATTGAATATCGCATAATATCTCTTCTACCACCTAAAAAAAAGAAATAACTTGTTATGCACCATCTATCTAATAAATATTTATGAATCCTAGAGTCTTCACTTCTAAATATCATCTAATCAGTTCAAAGTTTGTGTAGTATTTACCTTCTCCTATAACTATGGTTAAGATAGGAAACTCTAGAAAAATTTACTCACTCTTGCCTTATTCCTCCAACCACACCATCTCTTTATCCTATCATTCACCTTAATGTACGTCATAGAATCAAGGATCCTCTCCTTCAATGGCCATAAATCCATTAGACTCCATGTAACTGCTTGAATAGTAATCCCTCTATGAACACTTGAATTTGTAGCAAGTTTTCTTGAGAGTTTCTACTCCAACCCTTCATTTTCATTTTTGATATGCTTCAATCATTCTCTATAAAGATTATAGAAATTTTTTACAATCTACAATAATAATAGTATATGGTTATGGTTGTGTTCTTTCACCAGAAGGATAGTGTGAATGCTTGTCAACATGATTTCTTTAATGTAATTGACTTTTATTTTAGTTACATTCCTTCTTGGAATCCTTAGTGCCAAATGTTTAACTTGACATACAGTATGATTTCTATGTTATAACACTATTTCAACTACTAACTCTTGAAATCCCATCCCAAAAATCATCATAAGTTGACTACATCAAAAATCATGGTCATATCTATAGGATTTACAATTATACCAATCCAATAACTATATGTTGTGGTCTATATTTCTTCCTTCCAATTATTATCTACCAAAATATATTGATTCTTTAAGATTTTAGATGAAATGCTAACCCTACCTTTCTCATTCTCAATATCACTCTCTAGCTTCCTTGACAATGGCACGCGCCTTCACATCAAAATACCTTGTGGTGTAGAAGGATGTTTTTTATGCCCATATTATGGTTTTGGCATTGTAAAAAATAGTACGAACATAATATGTCAAGGGTTATATTACTTGTGATTCCATGCCTGAGAGGCATTAAGGCTATCCAATAATCTTGAGCTTAATAGAAGCATGTCAAGGACAGTGTATCTCCTTATACATTATTTTCATCCAAAATTTATACCAATTTATAGGACCATATCCAGTGATTAGAACAAGTAAAACTTACATAGATAATGAGAAACTATCCATTGTCCCTAGCCTGATGTACCTAGTTGGCTACCTAGATTCCATTACCAAAGTTGACCTCCTAATTTTCCATTACCATAAGTTGTATGTATGAATAGGATATCCAAAAATTATTCTTGAGACTAACATATTTTCTAGCAACATCTTACTCAAATTAGAAATGAAGTTATAAATTATGTCATAAAATTGACACTTATCCAAGGTGTAATTTGGGATAATAAAAAATGCCACACAAGATTAGAGAACATCATTTAGAATGATAAAACCTAATTTATAATAATTAAATGATATATGAATCACCTTGCATTCCCTTTATATTGACTGAAACACCCTCTTAAATCATTTAATATAGCATATATAGATTGAAACACCTTCTTAATCTACCAAAAACAACCAAAATTATCCTCATACAATGTTACACAAACTATTGCACCCATATTGAAAGAATTATCAAGTCATCCAAATGATATTTAGGAGGAATAATTAATTAACACTCTAATTTTGATCATCCACACAATTGTTGACAAGTAGTTTAGCGGTAATAAGAATAAACTAGATTAATAACCGAACCATATTAAACCAAAGTAATGAACATTGACCATAAATAAAAAATGAAGAGAAGAATAATAACCAAAAATTAAATGAGACCATGAAAGATATGTTTTATACAAATAATGTCCTGATTTCACCTTCTACACATAATTTATAATAAAGTCTCTTCATCTTCTTTTCCAATGACTCTTTGACTCCTTGACAGCTCATATATCTATTTTCTCTTTTATTACAATTAATAATAGGTCCTTTTACCCTTGATAACATTTTAAAATGTGGAAAATTAATTCAAACAAGCACTAAGAGGTTAAGTATGATGATTATATAGTATCTGATCAAGTAAAAGAAATTATCTAGTAAAGATGTGACATGGAAGGATGAAGTGTTCCTACAAAAGCATCCAACAATCACCAATGAGGACAATTTTGATATAAAAGAGGGTCATTTTACACCCTAATCCTATAACTTATATTTTTATATGTGTGGCTAAATTGTGGCTATCATAACCTTTATTTAAGTTATATGATCATTTATATATATTCATATTGTTAATAAGGTTCGCCTTGGGTTTTTCTATAAGATAATTATGGTATATATAGGAGGTAGTGGTTAATGTTTTATCAACATATTTTGAATTCTATTTTTACTATAATATTTTGGAGGTTTCCCCTTCAAAGTGTCTTAGTCGTATTCTTTATTATTTTGATCTTTTTTAAATCATATTTTTATTTATTATTGTGATTCTACTTTAGTGGTGTAGTAATTTTATTACAAAAAACTAAAGGGATTTAATGGGAACATGTTTTATCCCTCCATTACTATTAGTCCCCTAGGAATTCATACAATTTGGAAACCAACACACGAGTATAATGCAGTTTAATAGGTAGTCATGTGTAATGCACGTGTCCCAACCCTTATCATTTAATAAATGTACCAAGTAGTAAATCATATAAGTTCTTCTCTAAATGATTGACTTCTAATTTTGGCATGAGAATGCTTCTCTAATAAATGAAATAATTTCTTTTATAACTTTAATAGATAAATTTTGTATGAAATAATTATTCTAAATGCACTTATGTATTTATAGACTTATTAAATTTAAAATAGGACCTTATTGTCATGCAAGCTGAAACACAATTGTAAAAAGAGCTAACAAAGGAGGACCAAAATCTTGAGGGGACACAAAATAAGGGTCAAAAGGCCCACCCCCATGAAGGCAACCAAAACTATAGTGGTATTTTTATTGCAAACCATAATTATATTGCTATGTTTTGAGAAAAAACCCAACATTATTGTTTAGTCCAAAATCTTGTTCTCTCAAGTACATATATTGAGCTATATGTAATGAACAATCTTGGGGAACAATAAGGAAATTTCATCATCTCATTTTAGGATTTCTTTTGAGAAAATCTAGGGCATGAGTTGTAGGTATTGGGATTCATTGAATAACATGCTTAGAATAGATCTCCAAGAGATGTAGTGTTACCACTAGAGGCACAATTCCTATTTTCTCACTAGTTCATAACTCCTTTACCACTAATGAGACTACTTGATCACTACCTTACTTCACTTCATAGTTTTTAAATTGAAGGGAAGGGTCACTTGATAATAATAAATATTAAAAAAAGAAAGAGGGATAGAGTAAGGTAGAAAGTAGTCTCTTTGAATAAAGGATAACACAAATGCTTTAAGGAACCGAAAACATTCTTAGGTATAGTTATACCATTATATGTTAAGTTTCATGAAGGTTTGGGCTCCAGTAACACATGAAAAGAGTCAAAGGAGAAGGGTAAATTCTTGTTTAAAGGATAGTTTTTATGAACAAATGCATACAAACATGTAGTTAATTACTCACAGGTATTCACATGTTACAAATAAAGTGAAAATAATCATAGAAATTAACTATAATAACAAAAAAATTATCCTAATTAATGCATATACTTTGTAGAAAGGCATATATTATAGTTTCATAGCATTAGTGTTTATCCATTAAATTAAAAAGAGTGTGGAAGACATCCATATAAATTAGACACATTTGAACAAGATAAAAATGAATTAGAACTAATCTAAAATTATTTGTTTACAATATATTCAACCCCTAAAAAATAATACATAGTAGTATATATAGGAAATATATTATACCCACCAATTAGTATCACAAGGTCTCATCCTTGGTCATCACGGCCTGAAATGGTTATAATAGAATTATATCAAAATATTCCCCATCCCAAAATAAGTAAAACAAACTTTTCAGGGCTCACTAGGAGATAATCAAGAAGAAGCTAAAGGTGAGACACTTCTCAATTACTTTGGTAGACCCTATTAAGCTACCAATGATTAATCAAAGAGGCTAGACTCATGATTGAGCTTCTGTAAGTTGATATGTGGCTCCTAAAAGAGCACTTCCACTTGAGTTATAAGTCCCTCATGAACCTTAAGTGGGGCCTCAAAAGATACTTTCACCTCCTAACTATGATTTATGCTCACTATAGAATATCCTTGGATCATACCTTATTGGCCTTAGCCATATTACTCTTCATGATTTGATTAAAGTGTGTCAAGTAGACTCCAATCTAATCCCTTTATAGTAGAGTACCATTAGGGTGAAAGATCACTGATATGTTGACCTCCTTGAAGTAAGGATTTGACCCTTACTTTTCTCTAGTGGATCAATGATTCTTTGGGTAGTGTTCAACCAATATTTAATGGGCATCCTCATGGTTCCTACTAAGGTTTGATATTTATTGAAATCCAGGAGGGGCATTATTTTTAACTCTAGGAACATCCCTTTGTTAATAAAAACCACCAACTTCTTATAATTATAATCCATTCTGATGATCCTCTCCTATTATGCATGCATCCTTTAGAGGAGTTTATTTCTCTTATAAATGGATTGGGTCACTTCTTTAAAGATGGTGAATAACTAGGTGAGGGCAGCCTTCACCTTGCCAATTAAACCTATAGGGAAAGAGATTTTCACTTGAAACTCCAACATTATCACTTACTCCTTCATGTCCTCAATCAGCTTCTCTGAGAGGTCATTAGTGATAGGAAGCACTTATAAAGGATTTTATAGGACTTTCTCTTCCCCCTTGTATTCATTACTTTAATGAGAGATAACAAGTGTTACTCAGTCCTCCATATGACTAGGTCACCTTAATGAGTGAAAGTCTAAGGACTCTCTTCATACTCTCAGAATCCCTATCAAATTTCCACTAAATGTCTAAGTCCCCATGATAAACCATCTTTGGTTTGAGTTCACTTAAAGATTAAATGGGTCTGGTCCATCATTTCTTAGTTATAGTTCCTAGGGTGGTGGCAGGTGGAACAAGAGGGGTGGATGAAGCTGAAGTGGAAGGTGGAAAAAAAGATGGAGGCAAGAGTGGAGGAGGTACATGAAATGAGATGGAATATGGAGAGGGAAATGGAAATAAGGATGGAAGGGGTGACATGGGGCTAAGTAAGGAACCAAAAATGATGAGGCTTGGGGGAACATGTGGGATTGTTATTTTTTTGGGGTCATAGAGACCTGAAGACTAATATAACTTGGAAGATGGTATTTAGGATGAACAAGGAAATTATTTGGTTATAACCAATTCCTTAGGGGCATGGGTTGATGGCTAGGGGAGTCTAGGAGGTGGTTATTATGTTGTGAGAGATGGCATGGGTTAGTTAGGGGAAATTATCTTCTGCTTCATCTTCAACCTCTTGCTTAGGTTTATTTATGTTGAGGGCACAGAGGTAGAAGCTATAAAAAAAATTTCAGCTAGAGATCACAAATGATAAATGGATAATATCAGGCTCAATGATGTATTAGGAGTAGTGGGATATATGAAAATAATATCACTATAAGTAATAATAACCATTGGGACCATTGACATGTTTAGAGAGATCATTGACATAGTGGAAATTGAACTTGTTGAGGTTGGTAAGAACATAAGAGCACTAGGCATATGAGATATTTAGAGAGTTGATCTGACCTATACAATTCAATAAAGAGTCATGAAGGGTGTATACCATGATATTGGGGTGGAATATGGTGAAAAATGGGGTACAAGATGGACCAAGGGAATTTGGGGACTTGGGACACTGAGCAAGGTCATAGTCAAAGGAAGAAAAGGGAATTAGGCACTTAGGATCATCTGAATAGGAGGAGACATAGGAGGGGTAGGCCATATTTGTATTTATAAACCTATGGGAGATACTAATGATATATTTTGGGTGCTAATAATTAGGGTGGATTCTCCTAGGGTAGACATGAACTCATCCCTAGTCAGATTGAACTCAAAGCTGTTATCAAAATGAAAGGCATGAGATACCTAAACTTATTTTACCTAAGGAGATGGAATATGAGTATAAGGTAGAAATTATTATGGAATGGTAGTTTTTAGGAATCCATATATAATTCATATATAAATCCACCTTGTAGTCCCTATCACATTTATGGTTGAATACATGGTCTCTTATTATGGAGGGGTTGGTCTCTCCTTAAGAACTAGTTGGGTAGGAAATTGAGAATTTAAGTGGATATAAGCCTCAATATTTGTAACCACATATACATAATCTCAAGGGTTAAGGTGGAAATAATAATTAGGGTATGCCTCATGGTGGTAGGTGATTTTGATCTTTACTTGATTCTTCATCAAATGAGTTTCTAAGGTGTCATTGAGATCCCATTACCTATTTATACCTTCCCTAGCTTGTAAGGTTCCATGTGTTGAGACATATCTTGTAGTGTGGGGATGTTATTCTACTCATGGTGTCCTATGATCATGGGTAATGGTGGATAGGGCTTATGTTTCTAGATAGGATAGTGGCCATCCATACCATGAATGAGTTGGTACTTGATCTCCTACTCTACGAGGTGGTCTGGGATCTATATGGTAACAACAAAGGGTTCCCTTGAATGCCTTCTAATTATATTATTGTGATATCCTAATATTACTATAAATTTATAAAGGAATGTAATGAATCTTGGATCTCTTACAAAAGTCTCAACATGTGTTTTTCATTTATTTCACGATACACGATTGGGTAGAAATACTTGCATATGTCATGAATGTTATCTCAAAAGTGGTGTATGTAGAGATTATAGAACACCACATGTACCAAAAATACTATTGATACCCATTGAGGTAATTATGAGTAATTAAAATCTAAGGTGGAATAGAAGGCATCAACTATATATGACATAATATATAAATTGTCACCTATGCAAGCCCTATTCACTTGTCTAGTGAGGTTAAACATGATGAGACTAACCAAGTCTGGAATCTCATTCCCCATAAATATTACACTAATAATGGGAACCCATTAGGTATTGATGTTTATAATATTACTCACCCTATACAAGTAATTGAACAAGATCATTCTTTTATGCACACCTTCTCAAAAGGTCTTGATTGTATAGGAATCACGATCCTCTTTATTGACCCAATAATACATGTCCTCTATATAATACCTAAGGACACCATATATGTTGAAAGTATGTATCTAATAATTCATGAAATCATTATCATAGGTCATGGTGTAGTCTAAGAACTTATAATACTACTTAAATACAAGCCTAGATATGTCCTTTAATTTTGAACCCGGTTATGGGTGACCTCATGATATCCTAATTATAGTTGGAAGAGAGTAATAGGTTGTGAAATATGTCAGCATAAGGGAATAACTCAGGTTTTTCCATGGATACATGGAGTCTTAATACTCTGATGGTGCTGATCTCATTTACATATTCAATCTCATTATCATTAGCCTCATCGTCTGAGCTCAACTTTTGAATATTCTTAATTTCCTTGAATACCTCATTATAGTGTTTGAATCAAGTTATGCCCTATAGTAAGGTAATGTCTTTGTACTCTAATTCTAGTCTAGGATTTGAGGATGAGTCTACCATTATCAAACTATGTGAGCTTAATGCATATAATACTTTTAGACTAGGGAAACCTTATGAGCACTAGGGTGATTTTAATTCAAAGGGGTCAAAATGACTTGAGTGCATAGAAAATAGATAACGGTAAGGTTGATCATTGAGACCTTATATAACTCATAATTAAATTCTATAGTAATGGATTTGGTGATCTCGCATCATGTGAATTGAGCTATGAGTTGATGGCATGAGTATGAATTATATATTTCAAAATTTGGCATTAATTTGATATTTTAAAAAATAACCACCATTGATATCTAATTGATGGTGATGGGACTCCTCAATCCATTAGATCATGATCTTTCCCTATTATAATTAATAAATATAAAGAGTGTGGGGAGCACATGCCCTTCTATCCCTTATGGTATTATGAATAGATTTAGATCTGTCCACATGTCAAGATATGGTTGATGGGATTTATGAGTGTTATGTCACTTAGATGAAGTGAGTATCCCTATGCCTTGATAGATTTATGTACTTGATTAGTAACTTGTAAGGTTTTTAATCCACTCTAACCTTTCCATAACATTTATGGACCTCCTACCACTTTAGTGTATGGCGGGACACATGGAACTTCCTCATTAGTTTTAGGATATGACAGATCTAACACCTTTGAGGTGTGGGATGTCTTAGGGCACTGACAAGTCTGGCACTGCAAGAGTGTAAAAAAACACATAATACCTCCTTATTGGTTCTGAGATATGACAAATCTTATGCCTCTAATGTGTGGGAAATATTATGGATTTGACAAGTTTGAAACTATGGGAGTATTAGGAGACTTGTATCACCTCATCATTGGTTCTAGGATTTGATAGCTCTAACACCTCTGACATGCAAGACCTCCTAAGGATATGACACATCTGTCACTACAAGAATTTTAGGGACATGTGGCATCTTCTCATTGGTTCTAATATATGACATCTATAATGCCTCTAGTGTGTTGGACCTCTCAAGGCTCTAACAAGTCTATCACCATAGAAGTGTTAGGAGACACATGGTGTATATGAAGGAAAATGTGGTCAACCTATTAATCAATCCTAGCTTAGAGAAGATAAATCCTACTTACACTTCCATTTTTTGATACATTTAAACATTTAGTGTCATGACTAAGATGGATCTACTAGACCTAATCAAGGGGTTTCTTCTCATAATAACATCCCTATAGAGGGTTCCAAATCCCCTAGTCAAGAAACATCATGCAATAACCCTAGCTAGGTCTTATGTTTTCATATTCACTAAGTACATGCAAAGTAAATTAAAATCTAATGTAGTGCTCACCAAATCTTGTGGCATAAAATGAGAGTGATAAACATGCATATGGTAATTATAATTAAGCTATGTATATATATATATATATATATATATATATATATATATATATATATATATATATATATATATATATATATATATATATATATATAACTCTAATACATGGAGAGATAAATACATTCAAAATCCATTACTTATGTCACTTCTATCTATTAAAATAGAGGAGTAAAGTTAGAGATACTTACCTTAAAGATGAACATATTGAGACTTAATCTCTCCCTTGGAAAAAGATGATTCACAATAGGTTGTTTATTTTTGAAGAAGCTAAATTCAAGGACATCCTAAGTAATCTCAAGATTTCATAAGACAAAGTTCTTCCCTCCAAGTGTAAAACCCCAAGCAAATAAATCCTCAAGTAAAATGGTCAAAGAGAAATTTATAAAGAAGTGTAAATGAATGAATGACTCTTGTATCTCTTTATGAAATGATGAAATTAATGTGTATATATATATCTAGATTTAACCCTAAACCTTTTTAAAACTTTATCCAATAGGGTTGGCCTAATTCAACCTTGTATCGTTAATTTGTAAAATCAAGTTAGGTCTTGGACTATGTCAGCCATTATTTGGTAAATGTCAAAAAGGGTTTTAGGCTTAGGTAAGGGCTGAATAAGGTGGTGAATTGATTAGAAGATTTTGTAAGAGATGTGTTAAATCTTAGGGAAGTGTATAATAAATCGTTGTGTAGATATCAAATGGTGGTATAGGGGATAATAATGTTGTGAAGCACTAATGGTCTACCCACCCCTTTCTTGGTGCACCTTTTAAGGTGTGAAATTAGAGAGATTGATACTCAACAAGTTCCTTCTAGAGATAAAGCATCAACAATTGATAAATATTGAAAATATCATGTGTATACATATGCCCCACTTGAATCTCATCACATGTTACTCAGGTACAACATGGGATGGTGCTTCGATAAAATAACATAGTAACACATAACATTGAAGCTAAATAAATTACAGTATTTTAAAGAATAAAATAACTGAAAGGAAATGACTATAATGAAATAACTAAAAATAAAATTAATTTATGCATACCTTGACTTACCTTTATCTTTGGATGGTTGTCTACTATGTTTTTAGTTTTGATCATGGAGGGCACAAAGATTGCTTTGGAAAAACCCAAAGATACAAAACTAAAGAGAAATAATAAACAAATGCAATAAAGCTAAGATAAATAAAATGTGTAGGCATGATGTACTTGGAAATTTGGTAAGCTAGAGCGATAAATACTAAGTTAGGACCAAATAACCAACCCAAATTTTTAGAGTAAATCGGGTAACTAAAAATCCAAGGCTACTAAATGACCAAAAAACTCAAATAAGTAATTCTTAAGTAAGAAAGACAAACAAACTAAATCAAATGAAGGATACAAGTAAAAATGGTAATCAAACATCAATGTTAAAATAGTAACAATCCTTAATTAAATAAAGATGATCAAGCAATGGTAAAACAACATTGATGAGTGAGTGGTAAGAATCCTTACTCAATCATCAATGAAAAAGTGCATGAAAAAGGAAAACAACATTGGTGAGTGAGAAGTAACAATCTAACCTCACTCAATAATGAAAATAAAAATGGACATAGTTGTCTAAAAATAGAAAAATA
Organism: Torreya grandis; assembly: GCA_037957365.1. Taxonomy (NCBI): domain Eukaryota; kingdom Viridiplantae; phylum Streptophyta; class Pinopsida; order Cupressales; family Taxaceae; genus Torreya; species Torreya grandis. Next base: position 2,973,309 of record JARHVA010000120.1, on the reverse strand, counting down.
TAACAAAATATAGAAATAGATGCAGTTGTTCAAAAAAAGAGGTACAATAATGGAAAATTTGCAAATAAGCCAAGGTAATTCTATAAATGTAAAATAATGGTTTAATGAAAGTAATCCATAGTCATTCAAGCACATTTTTTTGTTATAAAGATAGATAAAACTGAAACAAAGTAGTGTTAGCATATTTTTAAGATGTGAAGAAGAGAGAATATGGAAGTGGGAAAATAGATTTGGAATCAGACTTGCCTACCAATGGGGGAAATGAAATGGGTGGTGGGAAAATAGAGGAAAACTCAAGGTAGAGAAACTCTTTATTGAAGTCAAGACACTTAGATTAGGTTTGTCAAAATAAGAGGACTTTATACATTAATGACTCTGAAGAAATTTTCCTAACCAAAAATCTTGGGTCACCACATTAAGTATGAATAAGTATGAATATCATATCATGAAGGCTATATGCATGAAAATTAAAATGGACCTACCTTCCTGAAACATATTCCCCATTCCTTAGGACCCCTTACAAATCCATCGATCTACTATGAAGATTAGATTCTTACATTAGCAAGTTGGTAGCATTAATAGATGTTTTTGAATTATCTTATCATAATATACTAGCCTACCATACGCAAATGGACCTCAACTCTATCATGAGGCCAACTATGGAGATTGAGATCTGATTGGAGATGTGGAGTTTGAGATTTGATTGGAGATAGGTGATATGAATCACATATTTTGGTGTGATTTTGACTTTTAACTTTGTATGTTTCCTTTTGCTTAAATGATTTGGATTTTAAATTTTGATGTATTTTTTTATTCCTCATCCCTATGTATTCTGGGAACCAAACATGGATGCTAAAAATTACTATCATTTAAAAACTTGGGACTTGGTTGCTAAGAAAAAGAACTTAGAGATCATGGTGTCTAAGAGTCTTATTTATTCATGTGAAATAAAAGTGTTATATTTATTTTTACCTTATTTTATCCAACATGGAATGAAAGTAAAATAAGTCAAGGGAAATTAATGTGAAACAATTTAAATTACTTCAAATTGTAAAAAATGTGATAAAGGTGAAAAAGTGATGTAGGAGCATCAAGCAAAAGTTGATCTTTCTATGTTTTTATCAATGAGATGTCAAGTTGGTCAAGTTGGAGTGTAAGTGTGTGTCAAGAGACATTCCTAGGTACATGTTATGTATTTTAGGTCATTATAAGTCTCTAGGAGTCATAGGTGTTATGTGGTCTTTAGAACTTTTCCCTCCAAAACTAGAATTCAAATATTGTAAAAGAGAATAAGAGGGTCATTTTGTATGTTTTGGAATGTTTAGGTGAATAATTTGTTTTAGGAGGTTATTTAATTCATGATTAAGGATTTTAAACACATTTCCATGTTTAGTATATTGAAAAGGTCATTTTGAGTCAATACAAGATTACTCTTGTACATAAGAGTTATGATAATTAAGATTGTGCAACTAACCTATGATCCTATGTTGAAAAGGAAAAAGAAGAGTCATTTTGAAGGTTGAGAGGTCAGAAAGGATGAAAGAGAGGTTGGAGAAACTCTAAAAAATAATATCCTGGATCAAGATCAAGAAACTTTGTAAGCCTCTCAAGAAGCTAATGGAATCCTTAATGGACAGATTTGTAAACAAGAAAGAATATAATGAAAATAGATAGGAAAAGTTTTGTATACTTATTATCTTTGAATTTTATTGATTTTTTGTACATTAATTTATATTATGATAGGTACTTATGACCATGAATAGGTGGATATATGTCTTGTGTTATAGGTTAGATAAGTTTTTAGGTTAAGCCATTGGACTAATGATCACAATCAAAAGAATAGTATATATAATATTTTTAAGAGCCAATAAACAAGACATTATCATTGTATAAGGTAGAGTTAAGTTTCATGGAATCTTGGATATCCTAATAATATTTTCAAGGTGATTGGTAATGCAAGAAAAAAAAATTGGTTCTCTAACCCTTGTTCACAGGTTTGGAAGATAAGGTATGCAAGATTTAGTGTTCAAAGAGACAAGTATTAGATATGTTAAAAGGATGATGTTTAGTTGGTGATTATAGGAATGGTGACTAAGATTATAGTAATATATCGAGGTGTAAAAATCTGGTTAAGAGGAAAATAACTTGGTTATGAAGTCTATAACCCTACTCTCATGACATAAAACCTTGCATATATAGTAAAGTAACATTGTAGACAATTTGTTAGAAAATTAAGTTGGAAAATGGTAAGGAGAGTAGTTATAAAAGAGGAGGAAGGTCTTAGATATTATAAAAGAGAGTTTTGAACATGAATCTGAATATAATTAGGGTCATCAACCTTGGAACCCTATTTGTAGTCATTAAGAACCCTATCTAAGAAGACTGTGAAGGATGCATGTGACTGATAAAATAAATGTGAAATGAATTAAATGTATTATAATCATAAATAAAGGTAAATTCAAGATATTATAATGTAATTATCCAAAAAAAAACTTATTTTTAAGGTAATCACTATATAGATCCCTATGGCCTGTGAAATTTTTATTGCTATAGGATTGTGTGTGCTATTTTAGAAAGGGAAAGGTACACACACACACACACATATATACATATACATATATATATATATATATATATATATATATATATATATATATATATATATATATATATATATATATATATATATATATGTATGTATGTATGTATATATATATGTATATACACACACACATATACATACATACATACATACACACACACACACACACACACACACACACACACACACACACACACACACACACACACACACACACACACACACACACACACACACACACACACACACATAGTTTTTTATTAGATTTATAAGGTGTTTATATGTGTTTAAATATGTAAAAAATCTTATAGAATCTATTCTTGGCATTGGGATAAAGTTTAATGTTTATAACCCCTTGACAGTCCTAAGAAACATTCTTTCCCTTGTACATTCAAACATAAATTGGATTATAAGCATAAAAAATGCTCAATAAAAGGACTAATATATATTTAAAATGTTATAAGGGACTAATATATAACTTTTAAATCTGATTTGAGTGTTTGAATCATTCTCTAACTCAAGATATGGCATTTCATAGGCTCTTAGCTTGTGTGCAAGGCCTAAAACCCTAAAACTAGGATTTGGTGAGTATAAACAATTTGCACCTTCCAAATTAGACCAAATTTTGTAATATTTCATAATATAATATTCTCTCATAGATTAATATGGTTTTTAATTAATAGCATATGGTTGTGTATGGTTTTCAAGACTGTGTTCTATCACTAGGTTTAGGAAGGGCTTAGTAGAGTAAGACCAATGAAGAAAGATAAAATTTGTCTAAAAAACAAGTATAATAAATGAATTATTGAGATATATAATCTAAATGGGTGTCCAAATATATCTTTATTTTGACTTGGTTGTTCATACAATCACCATACCTAGAAGGTTTATCAATTCAGAGGGCTAATTGAAGGGTGCATTAAAGAAGGAAGCACCTCATGTCTTAGGAGTTGTGTGTAAAGGGAGATATATGAATTTTAGGGTCCAAAAGGATACTATAAAATGTGACCAGTCTCTAGAGAAGAGTTTTCAATTATTCCCAATGAGGAGAAATGTTAAAGAAAAGGCTACAAGCTTATATGAGGAACAAGTAAGGTTGTTTGTAGGATTAAGAAGGAAGGTGGATTCTAGAGGTTGAGAACATCAAAGAAGATGGAATATGATGATGTAATTCCATCCAATAAAAAATAAAGGACTATTGAAACTTATGATAATAATTTTTACTTGAAGGCTTAATTAAGTTACTTAGAGCTAATGTAAGTCTAGGGAGAAGTTAGTAAGGAATTGAGGAACATTTTGTGAGTAAGAATAATGATATGAGGTAGAGACATAATGTTATTGTAAATTGAAATATTTCATAGTATCAAAACCACCTCAAATATTATATTCCATTTAAAATAAGGTAACAAGCACAGTGATTTTGAGAGGGTGTAACTAGTTTAACAAGGACAATCTAGATCAATCCATCAAATGTACATGACCAATTGATTTTGCTAGTAGATAAGAATGTAAATGATGACTTCTCCTAGTTTTTATTCATAAAAAATGGATACAATGATAGGTAAGTATGATTCTTTATCATAAGAATGTATGTGAGTGTAGGGAAACATGTTAATATAGTTTGTTGTACAAATTTATTTATAAAAGAAATAAAAATCAAAGCTAAAAAATATGGGATCATAGAATTGTAACCATTTATTAACATTATACAAAAGGAACACTTGGTGTAAAAAATAGGGTTTTGGAATAAATTTTGATTTTATGAGGCTAACCTAGTCTTATCCATGGTCTTACACTGCAACTCATAAAAGGGAAACCCTAGAGGGTGAAATAAAGGCGAAAGATGGTATTTAAGAGGAAGGCCTAGTAATATTCATGGTCTTACACTACAACTCACAAAATAAAAACCTAAGAGGGTGGAAAAATCATGAGAAAACAAAATGGTATAAATTAGTATTTGTGAGGAGGATCTGGTCTTACACTACAATTCATAAAAGAGAAACCCAAGAGGGTGCAAAAATCATGTGAAATAATAAAAAAGTTGATATGATAAATCAATATATGAAGGCAAAAGGAATTCATGATGAAAATTGAGTTAATACACGGTATTATAATGAAACTCATGAGAAAAAGAAACCAAAGGACTAAGGGAAGGACCTAAGGTTTGTGAGAAGAGAAGCGGATGCAAAGGGTGAGACTCGTGTATAAATCCTACAAAAAGTGTTAGTGGGATGACACATAAAAATATGATAAGAAGGTAAATATCTAAGAAAAATATTTCTTCAAGAATTTCACATTGGTGGGCTCTTTAAAAACATAGCCTTTATTAGTTTGGAGGCAATAGGTGCTAGAACCAGGAATTTATTTCACTAAATAAGGCCCCCACCATTTTAAGGCATATTTGCCTTCCTTATCATAGATATAGACTAATTTAAGGACTAGATCACCAACATTGAAAGTGCATACTTTAACCTTTTTGTTATGTTGCTTGGTGATATGAACCTTATATTGGTGATTATGTTGTAGAGTGGCTAGATGGTATTTATCAAGAAGATCAAGGTCATAAAGGAAAGCTTCACATAGATCTTCATTGGGAATGATACTATGAAGATATATATGTAAGGAAGGAAACTCAACTTCTAATGGTAGGATATACTCAAAATCATAGACTATCGAGAATAGTTTTGCCCCAGTGGTAGTACGTATACTAGTACAATAGGCCCAAAGTGTGGGATATAATTGAAGATGCTAATCTGTACAAGTTTCATGGATGGTATTTTGAAGGATTTTATTGAGAATTTTATTATTGGCCTTAGCTTGTCCATTTCATTATGGATGATAAGGCGTGGAAAATTTATGGGATATTTTGCATATAGTGGATAGCTACTTCATGTCCTTGTTCTTCAAATTGTTTCCATTATTAGAAAAGATAGTATGGGGAATGCCAAAATAATAAATAATTTGGTGAAGGATAAATTTGGAAATAGTGGTTCCAATGACATTGACAAAAGGCATGGCTTCTACCCATTTGGTTAAATATTCAGTTGCCATGATGATAAAAACATGCCCATATTATGACCAAGGTAGTTTGTTGATGAGATATAATCTTCACATGGAAAATGGCCAAGGAGATTCCATAAATTGGAGCTCAACTAGTGGTGAATGGATTATATCATTATGGAGTTGGCAAGGACTTAAATTTTTAGTGAAATCAATAACATAATTTTTTTGAGTAGGCCAAAAGTATCCCATGCGTAAGAATTTGCATGTTGTAGCATGTCTACTATAGTGACCACCACAAATTCTCCCATGTTCTTGTTAAAGGAAAGGAGGGACTTGTTATTTCCTTGCACATTGAAGCAGGATACCCTAACATTATGATAATAAAGGGTATTTTATTGAAAGACATATTTAAAATCTTGTTTATGAATTTTATTCTTTTTACAAGAATCCATGTATGGAAGATAAGTTTGATGTTTGAGGAATTGGATAATGTTTTTATAACATGGGCTTTATCAAATAGTGATAATGTTAATGTGATAGATAAGTGAATTTTGTGGTTGGATAGAAGACTAGGGCCTTCTTATTTGAATAAGAAATTGAGAATCACTAATAACATGATGTGGATGAAATAAGGATGTTGAAGAAGCAAGAGAGTCAGTAATAGAGTTTTGATCTCTTGGAATAGGCTCAATGGTAAAAGAGGCAAACCGGTAATGACTTACCCTTTGAAATTTTTTTGAGTTATGATGCGAAGGTAAAATTCCATTAAAAAAACCATCCGCTTGCCAATTATATTTGTAGGTAAAAAATGCTTTGGATAAAAAGTGACAAAGTGGGTCGGAATGAATGATGACATAGGTTATTTGATAGATTATGTAGAGACGAAGATTTTTAGAAGTGAAATAGATATCGAGGTAATTACGTTATACTTTGGTATAATTTTTTTTGTAATCGAAGAGGCCTTGAATAATATAATAAATAACATACTCTTTTTCACTATCATATTGTTGGGCAAGCATTACCCCAATTGATACAGGAGTAGAAGTGTAAAAAATTAAAGGATGATCATTAAAAGGTGGTTGAAGGGTAGGTAGATGGAACAATGATTATTTCATGATGTAAAATGCATTATGAAAATGATCATTCCATTCTAAAGCATTACCTTTTTTAACAAGGGAATTAACAGAGTATATGAGATAAGCCTCTTCGAGAATGAATTGTCAAATTGCCCCAAGCTTGCTGAGGTAAGTATGAATGTCTGTAATGGAATGAGGAATAGGCATGTTGAATATAACATTGATTTTAGAGGGATCAAAATTAATACCATGAAGAGAGACTAAAAACCCTAGAAATTTACTAGTTGTAACACCAAAGACACATTTTTAGGGATTGTGTCTAACTTTATACTTGATGAGTTGATCAAAGATGATGGATAGATTAGAAAGATGGGTTTTGAAACTTTTGGATTTAGTAATGAGATCATCCACATAGGTTTTCACAATATTATGTATAATATCATTAAAAATATGATAGATAGCCCGTTCATATGTATATTTGGATTTTTTAAGGCCAAAGGGCATCTTAACATAGAAATAGGTGCCCCATTCTGTAGTGAATGTTGTGTCGTATTGGTCTTGGGGGGCTATGTGCATTTTATTGTAACTTGAAAAACCATATACATGAGGGACAAAATTTTGTATCCAGTAGTGGAATCTATGATGGCATATATTGAAGGTAATTTAAAATTAGCTTTCGAATAAGTGAGGTTGAGATTTTAGAAGTCGATGCAGATATAAATAACCATGGTAATGTTTTTGTAAATGGGAATAATATTTGACACCCATTTAGAATAGTCCACTAGTTTAATAAACTTGGCATCTAATACTTTGATAATTTATTTATAGCATAAGGTAAAAACTTTGGGGGAAATTTTCTATTTTTTTTGCCAAATGGGTTTGGTTTCAGGGTATGTGATTATGTTGTGCACAATGATACTAGGATCGATACCATGCATGTCTTCATATGACCAAGATAAATTCTAATGATATTTATCAAATAATAGACTAAAATTATCATGCTCAATCGATGAGTGATCGATAAATTATTATAGGTCGATGACATAAGGGTGTGCCATATTCTATTCTCATGGTTTCATCAATAAGCATTATTGGATATTTGATCCAAGTGTGTTTATTTATTATGTTGCTTAAATTAAAATAATAATGTTCAGGGCATACATCACTTTATGTGACACCCCCATAGTTAGTATAGTTAATATTTAATAAATGATGAGTTAGTTAGTGTTTGGGGGGTTCAACACATTAGGTAATTACCCTCGATAACTTACCTGAATGCCTCTTAAAAGACATTCATTGTACAAAAATAAATAAGTGAGACTCTTGAATGAATATATTAATATATTTTATGTGAAGTAAAATATTCATGATGTAGTTTTCTATTATTTCTCCATTTATCTGAGCCATCAATGGTATCAGAGCCATGTATTAAAGGAGGAAACCATGGATTTGAAGGGAAGGATAGAGACACCTATAAGGTAGAACGGTGGTTGCTAATTTTGAAAAATAAAACCTTCAGATGATAACATTTATTTTATACCATTGAGTTTTTTTAATCATTTAAAATCTATAATTGAAAGTGGAAGGAGGAGAGAAGACACCATTTCTTGAGTAAATTTTATTTTTGATTCCCTAAGAGAGAGGAAGATGAAGGGGGTGCTTGAGTTTGTTTATAGAGGGATCATTTGATATCTATCTTTTATGACATCATCATGGCCACTGTTAAAATTGGCATAAAAGTTAATGTGTGGAGATAAGACTACCAGAAATTGAAAAAGAAGCATGAAAATTATTTTGAATTACTTGGACATCTCACAAGTCTGTGTAGCAGTCCCATATGTTAAAAACTCTTAGGCATGAAATGAAGAAGCAAAGCACTAGTAAAATGATCTTTGTATGAATTCTATGTAATAATTCATTATTTACATCATTAATGAAATTGCTTTTATTAATTTGAATGGTCTTTAAAAAGGGATATTAAATTGTTGCCTATCAAAACCTAAAAGGAATGGCATTGCTCAAGGAAGGGCGAAGTGGAGTGAGATAATAGAGCATTATGGTGATCAGTGGTATCTACAGTATGAAGCATGATTTTATGGCATGCAACCAAAAAAAAAAACAAAAAAAACATCCTTTAAAACCTAAATAAGCTTTCATTTATTTTTTTGATTTATTATTTAGTGTGGGTCCCTCCAATGCAAACATAAATGTATTGAAAGCTTTTGTTTTTACATGCCCAAATTTTAGCAAGTGAATTAATTTCACTTGTAATTTAATTTTTTTTATTTTTCCAAACCAAAAAATATAGTTCCAATAAGTTACTTTGAAAATAAACTTTCAAATTGATTATAATGAAGTTGGTACACAAGGTTTTACTGAGTTACTTCCATAACAAGATGTTGGGAGTTCAATTCCTTAAAAAGCACTTTTTTGGTCAAAATTATTTTGAATTTGATTTTTGGGAATATTTGTTTTTTAAAAGGATAATATTCTATTTGCTAAAAGAACATGTAAAGAGAATCAACAATATAAGGGTGTATTTTCAAAATTTTGAGATAATTTTTTACCTAGCCACTCTTTTCATGTAAAGGTGGATGTGTGACTAGGCGATTCATAGGTTTTCAAACATTCCAAACACAATGGGATAGTTTATTACGTGATTTAATTCTTCCTTATATGCCTTTTATAATAAATGTATTGAAATTGATGGATAAAAGTGCATTTTCTATTGAATCTTACACAGTTGAAATGAAAATTTTCATAATATCACTTTATGCTTGTGCTCTCGGACACAATACCAACATGTCCTAGGATCCTTTTTATTGACACAATCTAAGTGAAAAATAGAGGATGGAAGATCCACCGAGGTTAGAAGACTATTCCTTTCTCCAGTTCTCTATTCACTCAGAGTATGGGTTCACTGTTGGGATAACAATTTTTGGTTTGTGTACTTTACTTTTAGTTTTGATTTTATTTTAGTGCATTGATATGATTACTAAGGAGTAGATAGAGTAGTTTGATTTTTTTTATGCTACACAGCTTCTCACCTCTCACTTGATGGGGGGAATATATTACATAGTGGCCTTCAGTCAATTATTGGTAGTTATACAAGTCAACATTAGATTTGCTAGTATTTTGAGTGTTGAGGAAAGGCATGTATGTGATGTTGGTAATTTTTGGGTATCTAAGAGATGTGTGATAAAAATTACTAGAGGATCACTTGGATGGGTTTTTATGTGAGACCTTATGTGGGTCGATATAGTTGGATAAGATTTGATCATGTTTTACTATAGTATAATATGATGATCATAGAGGATGAGCAGGCCTTGATCATGGTCAACAACCTTTTACGCCACAACTCATTAGGTAGGCTTATTTATGGAGAAACATCAATTTTAATCAGTACCACGATGTACATTGTGCTATTTTTTAGATGTAATATAGATTCGTTGATGAATTCATAGTCATATCTCTATATCTTCATCATCTATACCCCTTTGGATCAAGGCGGGGTTTGTTGGATATTTGATCCAAGTGTGTTTATTTATTATATTTATTAAATTAAAATAATAATATGTAGGGCATGCATCACTTTATGTAACACCCCCATAGTTAGTATTTAATAAATGATGATTTAGTTAGTTAGTGTTTGGGTGGTTCAACTCATTGGGTAGTTACCCTTAGTAACTCACCTAAATACCTCTTAAAAGGAATTCATTTTACAAAAATAAATGAGACTCTCAAATGAGTAAATTAATATATTTTATGTGAATTACAATATTCATGATGTAGTTTTTTATTATTTCTTTATTTATCTAGGCCATCAAACATAGAATTTATGTCTTGAAAATGATATGGTGCATTGGGAAGAAAGGAAATGGGATTGGTTTTGAGATTGATGATATATACACAAATTATTTTCAACTTTTATCAATTACTAATGCTTTCTCTCTTATAGGAACCCATCAAATCTCAATCTCTCTAAGTGCACACCTTAGGGGGTGCACCAAGAAAATGGTGGGAAGACCTTTTATGCTTCTTCAGATTGTTGTCCATTTACTACCACTTATCAATAATCCAACCATATCTTAAAAATATTTCCCTAAGGTTTTCCTCCTCTTTTATACCCTCCTCTAGTCAGTTTCTACCTTTATTAGCCTTTCCCTAGCTTAAACTCATTTTTGATAGTTTACAATACAATGTTGGCTCCATAAAACCTATACTCTAATTGAAAAAAATCATTTATGGTATAGGTTTGCCCTTGGCCAACCTACACCAAGACTTAATTTGATTTTGTTAATAACTATACAGAGTTGATTGGGCCAATCATGTTAGATAAACTTTCAGAAAGGACTAGGGTTAGATTAAGCTATATATACACACTCATTTTAACATTTAAGAGAAAAAGAGAAGAAGAAGAGATATATAGTTTGAATCTACTTATCCACCATTAAAATTGAGAAGCATAGCCTAAGATTTCATATTTTATTTGGAGATATGGATATTGTATTTTGGATGCATAGATAGGTTGTGTAGCCTAGAGCTGATTTATCCTTGACATCCTTACATACCACAACCTATTGCAAAGTTCCTTGACCAAGGGAGAGATTAAGGATCAGAGGGTTCATATTCAAGGGTACATCTTCCTAATTTTATTCATCCTTTATAAGAGTAGATAGATATGTATTTGTACTTCTCTCCCATACATTAATATTCTATATACATTTATGTGAATATATGTCTTCTATGCATGTTTACATTTAGTATTTATTACCCCCACTTTGTGTCACAAGATTTAGTGAGAACTATATTAGATTTTTTACTTTGATTTTGTAATTTTTACATTAGTGAATATAAAAACATAGGAATTAGTTAAGTTTATTTCATAGTTTTGTTTGACTGGAGGATTTAGAACCCTCCCTAGTGATATTATTGTGGTAAGATATCCCTTGTCTAAATCTAGCAAATCCATGTTGATCATGACCTCGAATATCCAATGTATCAACAATCAAAAGTGTAAGTAGGATTTATCTTCTTTGAGATAGGATTGATTTATATATCAATTATATTTCCATTTCTATACATTCTAATGAACCTAATGTGAAACTAACCCTTGTAAGTTTTCATTCATGCCATCATTTTTATCATTTTATTATATATTTTTTATATTTGTAGTATTGTATCGAACCAGTCTGTATAGTTATAACTTTTTGTGTGCAGGTTTAACACATAGTCACTTCAAAATGACTATGTTATTCTATATAGGTCTTCATCAATGGTAATTTATTAGATCAATTAGTTTGACATAGTATTTTTCTTTAGTTTCAGATTAGCATACACTATCAAATAAGTTGAATATATATTCTTATTCTTTTATCAACATATAAGTCAAAAAACACTATCGAATAGGTCAACTCTATTCATTATTTCTTTTTTAGCACGCAAGATTTTGCAAAACTTGGTCAACCCAGTTTACAAACTTTGAAAGCAACAATAAAGCACTACAACATAAAATTTGTAATCTAAATCATCTTCAATCCCACCAAGGTTCCTTTCTCAATTCTTGTTGTCATTTAAGTTCTTCATTTAGTTCTATTTTCCATAAGTTAGTAGTCTTTAAAACTACAACCCTATAGCTAACTATGTCGACCTGATCAACTTAGTTGTGTAGTCTACCTTTTGTCTGAGAGACATAGTCAACCTATTCAAATTTGTTCTTAAAGACCTTGCTTCTGTATAATAGTAGTGACCTAGTCGACTTTACTCTATACTATTTTCATACAGTGTCCCCTAAACCAACTCTATACTATTCTTAATTAAGGAATTAATATTTATTTATGAGTAATTAATTCACATTTCCTTTTCAATTGTTTGCATGCTTAGAGTAACTCACATAGTCTAGATAGGTGTTTTTTTAAATTATGATTTTAGTTACACTATTTTACTCTTTTGCACACACTACCAAACCACTTAACATTCAAAAAGCATTTAAACATTTTTCTTCTCAAGGCCTACCTACTTGGATTTCATCACCAAGGGGAAGCCAACTTGGTTTTCTAATCAAGTATAAATACATGGTTAATGGTATATATTAGCAAAGCACCTGACACCCTTATCACTATGGGATTTTGAAGTGAGATTAGGCCCTAATATCATGCCAGTACCATTGTTAATGTAGATCCCTTTCAACCCAAATTTCCTAAAACTAATCTTAGATTACTTTCTAGTTCCCTATTTCAACTAAATTCCCCATCACATTAAAATAAAACTTTATTATAATTTAATAACACTTAGAGTGACCAATTAGTTAGTATTTACTTTTCAGTTGATTGTTTCCTATTTGGTCATTCTATGTTGTATTATAAAACTTACATTGGCCAACATTGGTGCAAGGTTTGTGATGTGTTCCCCGATTGGATCAATCAAATTGATCTAATTGTTTATGTGTTTAATTTCATTCTTGATTCAAACTATATTAAAAAAAAATTCCCCTATTTTAGAACAATGTCATCTTAGTTGATATAATCTCTTATAAATTATGTTTTACCTTCCTACCAACTATACACAATCGACCTATATGATTGTGTCTTCTTATCCCCTTATTCAATTCTCTATTAAATAGTACACAATCGACTTTCACGAGTGTGTATCCTTATCAAATTTTTTAACTTTCCTATTTTTAAAACACAATTGACCTAAATGACTATGTATTCTTATTTATTTATTTTCTTCCCTAGGTTATAGAAAATAATCAATTAATTTGACTCTATATCCTATTTTCTAAATTTGTCTCTTGCATCATCATCATCATCATCATTCTTAACCTTTCTATTTCATCATGAACTTATTATTTGAGAAAAACAAAAAATTAAACTCAATAGATATGATGAACTTTACCAATCCCAATAGGTTTCCCTATAAACAGCTTATGTCTTCCACTTTAGATGAAAGTATTGTGCATGTTTCCACTCATACTATAAATTACAAGACTCTTCCTCATGCCTCTTCTGTTTGTAACCCTTTTTTCTCCTTAGAATATCATCCTGAATTAGAATATACTTTGGAAATGTTTTTATTTATTAATGAATTTCCTCAACATCGATTAAAAGACATTTCCACTATTTAAAACCTTATGATAAGTGGTCAAGAAGAATAACCCCATTCACCTTCCCCACATTCTCACATAGATTTGGGGGTGATATATTATTTACTTCTCAACCTCTTCCTTCTATTTTGATTCCTTCTCATACTATGATTTTTTCTACCTCCATGCCAATTATTTCTACTAACATGGTAGGTTCAACATCTAGTGGGGCTTTTCCAAGACCCACCCTTCTCAATCAATCTACTAGTGCATCATTTACTACCAATGGTAATCATACCACTAGTAATTCTTTTTCTTCTAATCCTTCTACTAGTGCATCTTTCACAACACATGCTAATCATGCCACTAGTGCCTCCTTTTCTACCAACACTTCTCAATCCACTAGTGTCGTACATTCCACTAATCATAGTGACACCCAAACCACTAATGCTAATGTTAATTCTTCTCATGCCATGCACACTAATCAAATCACCACTCAAACCCATCAACATTTTTTACAAAATCTTAAAAAAATGAACACTTTCTAAGCTAATAATGCCAACCAAATGATGAAAATGTAGAATCACCTTATACACCTCCAAAATCAACCTCAATAGGTTCCATGGAGATCACACAATAAAAATGCCCCACCACCCCCTTAAGGATTCCCATGGAAATATCATTCCTCAACCACATCTTGTTAACAAAAAGATTAAACATCTTAAAAATGAACCTCTTACACCTCAATAGCCAACATAGATATAGGAGGTATCACCCCTACCATTAGTTACAATGGGACAACTGATCATATCTTAGATTTAAAAATGTTTGGCAATCTATACAAATATTGGGTCAATTTAAACACTTTTGCCACTACCAAGATCTTAGAAAAAACCCTCTTTGAAGACACTTTAGATTGGTATAACCAACTCAAGTCTCATTCCATCACCATTTTTTAAGATCTCGTTAATGCTCTAGTACAAGAGTTTCAAACTCATGACCTCCTTGAGAATACCTTGGCTCATTTTATTAATTACAAGCAACTTGAGACCGAAACTACATAAGCTTTCATCAAATGATGGAAGACCTTGTCTAATTACTATGAAAACAACATGGTAGATGATAACCTATTTCATCTATTCACCAATGCTCTCTATTTTAAGTTGTAATACCAGGTTAGGACTCTCTCTCCATAAACTTTGGAAGATGCCCTCGACCAAGCCAAATGCCAAGGTTTTCTCATGCATCAGATTGAGCCATCCAAACCTCTTTTGGGCACCCACATGCCCATAAAAAATAAAAATCATCATGCTACTAATGATGGTGTCACTGATTCTTATGATACCATTCATAATATTCAAGTTATTTCTCCTAACCCTACTCTAGGGCAAGCTTCCCCTTTAAACTAAATCCCTAATACTTAATTTTATCAAATAAATAACATCAATATTAATAGTCCATTACCCTTAGTAGAAATCAAAAAGAATCTACCAAGGCCTCTTCCACAAGACTTTGATCCCATTTGCTCCATAAAATCATGGTATGATCTAAATTAATTATGTTGGTTTCATACTAGTTAAGGTCACTCTCATGAAACTTATAGATAATTATGTAACTTAGCTAAGTATTTATTCCTTGGTCTAAATTTTGATCATTTTTAATCATCAACAAGCCTATGAAATTACATTTAAAGCTTAAGAGACACAAAGTAAAAATTAATATTTTAACCAAGTTAATGTTCATCTAGCCAGTTACAGAGATCCTCTTCTAAACCATCAAGACAACAATGATAAGCCTACTACTTCCACCAATAATGTTAAAAGTCTTATAAACCAAACTCCCAAAGAAAATGTTGTAAATATGACTAATATGTGAAGGGTAGTTACTTTCATTGATTCTCATCCTACACTCACACACCAATCATCTCACACTTTTTGTGTTATCCAAGATTCTTCCCCAACTCACCTAACAAAGTTGGGGCAAGTGGACCTTACCTCTTTAGAATAAAAAACTCCAACACCTCCATTGGATAACAATTATTATACTATTTCAATAATTTATCCAACCTCTTTTCCCATCATTAAAAATATTCAACCTTCTAATACAAACTTCTTTAAATCTATCACAAGACAAACCTAAATCAATCACCCCATCTTATAAAGATAATCAACCAATTTGTCCCCCAACTAAACTGACCATGTCCTATCAAAACAATTTTAAATTCATTTATAATCCTCCTTCTAAGGATATCTTCTAATATTACACACCTCTATCTAGTATTCCCCTAATGGGTTATGATGAATGAGACCCTATCATGGAGCTTACCAATCTCCCATCTCAAATTCCCTTTCTCTGACTCATGTAGAATTCTTTGCATCATTGTAACCACCTTATGCAAATTCTATTAAAAATTAACATCCCTCATACTCCCCTAGTAGGATGTGAAGCTACTTTATCTAGGTCAAAAGATAGTATTTTGTAATAATGTGAAGAAAAGTCTATACATGTTGATAAAACAATCAACATTTCTCTCTCTCTCAAATTTCCTATTACTTCTATGATCTCAGATGAGATTTTGCTTCATGTAGATGATCCTCCCCTATTTATAAGCATTCAAATCAGTGACATCCAATTTAATCATGCTTTTATTTACGAGGGTTTAGGTACTTATGTTACCTCTCTCAACTTCATTAAAACCCTTAGATACTCTGAGTGTATTCTTAAGTCCACACATAACATGTGTCAAGGTTATGATCATAGGAAAATGCCTCCTTTAGGCTATGTGTGGATCCCTATTACCATCCCACATATCATTGTTTGAGTTAAGTTTATGATCTTCAATTTACCCCTTTTTAAAAATATCTTGCTTGCCAGACCATGGAATCATTATATGAGGGTTCTCACTCTTCTACTTGCCAAGTCAAATTTCCTCATAATGGTGCAATCCATAAGATTCAAGGTGACATTAACCCTTGAAATTTTGAACAATTCTAAGACCATGGTGTATTCAAAATTCCAACCCTTAAACCCTTTTCAAGTGTTATATTCCATCAATCTCAACATTTTAATTTCCCAATCAAGTTTATGTGAGGTTATCATGGTTACCTCAAACTCATAGAGACTATACCACTTAACCTCCTAGATTTCTATGATGATGATCCAGATGAGATCAAACTCAAAATAAAAAATTTTAATCTCTCTCCTCATCTCATTTCTTAGATTCAACCACTTTGAAACTATATTCATATCAACCACCTAACAATGATATACATGTAGTCTTAACTAAGACTCAACATTCTATTCACCATGCAACATTTGATGAGAAATTCATACCTATATACACCATTTATCTTCATTAATATGACTATGATTATGGTTATAATTTATATGACCCATTTATAGGAAGTATTGTTCAAGATAAATATGCCAAGATCTTTCATTATCATTTTTCTTTATTTCAGTATTTTCATTCATCTTATCACATTCTGTCTTATATTATTCCTAATTATAGCATTATTACTATTATTCATAAGGTAGAGATTGTGTGTTCACATGGCACACCTTTAGCTTCAAAATAACCTCTTAGGATCATGCTTATGGATCATGCTATGACTGGTCCCTATCACTTCACAAGATACCAAGATCCTTATAGCCTGCTTCCCCTTGAGATACTTGGTACTATCCTTAAGCCCTCAATGTATCCTAATCCTCCCTCTATTGAGCCTATCCTAGATCATATTCCCTCTCTACATTTAGATAAGTCTATTCCTACTTATAATTCTATTTGTCCTTCAGATGAGACTCACTTAGTCTCTCTACTGCCTCGCCTCCCCTTGATAATCATCTACTTCATTTACAATAAATTTCTCCTCTACATGTCTAATGGGTTGATCAGTCATACTATGCCATTCATAGAGTTTTCAATCATTGGAGTATAGATTGTAAACTATACCAAACTTCCCTAGATTTTACTTCTACTCCCTCTATTAGTACACCCACAAAGTCTACCAATAAGTGTATTTGTTACTTCCATAGCTCAGATAATCATTCCTCCACCCATTTTCAAAATATTTGACAATATATTGGCACCTTGCATCCTACTCGTACTCATCCTATAAACAAGGCTATACCTCCTCCCAAGTTATTACCTAAGTATATTCCAAAATATGGAGAGGTATATTTTTTATGGCACCAATGCAATACCCATCACACTGATCATTGCCTCATCCTCTATAAATATATTTAGGATCACCTTATGACCATTATTACACCTACTATTCCTCTTCCCATAGGTCACCAATGCATGAAGGCTCCCATTTATTCCCATGTGGTTCCTTTATTTGTGGTCCCTACTCCACCTATGGTTTCTCCACCTGTGGTTCCCTCTCTACCAATGGATCCTTCATGTCCCATACATTCTAATCCTATTCCTTCTCTTGAGTATCCTCTATAGGATAGTCCTCATAAGCATGATCCTTTAGTCATGCCTACATTTTTTTATTGAAGAGATCCAACTAGAGGTATTTTCATAGATTTCATTGAAGATTAATGAGACCCTCACTGTAGTTAGGGTCTAGCTTCATAGAGATCTATCAGATGTTATGAATAATGTTTGTGGACAAATTTACCTATATTTATGAACACAAGCATTGTGTTACTTCACTATATTATTTATTTTTGAATTGGACATGTGCTCCAATTTTATATTTATCTACTTTATATATCATTTAACTCTGTGTCAAATTGTTTCTTCATTTATCTATCTTATGTAGTTCTTTACATTTTACATTATATGTTATCTATGGTGTCATTTTATTTCCTTATGATCTCTTATGGATTATTTTCATGATTACATGTTATATTTATGAGTTAATTTATTTCCATTGATATTTTATTATTTTCTCATGATTGTTTTCCACCTTATCTCGATAACATGGATAATTATTATTGTGACTTGGTTATACAAACCTTGTTCCCCTTAGTAATCATTATTTACCATGTGATCAGTTAATAAACAAATTCATCTCATTGTCATTATAAATTTTACCAATATACTTTGGATCTCCCTTTATTCCCTTTATTTCCTTTCATAAACTAAGCATACACATGGTTAAAACTTTAGACAACATACCGGTTCATAGGTAAGCCTAAGTGTTTTAGTCACTCATGTCTTTGGATACTTAATTTACTTTAGCCAAAGTTTAAGGCTCATTCATGTGTATCACTTTGTCCCTCATGTTTGTTATTCCAAGTCTATATGGATGAGGAATCTTAAAATCCATGAAAATTTAAAAGCTAAATCATTTTAACAAAAGGCAATGATACAAAAGGCAACATTTAAATTTCAATAGTCAAAATTACACTAAAAGATGTGATTCAAAGCACATCTCCTTTTTCTAATCAAATATCAAACTCCATAGTTGTCCTCATGATAGAGGCAAGGTCCATTGGGGTATGGTAGGCAATTATATTGGGAAAATGAGAATAAAAAAATGTTTTAGTGCTACCTACTTTCTCACACAAGTACCCAATATTCGTAGTAGATCGATGGCTCTGTAAGAGGTCCTAAAGAATGGGGAACACATTGTGGGAAGGTAGGTCCATTTTAAATTTATTATTCAAACAACCAACATGAGTCAATATTAGTATCTCACTTATTTTCATATACAACTTTATGGTTTCAGAATGGGTATCCTTTGTATACTGATGGTCACTAGACACTTAGTATCTTTTTTTATCCTTAGTATGCCTCATGTTTCCTAAGGTATTCTCATATACATCTACATTGTGATTTTTACATTCCATCTTTTATTTAAAATAATCCTAATATTTCCCATTGAGAAATATTGTTTTGTTCACTGATCACTCCTCCTTAGGGATTCCATTTCTGATTTTCAATGTAAGACCATGGATAGAACTAGGCCTTCCTCACAAATTACCAAATTACCATTCTAAACATTCTTTTTAACCAATCATTTCCACATCATTGATGTTCCCTTTGTGAGTTGAAATGTAAGACCATGGATAGGACCAATTCATAATGAAATTACATGTGTTAAATTTGAGATAAGTAGTGATTGATTATGAGTTACACATCATTGACATGCTTCCCATCTTGATATAGTATGTTTTATGATTACTTCATTGATATTTCATTTTTTATTTTCTTATTTTTTGATTGCATGTATGTTTAAAACTATTTTCTTAAATGTTTCATACTTCCTAGCTTGAATTAGTATGATCAATTTAAATTCATTTTTCCAATTTTATTTCTCTTTTATACTTCCCAAGGTGATTTAGTATGATTGATTGACTCAGTTTTTTTATTTTTATACCATTTGGTTATCTTATGCATTTCATTTCATTACATTATTTTCATACTTCCCAATGTGTTATAGTGTGATTTTACTTGTTTTAATTTGGTGTTAATATTTTTAATGGTTTAAAAACATTTTTTTATCCTTTTTACTATATTTGGTTTATTATATTTAGTCATATTTTATTATTACACATTTTCCATCATGATATAGTGTGTATTACATTTGTTTTTAATTACTTATATTTTTCCAAATTATTTTTTATCTATTTCTTTTTAACCATGCATGTGTATCACATAATTATACAAAAGAAAACACTCAACATATATTTCCCCTAGCATATACAAAAAAGCTAAATACATGTGCTCAAAAGAAATTTATCCATGCATCAACATCCACAACCAAATACAACTCATGAGATCAAATACAACTATCAAAATCAATATCTATACATATATAATGTATTTTATACAATACAAAGTACAATATACAACATAGCTCTAGCTCTAAGGTTGAGCTCCATCTTGCCTATCTTGTGGCCTAGCCATATTTCCCATAGATGCCTGGGACTATCCCCTCTGAATGGTACACTATAATGAGGTAGTTAGGGATATCAACCCTATTATTTGTCCTTTTAGATTGGCCACCTAGGCCTATAGCTATCCAAGCTAGATCATGATAGCCATGTGCACCACTCTCTCTTGATCCAAATCATGTCAAGCATGTGCCTCTCCCTCTCCCACCCCTGTTGGTGGCTAAAATCCATCCCGATATGTCTAAAACTATCTTTTGGACTTCCCCACTAGTCTAAACCAACCTACTTGGGCTATGGTAAATGGTACCATAGGAACATCCAAAGTGGTGGTGTCATATGATTCTAGCACCCCATCTAAAATGTCATGATGCATAGCCAAAATTAGGTCTTCCCATCTAGCCTCTTTTATCATTAGATCTATAAAACCAAAAATAGATAGATATCAGATCACACATATATCCAAAATCTATTTGTGTACCATAACCATGTGAAACTAGTATCATATATTAAATCTTAAATAAAAATTACAACATTTCTCATAGTGTCAATGTCACCAATCACCTTCTCCCCACCTAATCACCCATTGAGCATAGTTTCTCCATCTACTCATCCCTAGAGAACCTACTCTATATATTGTCTCTACACTAGTGTAAAGCTTAGAGTCACCATTCACACACATTATGACCCTCTCTTGAGAGGTGTCTCTATAGACCAATTATTCCTTGGAATGGTTGCTAGATTATCCTGAATTATAGCCCTTACTTGTGCCTACTCTCGTCGATGGTGCCTTTATTTATGGCATGGATGGGTGGTAATTATTGCTATTATTATGGTGGTACCTACTATAATACTAGCTATGGTGCCTATTTTTTACTTGTATCCACATCCATATCATTTCATCCTCTTACCACCTACTACCATGCTTAACCAGTCCATGGTGTATCATGTTATATCCTAATCATAGGTATATCCACTCATACTCCTCCTCCTCTCCCCCTTAACTCTCTAGAATGCCTTGTCAAATAATCATCCACTACTAAAGGGTTTATTGTGTGTGGGAGTTTGAATTGACATAGAAAGCATGCCACTAGATGTGGATCTACCTATGAGGTATAATGGCCCATGATCTACACTCAAGCCATCCTTATCACAATGGTCGACCAACTAGGCCATACATTAACAATGTTCATGTAGGGCTACCACACAATCTCCCCTCATGTGATAGTCTACAATGCTAGCACATGGGGAATAGCCTGAGCTACATGGTCTTGCCTCCATCTCATCACCTAAGGTAACCTATCATTAACCACATGGGGTAACCTAGTAGGTCGATACATCAAGAACCTATCATATATCTAAGAACTCAATAAAATAATAGACCCCATGGTCTTATACCCTATGGACAACATCCCATACATATCATGCATGAGCTATACCTAGATGACATCCCTAAAATCATAAATCACTCCTTGATCCAAAATGGACCGACACAAGGCTATCGTGTAGAATGGTACCTTACCATATGACTTATGACATAACACTCATGATGTCATAAGTCTAATCATGGCCTTATGAATGCCAAAAATCTCTATGATTTATACATCAAATAAGCTAACCCTTAATCTAGAGTATATCTTATCCATGTACATCACCCCATAGGATGATGCTCACCTCTCCCCCTAGATCATTTGGTGTCCTACTGATCACCAACATCCCTCTTATTAGTAGTCTCAATAATGAAGTTGTTAAAATAAGGATCCTTTCACTTGAAATTCCCAAGTTTGTGATGTTGCTAAGGAAATTAAGGTTCTAAGGCATGGAACAACTTGAGTATGGATTCATCTCTAGGTAACATAGGTAAAGGTCCATAATATTTCATGTGTACTTCAAGATCAATGATTTTATTACTATGGTGATTGTATTCATAATGTATTTGGTATACATCTATGGCCTTGACATCAAAAGTTATCTTGGGAATAGGTGGAACTATGGAGGAAGGTTGATTGCATTCAATTAGATTGATAATAGGTGTATCTTTAGAATCATTTATGAGGAGGAGATATGGTAGAATGACTAGTGTGATAGGAAGGATATAAGGTTTTAGGAGTTCTAAATTTGTGAGAGGTAATATTTGTTCAACAACCCAAAGAGTATCAAGAATTGGAAAATTAACTAGAGTTACATGACCATCAAGTTGTACTTTAATATTTGTGAAAATAGTATGAACATTATGATTAAAATAATCTATTTTATCTAAGGTTTATTGATAGTGTTGAACACCCAAGTCTCTTGATTGAGCTTGGGACGTAGTGTAGTTATCATCATAGGTGGGAGAGATAGTACATTTTTGTGTCTATAAAGGAACTTCAAAAGGTGAGACACCTAAATTTATAAATTTAAGAGATGACATATTTAAAGGGTCTTGAAATAACTTGGACACTCCATAATTATTACAAGTGAAGTCATCTTTGGTATAAGATGCTTCATGTGCATTACATGGAGGAGGGAAGTTGATGAGTTCATAGATAAGAGGAATGGTACTGTCATGAGGTAAAAAATGGAGGAATCCACTTTGAAATTTAAGGAGTTAGTTTTTTGTTATTACATGTGTTTTTAAAATCATTTGACTCATCATCCTAAGAATCAACAAGATTGACCTATAATTTTGGATTCATATTGACAAATTTAGGTAAAGATGCACTATTAATTTTTGGAATAATAGGAATATGATATTGAGATTTAGGATTGGGAAGATGAATACTCCATGGTTTAGGATCAGCCTCATTTTCATACCATTTTAAATTATGAATAAACTTGATACATTGGCTACTGGTGTTATTTTTTTACTTTTTTCTAGTTTTTTAAAAAAGAAACTAGTTAAGGGTGTGTAGAAGAATAAATATTGAATGTGCATGTGTTGAAGTCTAAAATTTGTGAGAAATCCTCTTTGGCTTGAGAGGATGACCTAAAAATAATAAAAAACTTCCAAAAAATTTGTTTGTTAGACAAGTAGAAAGGTGGATTGCCTAGCATGAGCTAGATCCTAAAAGTGTGAGCTTCCTAGGAGGCTGTCAATCCACCTGCTTTAAACAATTAGATTGAAATGATAAAATAAATATTTTTTAATTAAATTATAGAAAAAATAAAATAAAAAAATAGAGAATAACTAAAACTAATGCAAGAAAGTTTGCTAAGAATATGACTAAACAATAAAGCAACTTAATTCTAAAACTAATCAAGTCAAAATTGTGGTTTTTGATTTGGGTTTGTATTGTGATAAAAGGAAAAGAAAATATGGTTTGGTTGGGATTGGTAAATGGTAAAGTTGGTAGAGATAAATTATGGTCAAGAAAGGAAAAGGGGAAAATGGTGAAGAAGGCAAAGGGGTAAATGGTCAAGAAGGCAAAGAGGCAAATGGTGGTTAATAAGGCAATAGGGAAAATAGTAAAGGGGTAAATGATAGTCAAGAAGACAAGATGGTAAAGAAGATAAGAAGGATAAAGATAAATGGTGGATGGTAAAAAGGTCAAGAGGGTAAAAATAGAGCCAATATGGTAAATAAAATAAGAAGGGAAGAAGGGCAAGAAACTAAATAATTGAAATGACTAAAATAAACAATATAGCTTGATATTTGTTGAAGATGACTTGAAGATGGCTTGTTGAAGATTTTGGCAGAGTTTCATTGCTTGAGCTCTTCTCAAAGATGGATGAGTGACCTCCTTCAAAAATTAGATAAACTACAAGATGAATGCTTTAACCAAAAACCAACTTAACCTTTAGTGAAGGAGAAGGTGGTATTTATAGAATTTTTTGTGAAGAATCATGTCGAAAGAGGGAATAGTAGAAGTATTATGACATTTTTCAAGTGGGATAATAAATAACAAATGGGATAAGGATGGTGGGATTCCCACCTTGTTGGTTTGTCTCCCACCTTACACATGAGTCCAATTTGGAGTGGGAATCATGCACATGGGCTCAAATGAAGCCAAACGACTTTTCACCAAGCTAACTTATCTTTTAGATAAGTTCCTAATGAATTTTGGCACCATTATCCATGCATGAGGAAAAAAAAAACATTTTAAATGATGGCCCCAATGGGAAAAATGTGCCACATTCCAAAGGAGGGGCCCTTTGCTATTTTATGATGTCATGAAGTACCTTAGAGGTGGGTCCTAGGTGGGGTATGATGTCCCACCTCAAGCCACCTAACTTCTAAGCCATGTCACTTTCCATATCACCTTCCATGTCACTTCCCATTTCACTTGCCATGTCACTTTCCATGTCATCATGAATAGTGATAGTGGGTCCCATAGTGAATAGTGATAGTGAATAATACTTTTGAATAGTATTATATGAATAGGATAATAATGATTTAGTTAGGTTAAGAGGGGCTGGTTAAGGGTTAAGAAGGTTTTAGGGGGTGTTTAGAGGGTCTTGAGGCATTTCATCATCGATAACTATAAGTGTGTAGTTTTCTAATGTCTACATTTTACCCCTTTTTGTTATGAAACTTTGAATTAACAAGCTACAAAATAAAAATGGATCACTTGGTTGAAGGTCAAGATGCCCCAAGTATGGGAGGAGGTGTTCCCTCTCAAACTAGGAGTTAATGAGGTAAAGAAAAATTAGGTGTGGGTTTGATAAGCAGTTGGTGGGGAGGCACTATGTGGTGCCACAAGGTAGTTGGGTATTCAAGATGCAAACATGCACACAAAATGTGACTAAGTGTGGTAGCCAAGATCACACATGAACTCTAGTTTCCCATGTTGATTAATTTAATTTTGGGTCTAGAGGGACATATGTCAAGGGTAAATAATCCACAACATTAGTCATAACTGATCAGATCATGCATATCAAATAATCTAGATAGGGTCAGTGTTAGTTATAGGTATCCAAGGTAGGACGTATTCCTACAAAACAAACCAAATGGTTAGGTCATGTAAAAATGCAACATGGCAAGGTTGGTTGGTGTGGTCAAAATGACCTAGGCAAGGTCATTACAAAGATTGTAATAGTCTGGGTTCAAATAATCAATGTTGAGGTGGACATGGTCGAATGGTCTATTGGTCAAAGAGAGTCATTATCAGAGGTTCACATGGGGGGTGACCAAGATGAATCCACATGAAATAGGCAAGTGGATGCTACCTACATAGTTTTGTGGATGTGATATCCAACAAAACTTCAATCCAAATTTAGTTCTACTAGTGGAGTTCAGATGGGTTGTCCCAATGTGATATACTTCATGGTTAAGTTTGGGTTAATAGTTTGGTAATGGTGAGGTGTCATGGTGTATATTGGTGAATAGTCACAATAATAATCCCACATGTATTAGAAGAAGAAATATATGGGTAAGGTAGGATAAATAAGTGGGTAGTAAAAGGCTAAGCATCAAAAATGTCCTTGATGGAGCTAAGCCAAAGAAGATGTGCCTTCATGAGGAGGTTACACATTCTAGAATTGTGTGAGGGTATAAACATAGTGATGGCATCTATCACTATGAGTCAAGTTTTAGGAGATGGGTGTCTATTAGGATTTGTATAGTCTCTTGGGCAAAGGTTCATCACCATTATGAGCTAAGTTTTATGAGTAGTAGGGAAGTGACTATTTACAAATAATTTATTTGATGGATAAGTAGATTTTATGAGTTAGAAAATTGGTAGTGTGGTGAGTGATATAGGATTGACCTTGCTTGACCCAAGAGATGCATAGGTAGGTTAGACAAAAGGTGGTCATGTTTGCATCATCTATCATAGTTCGTTTAAACCAATGACTCTAGGTTCCACTTAGAAGAGGCCTTACTATCAGGGAGATACATGGTCTAGGATATTAGCTATATAATTGGAGAAAATGGTAGAGCTTCTACAATAATAAGCATTTGGGTGTTACCACCACCAACAACACTAATAGTTTTGGAGGTGTGACCATTGCAACAACCCAAGGCTAAAAGCTAATTTATATCAATTAGGGCAAAGGTGACAATGATGAAAATGACCACCAAGGCCACAAGGACTATTAGATGATAAAGCAAGTAGAGACATCATATGTAGATCAAATGATAAGGTAAACAAAATGACATCATGATAACACATAATGATGGAATTGAGATGAGCAATTGGATTGAGGGCTATGTGTCCACATGAAAAGGTACGTAGACATGACCATTTCAAGTGGGAAAACTATTCAAGGGAATAAATGACATCATAGGACCTTCCCCATTAACAAAATGGATAATCATATCAGTGCAGAATAATAGTTAAGTAGTCTATTTAAATAATCATGGTAAGAAAAAATACCCATTATGAAATCATTTGGTTTTGCAGGTTATTCAAGGTACTGATAACTAACAGAGGTTGAAGATGGCAAATAATGGGAGTAATTCCATAGATAATTAGTAACCCCTATGACCTGAGATAATTTACATGGTGAATGCACATATTTACCGAATATTGCAACACATAATGATGATAATGAAAGTGTTGTTAAACCAATAGCAAGAGGAAAGGCAACCACAACCTGAGCTTGAGCCTGTAATCTTACCTCCTCAATAGCAAAGAAGTCAAGACTTTCATTACACAAGGTGTAGGGATGGAGAATATGACATTCAACCTATCCATGGAGGGAACCCTCACTATCCAAGGGGATGCATGCTGAGGTGGTAATAGGTAGTATGTATATGAGTGGAAAAACTAGATCAAAGGGATGTAATGGCTATGATGGTCAAGCAAGGTGAAAGACCAGAGTAGAGCATGATTTTTTCCCTATGGGGATGAATTTAAGAGAGGAGAATATAGTACACCCTTTAGTGGATATTAAGATAGGGAATGTTACAAATCTTAGTTTAGGGAGTAATCAAGTAGAAGGATTAATGAACACAAATATCAAGTTACCAGATAATTGATCTAATGCTTAGGTAAGAAAATAATGTATGTAGAGGTCTTAGGCGAGGTGTGGATAGTCTGATAAGTTTGCATGCATTGTGTGATGCCTTACAACCTTATATAAAATATTACATAGTTTGTTGTAAACATGTACAAAATATGTTGGATGCCATTGCTTGAATGTTATTATGATTCATGTGGATACTCATGAATGTTATGGTTATGGTTATGGTTATGATTGTTATGGTTATGGTTGTTTTAATATCTCTTAAGGTAAAATAGATGATGTAAGAAAACAAGCAATACTAATAGTGAAGTGAAGAATATAATCAATAGACAAATGTCGTAATGAAAACATCAACCAAGCACATTAGGATAAGAGGGTATGATATTTCTTCTTGGGCAAGGATGAGAAATAGACCCAAAGTGGGAGTGGCTTAATGATCATAAGCCCTATGGATACATTACATGAGCATGATTAGAAGGAAAAGGTGTGTCGATCACACTCTATCAAGTACTCAAAATGTGTAGAGGGTTTAAAGGGGGAAGAGTTGATAGATGCCCTAAAATAGTGAACTTGATAAGATTTCATACATTAAAGTAAGAGAGTTGAGGATATGGGGAAAAAAACATGTATATGCATGTATAAGCAATACGACTGGTGACTATACTCTAATGAGTGAGAAGCTGGAGTGCCAATGGGAGAAAATAAAATAGATCCAACAAGGGATGAGATGAGGGTAGACTAGGAGATGGATGAACAGATAGGTAGAGAAAACAACGAGGTCATAGATAAAGATAAAGTTGGAGAAGGATGGAAGGATCCAATCATGGTCATAGAGGAGGAGAAAAGAAGGTCAGGAAGATCAAGGAATGTCATCAAGGAAGATGAAAAAATAAAATGAAATGGAGAAAAGAGAATAAAAATAAAATGTAGAAGATGGGGGGTTAAGGGATGCACTAAAGAATGATAGATTGGAGAATTGATAAGGATGGGGAGAGAAGTGTAACAATCATGAAGGGTAAGGGGAGGATGAGAAATATGGGAGGCCATGAAAGGTTTGAAAATAAGTATAAAAAAGACCAAGGAGAAAATAGTTTGGTGATGAAAATTAAAAATAAGGAAATACACAAAAGAAAAGGAAATAGGAGAAAAAATGAGTGAAATGAGGACATAAAAAGGATGACAAGAGAGTAAAGAAGTAGGTTATGATGTGACCAAGTAAGCATGGATGATGATTGATGGGTGTCGTCATCCCCTTCATTTAATCAACTTTTTATTGATGTCATATTTAACCAGGGCTGTGTCTAAGTCTATATGCAACAAGAAGAATCGTGTGATTTAGTAATTGAATGGAGGTATTTGTATTTTTTTTTGTTTTGGGGGGTTTTTAATGTCTTAAGGATTTCTTGGTTAAAACCTTATTGGAATCAAACTATGCAAATCTACCAAAAATAAACACATGTTATAGAAATGAAATAGATTGCTAAAAACAAACACTCATTACAGAAATGAAATTGATTGCTGGAAGCAAACACACATTGCAGAAATGAAATAGATTGTTGGAAATAAACACACGTTGTAGAAATGAAATAGATTGCTGGAAAAAAACACACGTTGTAAAAATGAAAATTTAATCTAAAACACCTGCAGGAACAAATTTACAACAAATCTTAACTTTAGGAAGTTGGAAGCATTTATGAATTTAACAAAGTTACCTATTTACTTTTACGAATGGAAATATAAATACTGAAAAAAATGACGATCCTAGTTCTTTGGAGGAGTGGGCCCTTGCTCCGCCTAGAACAGGATTTGAACAATTTAATTTGCTTTCAAAATAGAAATGGCTATTTTATTGATAAAATATTCTGTATTACAAATATAATAATCTATCCTTTATCTCTCTATTCTTCAATGATTTTTTGTATCTTCTATATTCTATATCTATATCTTTTCTACTAAATTCCTAGGTTTGTATATATAGATGCTTTGATGGATGTAACTATTTCATAGATACGATGGAACTGAATCATGCCCAGAATAGATGCTGAATCAAGATGTGGCTAGATGTCTAGCTGTGTGATAAATGTCTTAATTCTGTAAGTTTAGAAAATTAGGAATCTATTCTTGATTTAATGGGATCATTAATCCGACAGATCACCGACCATTTGGAATAGATCCTCATCAGTTCCATATCTAGCCACAAAAGTTATGGAGCTTATTTGTAGGAGTATCGGAGCTAAATATAGAGTTCCAGAGATAAGTCCAAAAATGTGACAACTTGAAATAGTATGGTGGAGTTCCATAACTAACTATGATGGTTTCAAAACAGATTCTGCAGGTTTCAAAACTAACTATGATGATTTTGAAACAGATTCTGTAGGTTTTTGAACTAATCTAAATTGAGTCTAATGCTTCCAAAAATATGAAATCCACTTCATATTTGTTCTTTAGCCTGATGATGACCTATTTTATTGCAAAACTAGAATTTTCCAACACACTTGTTAGGAATTACAGGTTTTTTAAAATGTTAGAATCACAATCAATAAAAGATAGATAATCACATCCTAACTCATCTCAGATCAAAATAAAAATTAAAAAATGCAATCAAACTTAATAGAAAGAGAGAGAGTAAGATGAGTTCATTTATTATACATTTATTGGGCATATCCTGGCCTCATCACTTGCCCCATACTTATTTGTAAGTCCCTTTACAAACTTCACTCTTCAAATTTGGGATTGTATATCCTACATTCCATTTGATTACTTAGATCAAATGGCTGGAACTGAATATCCTAATGCTTTGATTTAGAAGTACTATACCCTGCTCCTGCTTCTACTTTTATTTTCCATTTCTCAACAATGGTAGTAGTTTTCAAATGAACTGAAGGAGCAGGAGGAGTTGCTATTGTTCTTCTGGGAATACCAGAGTTTTGTCCAATTTGCCAAGACATTTGTCCCACATTTCTTCCCCATTTTTCTTGGAAAGAAAATGGTGTTGGCACACTAAATGCACTAACCCATGATGTTTAATTATTCCTGCACCCCAAGAATACCACTGGGCCATGGTATGGATGGAGTCAAAAAGTAACCTTGGAGGTTTACCATATATTCTAGTTTTTTGGCTCCATATCTAAGGTGTATAAGTATTTTTAGGACTTCTTTTCCTACTGTCCCAAATTGTCCATCACAGGTTAAATATTTAACTATCTAGAATGCTACTCTATCAAAGGGTTTGGGCAAGCTCGCTGTCTTAACTCCTTTGATGATTTTCTTTGTATTATAAATATATTGGGGTTCAGCTTCCCCTCTTTCAATAGGGTTTTATCCAGGTCTTTTAATGTCCCTTTGACAGGGTTTGGGACATGCATTATTGGTATTCCAGATATCTCACTTATGATATTAAAAAAAAAAAGGAATGAAAACCTTCTTAATCTTTATCCTTGTTTGCTCTAAATTGATAATAAATTCTCTTACTAGTTCATCATTGTATTTAGGAAATTTCCTTAGAAACTCTAGCCATCCTGCCTATTGAAAGATATTTGCTACTTCTTCATCTGCAAGAAGTTGGGTATCATTGTTTGGTTCTAACTTCTTTTTTATTCCCATGATTCATTATTATTTGAATCTTTCACAAGTTAGCTGAAAATTGCTTCTCATATCAACAAAATTATTGATTTTGGCTGTGGAACTAGCAGATTTAATTGCTGATTTGGCAAATTTAGTTGCAAAATTACTGTACTCAGCTGTAGAACTCATTAAATTTTAGTTATGGAACTATAGTACTCAGCTGTGGAACTAGCAGATTCGATTGCTTCAATCATAAGAATTATTCTTTATGGTTATCTGCCAACTCATTATATCATCAATATCTTTCTCATGATTTTGCACATTTAACCATGATGTATAATAGATGACTCATCATACAAATCTTTCTAAATCAAGTCTAATCACATATGCAAACTTTTTATTTAACCTTTAACAAGTTAAAAACATAATTACCATCCTTGATGATGTAATCCCTCCGTCATGCTGACACATCATCCCTGAAAAATGGTTAGAAAATAGTTAGAATTCAAAAAAGTTTTATTTGAATTAGCCATTTATTAGAGAAGATCAACCACCATCACTAATTTTCAATTGATCTCTGATTTTTATTTTTATTTTTATTTTTTATTTTTTTTGGGGAAGAGAATGCCATTTACTGCTTTTCATTCTTTTCTCTTTATTCTAGATCTTTTCATCTGATTATTTGATCATTTTGAAAAAACTTGGTTCTTCCATATGATCAAATTTTATGTTTGCTTCAATCTACTTGAAGAATTCATCCTTAGTAGGAGGCTTCTTATAAAGTTTTATCCTATGTCCATTGATCAAGAGTATTTTTCTACTGCCATCAATGGGAAGTAACTGGATAGAACCATTGTCAAATATCTGCTTGATATGATAAGGTCCCAACCATTTGGTTCTTAATTTACCTTTGAATTGTTGGTACTTAGAATTAAACAACAATGCCCAGTCTCCTACTTTGAATTGTCTTTTTTGTTATGTGAATCATGCCATTGCTTCCTTCAACCTTGGATTATCTCTGTCTGGTGAAGTGCTTCCATCTAAATTCATCTAATTCATTGAGTTGAAGGATTCATTCCTTTTGAGCTACATCTAATTCAATTCCCACCTTAGCTGTTGTCCTCAATGTCTGTAGTTCAAACTCAATAGACAACAAGGGATTTTTTCCATAGACTAACTCATATGGTGAAAACCCTATTATGGTTTTCCAAAATGTATTGTAATCCCAAACAGCTTCAAGTAGTCTTTTTACCTAATCTCTTCTTTCAGCTTCAACTATTTTAGTGAAGATGTTTTCTAATTATCTATTTATTACTTTAACTTGTCCATTTACTTATGGGTGATAGGAGATGACTTCCTATGATTGATCTAATAATACATTATGAGGGTCTGGATCATATTGGACATAAATTGTGGTCCCTAGTTTGAAACTAAGCTTCTTGGTGCTCCAAAATTTATCATAATTTTGTGCCAAAGGAAATCAATAACTACTTCTTTAGTGGCATTTATTAAAGCCTACACTTCTGCCCATTTTTTTACATAATTAGTACACACAAGAATGTGCTCTTTTCTTTGTGAAGGAGGATTAAAAGGTCCAACAAAATCCAATCTCCATCTCTCAAATGGTTCAATCACTACTTGTGGTTGCAGAGTCATTTCATTGGTAATGGTTGGTTGTCTCATCCTTTGATAAGGATCACATCACCTGATATGTCTCTTCACATCTTTGTACAGAGATGGCCAATAGTAACCAGTGCCAAGTATCTTGTGAGATATTATTTTCACTATATAGTGTCTTCCACTTGGTTCATCATGACATGCCCAGCGGATGTGAAAAATTTCATCTTCCCTTACACACCTGCATAAAACCAAATCAAGACCACATTTAAATAACATTCCATTTAACCATTTGAACTTTGCACTAGTTTTGATTAATTTATTTATTTGTTTTTTAGTGAAAGAAGGAGGAAACTTCCCTATTGCAAGATAATTTGCCATGTCAGCAAACCATGGTGTGTTAGCTAAAATAACAAACAATTATTCATCTGGAAAGTTATCCTTGACTGGATCTTGCTCCCCTGTACTGGTCAATCTTGACAATAAATCAGCCACCACATTAGATTTGCATGGATTGTCCATAATGGTAATATAAAATTCTTATATAAGTAATGACCATCTAATTATTCTACCTCCAACCACTGGTTTGTTCATTAAATATTTAATTGTTGAGTGATCTATATGTATAAACATTTTGTACCCTGTAATGTAATGTCTAAATTTATTGATTGCATAAATCACAGCCAAAAATTCTTTTTCATTGGTAGTGTAATATATTTCAGTGGGAGTAAGATTTTTACTAAGATAGTAAATAGCATACATTCTTCCTTCTTCATCTCTCTGTCCTAAAACTACACCAATTGAGGTATTTGAGGCATCAGTTTGGATGTGAAAAGGTTTCTCCCAATTAGGTCCTTGCAATATTGGGGCAGTTACTAATTTTTCTTTAATTTCTTCAAAATCATGTTGACACTATTCATCCCAAAGAAATTCACAGTCCTTGGTAAGCAATTTAAATATGGGGGCAGAAATTTTACTAAAATCCTTGATAAAATGCCTATAGTATCTAGCATGTCCTAAGAATGATTTGATATCTATGGGAGTTTGAGGAATATGCAAGTTTGAAATAATCTTGATTTTGTTTTGGTCAACCTGAATTCCTCTTTTTGAAATATGGTGCCCTAATACTATCCCTTCATCAACCATCATCAAATATTTATCATGACTAAGAGATAAGTGATGTTGTTCACATCTTATTAATACTCTATCCAAATTTTTTAAGGCATCATCAAATGTATCTCCATACATAGTAAAGTCATCCATGTATACCTCCACATAGTCATTTGTTAGGTCTGTAAAATTGCTAATATAGCTCTTTGAAAGGTTATTGGAGCATTACATAGTCCAAATGGTAATACCCTGTAAGCAAAGGTACCCCATGGATAAGTAAATATAGTTTTGTCCTGATCCTCAGCAGCAATTCTGATTTGATTGTATCCACTAAATCCATCCAAGAAGGAAAAGTACTATTTACCTGAAAGGTTGTTTAAGATTTGATCTATGAATGGTAAGGGAAAATAATCTCTCAAGGTGGCTTTGTTCAGTTCCCTATAGTCAACACAAATTCTCTATTTTCCATTCTTTTTAGGGACAATTACAAGAGGAGACACCCACTAGCTTTCTGAGATAGGGTAGATAAAACCTACTTGTAATAGTTTTTCAATTTCTTGTTTGACTATATCCCTTAAGGCTAGATTAATCCTTCTCTGAGGTTGCCTAACTGGTCTAATATTTTTAGTATAAATGTGATGGGTGAAGATACTTGGATGAATTCCCTTCACATCTCTATAGTCCCAAGCAAATACTTTAGTATGATCCTTTAAAATATCAAACAGTTTGACTTCTTCATCATTCTTTAACCAGCTATTAATATTCAAAAATTTTCCTAGTTGAATCTCAACATGTTTGGTTCTAGGATATGATGAACTGATTTGTTAAAAGGGTTCCATTAAGGTGTTTAGTGGACAAGCATGTGGTAACAATATATGATATGTAACAACATCTCTAAAAGTTCCTAAAGGCAGAATGCTAAACAAAGGACAATAGGAAGAGTTATGATACTTATCTTATTGTAGGTCGAACTCCTCATTACTACTATTTTCCAAAAATTCTTCACCATCTCTTGATATTTGTTAAGCTGATGCTACAAATCCTTCCTCTCCCCAAGAGAAATCATGTTCCTCTAGAGCGAAGTTATCTTCACTTACAGAGAATTAGTGTGGTTCTAGAACTAACTGTGATGGTTTCAGAACTAACTGTGATGGTTCCAAAACTAATCCTAACTGCTCCAATGATGATTGATGTTAATTTAATGAAGGATTAACCATATCATCTATTTCCTGTACATGATCCTACAATGTTATCATAGCCAAAGAAGATAGATTTTGCTCATTAATATCAGGATTATCAACCCATAATTTTGCTTGATTATCAATAAATGGTTGTGCAGATGGATATAATGAAATTTGCTTAGAATTCTTGGCATTTGAAATAGTCATATCACTTGACCTGAAATCAATTAAGGCATCAACTATAACTAAGCATGGTCTCCCCAAAATAATGGGATAACCTAGTGTTTTACCTTTTAGTTACAATATAAGGAAGTCAACTAGATATTTCCATGATTCCACCATTACTGCCACATCTTCAATAACTCCTTTTGATTTTGTTACAGACTGATCTGCCATCTGCAATATGGTATTAGTAGGTTGTATGCCTATTAATGGTAATGTTTTCAAAGTGTTCACTATCATTACATTGATAAATACACCCAAATCAATCAAATTGTTATGTATAGCCTTATTCCCTATAGAAACAGAAATAACAGGGCTTCCAGGATCTACATATTTAGGTAGTAGGATTTTTCCTACTAATAAATCAGCAAGTTTCCTATCTACCTGAATAGTCCTGGGGTACTACTTCTTTCTTCCAAGTTTTTTAAAACATAACAATTTGATTAACTTGTTCAACTCTAAAATATACTTAATTTCTTGTAACAATGGTATTTCAATATTTAATCTTCTTAGTTTTTGTACCAATTCAGATTCCTTAAGTTCTATGGTTTCTTTAAGTCTTTCTAGAAATGGAATCTCAGTAGAATTTCTTTTTGGTTCCTTATCTTTTTCTTTGTCATCTCAGTGATTATAATAGATGGACTGCTAACTATTTTTCCAGATCTGGTTTGAATGTTTTTACAATCCATTGTATTTAAATCAACTAATTTTTTTGGTTTTATTTTGTTTACATGAGTTGTTTGTTTGTTTCTTGGGTTTGCTACTAGTTGTGTTGGCATTTGGGTTTGGACTATGTTTTCAATCTATGGATTTTGTGTTGGAGGTCTCATTATGGCTTGTTGATTCTGATTTGGATATGTTTTTCCTTGCACATAATTGCTAGGGCTCCATCTAGGTTATGGCCAAGCATAAAGATTTCATTGACCATCCCAAGGTTATTGATGTCCTTGAGTATACCAAGATTGACTTGCTCAATCCTAAGGATGCCATGTGGGTTGAGTGGCCCAAGGTGGCTATCCCCAACTTTATGGTACTATTTGAGCTACCCATGGCATCATCCAGGGATTAGGAGCTGGTCTTGGCATAAACTGTCCTTGGTTAGGTTGTCTCTGAACAAAATTTAATTCTTCTGTGGTGGTTGATATATTGGTTTGTTTGAGCTGATTTTTTATGAGTGGAAGAAGAGAGCAAGTGTGAGTATCATGTTCTTTAGATTCATAGACAAGACATACTTATGTTTTATCCAAAGGACATTCCCTTATTGCATACTTCTTCCTACATCTAAGACAATACATGGCTAATGGTTCAAGTTGGGCATTTGTTTTAGCTTGTAATCCATCCATGGTGGAGGTTAATTGAACTAATATGTCTATTTTAAAGTTTACCAGTTCATCCATTAATTTTTTCATATCTAGATTCAAATTTTTAACCATTTCCCCTTTCTAGGTCCACCGCTTGTTCTTGAATAGTTTCTATAAATTTCTATGATTTCATCCATTCTTAATTGAGCAATATTTCCTCCGCTAATTAAATCAAGGGTTTGCCTAGATTTATCATCTAGACCTTTGAGAAAAATGGTTTTATTTAAATCTTCTTGAAGTACAAATCCACATCTTTTACTCATAAAGAGGAATCTGCCCAAATAATCTTCCATATTTTCATCTTCTTCCTGTTTGATTTTGAAAAATTCTTCCTTTCAATTTCTTCCTCTACAATAATCTTGATATTTTTCTAGGAAGACAGTTTCCATTTGTTCCCAATTGGTAATAGAATTAGATGTTAATCCCATAAACCACCTCATTGCTGCATCCTTTAGGGTAGATAAAAACAACTTTAATTTTTGATTATCTGTCTTGTAATCATAAGTCTGACATAGTACTTTAAACTCAAATAGAAATTGGTTAGGATCCTCAGATGACATTCCTCTAAATTTGGGCAAGTGTGCAGGTGAAATGTTTTTCATAGTGGCTTCATCATCCTTGATTTGAATGGGCTAGGTAAAGGTTCTCTTAGGTTCTCTTCTAGCTTCTCATGCCATCTCTTTGGTATTTTCTAGTCCCTTCTCCCAATCAATGTGGTATGTGGTCTATTTTGGGGATGGTTAAAAGTCAAGAATAGGGGGTTGACAAGTTAATTGAGAATCAAAACTTTCCCTTAATGGATCTTGAGAAATAATCCTCCTCCCTAAGGTTTTACATGGTTCTAGTGATTGAACCAAAAATTCCAAAGATGGAAATTTTGCTTCTTGTCTTGTAGGAGATAATGGTGCCTCCAATTCTTTCTCAACATCCTTTCTTAAATTAGAGGATGATGGAAATTCTTGTTCAGATATTTTGGGGAGAAATCTTCTCTTAGAATCTCATGGTCTACTCATAAATTAGGAAAAAAATCTTTAATTACTAAATAAATTCTTGTTGTTCTTGTTGACACCTAATTAGAAAATTCCAACTAATGTTCCCTGGCAACGACACCAAAAATGATGGGTGTCATCATCCCCTTCATTTAATCAAATTTCTGTTGATGTCATATTTAACCAGGGCTATGTCTAAAGCTATATGAAACAAGAAGAATCATGCGATTTAGTAATTGAATGGAGGTATTTGTATTTTTGCTTGTTTTGGGGTTTTTTTAATGTCTTAAGGATTTCTTGGTTAAAACTTTATTGGAATCAAACTATGCAAATCTATCAAAAATAAACACATGTTGCAGAAATGAAATAGAGTGCTGGAAATAAACACTCATTGCAGAAATAAAATTGATTATTGAAAACAAACACACATTACAGAAATGAAATAGATTGCTGGAAATAAACACACGTTATATAAATGAAATAGATTACTGGAAATAAACACACGTTGCAGAAAATAAAATTTAATCTAAAACACCTACAAGAACAAATTTACAATAAATTTTAACTTTAAGAAGTTGGAAGCATTTATGAATTTAATAGAGTTACCTATTTACTTTTACGAATAGAAATATAAATACTGACAAAAATGAAGATCTTGGTTCTTTGGAGGAGTGGGCCCTTGCTCTGCCTAGAACAAGATTCGAACAATTTGATTTGCTTTCAAAACAAAAATGACTATTTCATTGATAAAATGTTATGTATTATAAATTTACTAATCTATCCTTTATCTCTCTATTCTTTAATGATTTTTTCTATCTTCTATATTCTATATCTATAACTTTTCTACTAAATTTCTAGGTCTGTATATATAGATGCTTTGATGGATGTAACTATTTCATAGATACGATGGAACTGAATCATGCCCAGAATAGATGCTAAATCAAGATGTGGATGTATGTCTAGCTATGTGATAAATATCTTGATTTTGTAAGTTCAAAAAATTAGGAATCTGTTCCTGATTTAATGGGATCATTGATCTAAAAAATCATTGGCCATTTGGAATAGATCCTCATTAGTTCCATATCTAGCCGTAAAAGTTTTGAAGCTTATCTATAGGAGTACCAGAGCTAAATATAGAGTTCCAGAGCTAAGTCCAAAAATATGACAACTTGAAATAGCATGGTGGAGTTTTGGAGCTAACTGTGATGTTCCAGAATAGATTTTTCAGGTTTCAAAACTAACTATGATGATTCTAGAATAGATTTTGTAGGTTCTGGAACTAATCTAAATCGAGTCTAATGCTTCCAAAAACATGTCCACTTCATATTTGTTCTTTAGCCTGATGATGCCCTGTTTTATTGCAAAACTAGAATTTTCCAACACACTTGTTAGGAATTATAGGTCTTTTAAAATGTTAGAATCACAATCAACAAAAGATGGATAATCACATCCTAACTCATCTCAGGTCAAAATAAAAGTTACAAAATGTAATCAAACTTAATAGAAAGAGAGAGTAAGACGAGGTCATTTATTATACATTTATTGGGCATATCCTGGCCTCATCAATGATAGGTAAGGAGAGGATTAACAAATCAAATTATATGGTAGTGTTGGAGATGAGAATGGGATGGAAAATGGGAAAGGGATTAAGAAAAATGATGGGAATCAAAGGATGGGTGGATAAGAAGCTGAAGAGATAAGGCATGTTGAAATCAGCTTGTTAGAAGAGATTGACAAGCTAAAAAGGTGATGAGGTGGTGAAGAAATAGGGGAACATAATGAAAGGAAATGAGATGAAAATAAGGGATGAAGCTCAGGGATGATAAGAAGAAGAATGAAATAGGGATATAAAGCACATACACTCACACATATGTAAAAGATAAGTGAGTATCAAGATAGAAAGGGTAAAAATGGAATGCAAAGTATAAAAGGCAAGAATAGATAAGAAGAAAAGGACAATT
The DNA here is from genome assembly GCA_037957365.1 of Torreya grandis. NCBI lineage: Eukaryota > Viridiplantae > Streptophyta > Pinopsida > Cupressales > Taxaceae > Torreya > Torreya grandis. The sequence continues at coordinate 2,933,802 of JARHVA010000120.1, read as the reverse complement.
ATGGAAGGCTTCTCAAAGGATAAAGACCCAGTTAGAAGCTAGTTATGAAGGAAAAAAATGGAAAAGGTGGGAAGAATGGAAAAATGACAGAGAGTGGTAGCAAATACAAGAAGAAAAAGATGGGATGCTAGAAGAAATAGAAAGCATGCCAGATTGAAAATATCAAAAAGAGGAAAACAAAAACTAAAAATTAGAAATAAGGTGGTTTAGAAGTAGTGGGAGAGTAGTAAGGTGGTAGAAAAGAAGATAAGGGGGTAAAAGTGTCCATCAATGTGCAAGGAAATATGATGATGTGGAATTTGTGAGGAAAAGAGAGTGATAAAGAGGGTACAATAAATAGTCAAGGGAAAAGGCAGATAATGAGGATGGAGAGAGATGACAAAGGGGATAAAAGGCAAGGTTGGTAAGAAGTGGAAATAGAGACAAAAAAATATAAAAGGTGGGTGGGGAAGTGAGCCACGAAGCATGCATAAGGGGAGGTGATGGGCAGGCCAACAAAGTAGAGTGTGTGGTGGTTTTATGGGAGATAAGAGGGGCCATTGAGGAAGGTTGTCAATCCTTGTGTTAAAAGAGATTGACATGCTAGAAAAGTGGTTAAAAGAGATTGACAAGAAAAAGGGAGGGAGGTGGTGAGGAGATAGGTAGAGAAGTGGAAGAAAAGATATTATGTGAGAATGGAAAATAAGGTAAAGAATGTGGCTGAGCTAACCTCAATAATTGATCATTGCCTACATAGTCTAAAAAGACCTCATGCCAATGTAGTTCTCCTAGTAATGGGGGAAAAATGAAGAGGAATTATGAGATGATGTTAAAATACAAGGATTATAGGAAGAATCCAAAGCTTCCCTAATATAGGATGCCCTAAACAAGATGGAATTGTTAGTAATGGAAATTAATGAGAATAAAAAAAGGAGGGTAATTAGTTGTTAGTGGCCAAACTACCCTTATAAGTCAAGCAATGCCTACATAGTCCATGGACATCAAGCCAATGTAGTTCAATAAGGGTTGGAGAATGGTACTCAAATGGGTTGCCCTAATTTGATGGACCACATGGTCTAGTTTTGTTTAAGGTTTGTGGAGAAAGGGTGTGTGCCAAAGATGGGTTGAGTTTATGGATAAAGATATCTCCAAAAGGTGGGTTGATTGATCATAAGTAGGGATTTTGATGTTAATGTTGATCTAATGTTATTTATGTTTAGGGTTATGATGGTCTGATGGATGATAGTGGTGGCACATAAGTAGGTTAGATAACCATGATAGATGAAAAATCATGAGGCATGGGTCTAATATATGACTCAATGATGAGAAAACAAGAAATGAGTTATAATACCTATTTGTTGACAAGGATAAAACAAAATAAAACCTGAAGTTAGACTAGATTAAGGAATATAAGCCTTTTGAATGCTTTTCATTAGCATGAATTAGTTGATAAAACAAGTTTCTTGATCACAGTGTGTCAAATAAGTTCTAAATCCCTTGATTTATAGATAGTATACAAGGGAGATGTGTGATAGGTGGTATAAAGGATAATGGGTAATATGTATGGTAACCTTATGTGGGTTAGTTTTCCCCTTCTATAGGTGACCTAATAATGGTAATAGACAAGTCCATGTCGTATGTTAGATAAAGACTAATCAATGCAAGAAGTCTACATGTGAAAGTCGATTGTGGCTTTAGCTTTTGGTGTGGTAGTGGGTATTTTACTTTATTGCTATATATGGGAAGATGATTGATATAAGAAGCTTCCAAGAAATTTTTCTACTAACTTAGCCATCCTTTGAGGGAGTGGTCTAAGTTTATTATCTTTACTTAATACTCTTGATAATTATCCTTCAAGGGAGCAGTCTACCTTATATTTTGCAATTTTTATATTGTTTTTGGGTAGCTATCCTTTAAGGGAGCATTCTATAATGTTTAAGATATTGACCCAAGTAATATTTTGGTATTCAAATTGGATGTGATTTATTTTAGACATGGATAAGTCTAATTAGGTTTAAATGCTTTTTGCTATGAGGGCAAAACTTTGACACAAGAAGGTTACTGATATTTGAAGAGGTGTGATTTTGAGAGACAATGACCATAGGATTCCATCTTGTTAGAGATGAAAAATATCCATGAGAACCATGCTATGGGTAGATTCATGGTACCCATATTTAGGATTAGGTTATGACTATGGTAGTTAATCACATGGTTCTATGTTATAATTAGTTGTCCTCAAAAGAAGAGGCAGAAGATGGCTGAAGGTTAAATTCTCATAATTAAGGGATGATCTTAAGTTAGACAAACTCAGTAAGCTCAATCCTTCTTTAATATAAAAATGGTTACAAATGCAAAGCTAGGTTCTAGTTTGCCTTTGAGAGAGGATAAATGATAAGCTTCTAATCCATAGTTATGGGTAATGATGTAGGGTCCAAGCTAATTGAAAGCAAACTTGCCTCATTTAATTTTCTCCATGTTGGTCACATGTTGGTTTTATTTTAGGATGAGGTATTCAATATTAAAGTCTCATTATTTGAGGCATTTTTTATAAGCATGTTTGATATGCTCTTGATAGATATGGAGGTGGATGAAGGCTTCTAAACAATGCTCATCAAGTAGCTCGAGCTGAGCTAAATGGTATTGACGATAATATTCTTTAGAAATAATATCTTATAAAGATATGAAAAGAGAAGGGACTTGGACTTCAAGAGGCAAGACTGCCTCTGCTCTAAAGACTAGAGAGAAAGGGGTATCACTTTTAAAGGTTTGAATGTTAGTGTGATAGGCCCATAAAGAGAATGGGATGTGCAAGTGCCAATCTTGACCTGAAGCACTGACAACTTTGGTTATTATTTTGTTAAGAATTTTGTTAAAAGATTCTACCTATCCATTTTCTTGTGGATGGTAAGGTGAGGAAAAGCTTAAATTGATTCCAAATGCATTATATAAGCCTTGGACTTGTGTTTTTTTAAGGATTTTCCATTATTGGTGATGATCTTATGAAGAACACCAAAGTGGCAGATGATATGATGGTTGATAAAGTAAAAAAAAAAAATTTACTTTGGTCAAGATAAGAGGAATAACTTCCAACCACTTGGTGAAATATTCAGTGGCTGTGATGATGGAGCTGTGCCGTTATGAAGAATGGGGGTTGATTTCCTTGATGAGATTGATCCCCCATTATGAGAAAGGCCAAAAGTCCTTAGATAATTAGAGGCCATTGGTTGGTGCATGATGTAAATTAGTGTGTTGTTGACATTTAACACACTTTTTTACATAATCACAACAATCTTGTTTGAGGGTGGGCCAATAGTAGGTAAGTGGAAGGATATATTTAGCAACCACTAGATTGCTAAAGTGTTCCCCCATGTATCCCATCATGTATTTCCTTGATGGCATAGGAAACTTCATAGTTGTGTGGGCAATAAAGAAGGAGACCATTGAAACCACATTTGTAAGGGATTCCCCCCTAGTATAGTGTAATGAGAGGTACTCTGAACAAAGTTTCTTCGAGCATTCCTAGAGAGGTTAGGAGGAATGAAGCCTAGGTTGAAGTAGTAAAAATTTTGGTCATACTAAATATCAGATGGGGATTCCTCCACACTACAAATGGTAGGGAGGTCAGATTGGTCATAAGAGGGTGTGGTAAAATAGTGAATGGTGATAAATATTTTGGAATTAGAAGGCTAATAAGGGATCTAGGAAGCAAGGCAAGCCATTGTGTCAAATTTATTGGTAGATTGGGGAACAGATTAGACCAGGTAAGGTTTAAATGATACTAAGAGTTTATCAACTAGAAGTTTTTATTTTTGTAAGACATCATTCTTACATTGATAGGATCCATTGACTTGGTTAACCATAATCTGGGAATCACCAAAAACATTGATGATCTTAATTCACAAGGCTAGGGTGGTTTGGAGACCTATGACTAGGGATTCATACTCAGCCATATTATTGGTGCATTTAAAGTCAAGTTTGAAATAAAGAGGAAGGGGTTCTTCATTGAGAGGAATGAGAATAACTCCAACACCCCCACCTTATTGGCACTTGAAACCATTAAAGAACATAGTCATTTGGTAGGTTATGTCCTCTTGGGAAAGAGTAATGATGGATTCATCTAGGAATTTAAGAGGAATTGGTTGGTGATGTGTCAAAGGTGCTTCAAACAATTGGTCAAAAATGACTTGCCCTTTAATTGAATTTTACTGAAGGAACTCAAGATCAAATTCTTCTAAAAGCATAAGCCACTTGGTCATACACTAGTTTTGGTATGGATTAGAAAGCATGTATTTGAGTGGGTTGGTATGGGTTATGACATAGGTTTTGTGGTTAAGAAGGTAGTGGTGGAGTTTGGTGGCCATGAAAGTCAGGGCTAAGCATATTTTCTTGGTATGGGTATATTGAGTCTCATATTCTACAAGCATGTGGCTAATGTAGTATACAACTTGCTCTTTGTGTTGTTCATCTTGGTGAGCCAACATTTCCCCTAGGGAATGGTTAGTGGTAGAGATATATAGGTGAAAGGGGTGGTTATCCTTAGGAGGGATGATCATAGCTATTGACAAAAGGTACTATTTGAGCAATTCAAATGCTTTTTGACAATTGCTATTCCATTTGAAAGAGACATCCTTCTTCAGAAGGTGATGGAAACGTTAACACTAGTTTGAAGGTTAGGAAATGAAATGTCAAATGGATTGAAGATTTATTTATAGGATATGGAGTTGATTAATATTGGTAGGAGTGGGTATCTCTAAGATTGTTTTGAATATGGTAGGATCTACTTCAATTCCTTGAAGAGATGATAAAGCCAAGAAGCTTTCTAGAAAGGACCCCAAAAACACATTTCTTAGGTTTGAGTTTGAAATGAAAATGGATTAGGAATTTGAAGATGATGTCAAGAAATTTCAAATGATCTTGGTGAGATTTCAATTTTCTCAAGAGATCATTGACATAATCCTCTACAATGGTGTGGATGAAGTCATATAAGATGTAGGTCATAGCTCACTGGTAGGTTGCACTAGCGTTCTTTAACCTGAAAGGCATGAATCTATAGAAAAAGTTTCTCCAAGGTGTCGTAAAGGTAGTTTTATGATGATACTTAGGAGTAATTAAGATCTGATTGTAACCCAAAAACCCATCCATGAGAGATAACATCTCATGACCGGTTGTAAATCAATATGTTGGTTAATACTAAATAGAGGAAAGTCATCCTTGGGTTAGGTGAGTTTAAGGTCATGAAATTCCACATAAATCCTTAGACCCCTAGTGGCTTTGGTGGTAGGTACAATATTTTAGACCCATTGGGGGTAATCAATGGGTTGAATGAAGTTTATATATAGGAGAGGTTGAAGCTCTTCTTTAACGAGAAAGGCTATGCAAGGATGCGTGCATCAAAGTTTTTGTTTAACAAGCTTGGCATCATGATGAGTGACTATGTTATGGGTAGCAATGGTGAGATCAATCCTAGGCATATCATTATAAGACCAAGAAAATTCTATGCTATATTCTTGGAAGAAAGAGGAGAAGCCTTGAAGTTCTTCGACATCTAGTGATTGGCCCAATTTGACAACATGGGGGTTGCCTATAGTGCCAAAGTCTATAGCTATGGTGGATTCATTTAAAATGGTCGAGGATTCAAGAGGAAGGGATTTATGGATTGAAGAATTTAGGGTACCAAGGTAGGTGATAATAGAATCATCATCTTGATGTTGGATGGTATTGATGGTAGGATAATATTTCTCTATCATTTTAGAATAGATGAGAGGAAGGGTTCAAATTTGGCCATCCTTTTGATAGGTCATGGGGATTAAATTAATGGTGTTTATAAAAATAATGTTAGGGGGAATGATATCAAAATCCTCAAACTTTGAAGGAGGTTAAGTTCATGAGGAGCGGATGTCTTCCTTCATTGGTGGGTTCTTTAGGTGGTGCAAACCTAAGGCTAAATGACTCAAGGTTTTTGGGTTTTGATCAAAGGTAACTCATGAGGTCCTTGTTCATATCAACCTAGACCAAATCCCTTCTAGGCACACTTGTGAAGGTATAATTTATCAAATGTTGGTTATCAAGGTAGGAAAAATTAGAGGTGAATGGTCAGATGGAGGAGGTAGTGGTAGGATAAAAAAGTGGTCAATCAAGTCCCCCATAGATAAAGTTCATTTGATGGTTGAGGGGAGTGAAAGGGATGATGGTTATGATGTTAGGGTCATAATAAGGGTCATGTTTGAGGTTTACATATTCTTCAAGAGTAGGAAAAGCATCCAATGTTGGAAGGAGATACTCCCCTAGTGAGAATCATTGGAACATAGATCCCAAGGGCTCCTCTATGGGGATTTGTGAAGAAGGGATGGATGAACTAGTTGGCATTTCATCAATAGTTTGTAATTGGGGTAAAATTATTGAATATACTTTATATGGGTGTATGAGGATGTCTTTGGGGTGATAGGTCATGTTTCATGATGAGAAATGATTTGGGTTTGCTTGGATATTGATGACCTGGCCCTCATTCTCAAACTTAATGCATTGATGGAGTGTAGAGGGAACACATTCCATAGAGTGAATCTACGGTCATCCCAATAAGATGTATTAGAATTCTCCTTCCACCACATATAAGAGTTCAAGGAGTGTGAGGGGTCCTATATGGATATGAAGGATCATGGTTCCCAAGGTAGTGGCCATAGTGTCATTAAAGGATCATAGTAATACTATGGATTCTAACATGATATTATTTGGTAGGTTGAGTTGGTCGTAAGCATAGGAATATATGATGTTAATTCTATCCCCCCATTAATCATTTACCTTTTGACATGGGTTTAGTTGATGTAAGTTGTAATAAATAATGGGGGATCTAGGTCCTCGAGGTGGATGAAAGGTATTTTTAAATTCTTAAAGGTGATAAGGTTGGAAGTTTTGAGGGCACCCACAAATGCAACTATACATTGAGGGTCATTGGGTTGGACCTCGATGGACTATAAAGCCTTTATGAGTACTTGGTGGTAAAAGGGAGAATTAGAAATCAACTCATATAAGATCATTTTTATTAGAATTTGGTGAAGCTACTTAAGGATAGCTTTTTGGATAGATATTGTATATGGGTTGGGGTATGAAGTTTTAGATTGTGGTGTACTTAAGATAGAAACCTTAGATTTTCTTGAAGATGGAGATGGTTAGGTGTAGTTAACTTGGGAATGTGAAGAGGGGTATGTCCAAATAATGGACACATTAGCCTTCCCTTTATCCTTTTACTATGATCTAGTGACCATGTTGATGGTATGGATAAAAGGAGAAGATGAAACAATAGAGTGGTCAAACTTGTCTTCATTCTTAGGTGAGAGTAGAGGAGTGGGTAAGCATTGGGTAGATATGGTTGTTGTTTGGTTTGGTATGGGTGACATAAGAGGTTCATCTATTAATTTATCATCCTCATCATAAAGGTGGTGGATGAGAGTTTGAAGAGCTTTGTAATTCTTAGTATCATGGCTAAGTGTCTTGTGGTATAAACAAATAAAATTGTTATTTAAACATAATGGTTTGGGATGTGAGGGGTCAAAGGATTTTATGGGTGTTAATATCAAGGAAGAGGTTTGAAATAACTATTGGAGAATGGTTAGGTAAGACTCAATTAAGGGTGGTACAGGTTTAACGGTTTTTGTTTTGGTTATTGAGGTAGAACGTTATTTGGAATTAGGTTTGGTGATAGGTGTCTTGGGTAAGGTGGTACACTTGGTTTATGTTTTTGGTTTAGGTAGGATGGTTGATGAGCTATAGGTGGAGGGTGGTAAGGTAGGTAACTTAGGTATTGTTGTGTAGTAAAATTAGGTGTAGTAGAAAACAAGTGTGAAGGTGTAACCAATAGAGGTGGTGGGGTTTTGGTATAAATAATGAGATTCATGTTTAAGGTAGAGGATGAGAACCCAAGATGGAGGACAAGTTTAAGGGAGGTAAAATTTGAGGCTTTGGGCCTTTGGGTGGTTTTACCTCTTTGGTTTCTTTAGTTGTTAGTTTTGGAGGGGGTTTGGTCACTTTAGTTGTCTTGGTGGGTTTAGGTGTTTGAGGGTTGATTAATTTGGGAGAGGTTTTGGTTGGTTAGGTGGAGGTTTTGGTTGGTTTAGAATGGTTAGGTTGTTCTACCAAAGAAAGGGTTAGAGGTTCTAGTTTGGTTCCCTTACTTTTATCTTGGTTTTTGATGGAAGGTTTCAAAATTAGAGGTTTGGTGGGTGAAGTTATCTCTTCTTGTGAGATAGCTTCCGAAGATGGAAGGGATAGTTATATAATAGGCAATATAGGTGTGGTATCCTCTATCAAAGGTTTGGATATGGTTACTTCCTCTGTTTAGATGTCTGAAGGGGTAGAAGGTAAATTTTCTACTCTAATAAGTAGAGGGGGATTGTTAGATTGGTGAACAGGTTATTTATCAATGAGTGTGTCAAGAACCTTATTAATAGTATGGGTGTAAAGAGATCATTCAACATTATTAATATCATTTTTAGTGAGAGCATGGTTTGCAAAAGGTTTTCTAAATATGTCAAGGGCTTGGTTAGGTGGTACATTGGGGTTGTCCAATTTAAGCTCCCCCTTGTCAATGAGGGATTGGACAAGGTATTTGAAGGTATTTCACCTATTGATATCATGTCATATGACTCAATGAAAAGCAAAATGGTCATTTTAATTATATCAACCTGACATGGGGAGAGAAGAATCAAACTATTGGGATGGTTTAATTGGTGGAAGTTGGATGATATTAGCTTTTAATAAATTTTCCAAAATAGAAGCATAAGTTTCCCTAAGTGGAATTAATTATTTTTTATTTTTCCAAGTTTGGTTCCTTTAGTTTTGGTTTGAATAGTTAGAGGAGTTAGACGTTTGGTTCCTTAGGTTTTGTTGGTTGGTAGATGGTGGTGATGCAACTTTGAGAATAATAACATTGGCAAATGATTTGTTTTTGGTGTTGGGGTTGGTTTGGTAGTTTAGTTTTCAAGAAGAGGGATCATTGGGTTTATAAGTTGAGTTCTTATTCTTCAACTTTAACCTTATTTCATCAATGACTCTATTCTCTAGTTTATGAGCCATGGTAAAAGCTTCATCAAATGGCTAGAAACTTTGTACACGTAATGTGGATGAGATATGCTTGGCACATTCCTGAGTAATGAGATATATAAGTTCAAGTTGAGGCAAATAAAAATAAAGTTAGATAATTAGGTTCTTCCATTGAGCCACAAAATTAGTAATGGACTCATCCTCAAATTGTCAGATGGAGTAGAGGTCGGTGATGGAAACTTTCTTAGATATATTGATCAAAAAGTGATCCAAGAAGTTTTGGGCTAGTTGGTTGAAGGAGAAGATGAAATGTTTGGTTATGGAACTATACCAATCCAATGCTAGTTTAGATAATTACATAGGAAAGGTATGGAGGAGAACAATTTTTTTTGAAAGTTCCCACTAGGCTCGATAAGGTCTGATAGGAACTGGGAAAATTTGATCATATGACAAGATATTATGGGCTCCAAAGATAGATGACTCAAGGGTAGTCATATTTTCCATGATCATATTCACAAAGTTTGTTTAGGGTTGAGTACGTGGGACATTGTAAGATGCATATTTCAGTGGTGGTTGAGAAACATGTTGATAGTGGGTGGAAGGTTGAGAGGCCACCACATATTATTATGTGGATGACGTTGGTTGGGTAATGGTAATGTGACCTTGTGGATTATGGAGATAACTAAAGGTCACTTGTTAGGTAGGAGTGGTAGTCAGGTTAGTGGTTGATGAAAGGGTAGTAACCTTTGTACTAATTGGTGGTAACATGGAGGGTATAGACTCCACAAGGCTTTGAAGTGGAGTAATGTTTGATGGGTTGGAGGTAATTATATAAATATGGGTGGTTCTAGATGTAGGCACTCCTATTACAAAAGAGTGATTGATAGGTGGTATAAGGGCAGTGGTAGTTTGTGTTGGTTGATTTTGAGTAGTAGCATCAAGGGGGTTATTGGTTGATGATAGGGCTTGGGTAATTAAAAGTTGATTAATACCCATGGTAGTGGAGGTACTCTCCATGAGTTGGAGAGGATTTATAAAAGGTGGATTTATATGTGGGGTCAAAACCAATATTTGGTAAGATATAGTCCTAAGGTAATGTTGTAAGGCTACGTGATTGTTGTTTAGGAAAGTGGCAAAATATGCATCTCTTGGGACTACCCAAATAGGAATTATCAAAGAGTGAGGGGAGTATATTGGTTTGAAAACCTATTCCATGGGTGATGAGGTGGAAGAGATTGGTTGACTTGGTGGTGAGTTTTGTTCCTCAAGCTCCCTTCATTTTTGGTGAGTAAGAACCATACGAGAAAATGGAAAAGAAATGATACATTCTCACACCTCAAAACAAAGAGAAATAAAAAAATATTCAAGGCAAAAAATTCATTCACTAAGAGTGTGTTAAGTCTTATGATTCTTTTTAATCTCTCTTTTGGCTTATGCTTTAGAAAAGTGTGAAGAGGAAATTGGCTTGAATAGGTCCTAGGAAGCAATCTATGTTTGGTTTTGGGCTATATTTAGATGATAAAAAAGAAGTCTATATTGGATCAGGTACATAGTTTTACACTTGGATATTACTCCCATTAAATCACAATCCTATAGCTGATGTGGGTACTTAGCCTTTATACTATTTATCTAGAGTTTATACTCAACCAGAGAACTGAGATGGTTATCCTATTGGTGATTAAATCCAAGTACGATAACTAAGAAAGGGTAAGGTGATCCGCTAGGTGATGAAATCCTATTTGGGCCTTATCTCAAGTGTGTTTGATGTTTTTTTTAGTGAAATTGGTTTGTTTTGGGTAACATTTGTGGTTCTATGCTTAATTTTCTTTGCTTAATTAATCTAGGTAAACTAAGACAAACAAGCAAACAATGTATGCAATTAATTTTAACCAAAAGGAAATTATTTATTTATTTTCAATGAAGACAAGAAAAAATAAAATTAACCTAAATGAAACATGAAAATACAATCTTAATCCTAGGATTAATGCTCTTTTCTTTTTTTTTAATTTTTTGATTTTTTTTAGAAATGCAAAGAAAATGAAATTTAAACTTTTCTAAAACATGCAACTAAAACTTATGTTTTGCAAAGAAAAAGGAAAGATTAGTTTTCTAAGAATGAAACTAAATGAATTTCACTAATGCAATTCTAAATGTCCTAAAACATCTATGAACCCAATAAAACTCAAGGGTCCCATTGGGTGTGCCAAAATGTTTCTATCTAGGTTTTTTACTTTTTACCTAGTTTTAAAAAGAAAAAAACTAGTTAAGGGTGTGTAGAAGAATACCTATTAAATGTGCACGTGTTGAAATATATAATTTATGAGAAATAATATTTGTCTTGGGAGGATGCCCTAAAAATAAGAAAACACTACCACAAAACATGTTTGTTAGACAAGTAGAAAGGTGGATTGCCTAGCATGAGCTAGAACCTAGAAGTGTGAGCTTCTTAGGACGTTGTCAATCCACCTAATTTAAATAATTAGGTTAAAATGATGAAATAAATATGTTTTAATTAAATTAAAGCAAAACTAAAATAAAAAAATGGAGAATAATTGAAACTAATACAAGGAAGTTTACTAAGAATATGACTAAACAATAAAGCAACTTAATTCTAAAACTAGTCAAGTCAAAATTATGGTTTTCAGTTTGGGTTTGTCTTGTGATAAAAGGCCAAGAAAATATGGTTTGATTGGGATTTTTAAATGGTCAAGTTGGTAGAGATAAATGATGGTCAATAAATTAAAAGGGGAAAATGGTCAAGAAGGAAAAGGGGTAAATGGTCAAGAAGGCAAAGAGGCAAATGGTGGTTAATAAGGCAATAGGGAAAATAGTAAAAGGGTAAATGATGTCAAGAAGACAAGATGGTAAAGAAGATAAGAAGGATAAATATAAATGGTGGATGGTAAAAATGTCAAGAGGGTAAAAATAGATCTAATATGGTAAATAAAATAAGAAGCGAAGAAGGGCAAGAAACTAAAGAATTGAAATGACTAAAATAAACAATATAGCTTGATGTTTGTTGAAGATTTTGGTAGAGTTTCATTGCTTGAGCTCTTCTCAAAGATGGATGAGTGAACTCATTCAAAAATTTGATAACCTACAAGATAAATGCTTTAACCAAAACCCAACTTAACCTTTGGTGAAGGAGAAGGGGGTATATATAGCATTTGCTATGAAAAATCATGCCAAAAGAGGGAATAGTAGAAGTATGGTGCCATTTTTCAAGTGGGATAATAAATGACAAAGGGGATAAGGATGGTGGGATTTTCACCATATTTTTTTGTCTCCCACCTTGCACATGAGTCCAATTTGGAGTGGGAATCATGCACATGTGCTCAAATGAGACTAAAGGACTTTTCACCGAGCTAACTTGTCTTTTAGATAAGTGCCCCATTAATTTTGGCACCATTATACATGCATGAGGACAAAAAAACATGTTGAATTATGGTCCCATAGGGAAATATGTGCCACATTCCACATGAGGGGCCCTTTGGTGCTTTATGATGTCATGAAGTACCTTGGAGGTGGGTCCCAGGTGGGGTATAATGGCCCCCCTCAAGCCACCTCACTTCTAAGCCATATCACTTTCCATATCACCTTCCATGTCACTTTCCATGTCACATGCCATGTCATCATGAATAGTGATAGTGGGTCCCATAGTGAATAGTGATAATGAATAGTACTTTTTAATAGTAGTATGTGAATAAGAGAATAGTGATTTGGTTAGGTAAAGAAGGGTTAGTTAAGGGTTAAAAAGGTTTTAGGGGATTTTTAGGGGGTCTTCAGGCATTTGAGTCATTGAAAACTACAAGTGTGCATTTTTACAGTGTTTATAACTGGAAGAGATAATAGCCCTCATTGATGAGTCCATGGGCATCCTAGGAGTCTATTATAGGATAATGGTAAGTCAAGAACTATAAGTTTAGTACATATAGTTTTTTTTCTACTAGTAAGAGGGGTCCAAATACAACCAAGTAATTTTTGATTGGTCTTGTTGAATCCATGACATGTTAGAAAAGTTTATTTGAGGTGATCTTTGTTATACTCATGTGTTGAATGATCCAAAGAGATGTCACATTAATTATCAACCCTTCATCTACTAATACTTTGCCAATAAGGGTGGTATTAATGATTATTTTAATAAAGAAAGGTGGATCATTGACTCAAAAGTGAATTTCATAATTGATCATCTATTCTTTAAGGAACTCTATGGAAGGTTTTAAATAAGGAAAACAAATTTCAATAGTATGAAATTCTGTTGGTCGAGGCTCATGAGAAGGTTGTTATTTTTCTAAGGAAGATGGTTCTTTAATTTCTTAGATTTGTTGCATTAGGAATTTATGATGATAGGGAGAAATGACAACTAATTTCAAGAGAGGTATTTTTCAAGGCATAGAGTTAAGTTCTAATAAATTACAATGATTTTTGGAAGAGGAAGAACCAACACAAGGCATAGAAGGTAAAATATGTTTAGTAGGAAGAAAATTAGTTGGAGGTTCATATTGAGGAAGTGGGTCCTCATTAGTTTCCAAAGGTAGGTTAGTGGTATTAGTATCTTTGATGAGTTTCTCTTCTAAATATGGTTTATTTGGTTTTGTGATGGGATCTTTGTGGGTGGGTTTACATCGATAATTGACCTTATTTATATTTGCGTATTGAGATTTGGTATAGTATTGATCATAATCATCATCAATTGCACAAATATTCTTATTTGATTGTTGAGGGTTAGATGTAAATAAAGTTTTTGGATTGTTAGTAGAAGAATATTTGAAATCTTATTTCTTTTGAGAAGAATTAACATAATCATGATAACGGATTTCGATCATGGAATCATGATTGAATGAATATACTAGCATAAAAGAAATGACAAATTTTGTAAGCCCACAACATGTTTCATGGGAATGACCTATACCAACATGAAACCAAAAAAACTTGTTATGATCATACCATTGAGGGGAATTTTTAGGATACGTGAATGGTTTAGATGATGCTAAAATTTATTTCATTTTTTGAACAATTAATGATGTATGATAAGGTTCAAGACATTCCATTTTGGATATTCCTAATTTGGTTGAAGAGGATTTCCTAGGATTTCATTGGTTGAATGTTGGAAATATACCTTGATGGTTTTAGTTTTAGGTTCAAACTATTTCATTAGAAAGTCTTGATGCTTAAATTGGTTGAGAGCATTGTTTAATGTTTGGGGAGTAAAAGTTCAAACCTTGTATTAGAGGGAAGGGGCTAAGTTTGTGATGAAAAGTTTGAAAAATTCATCATTAGTCATGTTGTGATCAGATTTTTGATCCAAATATTTCCATCATTTGATAAAATCATGATCTGATTCAGTGGAGGATTGATTAGCATCAATGAAATGACTAAGATATTTTTTGGGAAGATAATTATGTTGGAATTATTTAACTAAATGACTGACTAAATCCTCAAGTTTCCATATAGAATGTTGGAGAATTTAGTTATAACATTCTAATACATATTTAGTGAAGGTTTTAACTAAAATTTTGGTAGTGGCAAAGGTATTAGTTTGGATCCACTCTTATAAAGATTATTGAATGCCTTAAGAAAAGATGCAAGGTCTTTAATCCCATCATATTTTATAGTTGGAGATATATTACCAATATCAATAGATATAATGAAAGGGGTTAAAGGTTCATTTTGAATGTGTTGAATCATCTTATTGTGCACGATAATTTGGGGAATGACATTTCCCATTGCATCTTTAATAGGTGGAAGGATAAAATTTTAATTATTTTGGAGAAGAAGAATAAGAGGTTGATTAACCATGTTTCTTAAATGATGTAGTTGCATCACTTGAAATGTGTTATATGTTTGCATGATGTTCATTTATTTCACTATTTGTGAAAGAATTTGAGTTTTATCAATTGGTGGGTTGATGTTGGTAGGAGGATTCCCTGAATTGGTATTAGGAGGGTTACTAGGCTAAAGATTGGTAGGAGGTGGGTTGTTGGTGTTGAGAAGGCTTACTATAGGGTTATTTGTTAGGATTATGTCAATTTCCCCTATAGTATGGTAAGATTTATGAAGGTGAGAATTATATTGACATGTATGGAATGGATATGATCCATCAATATCATATTTTGGCATGATTTAGACCATATTGTAATCAAAATATGAGGGATGAGAAAAGGTTCTCCAAGAGAGAAGATCCTACTAGGTTGTGAAGATAGGAAGTAAATAAAATTCCATATAGATCTAAATATATTTAGGTTATCCAAAATGATTATGATATGGGATTTCATGATGCTTGAATTCAGAATCTAAAATTAGGAAGTAAGGAGGAAAAATAGGGACAAATTCGACCAAACACATAACAATATCTACCAATAGGTATAGAGTCAACTGGGTTGATAGGGTATATAAAAAATACTAATAGAATAGGATGTAAAAGATAGTCATTCTACTTGATTATTTTCTAAAAAGAATAAAACTAAAATAGGCTAAAAAGATACATAGTTGTATGGGTTAACTATGTACTACAAATGGAGAAATTGAATAGATTAAAAAGATACATAATCAAACAAGTTGACTATGTACTTTAAAGGGAGAAATTGAATAGGTTGAATAATATACACATTCATATAGGGCGATTGTGTACTAAAGGTAAGAAAGAATAATAGTCTGTAAGAGACTATGTTGATAGGGACAACAATGTTCTAGAAAGAGGGAAAGATTTTTTTAAGATAATAGCTAAACAAATAAAGTAAAATACACAAGTAAATAGATCAATGCAGTTGATCTAATCAGAACACACAACACAAACCTTACACTAATGTGGCTAGTGCAAGTTTTGAAATATGAAATATAATGATCAAATAGCAAGCAATAAAACTTGAATGTAAATGTGAACTAATTGGTCATTCCTAAAATTTTTAAGTTATAATAATTTTTTGAAATTAATGTGATGTAGAGTTGTCTGTAAGAAGGAATTAGAAATCAATCTATGGATAGTTTTCGGTAGTTTAGGTTGAGAGGGATATGTATTAGCAATGGTACTAGCTTAGTATTTGGGCCTACCCCCTCACTTCACAATCTTACAATGATAAGGGTGTCGAGTGATTTTCCAATATCTACCATCAACCACGTCTTTATACTTGGCCATAAAAGCAAGTCGACTTCCCACTTAGTGATGGAATCTAAGTAGGTAGACCTTAGGAAGAAAAATGTTTAATGCTTTTTAATGTAAAGTGATTCAAAAGTGTGTGCAATAGAGAAAAATAGTGTGAGTAAATTGATAAATTAAAAAACTACCTAATTAGTCTATGTTTGTTACTCTAAGAATGCAAATAATTAAAATAAAAAGTCAACTAATAACTAGAAAAATATGTTAATTCCTTTGAATATGAAGAGTACAAATTCTGTTTAGGCAATATTGTATGAAAATAATACAAAATAGATTTGACATGGTCACTATTATTCTATGGAATCAAGATTAAAAAACACAATCTAACAAGTCAACTATGTCTTCTAGAGAGAAGATATGCTACAAAACTATGTTGAGTGACTTGACCCAGTTTATTATAAGGTTTCAATTTTATAGACTGTAAACCTGTGAAAAATATACTATAAATTCAAAACATAAATGACAAATAAGGTAAGAATGAACCTTGGTAGTTTTTAAGATTCTTAGTTTGTAAATTTTATGTTGTGTTACTCAAGTGTTAATTTAAATATTTTGCAAAATTAGTCGACTAGGTTGGTAGAGTCTTCAAGACCTATGTGTTAAAATAAAATTTAAAAATAGAGATAATTGGATCAACTATACATAAAAACATATAATTGAATAAGAAGACTATGTCAATCTGATCGATCTAGTTACCTATTTGAAGAAGACTTGCACAAAAAAACATAATCATTTTGAAGAGATTATGTGTTAAACTTGTACACATAATGTTAAACTATATTGATAGGTTCGATACATTTATAAAAAAATAAAAATAGATAATATGATAATAAAATAAATACATTAAATAAAACTTACAAGGATTTGATTCACATCAGGTTCACTAAAATGTATATAAAATAAAATTCAACTGACATTTAAATCAATCCTAGCTCAAAGAAGATAAATCTTACTTACACTTTTGTTTGTTGATACATTTAGACATTTAGGTTCATGACCAAGATGGATCTACTAGACCTAATGAATGGGTATCTTATCATAATAACATCACTATAGAGGGTTCTAAAGACTCTAGTCAAGAAACATCATGCAATAACCCTAGATAGGTCCTATGTTTTAATATTCACTAAGTACATGCAAAGTAAATTAAAATCTAACCTAGTGATCACCAAATATTGTGGAACAAAATGGGGGTGATAAACATGAAAGTAAACATGCATAAAATAATTCTAATTAAGCTATATATAGATATAATCCTAATGCATGGAGATAAAAATACATTTAAAAGCCATTATTTAGGCCACTTCTATCTACTAAAATAGAAGATTAAAGTTAGAGATACTTACCTCGAAGATGAACCCATCAAGACTCAATCTCTCCCTTGTCCAAAGGTGTTTCACAAGAGGTTATTGTGTATTATTTAAGAATCTAAGGATGGAAAATGGACTATAGTCAAAGACCTCCTAATGAATCTCAAGATTTCAAAAGATAAAGTTCTTCCCTCCAAGTGTAAAACCCTAAGTAAATAACTCCTCAAGAAAAGTGGTCGAAGATCATATTGTAAATAAATGAAAATGAATGATTAAATCTTGTATATCACTAATAAATGTTGAAATGAATGTGTATATATAGCTATATTTAACCCTAAACCTTTTATAAAGTTTTACCAACAGTGTCATCCCAATTTAACCTTGTATCATTAATTGATAAAATCAAGTTAGGTCCTAGATTAGGTCAGCCAAGGATAATTTACACCCATAATGTGCAAATATTAATTTGAATATAGGGTCAACCTATATTAACATTATTTGGTAAATGTCAAAAAGAGTTTTAGGCTTAGGTAAGGGTTAAATAAGGTGGTGACTTGATTGGAAGAGTGTATAAGAGAGGTGTAAAATCATAGGGAAGTGTATAGGATATGGTTGTGTAGATAATAAATGGTGGTATATGGGACAATAATCTTATGAAGCACTAATAGTCTACCCACCCATTTCCCAATGCACCCTTTATGGCATGCACTCAAAGAGATTAAGACTCGACAAATTCTTATAAGAGAGAAAACATCAGTAATTGATAAAGTTGTAAAATATTATTTGTATACATGTGACACCTCCTCATTGGTTCCAAGATTTGATAGCTTTGACACCTCTGATGCTTAGGACCTTTTAGGGCTTTGTAAAATATAGAAACCTGTTAATTCATTGAAATTGACATGTAAGTAAAGAATGTTAACCTGCTAGTCCAAAAGGCTTTTAATAGAGCACCAGATCAGACTTTGGGACTATTTCTCTAAGAAAATCCTACATAATGAAAATTATATTAAAAACATGGTCAACTCAAAAAATTATTGTGGAAATATTTTAAGAGCATAATATGTTAATTTTTTATTTAAATACGTAGAGCTTTGAAGAGTTATCAAATATAACAAGTAGCAAAATTTAAAACTACAGGAGACCCTTCTGATCAAGATTGAGTAAATATTAGAGTTTTGTGTGAAAAATAATAAAACAAGACCCAATTGAGGCTCTAATATTTTTTGATTTCTCTAAATATATAGGTCCCCTTTTCTTCCATGAAAAGGTATGTGTTGATCACAAAAAATAGTGATTATGTGGGAAAAACATTGCCAATGATTAAAACTTAGAGCATGGACCTCTATTATTGAACCATTAAACAAGTGTCCATAAATTGTTTTGACATAATAAGAAGGAGAGGAAGCACTTAAGTCTAATTTTGCATACAAAATACTAGGCTTCAATTACTTTAAGAGATCACTTGTGTGAAGTGTGATTTATTTGAGTCCATGATCGAGTTCATAGGTGTCTTAAGTGTGAAGAACACCTGAAAAGGATTTTGATTATTTACATAGGTTAGCTAAGGAAGGGAAGTTTTAGGCATTAATTTAATTACAACTAAGCATATATATCCCTAGCATATATACCTTTTATTCCACTCTAGGCCTTGATCCTTTGCCATCCAGGCTAGAAATCCTAAGATGGAGATTTCTGGAATCACCCTTTTATAGGAAGATATTGTGAGATTTCTTTGACTTTTAGGCTTCCTTTAATTCTAATGACCTCTTTATTTTTGATCCATGAGGGTTGGATACTAATGCAACCAAGGTATTTTGTTGATTCAATAAGTTTTTTATCACTAAAGGTACCCTCTATTTATTAAACATTTTTATAATGACTTCTTAATTTTATATTAAGTGTTGTGATGATCTCTTTGCCAGAAGTGGAAATTTTCTTAATTCACATGCCCCATTTTTAATCAGTGGTTTCATCGCAACTAGTTTTTGTGAGATTAAGTACCCCCACCCATAAAATTATTCAATAATGGATACCCTCTTTCCATTTTATCTTCTATAAATTGTGTCTTTGAGGCATGAAATACCTTCAAAGGGACCAAACCTGAGGATACATGAACCAATAATTGGTAATCAGTCTTACCATTATGTATCAAGATGTCTAGTTCAACCCATGAGGGGAATGGGGTTTCACTTTTGGGATAAATAGGTTATTACATGATCAATAGTAAAAGGAAAACACAAGAGGAGAAAAGGAATAAAAATTGAAGAAAAGACAAAAATAAACACACAACATAAGTAAATGAAATAAAATTAATTTAATATTTACACTACCATACTTTTGCTTTAATGGATATTCTAAGATTGCACTAGATGGGGAAG
This sequence comes from Torreya grandis, assembly GCA_037957365.1. NCBI lineage: Eukaryota > Viridiplantae > Streptophyta > Pinopsida > Cupressales > Taxaceae > Torreya > Torreya grandis. The sequence continues at coordinate 2,913,940 of JARHVA010000120.1, read as the reverse complement.
CTGAGAAGTAATGCTTCAAGAACTATCCATTCACAGGTAGTGGGGGATCATTTCCTAGGATATCCTTTAGTCTAAAATAATTTTGCCTAAGTAACTCATAAATATGATAAGGAACAACCTAGAGTGGGTCAAGTTTGGAATGTTTCTCATGAGTTTTATACCATAGTAAGACCAGGTATGCTATTCAGAAGGACTTAACCTTTATTTTATTATCAAATAATCTCTTAATGGTATCCTAATGTTTACTAAAGTTTTGTATATATTCTTCTTGTTCATGTTCCATTTGAATGATATACAATAGTCTCAAGTATTCCTTTCCTCTATCCTCCATTTATTCTTACATGAACTTGTACATAGTCAGTCTAAGGTTTATAAGGAAGAAGGGATCCAAACCATATACCCATAAGAAAGGTGAACTCTTGAAGGATTGCTTATACCTACTGCAGTTGGCCCAAAGAGAATACTTTAATAGTGAATGCCAATCTATGGGTCTCTTTTTTGTAGACTTCTTGATTACATAAATCAAGTTATTATTAGTTGATTCAAACCATTCCCTTATGGGTAGTGTTTATATGAGAAATTTAAGGTATTATCATTCTCATAAGCCCATTTAGTGAGCTTGGTTGACTAAAATGCATGACCATTATCATATACTAATGATGTCAGGACACCAAAATGCATAGTTATGTTCCCCTCAATGAATTTGATGGCCTATTTAGATATGTTATTCTTGGTTTCCGCTTCCTCTAGCTGTATTTTGAAATAATAAATGATTTTTGTTATGCACTTATGGCCCACTAATGAATTTGGGTTGATGGTTCCTACAAATTTGAGTCCCCATTGAGTAAAAAGGTGATTTTATACCACATGTTGGATGGGAATTATTGCACGAACTTCCCTCTTGGTAAATGTTTAATATTCATGGTAAGTGTGGACATGAGCATGGGCATCCTTGAAGGTGGTGGTCCAATAACATCCAACTCGTAGTATCAAATTTTTTATTACCATTCTCGAGGAATGGATATTGCCTAAATTCTCATAGAATTTAGTCATAACATCTTTTACTTATTCTTATAATATCATTTGATATATATGCCTTCATATTTATTTTGATAAAGCACTCCCTTGTTTAGAATGTAATGTGTTGTCTTAATCCTATGACCTCTTTTCTGTGTGAATTTCAATCCTCGAGGAGGATTCCCATAAAGGAGATAGTATACAATTGGGTCATACCAACCTTGATGAACCACCTCTAATTGGTCAAATTTCACTATAATAATCCTTGGGTCAATATCAGTAATTAACTAATTAAAATATTGGGCCTAGACTAAATTGACAAGTTTAATATATAGGTTTTATTATTGTATCATGGCCATTCATTGATCTCTATGTTCACCCAACTCATTCTGGCTCATCATGACTTTTATGGCAGGATCTAGGATAATAGCATGCACTTTTTTCCTAAGAACATAATGCATCAATTTATTCATAGCTTTGACTAAGGCATAGGCATGTTTGTCTAAGGTGGAGTACTTCATCTTGAAATATTTCAAGTTCATACTCATAAATTCTATCAAATGATCATCCCCACCTAACTTCTGAGTGAACACTATAGCTATGGTGTGACCTAAAATAAATAAGTAAAGGTATAAGTCTTTCATATATTTGGGCTAATCAAGACCAATTCCTTCATAATGGCATATTTAATATCTTGGAAATATTTAGAATATATAGGGATGCATTCCACTTTTTCTTCCTATTTCAATGTCACATTTAATGTCTTAACAATCTCAACATAACCAAAAATGAACTTGCACATAAACTTAGTCTTTCTAAATAAATATTTTTATTCATTTTTATTTTTAGTAAGCGGTATCCTATAGATTACATCATCACATTGAGGATCAAGATAAATACCTTCCTTGGTGATATCATGGCTAAGGAGCTTACCTTTTGTGATGCCAAAGATTCTCTTCTTTGGGTTGAGAGAGATAAAATACCTCCAACACCTTTCAAATATATTTTACAAGTGATGGACATGATCAAACCTATACTTTGAGAAAATATTAAAGTCATCCATATAAATAATTATGCAATTTTCAATAATACCTTCAACATCAAATTTCATATCTCTCCAAAAAATGACTCCTACATTGATGAGATCAAAATGCATTCTCTTGTAAGAAAAGGTGCCCCACTTGGTCATGAATGTAGTCTTTCCCTATCCTATAAGTTCATAAAAATGTAATTGTCCCTTGATAATCCATCTAAAAAATAAATAATCTAGGATCCACTCACCATTTAGATCACCTCATCTAGGAATGGCAGAGGGTAGTTGTCCTTATCATAGGCCTTGTTCAAATTTTATAAATTTATGTATAGTCTAATATCCCTAATATTATTGAAAATGGGCACCGAATTAGTTACCCATGTAGAGTGATAGACTAAGAACATGTCCCCAATCAAGAGGATTTTATGAACCTCTTTATGAATAAGGGGTTCTATAATGGGGTTCATAGGTAATTGCCTCTATTTGAAAGGTTTTTGGTTCATTTTGAATTGGATAGTGTGAGTGATTATAATCATGTCAAAGACCTTAAGGTCCCCATAATCCCAAGAAATAACATCCATGTATAATAACAATAACTTTTTGAGTTATTCAATACTAATGGGGGTGAAATTTGGGCTAACATTAACATTATAAGGCTAGTTTGATGACCCTAAATTAATCATTTAATAACTCTAAACTATATGTATTGGTCTCTCAAGTTGGTGTATGGCCTTGTCAAGGTCAAATATTCTCTTGAGGGAGATCATCCCTTTCAGGACTCAATTTTATTTTAGGTTCATAATTCCATCTTAGTTATAATCCTCATCTTTAGGGTCACCTCTTTTCACCTCATCTATAACCTAGGCCTTGAATACTCTCAATTTATTAAGGAATTATAAAATATGGTGGTTGTTCTCAAAGACTTGGAAGTTATTCACATTATCAAGGAGTGAGGGACATGGAACATGCTCTACTAAAAAATTATGTAGATTTATTCCATTTAGGGGTGTTAGATTTGTAGAAAAGGTTGTTATTAAATTAGTGACCTAGTTTTCCTCTCTAGGAATGGGTATGATGTTAAAATAATTAAACATTTCTATCAAATGCCATGTCTAGTGCTTTTATTTCCTTAAATAAGAAAACTTTCATTGAAACATTTTCCTAACTTGGTTGATTACCAACTCATGATCCCCAAACACTTTTAGTTCCTTGATTTTATGTTTCAAGGTGAAATTCTACCCTAAGATTAAGGCTTCATATTCCACATGGTTTTTGGTTCATGGGAAATGTAACTTATAGGTATATGGATGCCATTTTCCTTATGGATCAATAAGCAGAACTCTGCCTCCAGAACCTTTCTTCGAATGGGCCCCATCAAAATAAAGGGACCATAAGCTTGGTAGCCCAGGGTCATCATAAGATTTTTTCTTAGCATTTTGTGTGGAAAATGTGTAAACACCTATGTATTAGGATACCAAGTTAACCCTTTCATTTACTAAATTATATTTTGTGATCATATCTTTCATCCTAGGTTATTTTTCAACATGTATTTGATTGGCCACACCTCTCAAAGTTAGCCATATATGAGAGAAGTTCATATCCATATACCTATTAAGGGTTTTGGACCAATCCATACTAAGTAGCATCCCATAGGCCTTCATGATATCCACCATTTGAATGTCTATAAATTATTATAGTCTAGGTTGAGATTTTAGCTGCATATGCACATTTAAGATCTCACCCACAACCTTAACTTTGGACTTGTATAGTTGAACCACTATCTTGTCTGGATTAATAGGATTCAACCCAAATTTTTGATAGATTCTTGTAGGCATGACATTTTTTGAGGATCCTAATCCACTAGGTAGTCATGTAAGTTATTTATAAATAATCAAATAATAAGGAGGAAATGTGGAACCTCAACCTTATTATTGTGTATGAGCACATTGGTGTGTATGTGATTTGGTTTGGGTTGAGTTGGTTTATCTATTAGGGACTTCAAAAGGAGATCTCTTTGATTAGTGATCTAGGCCAACTCATGTAATATAATTTTTGATTGATCTTCAGCATATCCTCTAATATGTTATATCCAATCTTGTTAGGAGTCGAATGGGCCTCTTTAAGGAGCTTGGGGATATTAAATTTTAGAGGTGGAGGATCATTGTTTGCCTTGGGATTGGGAGGGGGTGAACTATTTTTATGAGGATTGGATGTGGTAAGTGGTTGCTAATATGTCTAATTCCTAAGAGCGTAGGTTCTCCTATGGAACTCCAAGGTCTCTAATGCCATATTAGTGATCGTGGGTCTTGATGATCTATGAGCTTCAACTTGGTTAGTAGCATTAGGGTAATTTGGGACCACTTTATAATCTTCCATTTCTCTTTGGAATATGTCAAATTCACTACATAACTCGATATAATTGAGTTCCCCATGTTGGGTTGTGTTGTCACTAGCACCAATTTGGCAAGGCCAACTCACCAATTTTGATCTTAGGTAGATTATGAGGTGATGGATATAGTTAATTATTATAGTGGTGGTGGGGGATTATACATCTCTAGAAATTAAAATTTTTGTTCAAACTTTCACCACCAACATTTCCAACTTGTCTTTGGAAGCCCAAGAATTAATTGCTAAACTTTTATATCATGTGTTGTATATCATCCAAATATTATTAGTGGATTCTTGGGGTACACTTTGGACATTGTTTATAGATATTACTAGTGATTAAATATGATTTTGGGGTACTTATTAATTATTTATATGGCTAATAAATACCAAGTATTGGTTAGGAGTAACATGTCTAAAGGGAAGCTAGTTTGTCATGGGCATAGGTTGCAACATAGGCACATTTTGGTTGGTGTTGTTTAACCCTAAAATGGATGTTGAAGGACTTGGTGTTAGTATTATATTTAATTTAAATGGGTATATATGAATGAAAATAAACAAGGGTGGTAATTATATCTACAACATGACAATTGGGTGCTAAACTCAGATATACCATATATTGATTATATAAGATTGAGAATATGCTAAATATAAAAAGTAAAATTAAGATATGTATGGAAATGAAAAAGAATTAATATACTTAGTTGGTTTTGATGTTAACATAGTGTTTGATATAGAATAATTAGAAAGTAGACTATAATATGATTTTGGAATATTCAATTGATTCTTGATTAAGTGCTTCTGTAGCTCTGGATACTTACGTTAGCCTAGGATAATTATGTCGATGCTACTATTTAGGTTTGATACAAGTGTCCTATATAACATACCTATTAGAATAGGATGAAACTAATTAGAATATCATGGGTTTATCTTCACCTTCACTTTGGTGTATTCAAATTTGGGTCATGGACTATCATTCCTCATAAATTTGTAAAACCCTAGTTCTCCATTTTCATAGTGACCTTGGGGGGAAATGGGTTAGTGGAAACACATTGTCAAGCTGAACCTAGATACCCCTCTATTAATAATCACTACCTACATAGACAATACTCTAAATAGGTCCTCAAACTTATGTATCTCTCCCCTATGTGTTGGCTTGTGTGTGATTCATGCAATATGTGATAAGAAAGTACAATAGTGACCTAGCTTGTAACTTAGAAAATTGAGATCTTGGGTTGCTCATTCAATAATTCAAACCTATAGATGTGTTATCCCTATGAATTATATGAAAATAGGATAAAATAGGGAAGTTTTTATCAATTTAATGTTCTGTGAATGCTCTTTGGTATGAATACTAGGTATTTTCCTAGTATTACTAGGTGAGGAATGAGTGAGGGTTGAACTTGTATTTATATCAATCCCTTTAGAGAATTAGTTTGAATTACATCACTTATTCAACCATTAGGGTATGATTTATTTTTAAAATAGATAAATTTAGGGAATTTTATACTTACATCAGAGTAGGACACCCATAATACCCACATCGACATAGGTATCTATCCTAGATGATAGTTTCTAGGGAGTAAAAAATTAGGTATAGGATTAGAACTTATAAAGATGTAAGTGTTTTCATTTGAAAGATGCACTCATTGATAATTAAATGTTTTGTTACAATAATGGGAACATCCCCAAGGTGTGGGACCCTTTCACTCCTTAGGACAAGCCTTTGAAGAAGGTTGACTTCCTTCTAAACTAAGTGCATCTGATCTATGATTAACATATAGGCCTAAAAAGAGCTAAAATAACCTACTACTGTTAATAAATTTAAAGTCTCTTTTAGGGGAAAGGGAGAGAGGGGATCACTTAAATGTTAAAAAAAAGGTGATGCACCAATATTAGAGAGAGTATCCCTATAGAATAAAAAACACAAGATAATTATTTCAAACTAAAGACTTATACATAATATCCAAAAATAGATGGTCCTCTCACATAAGTAATTTACATGGAGGTGAGGGGCTTGATGTAACATTAAGAGGGATGAAAAATTTCCATAGATAATGATTGCATGAGCCTGATTACATAAATCATATGACCTATAAGAGAGTATAATTCTATGTAGAGGTGTTAAAGGATGGATGACAATGAAAAGGAAATAAATCTGTAAACAAAGATCAATAACCATAAAAATGTAGATAGGATTAGAGACTCTTGAAGAAGGGTAGATTAAGTTATCATTATTTATAAGGCTTAAGTGGTAAAGGGCTCTTAGAAGGAAAATTTTGGCAGCATTTATGTGCCTAAAAAAATGTCTCTCCTTATATAATGAAAGACACATGCTTTTATAGGCAATGGGAATCCCATGGGTCATTAATTATAGTAGAGAAATATAGTTGAGAAAATTAAATGAACATCAGATTTCTAGGCACATAAATCTCTTTGTAGATCATATATGGAATGGAAAAATTTAATTAGGACCCTAATTATGTCCTTGAGGCATGGTGATGATTGCCTTGAGCTCAAACTTGTTAGTTCGACATCCCTTCTCATTAGTTATGCAATAATCAAGATCAAATCATTTATTAGATGAGGTAAATTTCAAATAATTCTATGTATCATAATGTAATTTTAAATCTCTTAGAGTCACTGGCTTAGAATATTTGGGCTTGATTCTACCGATTTTATCAATTTTATTTATTATTTGCCCAATTATGTTCATTAATGCACACTCTAGAAGTTTAGTCTTTACCACCTCTTCACTTCGTAATTTGACACATTGCCTTTTGTCAAATTTGACTTATACTTGTGGAATGTTCTAATACAAGTGATATTCACTCTATAAGTATTGACTTGAATGCCATTTATCACCTTAAATATTTCCTTTATCATTGTGCCACGTGTTAAACCTTATTTGTCATTATGTTTTTTAAATGGGCCAACTATAACATCTTCATGATAATAAAAAATCCATTAATTTCAATTCATTGTATTGTTGATGTCCCCTAAGGATATGTGGTAGTCAGGTTTTCCATCCTCGCACACTTTTATTCAACTTTATATCTATGACTTTTTTATATCCATGTATACAAAAGTCCCAATTTGCGCTTTGTGTATTTTACCTTCACATCTTTTTTTGATGAGTGATCATGTGAAAAGCATGACAACTATTCGTACAAAAAACATAATTCCTTTTTCTTCACATCTTTTGGCATCATGCATTTTATTTCACATTTTTTAACATGACTACTCTTGCCTTTAAGCTTCATGCTTTCATGCCAACTTGCAGTATCTCTTAGTGCAAAAATCATGATAACTCTTTGCACAAAGAGTGTTAAGACTAAAATTTTAAGTCATTTGTGTAAAAATTATGAATACCAAGCTTCCTTGTAGGTACAAAGTCTTTGATTTATTAATTTTATACTTATCCTCTTGTTGAATTTTGACTTGGCCAATATGAAGCTTTTATTCACTTTAACTAAAACTCAAAGCTTTTATCAAATTTATGACTTAGCGCTTCGATCTAAAATGGATATCCTGAAATCAAGGTGACTTGAGAGTCAATATTCTAGTTACCTTTATAGGTTACTTACCTTCTAAGTAGGAATTAGTGACTTTTGTAGTTTGTTGTGTATGGATTTATAGAAGCACTCAATATCATAAGTCATTTTGTAGCTTAAGGCATCAAATCCTCACTATAATGAGCTAGATATGATACTCTTAGAAAACCTTCATCAGATATTTACACTATTTTCAAGGTTTGTCTTGACTCATCCACTAAACTCTTCAAACTTCATGATCTCCCTTGGCCATCACTCATTCACTACACTCTAAAACTTCTTGTGTAAGTATACATATTACCTAGATATAATCACCATAGTCATATCAATGGATGCATGAAGAAAAAAGGCCATCAACTTGAATAGATCACTCATATACCTGATGATGAACCTCATTAGAATTTTAAAAATAACAAATAACAAACTCCATTATACTTATTGGAGCAATTTCAGTCAAAGGCACAAATAGTCAATTGAGGAATATTTGCTTCAAGATACAAATACCTTGATAATCTGACTGAAAATTGTGTATCATTAGCCTACACAGTATGTCTCATCAATTACAATTTGAGAAAAAAAGTCTCATGATGCAAGCTTTCAATATTGTTTGACAAATCATTATCCTATACAATCTTTTTTGGTGTTGCATACAACTTATTTAATTAGGCATACTAAGTATGTATTGTTTTTCTTACCACTTCATGTTCAAACTAAGACATGTTATAGGGATGTTTTCTTGTAAAGATGCATGGTTTAATCTTGAATGAGTGAGACAAAAGGAGAAATAAAAAGAGTTACACCAAGACAATAACTAAGCTTACTAAAAGATTAAAAATCCACATTACACTTTGAATTATATCACCTAAGCTAATTTTTAAAGAATTAAAGAATGCCTTCCACAAACACATTAGAAAAAAATAATAAACACAAATGTGCAAAGCACTTGGAGGAATGGAAAACTAAATGACTATAACATGAACAAACAACACTTAAGGAATGAAAAGCAACTAATCTATTGTGCCTTAGCACTTAAAGGAAAATAAGGACACCTAACATACTATATACAAACTTAGAAAAACACTCTTAGGAGAAATGCTTAAGATGAATCCCATTAACTAGGATTTGAATCTCCTCTCCATTTAACCTTGATAATTGGAAAGCATTGGCTTTTTTCTATCTTGTGATTACATATGGACCACTCCATATTACATCAAAATTTGTATGCCTTCTATCCTTTTCCTTATCTTCATCCCACTTGAGCACTAGGTTCCCTTACTTGAATCTCTTATCGATAGAATTTATATCAAAATCTTAATTTGACCTTACTAGAGTTCAAAAATATGGATTTCTTGATTACTAATTTCTTCCAGCTTTATTAGTTCATCTACCCTCACTACCATAGGATCATTTTTGATGAACTCTAGCTAGTGATCAATCTATAGTGATGGTAATTCAAGAGACATATGCAGGCTTGCCTCTCTTCCATAGATTAACATGAAGGGATAATTACCTATTTATCTCTTTGGGATTATTATATCTACCCATAGGGCTACATTAAGATTGGTGTGTTAAGTCCTGTGATTATCTTCCATGGCTCTCTTGACAATGCAGATCAATTTTTTATTGGTTGACTCAGTAAAACCATTATCTTGAGGGTAATAGTTGGAATAGGTGCTTAAATATATATTGTATATAACTGACCACTCACTAGTTTTGGTCCCAACAAAGCCCATAGCATTGTCTAATATGATTGTGGCTAGAATACCAAATCTAGTTATATTTACCTCATAAAAATCCAATATGGATGTCTCATTTGCCTCTTTGAGATCCACTAACTCTATCCATCTTGTAAAGTATTCAGTAGCCATGAGGATCTATTTATGTCTTGCTCTTGAAGGAGGGTTAATTATGCCAATGAAGTATAAGCCCCATTAGGCAAAGGTCTGATCAACTTGAATTAGATGAAATGGAAGGGCTACCATCCTATGTTTGCCAATGAAGAAGGCACACTTTTTATAGCTTCTTACCCATGTGTGGGCATCTTTAAAAAAATCTAGACAATAATATCCATTTCTTATGATCTTGATAATAATGGTCTAGGGAAAATAATTCCCCCTATTGGCCATCATGGAATTCTTGAAGGGTCATATCAATCTAATATTACTCTATAAACCTCAATATAACTCCATTAATGTCCTTCCTAATTAGTACCCCACTAACCAACACATAAGGAATAAATTTTAATATAAAATGTCTTATTTTTTCTTATTAAATTCCAAGTGGATATTCACCTAATTGAAGGAAGAATTTAATGTTTCAAATCCAGCTATTAGAGGCACCATGATCACTTGGTTGTTATTATTGTAATATAGAGACTGTCTTTCTTTCAACTTATAAATCAAGTGCTAACTACTCACACAATCCTTTTCACCTTACTAGCTTAGTGACATTAATATCAATGACATACTCTATGACTTTGGTAATCCAACTTGTTCTCTTTGATTTTATGTCTTTGCTCAATAAAACCTCCTTCACACCTAGATGTGAGACCATTAACTGAATCATATTATTATAGAGCATGTGTCTGAACCTTTTTTCTACTAACTTAATGATAGAAAACACTTATTTTTCCATGAAGTCATATCTCAATTTGTAGTCTTTAATTACTTGACTTAAGAAATCAATAGATTGCTCCATTTTATCACTATTTTCTATGCTAAAATTATCGAGATGCCTTCATCTCCTCAAAAATCATAGAGGATGAAACCTTTATCATAACATGGATTCACAAGTATAGGGGATCGATATATTGCTCTCTTAATCACTTCAAAACTACTCTTACCCTCTCTTGTGAAAATGAAAGTGGAATTCTTCTTAATCATGGATGTGAGTGGATTAACCAAGGAATAAAAGTTTGGAATAAACCTTGTCACAAAATTTATCTTTCCTAAAAAACTTTAAAGACTATTTTTGTGGCTTAGAAGTGAAAATGATTGAATAGATTTTACTCTCTCTAGGATAATGGCTAATCCATCTATGAAAACTATGTGCCCCAATAATATTTCATCATGAACTATAAATACACACTTGTTTTAGTTTAGGGATACCCTAAACTCTCTACATCTATCAAAGACCTACTTTAAATGACTCATATGGTCTATTGCATGATTAGAAAAATAGTAATGTCATCAAGATAAACTGAGATCATATTGTTGATAAGACCTTTAAAAGCAATATCTATAGCTCATTAGAAAGTTACACCAGTATTGCTCAACCATAAATGCATTTTTATATATGCATAGGTTCTTCATTTAGCTGTAAAATCTATCTTGAACTAATCAGAATCCTAAACAAGTATTTGGTTATAACTTGAATAACTATCTAGAAGGGAAAACCTCATAGCTCTAGATATAGTTTTGGGAATCTGATCCATTGGTGGGAGATGGTAATGGTCTTTGAGGGATGAATTATTTAGATTTTTAAAGTCTACACATAACCTAATCTTCCCATTCATTTACCTAACAAGGACTAGGTTGACTACCCAAGAGGAGTGTTTAATTGGAAAGATGATATTAACATCAATGAGTTTGGTCAGTTCTTTCCTCATCAATGGTTCTAACTTGGGGTTTATAGGTCTTTGATTTTTCCTAACTAATTTTACATTAGGATCTATCTCAATTATTTGTTAATCTAGGGCTAGGTCAAATCCCTTAAGATCTCGATAGCTCCAAGCAATATACAATCATAATTTTTACAAAGACTAATGAATTTTTCCTTTTTTGGTTAAGTGCATATGTTTCCATCTTTCAATATTTTTCCATTGGATATGGTCACTTGCTCATAGTTTTATTTATTAATTTTCATGTTCCTACTTTCTCCTTTGAATTGACTGAATTGAAGATATTTTCCAATGTGACTAGTCCTTTCAAAAACTTGTTGCTTTTCAATAAATGATCCGATCTTCATATTGTGCTTGTAGTCTTGACTACTTCTTGGTATCAAACTCTGCCTCAGTTTACAATAAATTCATCATTTTTTCATCACTGTAAAATACTTTCTAATTTCATGCATTGTTTGGGACTATTGGCTTTACTATAATCTTGACAAGATGTTCTAAATCTTTCAAGACATCATAAGATAGATTATATTGTGACCCTACCAATGTAATTTTTTTTGCATCATCTTTCTTTGCCCTTAGATAACTTGGATGTTGAAATATTAAAATCATTCAATCAAGCCCCAAATTTTATGTTTATAATTATTGAATAGATTGATATTTAATGTATTTTGAGCTTTGAAATGATTTATAATTAGCTCATTATCTGAAAGAATGAGCAGGAGATACACAGGATCCACGGGATCAATCCAGGAGAAAGAACCCACAATAGATAACCTATAATTAATACCAGAGAATAAAATAAATTTGTCACACCTAAAAAATAGGTGATAATCCACAAAATTCTCTGTATCCTCTCATTAATCTCTCATTCATTTCTCATATATTGTAAAGTATATATAATAAAAATAGTTTATTTCACGACAACAAACTATTTGTAGTGATTACAAAATAGAGAAAACAAACTATTTGTTTTCTCATACTATGAAAAAATATATTGTTGAGAGATTCTCAACAATAAAATAAATTAACCTCGGTAAATAAAATTAACCCTCGGTAATAAATAACTTACCCTATTAACCCTAGGTAAGATTAAATATGCATTATTCCAACACCCTCCCTTAAGTGAAACATAGAGAGAAAGACAAACAAAGATGGGTCCCGGCTACTAGGCCTGATAAGGTACCCATGTACAAACCAATCAAAATATATGAAAAATAAAGGAAGGAAGCACTTCATGGGAAATCCCCCCAAGGACAACTTCCTTCACCCCAAGCATTGCTCGTAACTGAAGATAATGAGAAGCCAAAGGTTTAGTGAAGATGTCTACAATCTGCTCAACTGTAGGCACAAACTCTAAAGAAAGAACTCAATTCTAAGTAAGATGTCAAATGAAGTGCATGTGAATCTCAATGTGTTTTGTCTGCTGATGCTCAATAGGATTGTGTGAAATAACAATCACACTTTGGTTGTCATACTAAAGAGTAGTAAGACCCTGTTGTGTGAAGCCAAACTCTCCAAGCAACTGTTGAAGCCAAAGTATCTCCTGACTAGCTTTGACAGCACCTCGATACTCAGCCTCAGTAGAGGACAATGCAATAACAGTCTACTTTTTACATGCCCAAGTAACTGGACCTGAACCAAGTGTGAAAGCAAATCCACAAGTGGACTTGTGAGTGTCAACATCACCAGCCCAATTAGAGTCAGTGTATCTAACAAGCTGTAGAACTCTGGTGTGTAATGTATACCAAAGTGAGTGGTGCCCCAAATGTAGCACAAAATATGCTTGGCTTCTTGCCAATGACTCTCATGAGGCTTATGTGAGAATCGAGAGACAAGGTTCACTGTAAATGTGATGTCGAGACGGGTATGAGTTAGGTATAAAATACTACCTATAAGTTACTTATACAAAGTAGAATCAACAAGAGGAGTCATACAAGTGGCAGACAACACAATACCTGACTGATATGGAGTGGGTGTAGGCTTACAATCAGCCATGCCAAATCGATGAAGAAGATCTATCGCATACTTTTGATGTCCAATAGAGATGCCCTCATAAGACTAAAAAACTTGAAGACCAAGAAAATAATGTAGAAGTCCTAGATCTGTCATATCAAACCTATCTACCAACTTGTCCTTGATGTCATGTATCAAGGAATCTAAACTACCAGTGAGGATGAGATCATCAACATACAAAACTAAAATGACAAGCTCCTCACCTTGCTTTAGGATGTATATATTGTGATCTGACTCACAACGAATAAAACTAGAACTCAAAAGAAAACTATCCATCTTCTCGTACCAAGCTCTAGGAGCTTGTTTGAGGCCATAAAGAGAATGATAGAGTCTACAAACCAATGATGAGTCCTACACAAATCCTGGAGGCTGCTCCATATAGATCTCCTCATGGAGATCTCCATGCAAGAAAGCACTCTTCACATCCATCTAAAAAACTAACTAAGAATGTGAATCAGCAAGAGAGAGTACAAGCTGAATAGAATCCATCTTAACTACAGGGGCAAATGTCTCAGAGTAATCAACCCCTTCAACATGTGAAAAACCCTTAGCTACTAATCTAGCTTTGTACTTATCTACTAATCCATTTTCAGCATTTTTGGTCCTATAAACCCATTTACATTTTACAAGTTTTCTTCCCTTAGGAAGAGGGACAAGATCTCAAGTATCATTCTTCATCAATGAAGAATATTCATCATACATAGCAACATCCCATTCGGGTATACCAATAGCCTCAGAAAACAACACTAGATCATCTGTACAAGCTTGTCCCAAAAGAGCAACACCAGATGTCTATGAGTAAGTGTGACGAGAATGAGATGGATCACCAACAAAAGAACCAGCTGCCTGTAGAGTGCTCTTTGCCCACTTGGACAAAGGTGGTGAAGAAGATGGCTGTGGTGGCTGAATAAGTGCAACATCATCATCATCATCAACAATAGAAAGCAAATCCTCACTATCCTCAGTAAAAGGAGGGGGAGAAGAAGAACTAGATGTACACTCCTGTGGAGTGGGTAGCTCATCAACCTGAACATCCCATCAAAACAACACATCATGTGTGATAGGATTAAAAATATGGTAGGATTTTACATCTTCACAATAACCAACAAAAATGAGTGGTTGGATTTTCTTCTCTAATGCTTTATGTTTGTCATTAGGAATGAATGCCGATGATTGACTCCCAAAGATGCAAAAATCTAAAATATTAGGCTTGATCCCAGAACAAGCTTCTTCTGGTGTCATATTTTACATAGCTTTGTGAGGCATACAGTTTTGAATGTAGTTTGCACAATTTACAGCTTCAGCCCAATATTGTGGACCCAAATTTTTAGAGTGAATTATACAATTAGCCATCTCTTTCAATGTTTGATTCTTCCTCTCTGCTACACCATTTTGTTAAGGAGTGTGTGGTACAGTGAATTGGTGCTGTATCCCATGCTCAATACAAAAATCATATAAAGCATTACTATCATATTCCCCCCCATTGTCAGTTCATATCTTTTTAAGAGTAAGAGATGATTATTTTTCAACAAAGGCTTTGAAGGCCTTAAAAGACTCAAAAACTTCACTTTTCAACTTGAGAAAATATACCCAAGTTTTACAAGTGAAATCATCAATGAATGTGAGTGCATATCTAGCCCCTAAAAAAGAATGAGTTTTAAAAGTCATCAAATCACTATGAACCAACCCTAAGGGTGCATTTACACGTGTGGCCTTACCAACTGAAAATGAATCTTGGTGCTGTTTACCAACTAGACAACCAGGACACACCCCATCAATACATGAGACCTTAGGAAGGCCTTTTACAAGATGTTTTGTACTTATTTCTTGCATATATCCATAACTCAAATGTCTAAATCTCTCATGCCACAATTTGTTGAGATTATTACCATGTGTTATAAGTGAAGAACCAGAAGACATAAAAGACTCATACTTATCAAAAGTATAGAGTCTTGTAGTATGGTATGCTATACCTGTAGCAACTATCTCGCTAGGATCATTACATTCTCTTATTACCACATCATGTGAAGTAAACTCCACAATTTTACTAGTACCAAAATTACATATTTGATATACAGAGAGAATATTAGAAGAGATTTGGGGTACAATTAATACATTGTTAAAACATCCATCTTGTTTATCAACAGTACCAGATCCCAAAACTTCAATATGTGAGGAGTTACCCATAACAATATGTGATGTGCTACAATCTATAAGAGAAGACAATAGATCCTTAGAATGTGTGAGATGGTGAGAAGCACTTGAGTCAAAAATCCACTGATCATGACATGAAGATATAGCCCTGGCTGAAAGTGCTTTCCCTTTTCCTACAAGAGAAGTAGAAGGAGATGGAGACGAAATAGAAATTTTGTGTTGTCTGACCACTGCCTCTAATGCTTCCATCTTCTCAAAACATATAATTTCATCATGATTAGGACCACCACAAAAATTACATGGACCAAATGTTTTCTTCTTTTGCTTAAAGGACTTTTTGGTCTTAGTAGATTTAGAATGATGAGGTGTTTGGGTGGTGGACTCTGGAGGGTTATTTGAAGGTGCTTGCTTTTGTTTAGACTTAGGTGAAGGTTTTCCTTTAGAAGAATTAGCAACTAGAGCATGACTAGGACCAGGTAGAGCATCTAAGGCCATTAATTTTGTTTGCTCCCTAGTCAATCTTTCACAAAAAACTTCAAAGGAAGGCCATTTGAATTCATCACCTAATGTATCCATCATAGTATAAAAAGCAGAGGAAAAAACACTATATGGTCCTTTCAACTTTGACAAAATCATGAAAATGCACTCCTGATCACTTTTATCCTTGTCACCATCTTTCAATTGTGACCTTATAAATTTAAATTTTGCCAAGAATTCATCTATTGAAAGGAAATCTAATGGAGAGAGAGTACTCAATTCTGCATCTAATTGCAAAATTTTAAACTCATTAACTTTGCCAAATAGTTTTTTAAATTTTTCCCATACCTCTTTTGGCATAGTAGCATCTGCAATGTGAAATTGAAGATTATCTGAGACGTTGAGGCAAATCAATCCAAGAGCCTCATCCTGCTTACAACCATATGCATATTTGTCTTTTTCAGTGGTGAATGTTGTAGGTGTTGTTTCAAAAACAATTCTCCATAAGCCCTTTGATTGAAGGAGTTGTTGCATTTTCAGCTTCCAAACATGGTAATTTGTAGAATTTAGGGGTTCAAACAATCGGGATTCCATTCTCAAGGAAGATGATGATGTTGACAAGAACAACCTAGACATTCATTTTTCCTCAAAAAATACCCCTCCCATTACAATTTAATGTCTCTCGACGAAATTTTTTTTAGCCTTAGCTTGTACAAAATTAAAAAAATGGACTTATGCAAAAAAACTGTAGGGGGATTTGACCCCAAGACCTCCTCCCTACAAATTTTTAACAAAATATCTCTAACCGCTTTAACAAAGTCAAATTTGTACTTTCAAAGCTAGAGACTTGCATTTAAACCACTAAAAAATAAAATTAAAAAATTAAAAGAAAGCCAAAATGACTCACACGTGTGAGATAACTGCTGAATAATCTTTGGCTTTATCAGAAATAAACTTTTTTCTAGCAAGGCGTGGTGGTCAGGGAAATATCTGATAAATTTTGTTAACACTAGCCAAGGAAAAACACCTCTCAGCAAATGCAGAATGGCTCCACTAGATCTGCCCAAAGGACTATATGGCCTGGTCCAAATCCATCCTTCTCAACTAGAAATGAAAGCTTGAGAAGTTTGCTAAACATGAAAATATCAGATGTTGATTTTATGCAGCATAAGGCATTCAAAAATGAGAAATCCGTACGGCTATGCTGCAGACCAAAAAATAGATTTTAAATTCCTCTTGTAATCTTCCAAAACACTGTACAGCTTGGTCCAAATTCATCCTAATTTATATGTAATGAAAGATATAATAGTCAAATTTCATGAACAGGTCTTAAATTTCAAAAAAGTCAATCGTACAATCTGCCACATCAAAAAAATGTATAGGTACTGCAGTCTGCCAACAGGAAATAGTCAGCAAGTTTTTGAAGGAAAGAGCTGTACGACCTGGTCCAAATGAAAAAATTCAAATTGAAATGGATTCCTGACTTATTTTTCTATGTCCCTATGAAAAAAAATCTGATTTTGTAAATTTGTATGGTCATTTAATGAGCATAAAGTACAAAATTTTCCAAAAAAAACTTGTAAACAAGAACCAGAATTTGAGAGAATAAAAAATATCTGTAACACATCAATAAAATAATGTATTTGAATGTGTTAATAGATGAAAAAATTTCAAGAAGGAGGATCTTCAATTGGAACTCCAAGCTCTGATACCATGAAATAATGAGTAGGAGATACACAGGATCCACAGGATCAATCCAGGAGAAAGAACCCACAACAAATAACCTGCAAATAATACTAGAGAATAAAATAAATTTGTCACACCTAAAAAATAGGTGATAATCCACAAAATTCTTTGTATCCTCTCATTAATCTCTCATTCATTTCTCATAAATTGTAAAGTATATATAATATAAATAGTTTGTTTCACGATAATAAACTATTTGTAGTGATTACAAAATAGAGAAAACAAACTATTTGTTTTCTCATACTATGAACAAATATATTTTTGAGAGATTCTCAACAATAAAATAAATTAACCTAGGTAAATAAAATTAACCCTAGATAATAAATAACTTACCCTATTAACCCTAGGTAAGCTTAAATATGCATTATTCCAACATTATCTTCAAAGACTTACAATGTCTTCACTCCTTTTTTGTATGCCAATTTAAGGCCTTGAATAAATGCCTCATATTTAGACACATTGTTAATACAACTAAATTATATCATATATGAGAAAAATTACTTCTCCATTTGAGGATATACCAATACAACACTTTCACCAGCGCCATTTATACTCCTTGAGCCATCAAAATAGAGATATCGTACACCCTCAAGGTCTTCTTTAGTCTTCCTAAGGTTTGGCACAATATTGTCCTCCTCCAGGATGTAATAAGTGTAAAGATATATTTATTATATAAATCATATAGATCAAACTAATAATGCTCATTATCCCTTTCATCCAGTGTAATTTATAGAACCTCCTCTAAATGTATGGTAGTCTCGTGATGAATATAAATATCCTATTGGTCATGCATTATGAAATTCATGTTGACCAGGTTAGGTGAATATTTCTCAATATGATCTCAAGAAATGGGTTCAACCTTGATAGTCACTTTGGTTCCATAATAAGTGCTCAACAACATCTGTGACTAGTCAGATGATAAGTACCCACCCATTTTTGTAGTGAAGCCTCTTGAAAGACAAATGGAAAAATAGTGAGGCAGATTTATAACAAAGATGTCTTGGGTGACAGAGAGGCTAAGACATGCATGTAGAGTAAGATTTAAACCCTTAATAATCCCTATGGTTTTTGTAACTATAACACCTAGTTGTATAACTCCTTTTGTAATTGGGGTATACTCTATACCTAGCATATTAGTTGTCTTTATGATCTAAGAATTTGACTCAAGAGAGGATGGTTAGTATGGTGTTAGTTTCAAAATGAAAAAAAAATGAAAGAAACACACTAGCTAGCATAACATCTCTAGGCCTAGACACTAAAGATAGATTAGTTAAAAAACATGAATAAAACACACAAATAAAATTCAAAAGAAACCCAATTTTACCTTTTTGAGATGCTCTAAAATGCTTGTTGTAGTGGCTTTCTTAGCTTTTACTCATGAAGTCCTTGGCAATGGAAGTTTGGCTACCTCCATATCTCCTTAACACCTTTGGCTTATGGCTTGGCTTGGCTTGGAATCAATTTGTCATGGTAACACTAATTATCAAGTCTTTTGAAGATATTTGAGAATAATAAATTTGCACCAAAATAGCTTCAAAATGATGTTTATGGCCTCTCTATTTATAGATTATTGCAAATGTCTAGAATCAACCTAAACTATCCATCTTGAAATTGAGATGTGTGGTTGAAGATTAATTCAATTTTTGAAATTAAGTTTATAATTATCTTCATCATGACATTAGAAGAAGGGGAAATTAAGAGGCATGGAGGGCATCATGGAAGGCATTGATGAGGTATGGAGGGCATGAATCTGGATATTTGTGGCATTTATGGCCTAGGGATGTCTTCCCAAGAAATGAGGTCACCTGATGACGCAAATATTCAATATTCATTTCTAAAAAAAAATTTCAACAAGTTTCCATGGAATTATTAATTAGGCCTTGATTTGTATTAATTATCTCTTAAGTATGTTTAAGTACTTTGTGTATAAATTGCTCAAATTGATCAGAATGCCTTGTTATTGGTCCAAAATTTGACTAGATTGGAATTGGAAGGCAATGTTAGATGCGTTAGATCCATTATCCTATTTAGGATGTTATCAACAAAAAATAACAAATGCACATGTATTATGTAAAATATTTTATAGGAAAGATAAATCTAGAGCATCCAGATACATAATTGGTATTTTGACTTGAAATGATCTGACCAAAGTTAGCTGGCCCATAAATTGCATTGCCCTATTTAGTGATACCCTGACCAAATCAGCACTTGAATATGTCATTTTCACATCATTTAGCATGTGTTAGTATTTTTAGGCCAAATTATGCATTTTGGGTGGAAATTAACCAAAATCGTAATTAGAGGTTATCAGTGGCTAGTTTTAGGTGTCTACAATTTGCCCTTGTTTGGGAAGGTGTTGCAAGCTATAAACATAGTAACATCTTCTCAAAGAATGAAAAGGTCCTGTATGCCTACAACTACAATGATGATAAACTAACTATATGATGCCCCCTTGAGGGAATGGTTGGCACAACTAGGTCGGTAAATTATCCCTCAAAAAGAAAGAAACAAAATGAGGGGACCAAAGAAAGGAAAGATGATGTGGTGAAAACATAATGATACTTAAAAAGTAGTCAAAATCATTGAGAATGCAAGTGGGATAGTGCACAATGGGTTGACCAAAGGTGTTTATAAACATTGTACCTTGATAGTGGCAACATGATATGATAACACAATAATTTACCTAAATGTAGTTATAATCGTTAAGAAGATGGAGTTGACCTAGTTAGGATAGACAAACAAGATAATAACATGCCCCTATATAGGCAAAAAAAGTAAAGTGGTGATAACATAATGATTTACCCAAAGGTTATTATAATCATTGAGAAATATAGGTAGGATAGTGTCCAATGATTTGCCCATAGGTGGTTATAATCATTGTACCTTGATTATGGAAAACATGATAAACTTGGCCAAGGATGATGATAACTTAGCATAGAGGGTAGTGATGAATTGGAACAACCTACTAGGAGGGAGATGCTCATCTAAACTAATAAAGGTTGAAATTTTTTTGTGTTTAATTACTCTATTTGGGATATGATTAGGATGGAATCGAGATGTCAGTGCCGAAGAGATGCCACCATTACTAAATAGACTTATTGAAGTTGAGGTTTATTATAGCACATCTCGATAGTTATCATGGTATAACATCATGGGGACTTGGCTAAAATATGCATGAGGACTGACTCCCATAATCTAATACTTAATATAAAGTAATACACCAATGATAAAAACCATGATGACAATGTATAAATATGAATATGGATGGATTCAAGTGTAAGTGTGGACAAGGAATCACCCAATGAACACATATAAATTAAATCAAGGCAATAGTACTGAAAGTAAACAAATAGACAAATAAATAAATAAAAATAAAAATAAATAAAAATAAAAAAATAATACAATAGAAACCATAGGAACATTACCCCTAGAAAATAGGTGACAACTGAACAAATGAACAAAATGGGGGAATAAAAGAAAAGGAAGGGGGTGTCCGAGCTGTCTCCATATGAACTAGGCAAGTGGATGCTACCTACATAGTTCTATGGATGTGATATCCAATTAAAAATCTTTAGGCCAAATGTAGTTATCCTAAGGAATGGGAAGAATGTGATAACTGATGAAAATAAATAGAATGGATGTGAGAGAAGAAAAAGAATGGTCTTGAAAAATGGCAAGTGCATGAGAGAAAAAGGCCAAAAAGGATGGGGAAACTTAATGACAAGTGATTTACTTGTAACTTAGTAAGGGTTCCCAAAATCCTTAAGGCAAAGAAGTGGTAAATGTTTTTGTTATTTTTAAATGTTTTTGGAATTATTTTGGAATGTCTCAACTCAATTGAGAATGACCAGACACTAAATGGTTTAAGCTCACAAAACAGTGAGAGCATTTAAACTAAGGTTGCTCACAAAATTATGAGAGTGTGGCTTAGGTTTCTCATAAAATGGTGAGAGCATGGCTTAAGTTGCTTGCAAAATGGTGAGAACATAGCTTAGGTTGCTCACAGAATGGTGAGAGCATGGCTTAAGTTTCTCACAAAATGGTGAGAGTGTGCCTCAGGTTGCTCAAAAAATGGTGAGAGCATAGCTTAGGTTACCTTCAAGACAATGAGAATGTGGCTTAGGTTGGTTAGCTAACCTCAACAAGTATCGAGCATTGCCTACATAGTCCTAGATTAGGACCTGATGTCACTATATTTTCACCATTATAGTAGAAGAATACGACTAGTATAGCAGTCAATTTAAATAAAATAGGCACAATTAGTAAAAAGGCATAGTATGACATAAGAAGTGGCAAGTTGGTACGTCAAAGATTAATATTTCCCCTAGTTTTCCCATAGGTGGTTATAACCAGGCCATAATGACATAGAACAAAGGTACTAAGTTGTCTAAAGGTGGTTATAATTAATAGTGCTATTACCAGTGGTAAGAAAAGAATAACAAATGAAAGATGTAACGATTAAAACTTATGTCACACTATCCTAAAATATGATCTCTGTTTGAATTATTTGAACCAACTAATGAAACTGATCAGATACCTTGATGCTAAAAATGTTTAATGAATGGTAGAAACCAAGGTTAAATGGGTTAGGATTTAGAATACACTAGGTTGATAGGTTAGAAGCAGAAAGTGGATATGGTGAAGAGGACAAATAAGGATGGTATTTTTACAAAGAAGAATAGTAATAAAATGGCATAACTAAAATTGTCTTTATAGACAATACACCTTAGCATTTAAGCATAATACTACCTGAGATTAATAATATTCATCAGCTCTAAAAGTTTATCTCTATCTAGTGTGGTAAGCCTATATGCTTTGGATCCATGATCTGTAGTAATGATGAAAGGCCCTATCTAGTTTGGTTTGAATTTTCCTTTATGCTTCTTCTCAGCCATGGTATTCTTTTAGTTTTCTTTAAGAAAAATATCATCAAGTTCAAATGTTATATACTTAACATGTCAATTATAGTGGCCTTTAAGTTGGTTTTGATATGCTTGAAGATTGTTGAGTAGGATGTGCATTTCTCATCAAGAAGGTCTAGCTCTTGCAGGCGAGCTACTAGATAGTAATGATCATATTGACATGCTTGAAAGAGATACACAGTGAAGGAAAATCAACCTCAATGGGAAGGATGGCCTTAGTACCATAAACAAGTGAGTATGGAGTGGCTCTTATGTGGGTATGATGATTGGTATGATATGCCCAAAGGGCAAGAAATATCTAGAGGTACCAATCATGACCGACATCATCAATAATCTATTTGAGAATATTGACAATGGTTTTGTTGGATGCCTTGGCTTAGACATTACCTTGAGGGCAATATGCTATATAAAAATGTTGTGTGATGTTATATTCATTACATATCTAGTCTACATCCTTGTTCTTGAATGATCCTCCATTATTAGATATAATGTGAGAGGGGATATCGTAGCAGCAAATGAGATGGTTGAAGATGAATTTGGAAATTTTCTTTATAGTAATGTAAGTGAGGGGTATATATTCAACCCACTTAGTGAAATATTTGGTGGTGGTAAGGATATGTTTATGGCCATCAAATGAAATGGGGTTGGTCTTCCTAATGAGGTCAAGTCCCCATGTAAAAAATGGCCATTGTGTCAACATCAATTTCAGAGTTTTTGTTGGGGCATGAATCAGATTAGCATGCCATTGACATTAAACACAATTTTTTTACATATGCAGTGGCATCTACATCTATTATGGGCCAATAATAACTAGTATGTGAGATCTTTTTGGATAAGACTGCCTTGCTAGAATGAGTGCCACATACTCCTTCATGAACATCTCTTAACGCTAGTGTAGACTCTACTGAAGTTAAACAATAAAGCAAATTTCCATCAAAATAGTGATGGTAAAGGGTAGATCCATGTAGAGTATAATGAGTGGAATGATGAATGAACGCTTTGGTTAGTTTTTGAGATAAGTTAGGTGGAATAATTTGGTCATGAAGGTAGTTGTAAAGGTTTGAGTACCAAATAGAATTAGGACCAATAATATCATAAATCATTGCAATGATTGAAGGTTCATCAGCTGGTGCTGAAAAATTCTTGATGAGGAAATGATATTCTAGATTTATCTATTTGTCGAATTAGAGAGCTAATAGTAGCCATGGCATCTGTAATTATGTTACTAGCCCTTGGTATGTGCTCAAACTAAATATTGGCAATTTATTGCTTAAGAGTGTCGACCATGGATTTATATGTAACCAACTTGTTATCTTTGGTCTAAAAATGTTCTATGACCTGATTGATGATTAACTGAGAATCACCATAAACATGGAGATGATATATATTCTAATGCATTGCTTGTCAAAGTCCTACAACAAGTGATTCATACTCGGTCATGTTATTTGTATAAGGAAAGCTGATTCTGAATGATTTAGGAATTATATCCCGCTATAGTGTAATAAAGAATAGGCCTACCCCTGATCTATGTGTAGTGAATGAACCATCAAAATATAGCTTTTAGGGCTGCTCCTCAAGGGGTGTGTCAGTGACGGTCATTATGGATTCATCAAAAAATTGAAATGTGAGTGGCTGTTTCTATGAGAGGTACTTCAACAAGTTGATCTACAAGAACATGTCCCTTGATTGCCTTATAATTGGCATACTCTATGTCAAACTCATTGAGAAGCATGATCTATTTATCCATTCTACCTTATAAAGCTATTTTAGATAGTAGATACTTGAGTAGATCTACATTTGAAATAGCCATGGTCTTATTATTCAACATGTAATGGTGTAGTTTCTGAGCTATGAAGACCATGACCAGACAAGTTTTTTTAATAGGTGCATAGTTATGTTCATATGTAACCAAGGTATGACTTAGGTAGTATATGGCATGCTCTTTTTCATTGTCATCATGTTGAGCCAAGAGTGCCCCTAGAGCATGGTTGGTAGCTGATAGGTATAACAAGAATGGCTTTCCTGACATAAGAGGTAATAAAATAGGCAAATTAACAAGATAGTCTTTGAGTTGTTGAAAAACTATTTGGTAGTGATCATCCTAGTGAAATGTAACTCCCTTATTTAAAAGGTGTGTAAATGGATGGCACTTGTCTGCTAACTGAGAGATGAAGCATTGGATTGCATGGATCTTACCCTTTAAACTATAGAGTTTTTTTAAATTGGTTGGTGGTGGCATCTCGATTATAGCATGGACTTTATTTAAATTAACTTCAATACCTCTACAAGACATGATTAAGCCAAGTAATTTACTTGAATTTATGCCAAAAACACATTTCTTGAGATTGAATCTGACTTTTTACTCTCATAATCTTTCAAATATCTTATGCAACGCTGTTGGATAGTTGACCTTAGTTTTAGATTTTCTTAATATGTCATTGACATAGTCTTCAACAATATCTTGAATCATATCATAGAACATGATAGTCATGGCTCTTTGATATGTAGCTCCCATATTCTTAAGGCCAAATGAGATTACTTGAGAATAAAATGTTCTCCATGGAGTGGTGAATGTTGTTTTATGTTGGTCTTTTGGTGCTATTCTGATCTGGTTGTATTCTAAAAATCCATCCATAAGTGAAAGCATTTCATAACCTATCATGGACTCAATGATCATGTCAATATTAGGCAAGGGAAAATCATATTTAGGACAAGCCTTGTTAATTTCTCAAAAATTAGTACAAATTTTGATCCCTTTAGTATTTTTACTAATAAGTACCATATTAAAGATCCATTTTGAGTAGTTAATGGATCAGATACATCCTGCATCTAAGAGTTTTTCTAACTCTTTCTTTACAAATATAGAAATATAAGGATACATCTCACATAGCTTTTATTTTATCGGTTTAGCATTAGGATTAACCATAAGGTGGTGCAGAACCAAGGTGGGGTCTAAACTTGGCATGTCAGAATAGGCCCATACAAAGATATCTACAAATTCTCTCAATAGATCTGTAAAGATGTCATGTTCCTCCTCAATAAGGGACACACCTAATTTTATCCATTTTAGGTTTAATGGAGTCTTGATAGTTACCTATATTATGTCTTTGACTAAAAGGGTTGAACCATCTTCTAGGATATTAGGCAATGACTTGAAATGTTGGATTATGTTAGGGTCTTCCATTAACACTTGCTCTTCAACTTCTCCTAGGCATGATGAATTTGAGTCCCCTAATGGGAGATATAACCATGTGACAAAAATAATCATAGATTATTGAAAAAATTGATCAAATACTTGTTGTTTCTCATATATGAACTCAAATCCATAGGCGAGTTCATCGTTGGTGGTCTCATAGTCTAAATTCAAAGAAATATGAACACCCCAATCTAATGGCACCTAAAATAGGTTTTCACCACTAGACTAGCCTTTATCTTTACTTTTTCCCTAGTCAAAAAGCACCTCAAAGAATTTTTCACTTTGGGACCTCAATGTTTTACTTATTTGTTTTTCTCTAAGGGTGTTCACTCGCTCTCCAAAATAGGTTACATGATTCAATGTGATTGAGAATCTTGATTTTTAATCTCCTAATAGAACATTGTGTTTAAGGCTTAAAAATTCATAGAATGCCTCATCATTCTAGAACTCATCAATCAGTAGACTACATTCTTGTTGGTACCAATCTATCAATTGGGGATAATATAATGGAAAAGGGTTGTGATGAATGACTAGGGTAAGAGTACAAATGGCATTTTTATCAAATAGGTTATTTTCAGCTAGATCATCAAAGGTGAGGCTATGATCATAATCTGCTTCATTATCGACATCATCATCACTAGTCAATGGTGATGGAGTTTGAATAAGATATGTGGGGTCACCCCCAAGTGGTTTAAATCCAAGTCCATAAGATAATTATTCTTAGTCATATAAATTGGCTTGATGGTTCCTTGTTGATTTGGTCTGAGGCCTCTTCCTTCATAATTGTGATGCTCCATGATCCTATTGGTAATAGGATACTTTGCATTTTTATAACAATCATCTTGATTGTCATTGTATAACCATGATTTGTCCCCTTTAAGAGGGTTAGGTTCTAGGTCAAATGATGGTACAAATGTGACAAGTCACTTATCTTTGTTCTTTTATTTCTAATGCATATGTGGGTGACTTTAGGTCACCTAAAGGTTTTTAGATTTTGAGGAATATTGGCAATATGAAATGTATCATGGGTCACATACTTTCCTGGTCCATTATCTAAAATGATTAAATTATTAAAAGCTTTAGGAGGTGGCATGTGGGAAAGGGAATCCAAGGTATTAGGATCAATTTAATTATCTGGTGAAGGATCAATAAGTATAGCATTTCCTTTATCCTGCTTGGAACTTAGATTCTTGATGTACTGATAGTTATAGCTTTGAAATTCAGCCTCAAGATGCTTGCAATGTTCATATGGGTGTAAATCTCCTGGAATATTCAATTTCATCCCTGAGTGGGAAAACATGATACATTGGTGCAATGTTGACAGGACTACATGAATCTCATGTAACCAAGGCCTACCTAGAAGCATATTGTATAATAACTCAAGATCAAGCACATGGAAAAATGTATCATGGGTTAAAGGCCCAATGATAACTAGTAAACCAATGGTGCCTTATGATTCTCTTTCTTGATTATCATAGGCTTTGATGGTTATTGTTTATGGCTGGAGATCTACCATTTTGTATCCAAGAAGCTTGATGATTTTTAGAGACATTATGTTGAGGTCAGATCCATTGTCTATAAGGACACATTTCACTTTATGTTATCTTATATAAACTTATATGTATAATGGATTATTATGGAGTGGGTCAAGGGAAGACAGATCACTTTGGTTGAATGTGAATTGTTGGGCTAGAGATAAGTGTCCAACCAAAGCTTGAAATTTATCAGGGGATATGTCACTATCAACAGTGGATTGGGTCAAAAACTCATTCAAGATGTTCTTATGGATTATATACATTCACAACAAATCTAAAATAGAAATTTGTGCTGGCATCTTTTGCAATTGCTCCACAATATCAAACTTCTTATCTTTGTCAGTATTGAATGGTTTATTCCAAGGCTGAATGGTTGGTTGAATGATAGGCAGAGTGGTAAATGGTTCTAGGCCTGGGATAATAATCTTTAATCTCTGAGTTGTGATTGCATAATTAGGATTAAATACTAGACCATTATTGCTAACAAATGTTGGTAATGGTGTAGGACCAGATAAGACAAGGCTTTGTTGCCAGTGTACTCATATGTGGTCATGTGGTAAGGATGAGTTGTTGATATAAGGTCCAAAAGGGGAAGTCCTAGTTTTTTTGGTTTGCATGTATGCATTCCCAAGTCAAAGAAGGATTTAACATGTAATTTGGCTAAATTTTGTTTTTTAGCAATGGTCTAGGCTAATTAGTTTGGTTTAAGATTAATGGAAATGGTATTAACGCTACCCCCTGCAATATGACCTACAACCCTATTGTAGTCATGTGTAGCTACATGGTAGGTTTTTTGGTTATTAAAATTCTAACCTTGGTTTTGTCTATTATTCTATCATTGTGGGTTTTGATAATAAGTTTTTTGATTATACTGGTTCGGCCTTTAGTTTTAATACTATTGATTTTGTTGTTGCACTGGTCATTGTTGTTGTTGTTCATCATTTTGTTGCTACTAATTGTTATGTTCTGGAAAGGGGTTTTGATAAATCCCAAGAGTATGATTGGAAGTGGAAGCACCATTATCCAATTTTATCTCCCCATTCTCTAACATATTCTCAATTAAATTCTTGATTTAAACACATCTTCATAGATTATGCCCATTGACCTAATGATAGTCACATAATTCATTTTCATGGTACCAATCAGGATAAGGAATGCCTTAAAAATAATGCTTTAGTATAGGCTAACTAATTATATTAGCAACAAAAAACTTGTGAAATACAAACTCAATATGTTCTCCTAGGTCACTAAAGACACAATGTGTAGGCACAGTTCTCTTAGGGGGAGGGGTTTGTAATGATAAAGGCTATTGTATTTGTTGTGCAGGTCTTGGTTGTTGTGCTTGTGGCATTGGTTAGAGAGGTTACTAGTACGGATTAATCTAAAAAGGTGCTACAAATGACATTTACACCATTTGGATATGATGGGATTTAGTAACTCCATTTTCTACAACATTCCTATTGTGGTTGAATTACTTCTGTCTTTCTAGGTTATTGGCTTGTGCCAATTGTGATGCTTATGCTTGAATAATATGTTGATGTTGGCTATTTCCCTAATTGGTACCTTGATTTTGATTAGTTGAATTAATCTTGATGACTTCTTTATTGATGAGTGCCTGCTCAATCAAGAAACCTTTATCAATGATCTCTTTGAAAATATGTGCACATTGTAGTTCTAGATGATAAGATATCTCACTATGCAAATTTTTAGTAAACATAACAGCTAATTGTTTATCTGGTAAAAAGTGGGTGAAATGGCTTGCAAGGGATCTCCATCAATATAAATAACTTATAAAAATCTCACCAGCTTTTTGCTTTGTTTGTGTTAAGTCCACTAATGAAATCTCATGCTTGAGATTATAGGAAAAGTGTTGCATAAACTTATCAAAAAGATCATCAAAATTTGTTGCTAAATTTTTGGGTAACTTTAAAAACCACTCCAAGGATTATCCAACCAAGCTCCTTAGAAAAAAAAAACAAAAGGTATATGTCTCTATATGCCATTGGTTGACATGTAACAAATAATTCAGTCAAATAACCTTAGGGTCACCTTTCCCTTTGTATTTATTGAATTTATATGGTTCATATCTTGGAGGAAATGGTATTTGTAAATACTCCATGTTGAATGGGTAGGAACACATGTCATTCAATTTGAACTTTTTAGTTTGTTTCCCCGCATGAATGGTCGCAATTACATCCTTCATATGTTGTAATTTTTTGGATAAGAAACTAGAAGGAACATTGATTTAAGGGATAATATTGGTTTGGGTAGATGGTTGGGAGGTCATATGTGGGACACTTTGACCAGGGTATGATGGAGATACCTATTAGGGTACATTGATTTAGTTTGGGAATGGACCAGGAATATGCATACATAGATTAGCATGTACTTGAAATTACATAATTGGTTGCGTGATATTCTAGTTTGGGTTAGTGATAAAAGTTTGACTTGGAGGGTTTTTTGGTTGGGATGGAGGGATATAACTATATTATGCCTATTGTGGTTGAAAAGGGACATGTTGTTGACTAATTAAACCTTGATAGGGAGTGGGAACTTGTGGACCAATACCTTATCTTTTAATTTGTGGCACATTTTGAACCAACAATTGTCGAGTAAGTACTTGAGAAATATGGGAACATCCTTGTTGCATGAATCCCTATGAGGAAGTGAAAATAGGTTGCAGATTTAACATCTATCACTGACCAATATTTGCATGTTGTTGACTAGTCATTACTTGGTTTTGAATTGAAATATTAGTTTGTGACTAAAGAGGTATGTTCATCATTACCTGGCAAGTTGGAACATTTGTTGCCCCTGATTGAGGTGGTAATGTATTTATCCTCTATTGCATTGATATACTAGATTGTGCCTATTATTAGGGAATACTACTTGTTACCTATTAAGGAGGAGTAGGATTCATCACATTTTGTCATTTAAGTGTGACATTAGCCATTGTTTGATTACCTAATCCCATAGGTTGTACACTTAAGGAAGCAACTGGTTGAGGTTGGGGTGTAGAAACTCCTATTCCCTGATATGATAATATACTCATGGGATTAACTATATGCACATGTTGTGTGCTATTTGTTTGTGTGTTAATACCACTTAGATTGGGATTGGACATTGTTTGCACATTGTCCACTATGTTTGGCTCACTATTCTATGTAGAGGCCAAAGACACTTCTTCAATAATGAGCATATGCATTAAGTTATCTATCAAAGTAGTTTGTATGAATGGGTCAAAAATTGGATTCTCTTATCCATTTAACTCTATCAACACTCCTATTGAAGGAACTAGGTCAAAAAGAGGCTTACTCACCATGTTCATTTGATTAAAATCACATGCTAGATTCAGGTAGGTTTGATATGCTATCTACATTTGTTTAAAGTGATCTATGATGTTTTTGCCTTGATTAGATATATTAGGGTCTTGATATGTTGTTTAGACTAGAGCCATAGGATTACTAGAAGAAGCTTGTTAATCGTAAATGAATTATGGGGCACTCTTACTAAACTTGGTAAATTTTCATGAGGAAAGTCTGTTGGAAACTTGGCCTCTACCTCTATGGCTTTAACCAATATCTCATCTTTATTATCTAACAAATGTCACTCAAACAAAAATGGATCATACGTAGAAGTTGTATTAGTAGAATATGACTGTTGAATAACTGGCTAATCCACTATGGGTATTGTAGCTAGGTATTATGTAATTTTTTCTTGGTCTTGTTCTAAATAAGGTGGTGTGTGAACCAGATAGTTAGCCAATGGATCTTGGCTTTGTGACCTTGATTAAGTATTATAAGAGGGATAAAAATCCATCTCATAAGTAATATTATCTGCATAGGGGTCTTGCACCATTTCTTCCTATGAAATTACATTACTAATCGTTGGATTGTAAATGA
The DNA here is from genome assembly GCA_037957365.1 of Torreya grandis. Taxonomy (NCBI): domain Eukaryota; kingdom Viridiplantae; phylum Streptophyta; class Pinopsida; order Cupressales; family Taxaceae; genus Torreya; species Torreya grandis. Next base: position 2,882,387 of record JARHVA010000120.1, on the reverse strand, counting down.
GTCCACTATGAGTGTAGGAATACATGTTAGGATCCATAGTCAATACTTTGCGATAAAAGGTCAAATAGTTCTACAAACTCTAAAAAGGATAAAATATAAAATAGATGATGTTCCAACTTGGTTTAGATTTGTTAAAAGGATCAAAAAGGTTTATGCAAAGATTTGTGAGGAAACAATCTAGCATGAAGTATCTAACGTTTCATTGTTCACACAAAGATAATCAAGTAAATGGACTAAAAATCAAAATGCCAAAATCTAAAGTTGAAATGTTTTAAATTAGTCTAATCTATGAATTTAAAAGTTGCTAGGTCTTTTGGCCAAATGCGGCATCAAAATCTAGGCTCAAACAATGCATGCGCTAGGACTCTTGGCCAAATGGTGTCAAAAGATAGACTTTGAAATAGATAAAAGTTTTAATCTAATGGATTTGAAACACGTCTATCAAACACTAGGCATTTGATTCTTGGACTTGAACTTGATCAACTAGGTATAAGGTATGAAACAAAAGGAACTTTAGAGATAGTTTATTTTTTCACAAAAAATGGTATAAAACTTGGTTCTTTTAACAAATAAGTTAGACAAAAGTGAATGGTATAACCGTGTTTTAGACAAAAGATCAAAAAAGTACACTCAGATTGGTCTAAAAATGTAGGAACAAATTTGAACTCTATGCAAGAGGGTCTATGAAACAATATTTGAAATGTTTTAGACAACATAATGATGTTATAATACCCAAAAGGTGTGACAAAAAAGTTTGTTTCAAAAACTCTCTAAGGCAAAGACATTTTCCCACAATTTTGACAGTATAACACTACTTTTTTTGACTCAAAATGTTGTGGTACATAGACTCAAAGTGCAAGTTTTTAGCACAAAATGGCTTAAGTCTATCAAGTGATGATAATGAATATGAGTCTTAAATGACTTTCAACCTAAATTGGAAATTAAACCTAAGTTCCCTCAAGTTTAGTGCAAATGGTGAACCCATGTAACACATCAACCCTATGAACTCATAAAGGTGTAATTTTTGAATTTAGATTATAAGTGAAGGACTTCAAACAACTTTGGTAAAGGTCTAGACTCAATTGGGTAGAATAACTATGCTAAATTGGATGATATGACTCCCAAGCTTTTGATAAAATTTAAACAAGGTAAATTGATGATCTCAGGCAGGCAACATAATGCCTCTTTGTTCAAAGGAAAATGAGGACCATGTGTTTGGTTTGAATTGTTTATTTACACCAAGTTTTGAATTCAAACAAGATTTTAATTTAGGACAAGACCAACTAATTAATCACTTTTAGATCTTAAAATGACAAGGTTGCTTGGTATTATGAGAATCTATCAATCTACGTCATTTGAGAGGATTTAAGTGTTCATCCAAAAGTAAATGTGCATTATATATTAGGGTTTTTACACCCCCTTCTCTCAAATAATAGTACTACGATGTGGACCTTGAGGTGCACCTTGCACCAACAATACTTTCATTGTAAGTGGGGATTTGTCTAAGATCTAATAAGTTTCTGAATTTTCTAGGGGAATCAATTACACAATTACTTTCACACCAAATAATTCAAAATAAAAGCATAGATTTTGGGTCCATATTACATGGCTTGTTGTAAAAAAGTCTAGTCCTTTTGGCAACCACTACATCCTGTTATTTTCTCAATGTAGTACAATGTCCAAAGTACCACTACATCTTGTGTGTAACTCCAATTAGGAACCAAGTGAATTCAATACCAAGAGGTGAAACCCTGTGTCAAAGCTTCCCTAAATAACTCATGGGAGGTGATGAAGTCCCCCTCATAAGCCAAGTTTTCATAAAAATAAAGAAAGCATAAAAGTAGAAAGACTTTAAGATCATTTTCAAGGTCACCCAAACTTTGAAAAGTTTTTTGGGAGTGATTTAGATGACTTTATTTATAAGCCTTGGACTAGGATACTTGCAATAGGAATGGTGATTTTGATTCCAAGGGTTCCCTAAAGGGGACAAATGGAAGAGCATACATGCAACATCCCTCTTTTTGCCAAACAAAATTTAATCTAAACAAATAAGTAAATACAAAAATCTTTGAAAAGGTGATTTAATTTTTAAACCCAAATGGAAAATGAAGTGGTGTTCATTTAACCCCTTGGTCTTAGTTAAAAACTTTGAAAACATTCACCATAACCATCTGAATTTTTTTGTTAAATACCAAAACAAGGTTCTTAATTGATTTTTAAGCATGTAAAAGGTGATATAAAACATGTTTTTAGCAAATGTCAAGCTTGGTTTTGTAACAAAAATATTAGCATGTCCTTTATCCTTGAAGCTCTTTTAGGTTTGAAATAATGAAATTTAAAAAAAGAGCTCTTGGGTCTGTGTTTTAAGAAAAACATAGTGACCGACGTTGGTTATATAACTAATGATGGTTACATTTTATAACCAATGACAGTTATCTAATTGACATCAATTATACCAATGTGACTGATGATAGCTATCTAATTGATGTTGGGTTTTTTAGTAACGGACATTGATTAAGCTATCCAACTGATGTCGATCTTACTAACTGACATTAGTTATTTTGTAAATCTATGACAAAAAAAAAATGGCAAAACAAAGTTAGAAAATTAATTTACAAGAGTTTTAATGGTCTAAATGAATATTTTAAAGATACAAATTGATCTTATTCATGTTTGGGATGCATCTAATCCCACTGGGCATGTCATTATGTGATATAGGAATTTTACTCAAGAGAGTATGGTTAGTATGGTGTTAGATTCAAAATAAAAACAAAATGAAAGAAACACACTAGCTAGCATAACATCTCTAGGCCTAGACACTAGGGAGATCTTCATTAACAAACATGAATAAAACATATAACTAAAATTCAAAAAAAATATTATTTTACCTTCCTTGGATGCTCCAAAATGCTTGTTGTAGTGGCTTACTCAGCTTGTGCTCATGATGTCATTGGCAATAGAAGCTTGGCTACCTCCATCTCTCCTTGGCACCTTTATCTTGTGGCTTGGCTTGGCTTGGAATCAATTTGGCATTCTAAAACTAATTATTAAGTATTTTTAAGATATTTGAACATAATAAATTTGCATCAAAATAGCTTCAAAATGATGTTCATAGCCTCTTTATTTATAGATTTTTGCAAATGTTTAGAATCAACCTGAATCATCCATCCTGAGATTGAGATGTGTAGTTGAGAATTAATTTAATTTTTAGAATTAAATTTATAATTATGCTCATCATGCCATTGGAAAAAGGGTAAATTAAGATGCATGGAGGGCATCATGGAAGGCATTGATGAGGCATGGAGGGCATGAATCTTGATATTTGTGGCATTTATGGCCTAGGGATGTCTTCTCAAGAAATGAGGTCACCTGATGATGTAGATATTCAATATTTATTTCCAAAAAAAAAATTAACAAGTTTCCATGGAATTATTAATTAGGCCTTGATTTGGATTAATTATCTCTTAAACATGTTTAAGCACTTTGTGTACAAATTACTCAAATTGATTAAAATGCCTTGTTATTGGTCCAAAATTTGATTGGATTGAAACTAAAAGGTAATGTTAGATCATTGGATGCATTATCCCATTTAGGATGTTATCAAAAACAAATAAAAAAGGTACATGTCTTGTGTAGAATATTTGATAGGAAAGATCAATCTAGAGCACCCAGGTGCAAAATTGGTATTTTGACTCAAAATGATCTGACCAAAGTTAGTTGGCCCATAAATTGCATTGCCCCATTTAGTGATACCCTAGCTAAAATCAGCACTTGAATATGTGAATTTCACATCATTTAGCATGTTTTAGTGTTTTTAGGCCAAATTGTGAATATTTGGTGGAAATTAACCAAAAGCCTAATTGGAGGTTATCAATGGCCAGTTTTAGGTGTCTATAATCTTCTTAATCATGACTAAGCTACTTACACCTAAATTAATCATATAGTTATAGATAAGGTGCTTAACTATGATCAAGGAAACATAAAATGGTGGTGGACTACCACTTTTTCTAAACTCTCCTTATTTAGGTTAACACAAACTTGTAGAAGTAGCTGAAGTGGCCTTTGTTGGCTCATGTAGATGGAAGTTCTTCAATGATTCTTGAAATAAATTCCTTTGAGAAGGAATGGATAGGGTTTCGCACATGAACACATTAAAACTTGTATTCTTCATTTATTCCACTATGTTAAAGGGAATTTGAGCTCTATTTGTCTAAAATTTTGAGATAGCAACATCCTCCTTAGTGTGTTGATTAACTTGAGGTTTTTTTTTTATCTTTTTAGGAAAACTAGTTTATTTGTGCTTCAGTGGTAGTAGCTGTCACCTTCTCTTTGACAACTTCACATGGAATTTGTGAAGTATAGGCTTGGTGTACTAAAGAATATTTCTCACCTTCTATTTCCCTCCTTTTATACTTTGTATTATAAGCCACTAGATTATTGACTACAATTGGTACTTGGTTTTGATTTATGCCAATGAAGTCATTCTCCTACCAATTTACCAAAGTGGCTTATTTTTCTTGTGTTTGGGTCTACTCATACACTTATTCCCTTAATGATTCTTTTGTTTAAGCTTAGGGATATGACATTATTTACACCATGGAAAATTTTAGTGGTCTATATTAAAAAAACTTGGAGGTCACTAAGCGAATCAGTTTCTCAATGGTGGTGAATTAATTTGGAAATCGTATACTAGTCTAGGTGAATTATGAGGTGGAAATTGGTGAATGTAATTTGAGTATGAAAATCATCACAGGCTATAGTAAGAAAAAATCTATTCATCCATCCAACTACACTATGAAATTGATCAACTGCATGATGTAGCTACCTAACTATATGATGCATCCACCTAACTACATGATGTATCCACCTAACTACATGATGCAACCACCTAACTACATGATGCAACCACCTAACTACATAATGAATCTACGCAAATACATAATGCACTCATTTGAATGCATGATGTAACCACTTGAATACATGATTTGATCATCTAACTACACAATTTAGGCATCTGAATGCATGATGTAATCATTCTATTATATCCTACAATCCTCTGATTACATTATGTATTTAGCTAACTATAAGATGTAGTCACTCAAATACAAAATCTAGTCATCCAACTACAAGATGTGGATGGATGAATACTTTGGATATCCCCCTCTAATCACCTATATAATGCATCCACACACCTCATTTTCCAATTTTGAATTTATTACTCTAACCTCTAGGCTCCAGTTATCCTTGTTTTCCATCTTCACCCTATTTTTCAAAGCAATGTATTATGTCTAAACATCAACATCCATGGCTTCCAAACCTCTTATAGTGTAGGTCTCAATATTTACTCCTCTAAATAATGATTCCAAAAACTCATGTGCATTGTGATCTTAAGTCTTCTCCATCACAATGATACATATGTAGATTGGATCGACTAATGTAAATTTAGAGGGATTATCTACATGTTGCAATATAAAAGAGATACTCATTTTATAAATTATCTATTGTTAAACTTTGATAGTTACATATCCAAATTTATTTTTCACTTAATCTCACATTCATTTTCTTTTAAAATCACTTCAAAGGACAACTAGAGATTAACAGGCCTACCATACAAGAACATAGAGGAGGTCACAATGAAGGCCATGTTAACCAATGAAGACAAAGAATATTTGGCATCCATTTATGCAATGCAGCTAGAAGGTATTATGTTTTTCATTTTATAATTCATTAATTTTTTGGACTTGTTTTACATCTGATAGTCATTATTTATTAATGTGTTTTTAATTACAGCTTTAAAAAATCATAGTGGAAGGGGGCTTAAAGTTAAAGTGGTGAAAAATCCTTTTTTGATTGGTATGATTGAACTATTATAGGCTAGATTTATATTTTAGGGAAGTTTTTTAGACATTCCATAGTTGGTAGCTATTTATATTATATGTACTCTCATTTGTCAACAATTCAATTGATGTTCATTCATATTAAACAAAATTAGGGATAGTGTGATTTTTGTGATTTGAAATGAAAATTCTACATGTTCCTCTACCAATTTTCTTATTACATCATACAATGAGTCTTTTTATGAATTTTGAGACACACCTATTCTAATATTTATTCATCACCAAATGTTTGTTGACTCACTCTCCCTTAAAGACTAGGAGATTAGGTTGCATTGCACTATAATTATTTTCAAATAATTATATAACTAATGATTTTTTTAAGATAAAAATATCCTCATTATTTATTTCAAAAAATATTATCTCAAGTGATTTTAAGAATAAATACAAAAATAAAATATCATCAATCCCCAGAGACAACCGTAGATATAGACATGGAGGGTGATATCGAATCATCTCTACATGTGCAACCATTGCAAAATAAAAATACATGTGGAGTTTGATTATGACTCCACTAGTTCTTAGTCTACCTTACTTTCATGTCATTGTTATAACTTCATACACAATATCAACATTGGTTTCATTAAAAATAATAATCTCATCATTGTAAGTTTTTAAATTTCTTTTATTTTTATAGTGGCACAGTCTGTAGTACAACCACCATTGGCTACAACTTCCATAATTCAGTTTCAACCATTACAACAAGGTGCATAAATTAATACAAAGTTTTAATTTTTGGACAATAAATATAATGAGATTAGAATATATGAAATTAATAGTGATAATAAAAGATTTACCATTTTTTTAAATTTTTAATCTACTTTACAGGTTTTTCTTCCTCTCCTTATCAAAGGAAAAATTTCTAATTCAAACCACCACTACCACTATCCCACCCTATAAATATATGAAGAGGTAATGTTTAACATTTCTAATAGAGAGTGGGTGCACTATGCAATTTACAGCATCAAAGTTTCAAACTATTCACTTGGTGGTCTCCCTAGTCTACAACCATAGGCTACATCTGACAGTCCACCTAACACACACACATGTGAGGAAATTCCACAAAATGATGACCAACTCACTTAATTCCAAATTATAATTTATTAGCAAACAATACTGAGGCCTTTGTTAATGATTATGTTATTACTAACCTTGATGAATTAATAACATGGAACTATAGGTAGTTTTTTTGATAAAATAAATAAATGTGCATTTTCACAACCACAACCAACATAATCAGTTTTATGTAATGGTTGAACAGTAGCCTACAAAAAATGATGTTTTATTCAAGTAGGAAATTTATGGTAGTATTATAGTAACATCTATAATGATAATATGCTTGATATAATGTTAAATAGGCTTGATAATTTAAATGCATAATGCCAAGCATACTTCAACAAATGGACAAAAAATAAAATCTTTGTGGATATTGCTAATGTAGAAAAATAAAAATCCATGGTAAGTTTTTATTTATTATTTTTTTAATTAATTTTTTAAATAATTTTTAATTAATTAATATTGTTTGCTCATTCATAGTCAAAATATGATAATTTTAAGAATCAAGTTATTGTCCTTGACATGCATTTAAAGAATGCACATAAAATTATATATGTGGTCATTTTTTTCAAGAAAACACTTGTTTTAATTAACAAACAGAATAATACATCAAAGAAAATCATTAGATAACATGGCTTGAATCCTAAAATCTTATTTAAAGAGAAAGACAAAAAGGACCCATCCTTGCTTTCACCTGGAGATGTTATTGTAGATGAAAGGGCAAGTCTTGCAAATATAAATACCATAATAAAAGATCATACAAAATCATAGATCCTTTTAGAGGCCACTAATTCTAGCCAGGTGGATACTCAGGCTGGTTAAGGAACATAGATAGACCCCCAAGTGTCTGAAAAACAATGAGATTTCTATTTGGCATTGAATTTTTGTTTTTTAAATATTATAAACTAAGGATTTAGCTAGAGAGTTGATCCTAAACAATATATTATGTAATTTTGGCTTCTATACTCTTAGTGTTTATTTCCATGGATGTACATGGTCTTTTTTGTTTGAATCGATAAAATGTTCTAAGACTTTGGAATTATGGTGAGTGATTATGCAATAATGTCCAATAAATCAATGCAATGCTCAATTAGTTCCTGCAATGTTCAATATTATTTCTTTTAATTTAACAATGGAAATTTTGTTTAAAGGTGTAAAAATTGAAAAGAATATAATACTGAAAATATAATATTTTTAGAACTCACTATTTTAGAATAATAAATATTACAATGTAAATTAAGATCAAAATTAAAAAAAATCATAATAAGATTGGTAAAGAAAGCAGTTAAGTGATTCATAAACAACATAATTAAGTAAATGAGGTATGTAATAGATTTATGAATTATAAAAAACAAATATTGTTTAATAAACAACATAAATTTATCTCATGACTGCATTTAACTTAAATAGATTTCAAATGCATATAAACTAAAATTCAAGTAGCTAAAACTCTTTTGCAACTTGTGTTTTATCATAGGGATTTGTATGTACTATTTCAAAATCATTTTCAAGGACTTCTTTGGTAGTTGTATTAGTGAATCCTCTTTTTCTAGTGAGAGAACTCCAAATTTAAATCACTCTTTCATATGGAAATGCATTTACTACATAACATTAAACATACAAACTACAACATGTGTCAGGATTTTTATCCAATATGTTCCTAAGTTATGTTTAAAAAAAAGATAATGTACAAAATGCCATCTCATCTTCCACAAACCCCAAAATCATTGTTTGTAAAAATTCATATAATTGAAAATATTCATTAATAGTTTCTTGAAGAACATTGTTGGGATACAATTTATTCCACAGTGTTGTGATAACAACTATATATGTTGGTTCATTTAATGACCAATATTATTCAATCATTGTAATTTCAAAATGAGTTGATTGTTTTGTCAATAAATCCTTTTGCAAAATACACTCAACTTAAAATATATTAATTTCTATAGGCTTATTGAAATTATTGATGAGAGTACCTATGTATTTGATAAATAATTTACTTGTTATTTCTTCACCCTCTACAATGCTCCAAAATATAGGATTCACCACTCCCATAAAGTCAAACAACTCATCCCTTTGAAAATGATCTCGAATTTCAGCAGATAAACTTTCTAAAATTTCTCTCAATTTTAATTGTGTCTCATATATTACATTATCATATAGAACTCATGTTACATGTACTTATTTGATTTATGTAACTTCCACATTAGTTTGTTTTTAGAAAGTGTGAAGTGATGTCTTTTTTATATTAATGAGAATATAAATATGATATTTAATATTGAATTTTAAATAGTTTTTAGGGTCTTTAATATCTGTTAAAGTTTCCTAACTATCAAATAATGGTCCCTTAAAACTATTTTTTGAGTATTATAATATATCAATAGATTGAAAAATGCATTTCCTTAAGAGTATGAAGTCAAAAATATATGTATCTCTCTTTCACATGTTTCATTAAGCAATGCATTTATTTTAACATGGGCAAAATACCACACAATGTTAGCAGAGTTTTGAAATATTTCAAATGGTACAAAAATCTCTTACCTTATAAATTAAATCTATTTGGTATCAACATATTTTAAAAGTTTTTTCTCATCAATCACTCTAATTGAATTTTTTTGAAACTTTAGAAACCATTTTAGACTAATTGACATGTACATGTGCAAGTCATGAATACGCTCCTCCACGTTTGTTACATTTTAAAAGGTGCCTAAAATTTTGTAAGTAAAATTCAATCTGTGTGCCATGTAATGGATTGGAGTAATATATGAGGTAACTATTATTTGTAGTTGAATATAGAGACCTGTTATGTTATCATACATTACTAATTCACCATCTGCACCAAGACACACTAACTTGGAACCTATATCATAATAATCCCTCTTAGCAATATCCATCAAGTTAGAAATAACCAAATTGTAAAAATTCTTAGCATTGCAATTTTTTGTCATTTTGTTTAAATATAGTATGTGAGGTTGTCTTGAGTGGTTCTCAAATGTATAGATATGCAAGAAAACCCATGATGTGTTATCAAATATTATTACCTCATCAATTGACAATGAGATAAACTGTGTTACTTATACTTTATCTTTCAAATCCTTCTTTTCAATCATTGTGAGGCATTTTCCCATCTTCTAAGAACTTCTATTTGACCAATGTGATTGAAGAGTGTTATATAATCCAATATGTTGAAATAAAATCTTTTAATCTAATAAAATTAGAGATTGGTCTGCCTCTTTTCAAAATGTGATATAAAGTGGAAAACTATATATTTTTGACAAGTAGATTGACCTGGGCAAATTTTCTGAACTGAGTTGTGATTGTTCCTCTTTTATGAATGAGGTGTTGTTGATGTTTATGATGATTTTCATACTCTACTATATAAAATTTATGCATACATTCTTTTACAATTTTCATCTCACTATTATTTTTATTTCTCCATCTTTGTCTTTTATCAACTTATATATTTTGCCACAATGTTTTTCAATTGTGTCCAACTTGAGTTGCATTTTTGGTCCTTTTCAAGTTTCCAACTGAATACATTTTCATTTTGTTGGTGTTTCATTATTATTTTATTATTGTACAGGTTCAATGAATGGATATTTAGCTGCCTAGTCAAAATTAAATGACTTTTTAATTGTCTATGTAGTTTTCTTCTTTCACATAGATTTTAAGTGATTTTTTCAATTAAAGATTGTGTTGGTTGAGTATAAATCTCATATGGTATTTGGTACTCATCATCAACATCCATGCTGATGTCCTCCAGTCTCCTTTTCCTTGAATTCGATGAGGGCATTTCATACCTAGGGATGTCTTCTAGTGGAGGCATATCTTCAAAAAAGTTATTAATGGGTTTTACTTGAAAAATGGGTATAGACCTTGTAATTATTATTAAAAATTGGTCCTTTATATGAGAGTGTAAAGAATTAAAAATATAATAAATCATATAATATTTAGTACTTTTGTTTGGCATTTGATACCTAGGGATGTCTTCTAGTGGAGGCATATCTTTGACACTATTATCATTGAGATTTGCATCCAAAATGGTTGTAGACTAATTCTTAATAAATTTTATAAAAAAGTACAAATAAATAACAAAATAGTAAATCAAATAATATTTAGTACCTTTGACTAGTATTTCATACCTAGGTATGTCTTTCAATAGAGGCATATCTTCGATTGTGTTATCATTGGATTCTACATGAAAAATGATTTTAGACTTTTTATTATTATTGAAACTTAATATAAAAGTTAAAATAAATAACAATACAATCATTTAATATTTGGTACCTCTATTTGGCATTTCATATCTAGGTACATCTTTGAGTGGAGGCATATCTTCGATACTATTATCAATGAGTTCTACAAGTAAAATGGTTTTATACATTAATTATTATTTAACCTTAATAGGATTGAATAAATAATAATAGTACATAGTTTAATATTTATACATGTTTTCCCTCTAGCTAAAAATTGATAATAAGTTGTTTTAATTTTTTTAATTTCCCTAATGCCTTAACATTGTTAGCATAAGCCATCAAATCAACATTACAAATAAATGATTCTTGGTTAAAATTGGTCAAAATCTATTTATATTCACCTGATATCTCCTTATAGTCTCTTGACATGCCTGATGCTTGCTTATTGTCATTTGACACTTACTAGCATCTGACACCTATTTATTATTGTTCAACACCTACTTGTTGTCATCTAACACCTAGTTGTTATCATCTAACACTTGGTTGCTATCATTAAACACTTTTATTATCATCCAACACCTACTCACTATCATCTAACACTTGGTCATAGTCATCTGACACTTGCTTTTTATCTCCCAACATAAAGTTGTTGTTTGACACCTGATTGTTGTCATATAACACTTGGTTTTAGTCACATGATTTCTTGTTGTAAAATTTTGACAGTAGATATTGACACTTGAGATAGTTTAATGTACTCAAAGAGTGAATACCATCAAGGAATAAAGTTTAATATATTATATATAGTGGTGAATTCCTCCAAATTGATTTTTTTGGTATTGATGACATACATTTATAAAAAGAAATTTATTTTAAAAATTAAGCAAGCTGAATCTTAAATTTAAATTCTACCCTAAAATTTAGGCAATACTACACGATCAAATATCCCATAAAATCACAAAATTCTAACTTCAAATAATACAATATTCATGAACTAATGAAGATTCACCACTAAAAAAATCTTTGTTTTGTACCATAAAAACTTGGTTTAACATTTCTTTTGTGTAGGTATCTTGATTGTGTGACTGATTTCAAGGAAAACACCACTCATTATCTTAGGCTATATTAGTTTGAATGGTCATAAGATATTTATAGGTTCTAGTAGTATTAACATTCTACATGTTAGATGGTCCAAGATAAGTGAGCTAGCCTTGAGCTTGTGCATTACTTTGATGAGGCTGCATGACATGTTGATAAGACTGATTAAATAGATGGCATGGTCTATAATGTTGGGTTTGTTACCTCTTTAAAGTTACTAGATCATGCCCAAAAATATATATTATTGATTTAACTTCATGTATCTCATTAGGATGAGTAATAAATGTAATTGGTGGGTTGATTGAAATAGGGATATGTGCCAATAAAGGTTGAACAATAGGCTAATTATGTGGTGGATCTAGAAAGAGAGGCATGGAAGGCTTGGGAGAAATATTTCCCTCCTAAATTAGATAGTTCTCATCCCTAACAGTAATGTCATACACATTAAGAAGTACAACTCCTCTTGTGGATTGGACCATTATAGTTATACCACTATTTAGAGCCCTCAAATAATATAAGAATGTAGTATTTGGAGATGGTTTAAACAAAGGTGGTATTCTATCCCAAAATCTTTGGAATTTAAAATTAAAGTCAACCATCATCTCTTGTGGGGCTCTCTTAGTGGTGGTAAACTACCCCATCAAATATAAATGATCATTTTGTCTTCAAATTACTTACATAACTACTCTCTAAGCCAGTCCCAATTATGAATGGAATTATGCCTCAAACTTAAGTACCATTGGAGAGATTTATCTTAAAAGGAAGTTGCAAGTAACCTAAATGCCACACTATCTTTAGTGACATGGTGGACTGAGTAGATGTTAACAATGTATTGTATGTGTTATATGGGGGTAGTTTCATTCTCATTGGTTAAATATTATAAGCTATTAAGAGCTATAACTGGAATGTCATCATACTGTGCTAGATCCAAAGGACTGACTCCATTAAAAGTCATAAATAGTTAGTTTCTTTGGGTAGCCATGAATGGAATAGGAAATAGTCTTATTTTAGGTTGGGGAAATATTTCAAAAGGAAGAGTAGACAAAGCCCTTGGGGATGATTTTTTAAAATCACTATATCTCCTAATAGGAGATACGGATGCTTTAACTCTTCTTACTCTAGGGAGTACATGCAACTCAATAAAATGAAAATTAGTACCTCTTAAGGATAATCTTGTTTATTTTAGCATAAGATGAAGAATTAATATTTTGAAACCCATAGATACTTAGGGTCACTAGGTACTTTTAGGGGGTATTTAACACCACAAATCAACTAAAAGAAACACCAAAATCATAGCCAAACTTATAAATTTTGGTCCCACTAGGCATGCCATAAACTATTATAATTCAAAACATGCACCTTTTGATAATATGATGTTTTTTGAAATAATAGGATCATCCCCAAGGTGTGTGACCCTTGTGATCCTTGGGATTAACCTCAGGACAAGGTTGACTTACTTCTAAACTAAGTGCATCAAATTTATGTTCAGCATGTAGGCCTAAAAGTGTTAGGATCTATCAGCACAATTGATTTACTTTTGTGTAAGCAACTAAACATGAAATTAAACAAGAAATAATAAGTAACTAGAATCAAAAACAACAAAAAATATGAGATACAAGAAACAACCCAAAAAATTGTATTAAACTCTTTCAAAAGGAAATACAATGAAGAAATCTCTCTTTCTTTTCACACCTCTCAGATGTACAGATCTCATTCCCTGAAGAATTCTCTCTCTCAATTACAACCAATTCAATCCTTGAATTGTCTTCTACTCAAGCTATGAAGATCTAACCCTATTATATAATACTAGGATTCATGAGCATGCATTCTCCACCGTTAGATACACCTCTTAATCAAAGGTTCAAATCTGTCTTGCCAAAAATAGAAATGCGGACTCAATACTAATAGTTAATCTTATCATGCAAACAATCTGTTCTGCCATGAAAATAGACTTTTAGACGCACAGGTGACCGATGTCAGTTCCTATCTTCCTGCATATGACCGATGTCAGCCTATATATAACTGACATCAGCAGCCTCTGGTCAACTCCTGACCGGCACCAGTGACTGTGTAACTCTATCAACCTTGCATTCGCTCATCTAGTGAAGCTTTTAGCTCCACAACTCAACAATCTCCCACTTGGAGATAAACAACTGCACCTATACCTGTACAGTAACATCTTCTAGCTTTTCCATCTTCAAGATCAATCTTGAAGACCAAAAAAAGTTGAATGAAGATTCAACTTCTTCTTTGTTACCAGCTTTGTTAACATATCAGCAAGGATCTTATCTGTATGGATCTTCTCCAGCTTCTACTCACCATCCTCCAATACTTGTCTAATGAAGTGGTACCTATGCTATATATGTTTGGTTCTTGAATGAAAGGCTGAATTTTTTGCCAAATGAATTACACTTTGACTATCACTGTATAATCTGCAACTCTCTTGCTCCTTTCCCAACTCTTCCATGAACTGAGTCATCCAAATCATCTCCTTGCTAGCCTCTGTGATTGCAATGTATTCTGCCTCTGTAGTAGACAAGGCAACAACCTTCTACAACTTTGAAATCTAGCTAACCATCATTTCACCAACAGTGAACACATATCCTGTGGTGCTTCTCTTGCCATCCAAGTACCTGCCATATCCGAATCTACATACCCATGTAGAGAATTGTTTGACCCTCCATAGCATAAATGCCTACTCCTGGTCCCTCTCAGATATCTGAGAATCCACTGAATTGCTTTCCAATGTTCCTTCCCTGGATTGGCCATAAACCTACTGACAACTCCCACTGCTTGGGCTATATCAGGTCTAGTACATACCATTGCATACATTAAGCTTCCAACTTCTGAAGCATACTAAACTCTACTCATGTACTCTAACTCATCATGTGATTTAGGACACTGTTCTTTGCTCAACTTGAAGTGTCCAACCATAGGTGTACTTACCGATTTTGCATCCTACATATTGAACCTCTTCAACACCTTGTTCACATAATCCTCTTGAGATAAAATCAAATTGTGATTTTTCCTATCTCTCTTAATACTCATGCCAAGGATTTTCTTTGCTACTCCCAAATCCTTCATGGCAAATGTGTGAGCTAATTTTCTCTTAAGCTCATTAATATCCTGCATGTGTGAACCTGCAACAAGCATATCTTCTACATATAGTAACATGATAATATAACTACCATTATCCAATATTTTTAAATAAACATAATGGTTAGATTGACATCTACAGAAGCCATACTCTGTCATAAACCTGTCAAATCTCAAATACCATTGTCTAGGAGCTTGCTTGAGACCATACAAGCTTTTCTTCAACCTGCACACAAGTTTCTCCTTTCCTTTGACCTCAAAACCTTCTGACTGATCCATATATATTTCTTCATCCAAATCTCCATGAAGAAACAATGTCTTAACATCAAGCTACTCAAGATGCAAATCCTCAATAGCAACTAAAGATAATACAGTCTGAATAGAAGTTATTTTTATAATAGGAGAAAAAATTTCACCAAAATCAATACCTAGTTTTTGTGCAAATCCCTTCACTACCAACATGGCCTTATGTCTCATATTTCCATTCTCACCTTCCTTTACCCTATAAACCCATTTGTTTTTTAGTGATCTCTTTCTAGCTGGCAACTCAACCAAATCCAATGTTTGGTTCTCTTTCAAGGAATCAATTTCTTCATTCATGCCATGCTCCCACTGTTTCCTAGTTTCCACCTACATTGCCTCATCAAAACTTTCTAGTTCTCCACCATCAGTGAGCAATAAGTATAATAAAGAAGGGGAATATTGAATCAAAGGTTTACTTACCCTTTTTGACCTCCTCCTGGGCATTTGAGACTCATTCATAGTTTACTGTATGCCCAAGTTTCTCTCTGTCAATGACCGATCTCGGTCATCTCTTGGTCTGTACCTGATCGATGTCGGTTCCACATGACTGACATCAGTTCTTATCTGATCGACGTCAGTTATAGACTGAATGATGTCAATTCTTGATTGACTGACATTGGTTCCTACCTGACTGATGTCAGTGTCTGTGTTTTCCTATGTGTGATTATTTGTACCTGTGAGCTCATTTTAGATCATCACCTCATCCAAATCAACATTGCCCTACTCAGTATTATTTAGATTCTTGCATTGATCACTGTACATCACCTTCTCATTGAAAACAACATCACGGCTTCTAATAATTTTATTAGTTCCTAAATTTTACAACCAGAATCTAAAATCTCCAGAGCCATAACCAATAAAAGTGCACCTCATAGATTTAGCATCTAGCTTCTTTCTATTTTTTTATCAATGTGCACAAAAGCTTCAGAACCAAAAACTCTAAGAAATAAAAGATCTATCTTTTTACCTGTCCATGCCTCTTCTAGAATTCCACCATCCAGAGCAGTAGAGGGTCCTCTGTTAATCAGGTAAACTATAGTATCTACAGCTTCTACCCAAAACTATAAGGGCAAACCATCATGCAACCTCATACTCCGTGCACACTCCATTATTGTTCTATTCATCCTTTTAGCAACACTATTTTGCTGAGGTGTCCTTGGAATCATCCTTTTCCTGTATATTCCATACATAGAATAGTAACTGTTGATTTTTTTGCTGCAGTACTCACCACTATTGTCAGATCTAAGGCACTTCAATCTCAAACCTATTTCATTCTCAACCAAAGCTTTCCATTTCTTAAACATGTCAAAAACATTAGATTTCTTTTTTATGCAATAAACCCATACCTTTCTTATAGCATCATCAATGAAAAAAATATAATACTGTGATCCTCCAATAAAAGCTACTTGAACTGGTCCCCACATGTCTGTGTGAACAAGCTCTAACTTGTGTTTCTTCTTTTTTGACCCAGTTTTGAGAAATCTCACTCTCTTCTATTTCCCAAAAATATAGTGCTGACAAAAATTTAGATCTATGCTTTTCAAATTTGAAAGCTTATCTTTTGACTTAAGAACAGTCATTTCCTTCTCATTCATGTGGCCAAGCCTACAGTGCCACAACTTTGCATCTACATCTAAAGTAGATAATACAGAAGGAGAATAATCAGCAATATAATTACATAAATAGAGAGTACCTACTCTCTTATCTCTGGCTAATACAAGTGCACCCTTGGAAACTTTCTAAGATTCAGCTATGAGAGTTATTGTGCAACCCTCATCCCTCAACTTTTCTATAGAAATCAGATTCTTCTTCAGGGTGGGTACATGCATGACATCTTTCAACACCCATAAGTTGCCATTTTGTAATTTCAGCTGCATTTTTTCTTTGCCAATAATTTTAAAAGGTTCATCATCCCCTAAATAGACTATTCCAAAATCTCCATGGACATAATCATTGAAAAATTCTCTATTTGGGGTTGCATGGAAAGAGGCACCAGAATATAAAACCAAAGATTCTATTTTATTATCCAAAGAAAATATAAGAGCATCTTGTGCAATAATACCTACAACTTTTACTTCTTCTTTACCTTCATGCTGATTTTCTTCTTTAAATTTCAACCAGCAATCTTTCTTTGCATGCCCTTTCTTTCCACAATTTCAACAGATTATATTTCTGCCATTTCTAGATTTGGATCTATTACTCATCTTTGACTTAGACCTTGATCTCCTTTGCTTGCCCTTCTCTCTTTGCCTTCTCCTGCTTTCAAAACTTAAAGCATTACTTGATGTTTTCTCTATGCTTTTCTTGCAAATTTTTTTATTCAAGATTACACTAACAACATCATCTACTTTCAAGATATTTGAAGCAAATGTAGTATTACTAACTGTCATTACCAAACTATGCCAACTTTTAGGTAAAGAGTATAAGATTAAGAGAGCTTTCATTTCATCATCAAAAACTATTTTGACTGAATTTAATTGATTTACAATTCCATAGAAATCATTAAGATGATTAGATACAAATCCACCTTCTTGCATTTGCAAATTAAATAATTGCTTCATAATATACCTTATTTGAAGCTGAGGGCTTTTCATATAAATTTGCTAATGTATCCATTAACTCTACCATTGTTTTTGTCTATGATAAATTAGAAATCACAGAAGATCCCAGACTCAATCTTATAGATCTCAGAGCTTTTCTATCAAGAACATTCCATTCTTCATCTTCCATATCTGTGGGCTTCTTTGAAACCCCACCTAATGGTAAGTATAGATCTTTCTGATACAGATAATCTTCTATCTACATCCTCCATAATTGATAATTCTTGCCATTAAACTTTTCCATTCTTAGTTTACTTTCTTCTGCCATTACTTTACTCCCACTCAATCAGAAACCCCTGTGAGTGACCTGTAATCAACAAACACTAACCAGATCTGATACAATCTGTTAGTCAACCCAATGCTCTGATACCACTTGTTAGGATCTATCAACACAATTGATTTAATTTTGTGTAAGCAACTAAACACGAAATTAAACCAAAAATAATAAGTAACTAGAATCACAAATAGCAAATAATATGAGATACAAGAAACAACCCAAAAACTTGTATTAAACTCTTTCAGAAGAAAATAAAATGAACAAATTTCTCTTTCTTCTCACACCTCTCAGATGTACAAATCTCTTTCCCTCAAGTGTTCTCTCTCTCAATTACAACCAATTCAATCCTTGAATTGTCTTCTACTCAAGCTATGAAGATCTAACCCTATTATATAATACTAGGATTCATGAGCATGCATTCTCCACCATTAGATACACCTCTTAATCAAAGGTTCAAATCTATCTTGTCAAAAATAGAAATACAGACTCAATACTAACAGTTAATCTTATCATGCAAACAATCTGTTCTACCACAAAAATAGACTTCTAGATGCACAAGTGATTGACATCAGTCCCTGTCTGCCTGCATATGATCGACGTCGGCCGATATATAACTGACATTGGTAGCCTCTGGTCGACTCCTGACTGGCGTCAGTGACTGTGTAACTCTAGCAACCTTGCATTCGCTCATCTGGTGAAGCTTTTAGCTCCACAACTCAACAAAAAGGAGTTGAAAGAACACACTTCTAATGCTAAGTCTAAAGTCTCTTTCAAGGGAAAGGGAGAGAGGGCATCATTAAAATTTAAAAAAGAGGCGATGCATCAAGATTAGAGAGAGAACCCATATGACTTTAAAGAACACAAGATAATTATTGATAACTAAATACATACACAATCTCCAAAAATAGACAATCCTCTCACATAAGTAATTCACATAGAGGAGAAGAGATCAATGTAGCATTAAAAGGGATGAAAAAAGTCGACAGTGCCCATATAAGCATGGTTGCAAATAGCATATAACATAAAAGAGATTATAATTCCATGTAGAGGTGCTAAGGGATGGATGGAAATGAAATTAAAGATAAATACATAGACAAAGATCAATAACCATAAAAATGCACATAGAATGAGAGAATCATGAAGAAGGGTAGATTGAGTTCTCATTAGTTTTAAGTCTCAAGTAGTAAAGGGATTATGGAAGGAAAATTTTGGTAGACTTTATATGCCTAAAAAATTTCTCTCATTCTATAATGAAATAATTTATCTTTTATAGGTGATGGAAAGCCCACAAATGATTAATTATAGAAGAGAAATATAGCTAAGAAAAGTAAATAAACATCAAATATTAAGGCACATAAATCTCTCTATAAATTAGATAGGGAAGGACCAAACTCAATTGGGACATTGATTGCATCCTTGAGGTATGGTGATGATTTCCTTGAGCTCAAACTTGTCAGGTCGACATCCCTTCTCATTGTTTGTGTAATAATCAACATTAAATCATTTATCAACCCAGATCAAGTTGAAATGGTTCCATGTATAGGAATGCAATTATGGATCTCTTAGATTCATTTCCTTGGAAGATTTAGACTTGATTCTAATGCTTTTGTAATTCTCTTTATTATTGGCCCAACTATGTTCATTAATGCATACTCTAGAAATCTAGTCTTTGTCACCTCTTCACTTTGTAGTTTAACACATTGCCTTTTAATAAATTAAATTTACACTTGGGGAATGTTCTTAGATAGGTGAACTCACTCTATAAGTATTGACTTGAATTCAATTTATCACCCAACATATTTATTTCATCACTATTCCACGTGTTAACACCTCATTTGTCATGATGCTACTAAATGGACCAAGTATGATGTCTTTGTTATAAGCAGATGTTAATTAATTTCAATTTATTTAATCATCATATCCCATAAGTAAATATGTTAGTTTCTTGGTTTTTCCATCCTCATACACTTTTACTCAACTTTAAGTCTTCATTACTTTTTTTAATCTCTACGCATGTAAAATTCTTGACTCGCTCTTCATGTATTTTACCTTTGACTCTTTTGTTGATGAGTGATCACATGAAATGCATGATAAATATTCATGTGAAAACTACAATTCCTCCTTATTCACATATTTTGGCATCATGCATTTTGTTTTACATATTTTTTGGTGTGACTATTCTTGCCTTTTCGCTTCACACTTTTGTGCCAACTTATAGTAATTCTTCATGCAAAAGTGTGAATACCAAATTTTTAATTCATTCATCCAAAAATATTGAATACCAAACTTACTTGTAAGTTCAAAATATTTTATTTCTTATTGTTGGACTTAACCTCTTGTCAAACATTTAATTGGATAATATGAATCTTTTATACACTTTAACTTCAACTCAAATCATGCATCCAATTTATGACTTGGGCCTTTTAGGATGAAATGGATATCCTAGAAGCAAGGTGACTTGAGAGTCATGATAAGATAATCATGTTTAAGAATTATAATCAAGATTAGGTCATCAACATAAGACTAATCAAATTAAGAGATAGGACAAAGGGCACAATATTATGTACATGTAAGACTTGTAAAAGTGGTAAAGTTTCATAACTAAGAGGAAAAACTAAGGTTTGAGTTTTCCAAGTGTACAAGATTGAGGTGTTATATAATCCATAAATACCATTTACATTATCCCCCATTTAATCTAGTAATGATTTTTCTAGTTTAAAGGAAAATAATGTGTACATAAGTGTGTATAACACTCCTTATCTTTACATTTTCTCAACTTGAGTGATTTGTTGGTGACTGACCTGAAACCAAGAGTGTGTTATAATGTATAATCAAAGTATATAATTTGGAATTGAAAGTAATTTAAATTGAAAGAGTAATATTTAGGAGTACACATGTGTGTTGATGTAACTATGATGTCTATGGATAAGTTAATTTTAAAAGATGTATCATTGTATCTAAAAATAAGATTATATATATAATCTAAAAAGTGCAAATATCCAAGGAGAGAGAGAGAGAGAGAGAGAGAGAGAGAGAGAGAGAGAGAGAGGGGGGGGGGGGGGATTGAAAGGCACATGACCCAACCTTGGATTAAAAGGTGAGTTGCCACCTAGTAGCTGAGATTAGCTCAACCATGCAACCCAATCATACTTACAACTTGGTGAGGATGGTTGACACAATCAAGTCCAACCTAAAAAATTGAAAATATTGAGTGATTTAATAACCTCAACCATACCAAAAGGTGAACTAATTATTGCATTATATTATCTCAATAAATTCCATAATATTCCAATCAGGGTATTAGTATGTAAAAGTTCATGATGTGGTAACAGTCTATAAAAGAGTTTTGAAATATAAAACTAATTAAAATTTTTAAATATTAGTAAAAAATGAATATAATATTTACCTTAGATATGTCTCATTCTGAAATTATTTATAATAATGGTACCAATGTATAGAATGATGCCACCATTGTGAATCTGAACCATATAACTATGTGCGTTGGCCAATTCAAAGACTATGTAAATGTGGAGAGCGTAATTCCAAATCATGACCCCAATATATATAGATAAATATGAAAACTAATATAATTACCAATGTCGATAACATGTTTCCTAAAACATGCCTACACTGTAATCTAGAGATGTTGAATATTGAATAAATGTGGAGAACATGCTTCCAAAGCATACCCTCATTAAATATAAAAATTGTTCTAACTGTGTAGAACATGATTCTATTACATGCCCCCACTAATATGCCCCCATTTTAGATGAGGTAAATATAATAAATGGTAATTACCTCACCTCAAAAGGATAAGACAACTATATAATCTGTGAATGGAACCATGTAGCATATAAAAGGAACATGTCTAAGTAGATATAGAATTGAAGCACATAGAACCAATGTGATCACATGAATTCCTAATATGCATGTTAAATATCATGAAAAGGTCTAGATAGTAATAGTACAAGATCAATAAGAAAATAAGTACACACACAAGAGCACTCAAAAGTAAGTCAAAAGGGATTGGTCTAAAGAGACTGCAAACAAGGGTCATGTTCAAATTTTACATAATCAAAGGGACATGACTTAATAAAATGTCAATAAAATAAATGATGATATATTCAAATGTACATACAATAAATAATGACATATGAAAATGTCAAATAAATCATACATAGTCACGAGAGATGAAAATAAAGGAACATATTCAAATGTTCAAAAAAGGAATACATAACAAGGCAAGACACTTAAGGAAGTGCATAAAGGAAAGCATAAGCAACTAGTATAAAATTCCATAGTAGCCCATGGATCAAATTTTTTAGTATAAAATGTCATGTGTATAGCATATCAAGTACCTTATGTAGGATATAATCATGGATAAAGGAATGTGTAAGTGCATATGTAAGCTCAACCATGATAATAAATTGTGACCATCAAACCATAAAACCTATGTGTGTCAAGATTAAAAAAGTAGATGCCCCTAATGTCCACATGACATGAGTAAATGGAAGGCCTAACATTTGAAATATAAATAAATCATGTATTTGTGTATGCATGTATCAACTCAAATAGAAGTGTGATACATGTGTGTATGTAGAAGTAATAGGTATGTTATCCATCAACATAAAACTAACACATAGATTCCAAGGATCCAATGAAACATATAGGTGCCGAAAATATTTTTGTTTTTTTTGAAGTTTTTAATTTTTTTTCTAGTATTTTGGAATGTTTGAAAAGGAAAGAGAATCCTCTAATGCCATCCAATAGATGGTCATATATATTTCCCTGCTGTGAACTTGGTGTAATAAATTTTTGATGTTGTTGAGGAGCACATATAGGTTAAATATCTATCATTATAGTATTTGTTACATCCTAATTCCTCATTAAGAAAACTTACTTAATTATCTATGGATATTTATAGTTAACAATTTGATTTGACTTACTTAATTATCTATGGATATTTATAGTTAACAATTTGATTTGGTATTTATTAACTAAGCTTTGATATATATGTTGTTATGGGATAGTTGGATATTTCTTAGGTTACATGATTGCATTACTATGAGTTAGTTGTAGTTTATATATTTACATTATGATCATGTTGATTTGTTATTTTAGTAGTATTTTATGATGAATATATGATATGATGTTATGAATTAACTACATGTTTGTTGTGAGGTTGACGCAGGAGAGACTCATCCCTTAAAGTGTGATGGAGGGAGAGCATCATTAGAGAGGGTGACATAGATGAAGATGTTAGAGGATGATAGAGAAATCATCTATAACTTTGCACACACCACATTAGCTAGTACATGTTAGATGCATAATGGAATGGTTAGCATAGTATGTTTAATGTTACTTGTATTTATAATTGTTTGCACATGGTTAGTTTATTTTAAGGGTTATATGGAACTTGCTTTGTGTGTTTGCGTTATTATCATATTCATAACCATTAATGTCTTTTGATTTTCATAATTAGAGTAAATTTGGATTTATTGATTAATGAATTTATCATTAAGTCATTCTGACAATTTAGGTTCTAGTTTAATTAGCAAAAATATTAATTATTATAATTACTAAATAAATTGAAATAAAATAATAAAATCAAAATTGGAATGAGAAAGTAGAAATGTTTAAAATTAGAAACAAAAACAAAGAGTAATATATATATATATATATATATATATATATATATATATATATATAGAGAGAGAGAGAGAGAGAGAGAGAGAGAGAGAGAGAGATAAGAAAATCATTGAATAAAAAAATTAAAAAGAAAAAAAAAAGGTCAACTTTAAAACAGAGCAGCATCATACTTAGAAAAGGGAGAGAGAAGTTTGAGATAAGGTGAAATTATGAAGAGAGTGTGGAGCATGGAAGTGAAGTGAGGACAAGAAGTAGAAATAACAACAGTATGGATTATCAGGTAGGCATTGTAATCAATTTATGTTTATTCATCTTGAATATTATAGCTATCTGGTGATAATACAATGTATTGGGATAATTGTATGCATAGAAAACTAAACCTTATATTTAAATCCAACAAACCATCTTTTGATTTATTACATATCTCTATATCCTATAAGGTGGTAGTGTATAAGTGGAAATGATAGGTATAAATAGTGATTTACTTATATGTTGAAACTATAAATACACACACACACACATAGAGAGAGGTTATTATGCAAACCAGGCGAAATGAATTGCATTAAAATTCATATGCTAAACTTATGCAAGACTATATACATCAAACTATGATAAATAAAGTTATGGAATTATATAGGGTGACACAAACATAAAGGTTGATCTACTTATTAAAGAAAATACAATGAACTAAGGGATGTGTGTGTGTGTGTGTGTGTGTGTGTGTGTGTGTGTGTGTGTGTGTGTGTGTGTGTGTGTGTGTGTGTGTGTGTGTTTGTACACACACACACACACTATATATATATATATATATATATATATATATATATATATATATATATATATATATATATATATATATATATATATATATATCTGTGTGTGTGTACACACTATATATATATATATATATCTCTGTGTGTGTGTGTGTGTACAAACACACACACACACACACACACACACACACACACACACACACACACACACACACACACACACACACACACACATATATCCCTTATTCATTATATTTTATTTAATACAACTCATATGTCTGATTTATTTTACAAATATCGAATCAACGAATTAAGTTTCTACAAACAACGAACTCAAGAGTATGACATGGAAAATAACTAAGTTTAATATTGATATATATATACATAGTAAATACACTTAGGTAGCAATTCTAATCAAGCATATATATAACAAATTAAGTCACTTCATACAATGAACTTGGGAGTTTAAATGGTCAGTAAACTATTTTTAGGAAACTATGTCATTGTACTACCTTTATATCATCTTATATTAACATTTAAGTATAATATTATGAACATATAAGTGATACCTATAACATCTTATTTGAACTCAATGATAAATTTAATTATAGCGCTTTGCCTTAATAAGTATATAACTTTACCTTGATCTAGGTATAAGTAGATTTAATGAGTACCTGTAGGTATGGATATGTGATTAAATTATTATAATATTGATATAATATACTATCATTTTATTAACCACATATTAGTTATACGTAAGATTAATTATCTACCACACCACTTTTATCCATAGAAAATCTAATGATAATATTTAGTGATAGTGATTTATGTTAATAAAGCAAAAGATTTTCTATCTCAGATTTGTCAATCCAATCTTAATATAGCTTTCGTTTTAGTATATGAAGCATATATAGCTTAACATATTCTTCCATCATTTTATAATAAGTTTTATATACATGTTATATATTATCATAGAAAGCATATAAAACATAATTTGTAGTGTGCATGAATGCCTATAATAGGCTATGTATTAAGGAGTTAATTGGTAGTATGCTTTATGAGAATATAGATACTCCTAATTATATATATAAAGCTTATAAATTTACTTTAGGATGTGTGCCAATATATATATATATATATATATATATATATATATATAGAGAGAGAGAGAGAGAGAGAGAGAGAGAGAGAGAGAGAGAGAGAGAGAGTTTATATAAAAAGGGATCAACATAATTGATCTTGTAGTAATATATATTATAATATGCTTAACTAGATATAAGAAACTATGAATGTTTGGTAGTCATAACTAAATGGTGATTTGATAGGGAAAACAAATAACATCAAAATTGGCTAAGATAATTTGCTATTTATCTTTCAAAAATAATGTCTTATAATTGATATTCAATATATTATGTCATATGATTGTTGAAAACCTCACAAAAACCTTATTTTGAAATATAAATGGTTGTATGCATTTATATGTAATAACTATTTATCATTGGAGAACATGCGTACAATACATACTAAGGGTAGATTTATTTTTACAGATGTATATGCATATATAATTTGTATTGGTATATGATGGGTATGCCTATAGTTCTATTAACTATTATAAACTAAGTCATGAAATCTGGAAGATTAAGATTCTAGATATACACCTACACATGCTCCTAAAACATGCCAAGATGTATAAATGAGGTATCATGTTCAAACAAAACATAATTAAAATTATGAGAATTTAGTTCTTGAAATTGTTATAACTAGTTGTTTGTTTAGAGTAGTTTAACTCTAAAATAATGGACTATGATATTATGGGATGTCATAGGGTGCATTATAATTTTAAATTACTTATATAATTATAAAATTTTAGTTAGATGTATATTATACCCAGATAGTATAAACTATAGTTATTTATTCCTATTATTTATGTAATAGATAATATTGTGAGATTTAATCATATATTTTATGAATAAATGTATGACTTTTGATTATTATTGTGCTTATCATGTCTTATTATTTCTAGTAATATGTAATATGTATGAATCTATTTTTTATACTGTGTTAACCAAATCTCACATTACTGATACTAAGTAGTGAGACGGATTTCACTAGCTTACTAGTATCATAATGCTAGATGAAGGTAATTCGATCAAGTGGTGTGTATGAATTTGAATGATCATTTAGATAATTAATTATTTAAAAATTTGGCCAAATTAATTTTAGTGAGACATTATCATTTCATGTGTATGATTTACATGTTTATACGATATCTTGATTAGAACAAGTTTATTTATGATACACCGCATGTTAAGTTATAGAAATCATACATCACATATGTACTATTTTTTTTCTATAGATTCCTGCACTGTCATTATCTATTCATCAATGAATGGAGGGACATTCCGTAATGATAATTATGCAGGAGATCGATGGTCCATGGTTTGTGTGTGAAAGCACTCAGATGATGTTATCCCTCCTCACGATAGTACTTCTTTAGAGATGACATTTGAGATTACCATAGATATTAGATTCAAGGGAACTTATGATTCATAGAGCCATGTATCTTATATATGTAAATTGTATTGTATCTATTATTATAAAATTATCATGATGAGTTGTAATTACTTACTTATTATACATTGATAGTAGTGGTTGTATGTTTGTACCAACTTTGGCTGGATATCTATAATTACCTTCTATAATCAACTATGATGTGTTTCTTATGATAATAGTGATCAATGATGTATGATGTCATATTTTTCATTTATAATAATCACACTTATAATATTTTATATAGTCAAAAATTAGATTCTCATGGTGTAATCTAATGAAAGTATATGTTTTAAATTTTTTAAAAATCATGTATTTCTAGGTAGATCTTATTAGTGTAGGCTATTATTTTCCTTGTATTTATTATTATGGATTATTTATACACACATATTTAGCTTGATTAAGTGTTATTTTTAGGTCACTTAGGTGTCATAAATGAGGTAATTAAGGTGCACATGCACATGTGAAAATTTTAGTCAAATTGGTGGGTAAGGATACCCTTACCCACCAATATTGACATATGGAGCACACAAACCATTTGGAAAATATCTTGTGTTCACATTGTCCAGTTTTTTGAATCTATACCTACATTATACATATAAATATGCCTCTTATCTAAGATATTTTTTAATGAGTTATGAATGCAATATTATTATAATTTTTCTCTATTTAGATTTTAGTCTCAACAACGGAGTTTTGCTTCTATTTACTTTGCATTTGCAGTTCGTATGTTCAATTCTATTATTTGGATATTGGATAATTATTTTATGGTATCAAAGCTCTTTTTATGGTAAAAAACTCTATTTTGTTTTTAATTTATTGAAATCTTGAGTAGTTTTTGAGTTTATATTCTAACCGAGATTGTAAAGGAGAAACTTGTAGATCTGTGTATATCATCTACAGTCTTTTCTTCTCTAATCGGTGAACTTCATTAGTAGTTAAAATCATTTAAATTATATTGGACATATAAGTAACATTTTTTAGATATAAAAGGAGGATTCAATCTGTTTTGACATTATACTAAATCATTTTTTGATAAGAAGGCAAGATTTACAAGTTGTTTTGCAAATCTATTTTTGATTAAAAATGATTGTTATTTTGCTAACTAAGAAAAATTGGTAAATAATCACTTAAAATTATTTTTGGGTTCTATGTTCCTTAGTTTCTTATTTTTGGATCACTTTTAAATTCATAATTTTATTAAGAATTGAGAAATTTATCATAGTTTTACTGACTATGGTACTATTCATAAAATTGTAAAAATTTAAGGATTTTTTTTAATTTTTTTTTAAAAAACAATATTATTATGAGAAATAATATTTTAAGGATTTATTTATCATTTTTTAAAACATTTTATTCTATTTTATGAAGATGAAGGGTGAGGCCTAGTTTTGGTAGGTGGTCAAACCTCCTCACAGGCAAAATAAAATTTATCCTCTCCTTTGCTTGACTCACAATTTCACACTATTTTTTTATCCTCATGGACACATTTTTATCTGAGATCAACATCCATTTTTATGATCTTGCACTGTCACTTATGTAATCATTACATAAATTATTCATTTGTGGATGTATTCTCAACTGAGTTTGACATTCATTTTTTATGAGTGTACATTATTATTTGTGCTTTTAATGCAAATATTTCAATCATTTCTATGTCAGTCACTTTGTTGTTGTGTGTATTTCATGATATTAAATGATACACTTCATTTTGAATCCAACAACCTTGGATAGTCATCTTGTTGCTATGTGTATTATACGATGGTGGATACTACACCAAATCATGCACTTTAACAACATCAACTATATCTACGTAGTTTACTATGCATATCTGTACTTAAATTTCATTGTATCTGAGTATAGATCTACTGTGTAGTACTTATTTTCACTATACACATCATTTATCCTTTTTACATGAGTTGAAACTATATGAATCAACTCTATACTTGTGTTTATGGTTGTCTTTGGACCTGCACAATATCTTAAGATTTGATGAGCTTTATTGTGCAAAAAATTGGTGCCCATTGTATATGCACTAAAGTGTTGATTGTATATACACTAAAACATAAAGTGCCAATTGTATGCACACTAAATTTTTGATTTTATACACACTAAAACATAAAGTGACAAACCTCTATAATTGGGGGGGTTCTTTCTAATAGTTTTAGGGGAAGTTGTTTTGTGACTTACATTCTCTATTACTCATTTAGTTTCTACTTTCTCTACATCATGGATCAAAATTTTGTTCCACTTCCCACTTCATTCAATTATCATGATTGGAAATTTAAAGTACACATTTTTTAAAGAAGTAAAGTTTTACACAAGATAATAATGAAGATGGAAATTGAACTAAAACTTGGTGTAGATAAAATTAAGTGGTATAATAGGTGTGATGAAACATATGGTCTTTTGTGTTTGTTTGTTTGTTTCTCTTGACTTACTCTTTCACATTGAATCTTCTAAATCACCTAAATCACCACATGAAATTTGGAACACCTTGAAGCAACTCTTTGGGAAGTAGGATGTAATGAGGGGTCATGAACTAGAGAATGAACTCATTAGTTTAATTCCAAAAAGTTTTGACACTATAGAATACTTTTTCACTAAAATTAAATCTCTTAGGTTGAAATTAAAATTATGTGGCATAGAGAAAAATAATGAACAATTTATCCTCTCTATTCTTTCCAAGATAGGTCTTGACTACTTAGTTTGTCTCTACCTTTTATGCTACAAAATGTGACCTAAGAATTGCATTGAGTATGTCATCCTTAGATTATTTTTCCAAATAATTAACTAGGGAGTAAGACAAGCTCATCCAAATGGGTACATTGAAGTCCTCCAAATCACATGCTTTGTTGAGTCATGACAAACCAAAGACTTTAATTAATAAAGAGAAGAAAACAAAATAAGGACCAAAATCAATGAACGGGTCAAAAATTAGATACTAAGCCAAAAGTATCATATGAATCCTCCTCTTCAAGAATGAAACCCAAGAAAGAGAGGATCACATATACTGATTGTAAGAGAACTAGTCATGATGAAACAAAATATATGAAGAAATAGATTGATCAACTAACAAAGATGCTTGAGAAAAACAAAATTAATGTCCTTGATATAGTCAAATCAAACTCATCAACACAGGAGTCTTCTAAGGCAAAAGATAGTAGTAAGGGCAAGGGTAAAGGAAAGGCCCTTATTGTAGTAGCATCTCAACCATCCACATGGTTGATTGATTATGGTGCCTCACATCACATGGCTTCTTCATCAGACTTGTTCTCATCCTTAGAGCCATCTTTTATGCCATCTATTCTAATAGGTGATGACACTTATATTGAAGTTTGTGAGAGAGGATCTGTTGAAATTAATGATGGAACATTTGAACATGTCAAATGTGTTCCATCACTGTCAACTAATCTCCTATCTATTTATCAAATCACCCACATTAGATCAGACAATAAAGTTGAGTTTACTCTAGATTATATTATCATTAAGAAGTTGCATAGTAATACTATAGTGGCCACTGGGAAAGCAAATCACCAATCAAGGTTGTACACCTTCTCAAATTTTGCTATTGATTACCCTTCTACTGCATTACTCACTCATTCTAATGGGGTGAGTAAACTATGTCATGAGTGATTTGGCCATCTAAATTATCGTTACTTGGAACAACTTAATCGACAAGATATGGTAATAGGGTTGTCATGTGTTCATTTTTTTTATGGTGTTAGTGAAGGTTGCATTCTTGGTAAAAATCCTAAAGAGAAATGTGATAAAGGCAACATATGAAGAGCCACTCAAATTTTGGAACTAATTCATAATGATGTTTTTGGGATATTTATAAAGCCTTCATTCAACAGGACTAGGTAGATGCTTAGATTCATAGATGACTTCTTTACATATACTTGGGTGTATTTTATTCAATAAAAGTCTAAAGTATTTGACCATTTTAAGGATTTCAAGTCTCTTTGAGAAATAGTCAGGGAAAACCATTAGGATTTTGCAACTGATAATAGTGGTGAGTATGTTAGTCATCACTTTGAATAATTTTATAATTTAGAAGGGATTGATCTACAATGAATAGTTTCATATAGGCTTTAGTAGAATGGTGTTGTAAAATGTAAGAGCAGATCTTTGAAGGAAATAGAAAACTATATGATACACTCCAAATCACTTACATCACAATGTTGGATAGAAGCCATTAATTGTGTTTGTTATATCTATAATTATGTTCATCACAAAGTGATGAAAGGGATCACTCCTTTTGAAGCTTAGAGCAATCAAAAACTTAAAGTTAATCACTTTAGGGTATTTAGATCTCAAACTATGGCTCACATTCCTAAAAATAAATGTAAGGCCATGGAACGTTAGAGTAAGAATTGCATATTTTTTAGGTATGTAGAAGGTGTTAAGGGATATAGGCTTATTCATCCTACCACACATGAGTTGTTAATTGATAGGAGTGAATTCTTTCAAGAGGGTCCATCAGACTCCACACTTGACACTTGTCCCTCTTCTTTGGAATCTCTAGGATATGGTGATAATTTAGATGATTCAAATCATCTAGATTAGATACCTATTGATAAAGATTCTCCTTCCAATTTAAATGATGATGATAGTGATAGAGATTCAACTCATTCCATTTATATTCATATTTTTAAAGTTTAAGAATCTCCTCTTGATTTTCTAACTTCAGGTCCTCTTTGGGCTAGACAAAATCTACATAGTGTAGGTGATTGGGTTGAGGATCCGTCAGATGTCAGATATAATCATTCACAAATTAGGGTGTTCCACATGTTTTCATTACTTGTGCTTTTGATCCATAGTCATTTCATGAGATATATGGCATTCCTGAGTGGGATATAGCTATGCATGAAGAGTATAGTTCCTTAATTAGGAACCACACTTGGGATCTAGTACCCCTTCCTAAGGGAAGGAAACTTGTTTGATGTAGGTGGATCTATTTAACAAAATTTTTAGTAGATGGGTTAGTGGATAAGTTCAAAGCATGATTGGTAGCAAAATAATTTTCATAAGTTCTTGGCATAGATTATACTAAAACATTTACTCTAATCACTAAAATGAATTCTATTTGACTCACTCTTTCCATTACCACATCTTATCATTGGGATGTTCATAAGATGGATGTTCATGGAGACCTTGAGGAAGAGATATATATGGATCAACCACAAGGTTTTATAAAAGATTATTCCTTAGTGTGTAAACTTCAGAAATATATCTATGACCTCAAATAGGCCCCTTAGGCTTGGTCTGCAAGGATGGATTTATTTATTCTCATAGTTGGTTTCACTAAATATAATTATGATCCAAATGTCTACATCTTGTGCTAGTATAATTCACTCTTGATTATTGTTCTATATGTGGATGACCTATTGATCACAGGGAGTTATTCATCCTCCATTATAGTACTGAAAACTTCTCTACATGATATATTCTCCATAACTAATTTGGATTTATTGCATTACTTCCTTGGTATTGAGATTTCACAATCTGACTCAGGGATTATCATTGCACAATCCAAGTATTCTCTTGATTTTCTTGCATGGTTCCATATTGATGCTTGTAATCTAGATCTAACTCTCTTTCTTTTTGGAGTCAAACTTGAGGCTGAGTGTTCTTCTCTATTGGTTGATGCTACCTTGTATCAACAACTAGTTGGTAGCCTCATCTATCTAACTCACACTAGACCTAATATTTCATATGTAGTGGGTATGGTCTCTAGGTTTATACAAACACCGCATGAGCTGCAATAAAAAATAGCCAAATAGATTTTCCACTACATTCAAGGTACTCACAATTTTGGGATTCACTATGGAGAAAGAATTGATATTAACTTAATTATGACATAGATTCAGACTGGGTTGGCAATATTTAGCATCACAAGTCTACTCTTAAGATATAGTTTCTCACTTGGCTCATGACCAATTAGTTAGTCTAAAAAGAAGAAAAATGCTATTGCTTTATCATCTATTAAGGTTGAATATAGAGGAGTTGTCAATGCTACTACTCAAGTTATTTGGATTCAGGGGATTCTTACTGAGTTTGGTATATAGTTCAAGTGACCCACAATCATCTTTTGTGAGAAACAAAGTACCATCCAAATCTATAGGAATGTATTCCAACATCAATGGACCAAGAACATCAAGATTCATATGCACTTCATTTGAGAGCTCATTGATTTTAGATTTTGTTAGACTATAGATCAGATAGTTGATATATTCACCAAAACCTTCACTAAGAGAAAGTATCTTCACTTGCATACTCTTCTTTGGGTATGAGTTTCATCAACATCATCTTTAGGGAGGGATTTCTAGTCATCTTCTTCTTTTCTCTCTTTTTTTTGGGGGGGGAGGGGGGCGGGGCTTTTTTCCTACAAGTTTTCTCCTTTTCCTCCACTTTGTGAGAGTTGCATTATACTTAGGTACCTTATCAGGGCATGTTTCTAGGACCCAATTTTGTTTACCCACCTAAGCTATGCTTAAGGGTGAGTGTTAGTGTAAGATATTATTTTCCTTATATTTATTAGTATAGATTATTCCTACACATGTATTTAGCTTTCTTAGGTGTTATTTTGAGGTCACTTAGATGTCATAAATGAGGTAATTAAAGTGCACATGCACATGTGAAAATTGTAGTCAAATTTGTGGGTAAGTATACCCTTACCCACCAATATTGACATATGGAACACACAAACTATTTGGAAAATGTCTTGTGTTCACATTACCAAATGTCTTGAATCTATGCCTCCATTGTACCTATAAATATGCCTCTCATCTAGACTATTTTTTAATGAGTTATGAATACAATATTATTATAATTCTACTCTATTTATATTTTAGTCTCAAAAATAGAGTTCTACTTCTATTTGCTTTGCATTTGTAGTTCATGTGTTTGATTCTATCAGTTGGATCTTGGATAATTTTGTCAGATCCTAGTGGGGATGTTACATATGGTATCATAACTACAACTCAAAATCTTGGACCTAATCAATCCACTAATGTTTTCATAGCCTTCTATTACTAGAAAAGAAGATGGTGAAAGCTAGAGTATCTAGAAAGGGTCCATCTATTGTCAATAACAATAACCCTTTATTTAATCCTAACCAATTTTCCACTGAGTAAACAACAAAGATGGATCAGATTCTCATAGCCATAAATGAGGCCAAGGACTATATTATATCTTTAGAGTAGGTAGTTCATGTCGATGAAGAGGAAGTCATTAGGATGAATTTGAAAAGCATCCTACTGAATAGGAAAACCCTCGAGATGCGAGAGCTCAAGTAGCTATATATTTAGATAGAGATATGAAGAAGGTGAACCTACCTAAGTTAAATAAAACTATTCTAGGTGATAGAGATGAAGCATGGTTGACTAAAGTAGAGAAGTATTTTAAGATTCAAAATTACTCTGAGGTTGCTAAAGCAATGTAGGGAACATACCAATTGACTGGTAAGGCAATTATGTGGTGGTCCAATAAGAGGTTGAAAATGAACCTTAACCTAACCACCACTACTTGGGAGTGGTTTGTGACATTATTTAGGTCATGGTGGCTTCCATATATTTATTTTGATTAGATGCTCACTTATTAATGTATGAGTAGTGGGAGCAGTTCACCAAACTCCTAAAGTATGTACCTCAGTACCAGGTAGATGAGAGATTCAGGATCATGAAGTTTATTATGGGTTTGAAACACCATATTAGTAGAGAGGTGGATGCCCATGGACCTTCTACCATAGACTAGGTCTTCAAAAAAGCAGTCATATAGGAATAGAAGTTGAAATCTCTTACACAGGTCAAAGACAAGTTTAATAATTTTTTCAAAAATTATAAGTAAACTTTTAAAAATAAGAATTAGAAAGAGGAGTGGAGACTCGAAGAAGAATTTCAAAAATTATAATTCTAAATTCAAAAATAATTTAGGTAACAAAAAATTAGGTAATGGTTTCAAAGGTGATTTCAAAGGAAATTAACAAGTTGACAGGAAAAGACCACCTAGAGGTTGTTTCATTTATGGATATGACCATTATGTGCATGACTGTATTTAGGAAAAGTCAAAGAATAAAAGTCCTATTCCTTAGTAGGGTAATTTTCAACATCGTATTCATCCATCAATTGATAATCGATAAGCCCAATTTTGAGCATCGCCCGTAGACCTATCAGGTACTTTGTTTGAATATCTAATTTCTATTTTGATAGATACATGGGATATTGAATGTTTTATAGCTCATAAAATACTTAGTAATGATAAATGCATGGTCAGTACAAATTGGTAATGACTCAAAGTCATGGTTGATAAGTGTTTAGTTAAAGTAAAGATTGGATTGCCCAAATTCAAAATAGTAGTTGATCTGTATGTAACAAAACTAAGGTCTTATGATATGATCTTAGGAGTCAACTATATTTCAAAACATAAGGCCAAGGTTGACTACTACCTAAATAATTTTGAGTTTCTAGATGATTTTGGAAATCAAACACAAATCTAGGGTGAGAAAAGAGAGTTGAGGCTTAAGTAGATTTTTGTAATGCAACTCAAGAGGGATCAAAGAAAAGCATGTCAATCATTTATCATTAAGATAAATAAAATGGAGGAACATAAGGAAACATATCTCAAATATTATCTATTCCTTAAGAATTTTCATGATGTTTTTTAAGAAGAATTACCAGGATTGCCTACTAGATGTGAGTCTGATTTCTCTATCTATATCATACCTGGACTAAAACCTCAGTATAAGGCACCATACATGATGACAACCACTAAGTTGGTTAAATTAAATGTTCAAATTTAGGAATTATTGGAAAAGGGGTTGATTAGGCCAAGGGTGTCACCATGGGGTACATTAATTGTCTTTATCAAGAATAAGGATGGTATTATTCAACATTAATTGACTATAGAGTGTTGAACAAGACAAATATCAAAAATAGATCTCCACTACCTTATATAGATGATATTTTCAATCAAATGTGAGGATCTACAATATTTTATAAGATTGATCTTAGAGTAAGATACCATCAACTAAGGATAAGGGATGAAGATATTCCAAGGACAACATTTATAACTCTTAATGGACACTATGAGTTTAGAATACTACCATTTGGTTTGACTAATGCTCTGACAACACTCATGAATCTCATGAATAGTGTGTTAAGAGATTATATTGATCATTTTGTTTTGGTCTTTCTTGAAGATATTCTTATATACTATAAGAATGAAGAGGATCATCTTCAACATCTAGAACTATTTCTACAATGCTTGGAAAGCACAAGCTATATGGTAAATTGTCTAAGTGCACTTTTTTACAAGAGAGAGTACAATATTTGGGGCATATTATCTCTAAAAATGCTATCTTAGTAGATTCAAGAAAGATAAGATCCATTATGGAATGGCCAACACTAAAGAATGTGCATGAGATAAGAATTTTTATGGGATTAGCAAGCTATTACAATAAATTCATTCTAAATTTTTCTAAGATAACTAACCAAATTACCTCTTTACAAAGTAAGAACCAAAGTTTTGTTTGGTTAGAGAAGTTTGAACTAGATTTTTAGGAATTAAAAAGAAGGCGTACTTTAGCACCAGTGTTAAGAGTTCTTGACCCCAATGGTCAATTTTTAGTGGTCACAAATATATCAGGGGATAGACTAAGAGGATTCCTTATACAAGATGGTGTAGTGGTAGCTTATGAATCAAGGAAGATAAAAACCATATGAGGTGAAATTTGCCCCTCATGACCTAAAACTTGTAGTAATTTGCATGATTTGTAAGTTTTATGACATTAATTGTTGAGAAAACCATTTGAGATCAAGACAGATAACTTAGGACTCAAGTGCATCTTCAACCAACTAAATTTGAATGCTTGTCAGAGATGTTGGCTTTATTTCTTATCTGATTATGTTTTTGATATCGACTATATCAAAGGTAAGGAAAATAGAGTAGTTGATGCACTAAGTTGGTGAAGTCATGTTAGAAGAAGGTACTAAGAGCAGTAGGGGGATTAAATTAGTTTCTTGATAGCATCTATTCAATTCAATTCATCATTTCATGAAGAATTCATTTCACATATAAGATCAATACATAAGTAAACAACCACACAAGCATATCATGATAGAATACAAAAGATATGTAGGAAACCCTCTTGGGGAATATAACTCACTGAATCATGCATATGGAATATTGTCTTATGATGTCAAGATCCAAGTTTTAGTGAAGTACTAATTTTATAAGGAGCTTCAACCCCTAGCTAGATAAGCACCAACTTAACTAGTCTTCTACAAGCTCTATCTTGCAAGGAGGATCTAACCCCCTAGGTAACTAGGAACCAACCAAGTAATCTCTGATCTCTGATCACCTTAGGACACTTGTTTCTTATCTTCAACTGATGATGACTATTTCACTAAAAAAATTCTTATTTTATTTTTAAGAAGAAAGTTTTAAAACTTAAAAGAAGGGTAAGGTTAGTAGAACTTAGATGTGTTGTGCGCTTGTGAAATCCAGATGATTATGGATATTCCTCTTTATTTGGGGAGGATGACCTATAGATAAGAAAACACTAAAAGAGAATGGCTAATTAGTGAGATAGTAGGGTGGACTACCTAGAATGAGTTAGATCTAAAAAGCACAAGCTTCTTTGGAGGCTATCAATCTACACTTTTAAAACACTTGAGTTTGGATATGTTGAAAGTAGGTACTTGCATGAAATAAAAAAAGGCACTAAAATCAAATACAAGAAATGCTAGAAAAGAAACAAGTGATTTTGACAAAAAATAGTGATAAATGATTGAATACTAATGTTAAATTACTCAAACTTGATCCAAAAAATAAGTTGTAATTTTGTGATAAAATAAAAACTCACAAACTAAGATTTGGGTATGGTAAGATAGGTCAAATTAGATTTTTGTTGTAAAAATGGACACACAATGACCATCGATAGTTTGGGTATGACCATTGGAGGTTAGGTGATTGTCAATGGTTGTTAACCATTGGTGGTTAAGGAAGTCCATTGGTGATTAGGTAAGATTGTCAGTGGTTACTATGGGATCTTATTTGGGAAAATAAATTTGTTGAGGAGAGTTATAAATAAGTTCTGAGTGTGGTGTTTGGTTTGAATGTTGGTCACAAGATATAAGGTGATACTCAAAGGTATCTAGTTTAAATATTAAGTGTTTAGGTGAGTGAGAATGGTTTGTGGGTGGTTTGGGTAGGAAGTGAAATGTTCAGAGTTGTAAAACTCCAACATAGGAAAGTAAGGTGAAACACAAGAAATGAAATAAATAGAGCTAATTACTAAATCTTGATAGAAAAAACATAGATACTTAGATTTTGGATTCTCTTTAGAGTCATAACCTCTTTCACCTACTTGATTGATCCTGATGATAATTTCAACCTTCTCTTCATATATTAATATAGAGGAAAGGGAGGTTCAAATCAAAGAGTTTGATATAAATAGTTTATCAAATAGTCTAATCATGCATTAATCATATGAATAACAAACTAAAATTAGACAACTAGTAATCAATGAGTGAGTTATAGTGTAACTATAGTTGATTCCTTTGATCATGCAAGAGTTCAAGTAACTATCGATGGTCTAGGTCAACTATCGATGGTTGAAGTTAACCATCGATGCTTATGGATACATAGTCAAAATGTCTAAGATTAGTCATTTTCACTTATGTTTAGTAGTTAATAAGTTTAGGAAATGGTCCAAGGTAACTAAAAGGGGTCATGTGATACTTTGATGACTAGAAATGCATTGCATAGTTTTTGAGTGTCTACATTTTACCCTTTTTTATTGTGTAGTTTGTGTCAACAAGCTACAAAACAAAAATGAAGAAGTTGGTAGAAGGTTGGATGCCATGAGTATGGGAGGTGTTCCACCTCAAACTAAGAATTGATAAGGTGAAATAAAGTTGGATTCATGTTTTATAATTAGATATGTGGGTCACAAGGTGGGTGGCAAGGTTTGTTGAGTGGGAATATAAACATAAATAAGCATGAAGAATGTAAATAAGTGTGATATCATAGATCACGCATAAAATAGGTTACCATAGTTAAGGTAGGTGTTAAAATAAGGTTGGACTAGAAGGATAGGTGATAAGGTAACTAGGACACATCATTAGGCATATATGATATGGGTAATTCTTATAAATAGAAGTCTCTTAGGTAAGGTTGATGTATTTATAAGTATTTGAGGTAGGATGTGATCTTGAGAAGACGACAGGTAAATGTGTCAATACCATAGCGAGGCATACTCCAAGGTAACTAAATGGTTGGTATGCAAAATTAGTGTTAGTTCATCAAATTTATCAAGGTAATCGATGTGATCAAAGTGACCAAGGCAAGTTTGTCATAAAAATGTGAAAATAGTGAGACAAAATGACCAAGGTAATGTTATTTGGTTAGCTAGTTAGTAGAAAAGGAGTTGATATCCAATGGGTTCATGTTTGTGGTAAGGTGGTTGTTTTAAAAAGTGATATGATAGAATGGGAGAAACCTAGAGTGTTTGACAATCAATGGTCAGGATCAACCATCGACAGTCACCTAGTGACCGTCGATGATCTAGAGGAAACCCTAAAAGGGTGATCATAAAAGGTCAAAAGTGGGGTTTATTTTCTCATTAAAAATTTGACCCATGGTGCTTCCCATTTTTGTCTTATGTGAAAATGATGGTGTTTTGTGTTGTCTTAGAAAAGTGAGTTGGGTAGTGTCTGATAGAGAGTTGACTAAGAAGGTAGAAGTTGATTAAAGTGGGCTAGAGTAGATTTGAGAGCTAGCTATGATGCAACAAGTAGGGGTAGAGTGCAAGGTCAAGAAATAATAGTGGTTTTAAGGGATCTACCATGATGGAGGATATGAAATGAGGTAAGGGTGCCTTTAATTTGTAGTTTTTGTTGTGATTTTTGAATGTTTTCTTATGTGGTTGTGTTAGGTTATAAAAATTAGGGGATTTTAGGTTTTGGTATAAAATTTGTAGACGGGGGTTAAATAGGTTAAGGTAGTTAAGGTAGGGGACATTTTTAGAGGTTTAGGTAGAATTTAAGTGTTTTATTAATATATATTAGGGTTGGGTGAGAGAAACCTAGGGTTAGGTCATTGGTGATCACCACATAGTGACCATTGATGGTCACTATTGACCATTGCCCATCGATAGGCAAATATCAAGTGGTAGATGTGTGGATCATCAATGGTCCACCACCAAATCATCAATGATAGATAGTTGATCAATGATGGTTCCATAAGGAACCATCACTAGTTGACACTTAATCATTGGTGTTCATTACAAAGTGTGGTTTAAAAGGTTAAAGGGTTAGGTGAGGAGTTGTGTAAAAGAGGTATGGTAAAATAAGTCTAAGGTTGGATTAATAATGAGTTAAATGTTTAGATAGTATGTTATATGGGGTAAGGGTTGGGGTTTTGTAAGGGAGGTAAGGTAGGATAGGTCTTCATATAAGACATGGTTCAGGTAAGAATTGGTTAATGTTAGGTAAATAGGTTAAGGTAGGGGTGAGGGTTAATAGGTAGAATATATAGGAAATGTTTGATAGGTAAGTTAAACTAAGGTATACATCTAACTTTTTAGGTGAGGGATAAGCTATAGATACAAGACCAAGTGTCTTAGCTCCTAGATGAGGTACATAAGGCTATGATGGACTAGGAGTAGGAGTATATGACTTTAGTGGGCCTAAGGGGCATGAGTTATTATCAACACGTGCCTTGAGATGTAGCTATGTTGGTGGCCCTCATCGAGAGATGGGATCCAACTACCAACACTTTATTTCTTACTATGGGAGAGATTACCATCTTACCAGAGGATATTCATAAAATTTTGTGGTTATCAATATGGGGTGAGTTGATAAACCATATTGACAATGAGGAGTGAGATGCACATATGGATCAATTATTCAGTATGGACTTTGTTCATTCTAGGTGGCACATGGGAGGTTTCCTTTATGTACCTATATATTAGATTGATAGGGGAGGGAGATGACTTGTCATAATTATGATGATAACCATTACCTACTATCTACTCCTATATTCTACTAGTGTCTAATTTCCATTTTTTTTATT
The DNA here is from genome assembly GCA_037957365.1 of Torreya grandis. NCBI lineage: Eukaryota > Viridiplantae > Streptophyta > Pinopsida > Cupressales > Taxaceae > Torreya > Torreya grandis. The sequence goes on along the minus strand of JARHVA010000120.1, from coordinate 2,840,819 downwards.
GCTGGGTGTTCTTGTTGACATGATTTTTGAATAGATAGTGTTTGCTTGGGCCCCTATTTTACTAGTTCAGATCTATCAAGAGATCTAGGGATAAAAATTTCATAGGAGGTATGGCATTAGTGTCAATTTTTTTTACACTACTAGGCATATGAGCACATTAGAGTGTTATGAACAGGTGGATTACCATGGCAGGCATATAACTAGGGGGACTTCAAAGTTGGTTTCATGAGGTGGAAAGGTGACTATGCACTCACATGTCCTAGAGGAGCGGCACAAGACTTAGAATGGTATAGGAATAATTTGGAGGAATTGGTGTGTAAAGTAGTCATCTAGAAGCCATATAATAGATTTACATCATGGGCAAGCTATGCTAGGTAGACCTTGTCACTGTAGATCTACAGGTGGATTTATGGGAGACAAGACCATGAGGTGGAGATCATCCCATTTGACAGGGTTAGAAGATAGTTTGGGCTTGTGTAGGGTGTCCTAAGTGATTTTTTAAGGTATAAGAGAGATGATGCTGAGGTGCCACTACCTCCACCATATCCTAAGTATATATACATCAACCATGAGGAGCTACCAATGGCCACAACTATTTATGATGCAAGGGTTATGTTGGATTAACTTTTATGGTTTCAGGTGCATTATGCAGTAGCAGTGTTTGGAGGAGATAGTACATAGTAGGATACTAATGTAAACATGGTAGATGCGGGTGAAGATCAGATAGATGTAGACTCCCCTGATAGGCAAGCACTTATTTCAAAGAGAGATCAGGTGAGGGTAGCTCTAGCCATAACATAGGTAGATTTAGCAATAATGACCCTAGAGAGAGAGATACAATACAGGGCCAGTTAGCCACTCTTATGCAGGAGAAGTATTAGGATAGAGTGTAGCTAGATTTGGTCACATAGGAGAGAGATGTTTTGAGATAGGCAAGAGGGCCAGCATTAACACCTATAGGACCATCAAGGACCATTCCTATGGAGAGGTATGTGGCCACAATTTAAGAGCTTAGATATTATGAGGAATTAGTCTTTATATAGCTTCTAGATGAACCCCAATATGGTAAGTATAGGGCATTGTTTATTGAGGGAGATATCAGTGTGACATTGGGTTAGTGGGTAGCATCTATAGGTACATAGATAGTGCTAGGAGATAGATAGGCTCTAGGGAGCAGTAGTTCTCCTCCACCTTAGACCCCTTTGAGATGCTTATTTTGATGTATTATATGATTTTGATACCAACCTATGAACTGATGTAGTGAGATGTACACATTATTTTGAGAGACATGCATATTATTATTATGTATGATTTTTTATGACTATGAGCTTATTGATGTGATTATGGGTTATGGATGTTGTTTAAGGCTATGGTTAGTTATTTGATGTTATTGATATGATGATGTTGTTTATGATATGATCATGATGTTATGATTTTATGGATGTTGATTATGGTTATGGATGATTTATTTTATGTTCATGAAATTTCTTATGATGTTATTGGACATGATGATGATGTTATGATTAACACTTCTCTCATTAGTAAATGTATGTTTTGTTAGAAATGTAGATGTTTTAAATTAATGGATCTATACTTCCTTATCTAGATAGACATGTGATGATCCAAACACTGGGTTGATTTTCATAAAATCATCGAATAATTTAAAATTGGATACTAAATTCTCAATTCCTTAAAGTAACTAGAATTGGATGTGGAATCTAGCAATGAATTAAATAATCAGAAACCTCTGTATATTCATTTCTTGTATTTTAAACTTCTTGATTGATGTCACTTTAAAAATTCTTATAATTAATTCCAATATCCCTATTAATTCATTTATAATTGAATTAAGTGGAAATCCAAAAATAACTAAAAAACAAAGTTGACACCAAACATGATAATGAAGTTCACCTATTCAAGTTATAGTTCATAATTTGAACCGATCCATTAAAAGATGTAAACATCAAAATTTTAAACTTACATCAAATAGATTTTTAAAACTTGTATCAATGCTAAATTCTAATAGTGAAGGCCTTCTCTAAATCAATTATCCTTCATCAACTTTAAATTTCCTCTCCATGCAAATGGGAAATATATTCTCCATTTAGATTATCTATACCACCTTGATAAATCGAAAGTACTTGGTTCTCATAGACAACTATGTACATACCTCCACAACCACTAAATTATAAAATAGAGGTAATTAAATAAATGTAATTACTTGCTAATAACCCTATAACCATTTTCCTTCCATAGCCATCGACTTTGTGAAAATAAAATTAATCTGAATTTTGTAGTCACGAGTCTCTCGGTCTCTTCTATGTAATCAAACACACATACATATTTTTCTTGGCAATCACCTTAGACAAAAATGCAATAACTTGCTATCTCTGGGCCTGGGGTCTATATCTACAATATATAGTGTGTATATCTCCTTGTGATATACTACCTTTTAGAATAGAAGGAATAAAATACAAGTATACGTATATATCTTCCTAGGCTATACTACCTTTTAAAAAATATAAGAATTAAAGCACAAGTATACATGTATATCTTCTTAGGATATACTACCTTTTAAAAATAGAAGAAATAAAATGTTCACTATAAGATATAGTACCTTTCACTTGCGATACATCCTCACAAATTCTAAAAATAACACATTGTGTCTACGGCTTGGCGTTATAAACCTAGGAGAGCAAATTTATGGATTGGATTCAACTCTATAATAATAGTAGTCAGGTAGAATCCTCATCCATAGACAACTTGATTGTATATAGGTATGGTCATGTCATTCAAATAACATCCTTACAAGATTGGCATAGTATAAGACCTCTTCATTTGCTCAGGCTCATTTGTGGGCACCCATACTTATTTTTTTTAAAAATAGGATTGGAAAATATAAAAATGCAATTATACCAGATGTATTTTACATAGCCATTCCATGGATTTTTTTCCATATCTTTATCATCTACCTAGAGTCTCCAAAATACACAATAATGGCTCGTTCTAATAGATAACAATAACTACATCATCCCACGATGATTTTTTATTCAATCCTGTCATGGTTATTTTAAGACATAAAATCTTAGTCAAACACCATAAATTAGATGACTTGACTCCACTTCTCAATAATGAGGATGATAACTAGGAGTAATGTCCTTGCCATAAAAAAGGATTTTCAAATCAAAAATCCCATTCAGGATTGCATAAGGATCCCTATCCAAGACTGTATAAATATTCCATTTGGCACTGCATAATGATCCCATTTGGGACTTGACTCACCTTATGTCATCTAGCCTTATCATGGATTTTCAAGATTGCTAATAGGGAGTCTTCTAAGACCAATTCCTTTATCTGCATAGCTCATTTAATTGTTATCAAAAACATATCCTGATGGCAAAGTGATCTTCCACGCTTGTTCGAGATGACAACAATGAGCTCCTAGATTATTCTCTCATGTCCCAAGGCCATTTTAAAACCTTCTAGATTAGATTCCTATTATTTCATATCCATGTACAAATCATGGCTCCTTCAATTGTTGTGAATCCATCATCAAATGAAAAACCAATGATGTTAAGATGAAATGACTAGCATCATCACACCTCTACTCGACCTGGTTATATTTTTGGCCTATATTTTTAAAAACCATTCACATCACCTTCACCAATTTGAGCTCCATCATCCCTTTGAATTTAATCCTACAATGATATATTCTTCCCTCATATCCAATTGAATCATGCTATTTTAGTTTTTTTCTAGCTGTGATATAATGACCTTTTGCCCATATCTCTGAATCTCCCTGTGTATGGAAAATAATCCCCCATTTTAGTGGTGAATAACATATGGAAGGCTAAAAATAGCCTTATAAAACCATTTTTGAACTCATGTCCTTGGCCACATATCTCACTATTTTGATCGAGTTAGATTATATGATCCTTCATGTTTGTAAATAGGATCTCAACCTAATTGTGCAGGTTGTTAAGCCAACTCAAATATACAATTTTGACCTCAGAATTGAACATGATGAGCTGGTACTTAGGCTATGAGTTAAATTTCAAGTTGGATACTCTGTACTTATTATGCACTTAGTATACCTATAGCTAGTCAATTGGATATTTAATAACATTAAATCAATATATGATGTTTTAATAAATTTGTTAAATATGATATTTAAATTAAATTAAATGTGAATTTAATTTAAAACATATCCCATGAATTTAATTAAATGGGGTATTTATAAGATTATTTGATGGAATAATCACAGCCCTATTATTAAAAATCCTCCAAATCAAACCTCCTCAATAAGACCCTTTTGGTCCCCAAAAGTTCATTCATTCTATGACTCTAAAAATGACCTCTGCACTACATCAACCTACAAAAATCTTTAAAAAGTCAAATTTCCAACTAAAATTGTAACTTGTATATAGAGATTAAAATAAACTTTATACCCATTATGTCAAATGACCTATTTCCCTAAAATAGTCATAATTCTCTAGTGGCTTCTCTCAATCATACACTACATAATGTTTAAGGTATTATCCTTGTTATCACACAAGGGAAATCATTGTGCTACATACACCTAAGGATTTACAAACATATTACACAGATGTATAATTACACTTTTACAAATGTTTCCTAGGCTATGGGTCTTTAAAATTACACCTACATGATGTGATTGAAAAATAGACATGTGTGTACAGAAAGTTTGAAATACAAACATTTCCCATATTATTGTGGGACTTAGACTTATACAATGTCAAGTATAAAAATGTGTAATAGATTTTGTTAATTCTAAGGTGGTTAATGCACAATACACATTACCTAAGGGTAATCAAGATAATTAAAAACAACAAAACTAATATTGTGTCCCTCAAATATTTTCATGTACCTATCAAACTCCAATGTTAACTTGGAGAGTTTCTACAATAAGAGCTTATTTACAAACTCATAAATTTATAATTCATATAAGCAAATATCAATTAAAAGTGAGAAGAACCCAAGTATTTTAAACCTGTCTCAAGGCTTCCTTCACCATTTGACTACTCCTTAGTTCATAGCTCCACAACTCATCTAACTAAGTTAGGTTATCCAAAAAGTCTAGTATAATGGAAAACTAAAACATGAGATAGCAAATGTAAATACTTCCAAACACAACTTGAATGAAATTTCCTTCCCAAATTCAATAAATAGGAATTTCTCTATAATAGTGTTGGAAGTAATAATCAAGCATACTATTTTATTCTATAGTTATGCTTTATCAACTATTCAAATAAACATTTAACCATAAGGGTCATTCCCTCCTAATGGTTTTCATAACTAAATAGTAAGTGGTTTTCATATTTATAAAACTCTATCTCAAAGAGTTAGATGATCCATGTTATAGTTTCAAAAGGATTTAAAAATAATTTCAAACAAAGACATACTTTACTCCAAATGCAACCTTACACCCAAGATTTAACCAAAAATGTGCAAACATAGTTACGTTTAAGAATAATCTATACCTCTGAAGAAACTATGAATTGTACTTGTTGAGTGCTAGTCAAAAAATGTTGGTGTCTTAAATATCTTCTTGTTTGCTTCCTAAAACTCTCAATAAAGTTGTGAAATAAACTAATCTATAAACCAGTTTAAAACTCAACTCAAAGTGAAATATCTTGTTCAATACTGAATCAATGCCTTATTTTCCATTTCCATATCTTACCATGGAACTGGTCTTTCAATTTGTTCTTATAATAAAGGACATAGGCATCCATAATATGATTGATAATATAAAATAATAAGGATACACAACTGGCTAACTAGACCAAAATATTGTGTCAATACCAATATGAAATCAAATCATAACCTTAACTCATTTTGCCCTCTATATAATATTGGTAATGGAACTACTATTTAGATTCCTCTTAGAGATGCATCACTGAAAGTGCTTTGCACTTTATCTAAATGTTTCCCAAAGAAGAAAGGTTGTTCCTTTCACAAAACCATCTCACACTCAAGTGATCATGTGTTTTGTTCTTCATCCATGTTGATCCTACAAGGATAATGTTTCTAGAACTTGGCTATCAGAAGCTTGTCTTCTTTCATCAAATTGGAACACCTTCCAATTTCCCTTCACACTATCCTTCCTATATAGTCAACTCAAATAGAAGAATCATAAAGAAACATCTGATATTTGAAAAATCCTGAATAAAAGTATAGCACAACTAAAGTAACTTCTTGTAATCACTTACTTTGATACCAAATTTGATCTATAAACTAGGTTGATTTTCATAAACAAGTTAAACAGTTTAAAATTAGATACTAAATTCTCAATTCCTTAAATTAAATAGATCTAGCTATAGAATATAGGAATGAATTAAATAATTAGAGACCTTTGTATATTCATTTCCCATATTTTAAACTTCCTGATTGATGTCACTTTAAAAATTCTCATAATTAATTCCAATATCCCTATTAATTCATTTATAACTGAATTAAGTAGAAATCTAGAAATAACTGAAAAAGAAAGTTGACACCAAACATGATAACGGAGTTCACCCATTTGGGATATGTCTCTGGGTTCATAATTCAAACTGATCCATTAAAAGATGTAAATATCAATTTTAAGAAATTTGACACCAAACATGATAACAGAGTTCACCCATTCAAGCTACGTCTTCGGGTTCGTAATTCAAACTGATCCATTAAAATATGTAAATATCAATATTTTAACCTTACATCAAATGGATTTTTGAAACCTATATCAATGTTGAATTATAATAGTGAAATCCTACTTTGAAGTGATCATCCTTCATCAATAAAATTATATTTCTTCTCCATGCAAACGGGCATCCATTCAGATTATCTATAACACCTTGATAAATGGGCAGTATTTGGTTCTCATAGAAAACTATGCACATCTCTCCATAGTCACTGACTCATAAAATAGAGGCAATTAAATAAACATATTTACCTATTAATAACTTATAACCATTTTCCCTCCATGGCCTCTGGCTTTGTGAAAATAAAAGTAATCCAAATTTACAGTCACGAGTCTCTTGGTCTCTTCTGTGTAATCAAACACACATACATATTTTCTTTGGCTATCACCTTAGCCAAAATTGTAATAACTTACTATCTCTAGGTCTAGGGTCTATATCTTCCAATACATAATGTGTATATCTCTTTGGGCTATACTACCTTTTAGAATAGAAGGAATTAAATACAAGTATACTTGTATATCTTCGTGTGCTATACTGCCTTTTTAAAAATAAAGGAAATGAATCATAAGTACACATGTATATCTTCCTTGGCTATACTTCCTTTTAACAATCTAAGAAATAAAATTTTCACTATAAGATATAGTACCTTTCACCTACAATACATCCTCATGGATTCTACAATAATATATTATATATATGGCTCAACCTTATAAACTTAGGAGAGCAACTTTATGGCTCGAATTTGACTATGCAATAATAGTATTTATGTAGAATCCTCATTCATAAATAGATTGATTTTATACAATTCTAGCCATGTCATTCGATTAACATCCTTTCAAGATTGGTGTAGTATAAAACCTCTTCATTTAATCAGTCTCATTTGTGGGCACCCATACTTAGATTTTATTTTAAATAGGCTTGGCAAATAGAAAAATGCAATGATACTAGCTCTATTTTGTATTCATTTCATAGATTTTTTTCATATCTTTTCCATCTACCCAAAGTATCCAAAATAGATAATAACAACTCATTCCAATAGATGACAACATCTGCATTGTCTCACGATGAGTTTTTTTGTTCCATCCCATTATCATTATTTTAAGACATAAAATCTTAGTCAAACACCACAAATTGGATGACTCATCTCCACTTCCTAGTAATGAGGATGATAACTAGGAGCAATGCCCTCACCATAAGAAAAATATATTCAAAGCATAAATCCCATTTGGAACTACATAAGGATCCCTGTCTAAGACTATATAAAGATTACATTCAACACTGCATAATGATCCCATTTGAGACTCAACTCACCTTACATCACCTCATTTTGTCATGGCTTCATAATATTGCTAATATGGAGTCTTCTAAGACCAATTAATTTATTCTAATAACTCATTCAATGGCTATCAAAAACATATCCTAATGGTAAAGTGATCTTCCATGCCTATTCGAGATACCAACAATGAACTCCTAGATTATTCTCTCATGGCCTACGGCCATTTGAAAACCTCCATCTCAGCTTCCTATAAGGTCATCTCCACGTCAAAATTGTGGATCCTTTGGTGGTTGTGAAGCCATCATCAAATAAAAGACCATCCATGTTAAGATGAAATTACCAACATCATCATGCCTCTACTCGACATGGTCATATTTTTGGCATGTATTTTTATTGACCATTTACAACCCCTTCATGAGCTCAAGCTCCATAATCACTTTGAAGATAATCTTTCTATGATATATTATTCCCCTAGATCTAATCAAATCATGTTTTTTTAATTTTTTTTCTAACTGTAATACAATAGCCTTTTACCCATATCTCCAAATCTCCCTGTGGATGGAAAATAATCTAGCATTTTAGAGGGGAATAACATACAAAAGGATAAAAATAGCCTTGACAACCATTTTGGAACTCATGTCCTTAGCCACATATATTTTCATTTTGATCAATTTAATTTATATGATTCTTCATATTTGTAAATAGGATCTCGACCCAACCATACAGGTTGTTAAGCTAACCTGGATATACAATGTTGACCTCAGACTTAAACATGATGTGCTAGTACTCAGGCTGTGAGTTAAATTTCAAGTTGGATAATCTATACTTATCATACACTTAGTATACTTGTAACTAGTCAACTTGATATTTAATAAAATTAAATCAATATTTGATGTTTTAATAAATTCATTAAATAGGATTTTAGAATTAAATTAAATGTGAATTTAATTTAAAACATATCCTATTAATTTATTTAAATGGGATATTAACAAGATTATTTTGATGGAATAATCATAACCCTATTATTAAAAATCCTTTGGATCATGTGATGTATAACATATATGGATGACTCATTTAAAAAACAAAGGATGAAAGTGTTATAGATGTGAAAAATGATTTTGATGTGATTGGTTAGAAAGTTGAAGTGATTTTTGATGTATGAGATGTTAATTCACTAAAATGGTTTTATGATTAGAAACACTTAAACAAATAAGATAATAAGGCAATCACAAAATAAAACTCATATTTGTTATTTAGATGTTTTTAAATAATTACATTTGATTAGATGAAGGTGAATTAATCTTAAAACATAGAGTAAGTTTTGAATAACCAAACTAGATGTGAGAAAAGAAAAGAAAGATAAAACAATCAAAAGGGAGATCATCTTAATGAATGTATCAACAAATAGTTTTGATAAAAAAAATAAGAAGACATGATGCTTCTTTTTTGGCAAGGACCAAAAATAAATAAAGTTAGATTGGATTATGGACATAATCCCTTCACATGCTTCGCATCATCATTCGTTGGTTGCTTAAAAAGTTTCATGATCACATAATGTCAAGTAAGGTCAAAGTCCCTTATTGTATAGAAGGTGTAAAGGGTAGATAGATGATTAAAGTAACCTTCATGTGAGGTTAGCATGCCTCTTTTTTATGTTACCAAAGATTTAGTATAAATAGAACTATGTCATAGGTGGTGTAGATTGATTGATGTAAGAAGTCTACTTATGAAAGCCAATTACAGTTTCCAAATAATGGGTCTTTTGATATTTTGTTATTCCTTTGAGAGGTATTTGGGCAGTTGATCAATATGATAATTTTCCAAGAAATTAATTGATTTTGACAAATGCTTTTACTTAGCCATCCTTCAAGGGAGTGGTCTAAGTTTCTGAGATTTGTTTGAGGATTTTTGATAGTTGTCCTTTAAGGGAACAATCAACCTTATTTTGATCAATTTTAAATGGTTTTGGAAGCTGTCCTTCAAGGGAACAATCTACTAATGCAAGAGATGACCCATAGGATATATGAATTTTAATGATTTTGCTTTTGATGACATATAATTATTTATATGGGCTTAAAGGCTTACCTTTATGAAGGCAAAATTAAACCACAAGAAGGTTAAAATAGTGGATGAGGGGATTATTCAAGAGACAATGACCATGGTATTCCATCTTATTAGGGATGAAAAGTATCCATGAGAATCATGCCATGGGTAGATCCATGGTACCCATGTTTAAGATTAAGGCTACAACTGTGATGTAAAATCACATTGTTAGGTTGTGGAGCTAAAAGCTTCATTGATGCAGACACGGAGAAGGCCATTGGAGGAGTTTCTGAAGGTTGCTAAGTGTCAGAGCAAGCGGCGTCGGTCTGATCAGCCGATGTCGACAGGACAGTGAAAGAGAAGCAACCGATGTCGGTCATGTATCGGCCGGTGTCGGTCACCTCCAGGCAGACAGGGACCAACGTCAGTCACATGTGTGGTTTGACTGTGAGTTTATTACAGGAAGTTAGCTAACGAACCAAGTGTTTGCATGATGAGTGCTAATTTTAGACTCATAGCTGCGGATCTAATTATTGTAATTAGATGTCTAATTATTGTTTGGATGAGTTCTATATAATAGACTCATGGTTGTATTGTAAATTAGTGCTAGGGAGTAAGAGAGCATAATTATAAGCTCCTTCGGTGTGTGAGGTAGAGCAATGGTGCGTTCCTCCTAGTGCCACAGTACCAGTTGTGTTGGTGCTGGATTGGAGAGTCAACTGGATTCTTCAAGTATGTATGATCTTGGTCATCAGGTGAGCATGGCCCTTATAGGAGATCTACATGGTAAGTAATATCATTGATCTGCAGGTGTGTGTGTGTGCAAGGTTGAGGTTCACAGTTGTGCAGAACCATTTATTGATCTGTAGGTTAGAGATCAGATAGGACAGCAACACAACAGGGAGTAGAATCAGGTAGGATCTACTTGGAGTACGGTGTGTACTCATTGGTATGTACGTGGAGTACATGGAGAGCTAAGAGGAAGGCAAGGTAGTTCCTTCCATAAGTATGGTCTGTTGAGGTACAGGTTATTGCAGGTTCATGGGAGATCTACTTGAAGTACTTTGAGTACTTGTGGAGTGCGTGGAGCACTTGTGGTGTGCGTGGAGCACGGGAGGTGAACACCAACTCTGTGTTTGAGTTGGGTGTTGGGACCTGAGAGGGAGAGCTTTGAAGAGAGAATTACTGTTCACTTGAGGTGTGGGAAACCTCTGTAAGGTGGTGGAGAAGAAGTGGCATCTTCTTTATTGTATTTTTTTCTGTAAAAGTGTTAATACAAGTTGTGTATTATCTCTCATATCATGTGTTATTTTGAATTCTAGTTACTTGTTGAATCTGGTTTATTTCCGCATATTAAGTTTCTTGGTTTGGTAATCATATTGTGCTCTTTTGGTGGAGTAAGATCCTGACAAGTGGTATCAGAGCAAAGGTTGCAGGGAGCAGGTTTTGTGTTTGGTTACAGGTCACTCTCAGGGGTTTCTGATTGAGTGGGAGCAGAGCAATGGCAGATGAAAGTAAGCTAAGAATGGAGGAGTTAAAAAGCATAGATGGTCACTTAAGGTCCCATGGAAAGAAAGAGCAGGTAAAAGAATATTGTTGGTTTGTGGAAAATCAACATGAAGAAACTGAGGAAGCAGATGTTGCAGGTGATGTTGCACAGGATGCTCTGGGAGGTTTCTTGGATAAAGTTGAATCTTGGATAAAATATTCGGTTGCCTCTTTCCATGTAGCCCTAGGTAGAGGAGCTGGTGAGCCTTGCCAAAGAATTGGCAAAGGGGAAGTGAAGCTGAAATTGCAGGCGGCCAACACACAGGTGTTGATGAAGGTCATGCAGGTCCCAGGTTTGGAGATATGGCTAATTTCTTCAAAAAGATTGGGTGATGAGAGATGCACAAGAACTCTCACAGCGGATACACTTGAATTAGCTAGTGGTAAGAAAATAGGTACTCTTTATCTACCTGTTTATATTATTGATTCTTCTTCTATTGCAGAGACGTGGCTTTGTAGGCTTGGTCACATGAGCAGGAAGGAGATGCATGTTTTTAAGCGGAAGACAGATATATTTGATAGGCTTAAGAACTGGAAAGCCTTGGTGTTCTTGGAGGAGATGGCGGATAGAAACCAGTGGATGGTGCTGGATACTTCTGAGCAGGGCAGTTTGGACATAGATATTGATTCAAAGGAGCTCATGGGTAAAAAGTCATCACTCACAGGCGAACACAGACACTGATGTCAGTCAGGAAGAATCAGCGTCGAACAGACAGGTGCAAATATCAGTCATGTGCAGACCAAAGCCAGTGATGTCAGGCAGGGTAAGACCGATGTCGGTCAGGAGGACCGACGTCGGTAGTAAGTAAGACCGACGTCGGTCAGGAGGACCGACGTCGACAACAGGGACATCGACGTTAGCAGGTTGGTAGTCAGGGACAGACGCATGGGAACCAACGTCGATCGTATGCAGACTGTGGAGTGACTGAGGTCGATCACTGTAACGGATTTTGGGTGGACAGCATGCTGTCAAGGAGTCTTAAACACCCATACAGAGGATTGAAGATGTAAGTAGGCCCTCAAATTCATTGTTCCTCTTCTTTATACTCATTGCTGATTGTAGAGCAGGAAGGATCCAGGAAACAGGTGGGAGCATGGTAGGGATATGATGTAGAACCAAACGGGAGTTTTGGTAGGGTTGCCAGCCGGTGCAAAAGCACAGAGACGAATGGATTCCTTAGTTGAAGAATAGAGTGAATGGACACGTGAGATGGAAGACCAGGCATATGGTCTTGAGGAAGCTGCAGGACAGTGGGACAGGACTGACAGGTGGTACCAGGTGGATGACAAAGCAGGGCTTTAGTCAATGTCAGTATAACCATTGTGTTTGACTTACCAGGTGGATGATGAGTCGTGACATCATTTTGTTACTGTATGTGGATGGTATATTTGCTAGCAGGGTTTGTACATACAGGGTTTTGCTAAGCTAACGGTAAGATTAGTTCAGTGGCATGTCAGGAGGAGTTTGGAGCAGCAAAATTCTTTGATATGGGAGACATGGAGATCACAGGTAGATTTTGTCTCCAATGGGAGCTGATGTGAATCAGGTGTTGGCGAGGTTCAGGATGTAGAGCCAGAGCACACTAAGGGCTAGACAGGTACAGTGTCTGAAATCACATGAGGTCTGGTATAGACCTGAGTATTCCCATGCTGTGGGAGATGTCAGAGAGTTAGGAGCCAATTCGGGGAAGTGGGTTCTCAGGTATTTGAGAGGGACCAACAGCAGGGATTCATGCTATGCAGGGTCAGGACTTCACTACATGTGTTTGTAGGTTCGGATGTGGCAGGGTACTCGGATGACAGGAGGTGCACCACGGGATGTGTGGTGGTTAGTCTTCAAGTGGGAGCTTGAAGAGGGATACAAACTAGGAAATAGATTAGACGGAGTATAGGTACAGGTACAGTGTAGCTATTTATCTCCAAGTGGGAGATTTTTAGGTTATGGAGCTAAAAGCTTCACTGATGCAGACACAGAGAAGGCCATTGGAGGAGTTGCTGAAGGTTGCTAAGTGTCAGAGCAACTGGCGTTGGTCTGATCAGCTGACGTCGACAGGACAGTGAAAGAGAAGCAACCGACGTCGGTCATGTATCAGCTGGCGTCGGTCACCTCCAGGTGGACAGGGACCGACTTTGGTCACCTGTGTGGTTCGACAGTGAGTTTATTACGGGCAGTTAGCTAACGAACCAAGTGTTTGCATGATGAGTGCTAATTTTAGACTCATAGCTGCAGATCTAATTATTGTAATTAGATGTCTAATTATTGTTTAGATGAGTTCTATATAATAGACTCATGGTTGTATTGTAAATTAGTGCTAGGGAGTAAGAGAGAATAATTATAAGCTCCTTCGGTGTGTGAGGTAGAGCAATGGTGCGTTCCTCCTAGTGCCACAGTACCAATTGTGTTGGTGCTGGATTGGAGAGTCAGCTGGATTCTTCAAGTATGTATGATCTTGGTCATCAGGTGAGCATGGCCCTTATAGGAGATCTACATGGTAAGTAAGATCGTTGATCTGCAGGTGTGTGTGTGTGCAAGGTCGAGGTTCACAGGTGTGCAGAACCATTTACTGATCTGTAGGTTGGAGATCAGATAGGACAGCAACACAACAGGGAGCAGAATCAGGCAGGATCTACTTGGAGTACGGTGTGTACTCATTGGTATGTACATGGAGTACATAGAGAGCTAAGAGGAAGGCAAGGTAGTTCCTTCCATAAGTATGGTCTGTTGAGGTGCAGGTTATTGCAGGTTCATGGGAGATCTACTTGAAGTACTTTGACTACTTGTGGAGTGCGTGGAGCACGGGATGTGAACACCAACTCTGTGTTTATGTTGGGTGTTGGGACCTGAGAGGGAGAGCTTTGAGGAGAGAATTACTATTCACTTGAGGTGTGGGAAACCTCTGTAAGGTGGTGGAGAAGAAGTGGCATCTTCTTTATTGTATTCTTTTCTGTAAAAGTGTTAATACAAGTTGTGTATTGTCTCTCATATCATGTGTTATTCTGAATTCTAGTTACTTGTTGAATCTGGTTTATTTCCGCATATTAAGTTGCTTGGTTTGGTAATCATATTGTGCTCTTTTGGTGGAGCAAGATCCTGACATGATTATTTTCTTTAATTAGTAGTCCTTAAAGTGAGGTGATGAAGGTTAAAATATCATAAAATAAGGGATGAGCTTAAGTTAGATAGTAGGTGAGTTTGATCTTATTTTAAAAAATAAAGGACATAGATGCAAAGCATTGAGAAGCTTAGGTTCTAATTTCCACTCAAAAGAAGATAATCAGTAAGCTCCTGAGCCATACTTGAGCATGATGATATAAGGTCCAAGCTAATTGAAAGCAAACTTGCCCCGCTTTCTTTTTTCCATATTGGTTACATGTTGATTTTCCTTTAAGACAAGGTCTCTGATATTGAATTCTTTCTCTCTTAGGTGTTTTTTATAAATGCACTTGATTCATTCTTGATAGATATAAATATGGTTAAGTATGGCCAAATGATGCTCGTTAAGTAGATCGAGTTAGTATAAACATTCTTGATGATAATCACCCTCAAAAATGATATCCTATAGGGATATGAAAAGAGAGGGAATTTGGACTTCGAGAGGCAAGATAGCCTCTACTCTAAAAACAAGAGAGAAAGGGGTATCACTAGTATGGGTTCGAATACTAGTACGATATGCCCATAAAGCAAAAGGGATGAGTAAATGCCAATCCTAACTAGATGCATTAACCATTTTAGTTAGCATTTTTTTAATGGTTTTATTATAAGCTTTCACCTATCTATTAGCTTATGGATGATAAGGTGAGGAGAAACTTAACTTAATTTTGAACATGTCACAATGACCTTAGCATTTTTTTTTCTTAAAATATTTACCATTATCGGTGATTATCTTATGAGGAACACCAAAATGATAGATAATGTGATGGTTAATAAAATTGACAATATTTTTAGCTTTAGTTGATATGAGAGGAATAGACTCCACCCATTTGGTGAAATATTTAGTCATAGTGATGATAGAATGATGTTGTTACAAAGAATGGGGGTTAATTTCACCAATAAGATCCAGTCCCCATTATGAAAATGGACAAAAATTATTGGATGCATAGAGACTATGACTAGGTGGATGATGTAAATTGTCATGTTATTGACATTTAACATAGTTCTTCATATAATCATAACAGTCCTAGTTAAGGGTGGGCCAATAGTAGCCAAGGTGAAGGATACATTTAGTGAAAACTAGAAAATTAAAGTGTTGCCAATAAATCCTATCATGTATTTCCTTGATACAATGAAATATTTCATGGTTATGTAGGCAACATAAAAGGAGACCATCAAAGCCACACTTGTAAAACATTTCCCCTAGTATGGTATAATGAGAGGTACTCTAAATGAATACTATTTGATCATTCCTAAAAATATTGGAGAGAATGACACCTAGGTTGAGCTAGTCAAAGGTTTGCTTGTATCAAAGATCGGATGGGGTTTCTTCCACATTAAATATGGAAGGAAGATATAATTGGGTATAAGAGGGTTTTGTAAGATGATGAATGGTAATGAAGATTTTAGAATCAAAAGGTGCAGGTAGGATTTAGGAAGTAGGGGAAGCCATTATATCGATGAATTTGTTTGTATATCGTGGAGTGGCCTAGATAAGGTAATGTTTAAATGAGGCTAAGATTATATTGACTAGTTGTTTATATTATTGCAAGACATCATTTTTACATTGATAAGAGCCATTGATTTGATTGACCATGAGTTGGGAGTCACCAAAAGCACTAATCATCTTGACTCCCAAGGCTAAATTAGTTTGGATACCTATCATTAGGGCTTCATACTTAGCCATGTTATTGGTACAATAAAAATTAAGCTTGAAAGATAAAATAAGGGGTTCACTATCAAGGGTGATAAGAATGATACCATCACCCCCACCATGTTGGCACTTCAATCCATCAAAGAACATGGTCATTTGATAGGTGAGGTCTTTGTGAGAAAGAGTCATGATGGACTCATCAGGGAACTCAAGAGAAGAAGGTTAGTTATCCACTAAAGGTGCTTTAAACATTTGGTCAGTGATGACTTGCCCTTTAATTGACTTCTACTAGAGGAAATCAAGGTTAAACTCAGCTAAGAGAATGAGCCACTTAGTTGTATGTTGGTTTTGGTATGGCTTGGAGTGCATATACTTGAGTGGGTTAGTTTTGGTTATGACATAAGTCTTATGGTTGATAAATTAATGGTGGAGTTTGGAATCCACAAAGACCAAGGCAAGGAAAAGCTTCTCAATATAGGTGTACCAAGTCTCATACTCTATAAGTGTATGTTAGGAGCTTGTGTTCTACTCTTTTATTTGCATTATTAGCATAGTAGTTGCTTTGGATGCATATGCTTTATAAGTCATCCCTAGAGCATATTTGTATTATCCCACATGCATGAGATGAAATAATTGTTAGAATAGAATTAGTATTTAAGTTAGTGTTAAGGCCCAATGAATTCATCCATGAATTGTATTGAATTGAGCTTGCTCAAAGGAGGTTTCCCCCTTGAAGAGGCTGACAATTCTATAATTTTTCTATTATAATTTAGTTTTGTTTGTTTCATTCAATATATTTCTAATTTTTCATAGTTTATTTCATGTATTTATAATTATATGCTAATTTGTTTAAGAAGGATCCTCTCATTTGGTATCAGAGCGCTTTCTAGGGAGAATTTTTTTTGCTACCCACCATATGTTCTCACTTTACCATAATTGGACCCTAGTGATCAAAAAGTGGTAATAGATCCATTCCCAGCCCTTTCATGTGACATTACAGATCTACAGTTTCATTTTGGTAATAAGATGTCACCAAAGATCATGATTTTTTACTCAACCGTATTGCATTTAGGTTCTACTTCAAATTTTATCTTCTATTATGGATCAAATTAAAACCTATCCACTTAATTTTGGTAAGTGCTTAGGTAAAATCCCTAAAAATCATTGTGAGGAGTACCACAAGAACCCCAAAGTAGCTGGCTCATTGAGAGGACCTGATAGTGAAACGGGCAATGACCCCTTCCTAATTGACTAGTTCCAACCCATGAAAAAAACCAAGAGCTATCGCTAAGAGGTAAATCTATGGCCAAAAATTTTATTGAGAGTGGTACTCACTCAAACGACATTGGTGGCCAAAGTGATTTCTAAAAACCTTTTGGCAACCATTCAAACTTGGGGTCCATTTTTGTCAGGTAGATCAGAAATTAGAATGATTTATAAAACCATATAAGTTTTAGAAGACTCAACATAGCAATAGAAAACTAGAAATAAGTGTTGGACATTTTCATTTTTTACAATATTGCCCTATCTGTAGCCTTGTTGCTTCTTAAAATTTACTAGGACACCTAAAATTCAATTCTACACATTTTCTTCTTCGAGGTCCCTTATCCCAATTCCACTCTGAATTCTCACAAATCTCTTTTTTTCATTTTTTTTATTTCTATAATAACTTTTTTAGTTTCTATCCATTCACCTCAAATATTTTACACAATGTTCATCTCCCTTTTTTGGCTCTTTATCCCTCTTTGATAATTTTTTTAGTTTTTCTATTTCCCCTCTAAAACCACCCTCATCTTCGTCAATCATACTCATTCTATGCAAAAAATTTAGTAAAAGTGCCTTTACCCCTCCTAATTTCATCCACATTAAAAACTTCCTTTACTAAACATGAATTAACTTTATATTTCCCACCTATTACAAAAAAACACACACAGGTTATGGTAGTCACACGTGTAGGTACCATAATTATGGAGGAAGAAATTATAGCTTTGATGACCTGGGTCATTGACTTAGCTGATATGGTGCATGGATTGAATGAACAAAATGGCCTTTTCTCAGTAGATTATAGAAGATGGAGTCTTCTTTCAAGAATACTTTTTCATCCACCCACCCACCACGTGGGACAAAATTGGACTTTCCATGATTCAATGGTAC
This sequence comes from Torreya grandis, assembly GCA_037957365.1. Taxonomy (NCBI): domain Eukaryota; kingdom Viridiplantae; phylum Streptophyta; class Pinopsida; order Cupressales; family Taxaceae; genus Torreya; species Torreya grandis. Next base: position 2,822,292 of record JARHVA010000120.1, on the reverse strand, counting down.
AGACCTGATAGGTTGGATTTATCATGCCAATAAATACTTCAACCTTCATAATACTTATCATCTCAATAAAGTTCCAATTGCTTACTTACACTTAGATCTAGAGGCACTCCAATGATATTGTTGGTATCTCAAATCTAATGACGAACCTGATTGGACAAATTTTGCATCCCTAATTTTGGGTAGGTTTGGTCCCTCAACATTTGAGGAATCTATGGGAGCCCTCACCAAACTTCATTAGATAGGCACCATTTATGATTATCAAATTGAATTTGAGAAGCTTTCTGATCATACTAAAGGGTTATCAGATGACTTCTTCAATATTTTTTTTATTAGTGGCCTCAAAGAGCCTATCTACTCTGAGGTCAAGATGTTCCAACCTCAGACCATGATGGTAGCCTTGGGTCTCACAAAACTCTTTGAAGAAAAAATCACCACCTAGCATCATACTTCTAACTGGGTACCCTCCAAGCCCTCCTTCCAACAACCCAATGCCAAGAAAACCCCTATCAAATGTTTCACATGAGATGAAATGCATGCACATAGTGAGAAAGGGATTGGTTATAATTGTGATGATAAATGGGTTCTATAGCACAAATTCATCAAGCAAAAATTATACCTTTTAGATGTTAATTCTCTAACAAATATTGAATATTATGAGGATACTATCAAAAAAATTACATAGGAAGCTGATGATTCTACGCACCCAGATTTCCCTTTGAAAATATCCATGCATGCTTTGGTGGGATTCACTACCCCCAAATGATGTGTATCTAGGGTTATTTTAAGAAGTAACTCCTCACCATCTTTATTAACTCTATCAACACTCACAACTTCATCAACCCTCAAGTCACTAAGCAAGCAAATTGTTTTATCCACCCATGTTCTAGTTTTAAGGTCATGATTGCCAATAGAGGCACATTACCCTACAAGGGCAAGTGTCATAAATATTTATATTTTAGTGGGTGACTATAACCTTTAGGTTGAAATTTTTTCTTTATCTTTAGTTAGATGTGATGTTGTTCTCGATGCCCAGTGGTTACGAACCCTTGGACCTATCTTTAGGGACTTTTTAGAGCTTTGGAGGTAGTTCTCAGGAATGGATAGAACTATACCCTATAAGGCCTTCTTCTAGGCTCCACCATCATTTTTAGATCTCATCACATGGATAAAATTCTCAAATGGGGATCCCACGACATTATTTCCTAACTCTTTTCTCTTCATAGTACTTCACCATTGGACTCTCACCCACCTTTCAACTTGCATAATTTTTTGGTCAAACATGCCTCAATTTTTAAGGAACGTACTGGATCACCACCTCACCAGCCTCAGGACCATCACATCCCACTACTTATTATTATTTTACCTCCTAAAATTTTACCCTACTAATACCTATTTCATCAAAATACTAAGATCAAAAAGATCTTCCATGATCTCCTACAAGCTGGGGTTATTCGACCTAGCACCAGTCTATATTCTTCACCACTATTACTTATTCATAAGAAGGATGGTTATTGACATCTCTACATTGATTATCAATATCTAAAAAAACTAACCATCAAAGATAAGTTTCCAATCCCTGTCATTGATGACCTCCTTGATGAACTCCATGGTGCACAATTTTTCTCCAAATTAGACCTACACTGGGGGTATCACCAAATTCATCTTCATGATGTTGACATTCCTAAGATAGCCTTTCGCACACATGATAGACACTATGAGTTCCTTGTCATGCCAGTTGGGCTTACTAATTCCCCCTCCACCTTCCAAATTTTGATGAACCAAATATTTTTCCCCTTCTTATAGAAGTTTCTCTTGGTCTTCTTTGACAACATTCTTATCTACAATCCCACATGAGAGGATTAACTCGACACCACCTATGTGTGAAACATTCAAAGTGTTATTTTGGGAAAACATAGGTGGATTATTTGGGACATATTGTCACATCTGATGGTGTTCATGTCAACCCCACCAAAATTATAGCTATGGCAAATTGGTCCCAACTAAAGACCCTTAAAAGCTTACATGGATTTCTTGGTCTGACAAGATACTACCAAAAATTTGTCAAAGATTATGGCATAATTTTAGCTCCATTGATAGATATTCTCAAAAATGATACATTTTCATGGTCACCTACATCTTCTCAAGCATCTGATGACCTTAAATATGCATTGTGCAACACACTATTCTTGACCATGCCCAATTTCTCTAAGCCATTTGTGCTTGAGTGTGATGCATGTGGAATAGGTTTGGTGATGTACTTATGTAGAAAGGTCATCCCATCACCTTCATCAATAAGGCCCTAATTGGATGTAATTTAGTATGTTTCACATATAAAAAAGAGATGATGGCTATTCTCCAGGTTGTTCACAAATGGCATCCCTATTTGATTGGCCAACATTTTACATTAAAACTAACCATCAAAGCCTCAAATATTTTCTAGAATAATGGGTATATTATCTAAAGAAACAAAAATGGGTTTCTAAACTCATGGGATATGATTATGAAATTGCCTAGAAAAAAGGTAACAAAAAATTGGTGTTTGATGCTCTCTCTTTCCAATTTGAAGATCTGGTGAACCTCCATGCAGTCTCTCTTCCCATTTCCACCTAGCTCCATGATCTTCAAAATGAGTGGCATAATGATATCCAAACCCAACAACTCATTCTTCAATTATCTGTTGATCCATTTGCTAAATCTCATTATACTTAGGATGGGCACACATTGAGATATAAAGGTCACCTATTGTTACCAATAGGCTCCAAGTTCAAATAACCATTTTTATAGGAGATGCATGCTTCTCCTTTTGCTGGTCATTTAGGGTTTATGAAAACGTATGAGAGAGTTCATCATAATTTCTTTTGCCATGGAATCAAGAAGGATATCAAAACATTTGTTGTTGAATGTGATATTTACCAATGTACTAGGCAAAATAGTTGCCCCACCTAGTCTACTCTAACCACTTCCCATTCCCACATGTATTTGGATCAATATTTCCATGAATTTCATTAAAGGCCTCCCTAAATCTAGTGATAAATCAATTATTCTTTTCATAGTGGATCACCTCTCTAAATATGCCTATTTTTGCACTTTGGCCCATCCCTACACTACATCCACCATTACTCAGGATTTTCTTGATCACATATTCCAACTCTAGGGTGTTCTTGCTTATATTGTCTCATATCATGATTCCTCCTTCACTACCTATTTTTGGCAAGAACTCTTCAAGTGTCTAGGTACATAATTAAAAATGAGTTTGGGATATCATCCACAGACTGATGGCCAATACTAAATCATCAATAAATTTCTATAAACCTATATTCTCTATTTTTTTAGAGTAGCCACATCAATGGTTCAAATGGTTACCTCTTAAAGAATGGTGGTATAATACATCCTCCCACACCTCTATTAAAATGACCCCATATGAAGTAGTTTATGGTAAAGTACCCCCACCACTTCTCTTGTATACACCTGATAGCTCACCAGTTTAGGCAGTCAACACTACTCTCTACCATCTAGATTAAATTCTCCACATCTTATGGGATAATATTTATTTGACACAAAATCACATGAAGCAACAGGCTGATCAACACCGCTCTGAATGCACCTTTCAACTAGGTGATATGGTTTTTCTTCACTTACAACCATACAAATAATCATCCTTAAAATAAAATGGGTATCACAAACATTCCCCTAAGTTTTATGTTCCATATAAGGTTCTCTAGTAGATTAGGTCTGTTGCTTATAATTTGGAGCTTCCACTTTCCTCCCGCATTCACCCAATATTTTAGGTCTCATGTTTGAAGAAAGTTCTTGGCACCAACTTTCAAGCACAAATAATCTTACCAAAACTTGATAATGAAGGCTCCCTCCTTCTCAAAATAGAATAGTCTTGCTTTGATGCACCTACTAAATTTTCTCTCACACCATCACAAAAGTTTTAATCTAATGGCAAGGACTATAACCTGAAGATGCCACATGAGAACCATTATTCTAGATTCAACAATTCTTTCCACAATTGAAGATTTGAGGATAAATATGTTTCCAAGAGGGAGGGGATGTTAGGAACCCATGTTTTACTCTTTTATTTGCATTTTTATCATAATAGTTGGTTTAGATGCATATGCTTTATAAGTCATCCCTGGATCATATTTATATTATCCCACATGCATGAGATGAAATAGTTTTTAGAATAGAATTATTATTTAATTTAGTGTTAAGGCCCAATGAAGGAATCTATGAATTGTATTAAATTGAGCTTTCTCAAAAGATATTTTCCCCTTGAAGAGGCCAAAAATTCTACAATTATACTATTATAATTCATTTTTGTTTGTTTCATTCAATATATTGCTAATTTTTCATAGTTTATTTCATATATTTGAAATTATATGCTAATTTTTTTAGGAAGGATCCTCTCAGTTTATGACTTATATAGTAGACATCTTTCTCTTTATGTTGCCCATCACAATGTGCAAGCATTTCCCCTAAGGAGTGGTCAATGGTGGAAATATAAATGTAGAAAGGTTTATCCTCCTTGGGAGGAATGAGGATGGGTGGAGAAAGAAGGTATTCTTTAATTAAATTGAAAGGACTTTTGGCAGTCCTTATTCCATTTAAAAGATACATCTTTTTCAAAAGGTGGTGGAAAGATTGACATCTATCAGATAGCTAAGAGATGAAGTGATGAATGGATTGGAACTTTCCCTACAAATTTTAAAGTTGTTTAAAGTGGGTTGGAAGAGGCATGTCAAGGATAACTTCAATTTTGGTGGGATCAAATTTTATTCCTTAAAGAGAGATGACAAAGCCAAGGAACTTTCTTGACAAAACCCAAAAAATGTATTTCTTGGGGTGAAGGCAAACATGGTAATGGATAAGACATTTTAAGATAACCTTGAGAATTGATAAATGATCCTTACAACATTTAGATTTCCTAAGCAGGTGAACTATGTAATCCTCCACAGTTTTGTGAATAAGGTCATGGCACGTTGGTAGGTTACACCTACATTTTTTAGACCAAAAGGCACGACCCTATAGTATAAGGTTCTCCATGGGATGATAAAAGTATTTTTATTTTGGTCTTAAATGGAAATTAAGATCTAATTATATCCCAAGAAACCATCCATAATAGATAACATATCATGGTCGGCTATAAGATCAACAAGTTGGTCAATGCTTGGGAAAGGGAAGTCATCCTTTAGGTAAGCAAGGTTAAGATCATATAAATCCATGTAAATTAAAAGTACCCCTATTGTTTTGGTGATAGGGATGACATTTAAGACCCATTAAGGATAGTTAATGGGTTGGATGAAATTTATGGATAGGAGGCATTGAAGCTTTTCTTTGATAATAAGGGATATGCAAGGGTGCATCTGATGAAGATTTTACTTGACAAGCTTGAAATAGTGGGTAGTAACAATATTATGGGTAGTAATGGAATGGTTTATACCTAACATGCCATTATAAGACCAATAAAATACAATGTTATGGTTTTGTTAGAAAGAGAGAAAATCTTGAAGCTTTGTGGAATCTAGTGATTGGCCAATTTTGATAATGCACGGGTTATCCTAAGTATCTAAGTTGACATCCATGGTGGATTCATTCAACATGGTTGAAGTATTAGGAAGGAAATATTTATGGATATAGGAATCTTTTTCACCAAGATAAGCAAGAAGGTAATTATCATCTTGATATGGAATGGTATTAATGGTAGGAGAGTCATCTATACCATCTAAGGATGAGTTAGAAGAATGGTTATGGTCTCTCTATCCTTTAATAAGTTAGGGGTCCAAGGCTAATAATGTTATCAAAAAAAAAAATTAGGTGGAGTGATATGAAAATTCTCAAATTATGATGGTGAAGGGGTTGGTAAGGATGGAACTTCCTTGTCAATGATGGTAATGGGAGGAAAATTAGTTGACTCTTCAGATGGAGTAAACCCAAGACCAGATCTCTCACAAGGATTTTGGGTCTTGCATGGAAGAAACTCATGTGGTCTATACTCTTAACATCTTTTATCGAATCCCTTTCAAGCACACCTATATAGGTATGTCTTGGCAAACTTTGGTTTATCTAGATAGGAGAAATTGGAGGTGAATGGTCAAGGAAAAGAGGAGGTAGAGGAGGTGGCAAGAGGTTGATCAAGTTCCCCATATACAAGATTAGTTTGGAGATTGGGAGGTCTGAAAGGAATAATGCTTTTGATATTGGGATTATAGATGGGATTTTAGTCAAGCTTCTTGTACTCTTGGGGAGTAGGGAAGGCATCTAAGGTTAAGAGGTGATGTTACTTAAGTGAGAGATGTTGGAGTGTTGATTCCAAGGGGTCCTTCATGGGGATTTGGGTAGAAAGGATGGATGAGTTAGTCAAGTCTTAGTTGATGGAAGAGGTGGAGTCATATTTGGTTGGTGAAAGTTTGGTAGATGGAAGAATGAGAACATAATTTGGTTGGTACATCATGTTGCATGCTGTAAAAGGGCTTGATTAAGATTATATGGTAACTACTTAACCTTTATGCTCAAATTTGATGCAGTGATATAAGGTAGATAGCACACAACCAATAGAATAGATCTATGGGAATCCTAGTAAAACTTTATATTATAACTCACCTTATATTATGAAGAAGATCTTAGGAAGTGTGTGAGATCCTAAATGAATGTGGAGGATGATAGTTCCTAGAGTTGTTTCCATAGTGTTATTAAAGGATCATAGTACTACTAAGACTTTTGACATAATATTCTCTAGAAATTTTAGCTAGTCATATGCATGGGAGGAAATAATGTTGATGTTAGCCACTTCATCAATCATAACCCTCTTGATGCAAGTTTGGTTGATGTACATGGCAATGAAAAAGGGAGGATCTGAATCATCGGTATGAATGAAAGGTACTTCTGAATCCTTAAAGGAAACAAGGGTGGGAATCTAAAGATCTCTAATAAAGGTTGCTAGAGGTTATGGATATTTTGGTTAAACCTCTATGGATTTCAAAGCTTCTATCATCAACTAGTGGTGATGGGGTGAGGTATTGATTAGTTCATATAAACTCATCTTCATTGATGTTTGGTGAAGTTTCCATAGAACTACTCTTTAGATTGACTTGAAAGGGTTAGATTATGAGGCACCCAAGATGGACACCTTAGGTTTGGGTGAAGGTGAAGGTGTTTGGGTTTAGTTAGGTGTTTGGGTGGTGGAAGAAGGGTATATCCATGGAATGGACACATTTTCTTTCCTTTAATCCTTTAATCCTTTTGGATATTTTGGTTAAACCTCTATGGATTTCAAAGCTTCTATCATCAACTAGTGGTGATGGGGTGAGGTATTGATTAGTTCATATAAACTCATCTTCATTGATGTTTGGTGAAGTTTCCATAGAACTACTCTTTAGATTGACTTAAAAGGGTTAGATTATGAGGCACCCAAGATGGACACCTTAGGTTTGGGTGAAGGTGAAGGTGTTTGGGTTTAGTTAGGTGTTTGGGTGGTGGAAGAAGGGTATATCCATGGAATGGACACATTTTCATTCCTTTAATCCTTTTGTTTGACTTATGATCATGTGACTACATGGATGGTATAGATTTAGGATAGAGTTAGGCTAGATGACTACTTCAGTTCTTCCTCAATCTTCGATGAGAATGTGAGGGTAGGTAGGTTTGCGGTGGTTTTTTGTGGTTTTTGTATTGGTGGTGGGATCATGGGAGGTTCATATGACAACAAGTCATCCTCATCACATAGTTGATAGACCATGCCTTGGAGAGCTTTGTAATTCTCTTTATCATGTCATGGTGTTCTATGGTATGAGCAAATTAGATTTTCATTAAACCAAGATGGATTAAGACTATGGGGGTCAAATGGTTTGATAAGAGGCAAAGTTAAGCAAGAAACTTGCAATAATCTTTTCAAGATGGTTGAGTAAGACTCAAGAAAAGGTGATAAGGGTGTTGGGGTTTTGTATTTAACTTTTGGGGTGGAAGCCTTCTTAGGATTAGGCTTTACAATGAGAGTTTTGGGTGGTGTAATATTCTTGGTAAGTGTCTTTAGAGTAGATTGCTTGGGGGTTAATGGTTTAGAGGCAAAAATTGTAGAGTTAGATGGTTTGGTATTAGATATTTTAGAGGTAGAAGGTGTGGAAATAATAGGTAGATGTGTAGCTAAAAGAGGAGGTTGGGTTTGGGTTGTCTTTGGGAGACTTGTTTTCTTGATGGAAGGATGAGGTCCTAGGATGGAAGAAATATGGGTTGCTAAAATGGAAGGCAAGGTAGGAATGGGTGGCAAGATTTTGGTTTTTGGGATCCTAGGTAGTTCTACTTTCTTGGTTGGCTTAATGTGGGGTGTCTTTGGTGGGATAAATGGTGCTAAATCTAAATTTAATAGAGTTTTAGTAAAGATCTGAGTAGGGAGCATGCCTAGGTTATTGATGGGATTTGTTGGGAGGGTAGAAGGTGTTTGGGTAGAGTTAGTTTGGTTGGTTCAACTCTGGTTTGAGAGGTAAAAGTTTCTACTAGTTTGGTTGGGATTATGATGGGTTCACTAATGGATATGGGAGCCCAAGATGGTGCCAAAATGTGGCATGAACCATGTTGGGTTGGGATAGGTACTCCAAGTTTTGAACTAGTCTATAAAAATGCTTATAGATTGGTTTGGTTCCTTTGATATTAGTCTCAAAGGACAAACCCATGGGCTGAGAGAGGGTAGCAGTTTCCTTGTCCTTTTCCTCAATCAAAGTCTCCAAGGTTTGGGAATGTGATTCCTCCATGAGAGGGGTAAATAAAGTGATCTCTTCCTTAGGATTTTTTTCCGAAAAATGAGTGGATTGCTCTATGATGGAAGTGAAAGGTATGGTGGTGATGGTTGCCTCCTTTGGTATGTCTTCCAAAGGAGAGGTTGGTAGCTCCACAACCTTAATAAGTGGAGAAAGGGGAATGGTTTCTTCCCTTTTTTTATTTCCTAAAGGAATAGAGGGTGACTCCACTACCTCAACAAGTGTAGGGGGAGAAGAAGTGGTTTGAGCTATGATTTCCTCAAAAATGATCTCACCAAGGACCAAATTGATAGTATGGACCTTAGGATTGTGAGAGGATTTTGATTTATTATTTTCATTGTTCATGAAAGTGTCATGGTTTAAAAAAGGTTGTCTAAATATGTCAAGTGATTGATTTGGGAGTGCATTGGGATTGTATAGCACAAGTTCCCCTTTGTCAATCAACCCTTAAATAATGCTTTTGAAGGTATTTTATCTACTAACATCATGTCCAATGTCATAATGGAAGGCACATAATTCTTTCTCTTTATACCAACTAGGTATAGGATGGGAGGAATCAAATTGTTGTGGAGGTTTGATTGGAGGAAGTTGTATGATATTTTATTTCAACAACTTTTCCAAAATGAAAGCATATGACTCCCCTAGTGGAGTATATTGCTTTTTTTTGTTACGGCATTGGTCTAGTTGGAAGAATTAGAAGAGTTGGGTTTGTTAACAACTAGAGGAGGGGAAATTTTAAGGACACCTGTATTCATGGTTCCCTTGGTTTTGATGTTGGCATTGGATTGGTTGGTGGTTTTAGAGGAGGATGTTTCATTTGATTTGAAACTAGAATTATTATTTCTCAATTTTAGTTTCCCCTCATCAATTGCTCTAATCTCTAATTTTTGTGCCATGGTGAAAGCCTCATCAAATGTATTGAAAGTCTGAACCTATAGTGTGAAGGAAATATGTTTGGCACAAGCTTGAGATAAAATCTCAATCAGCTTGGGTTGGGGTAAAGAGAAATAGAGTTAGTTTATCAAAACTCTCCAATGAGCCACAAAATCAACAATTGACTCATCCTCAAATTGCCAAATGGAATAGAGGTTGGTAATGGAAACTTTCTTATATATGTTTATGGAAAAATGATCTAAGAAGGTTTGAGATAATTGGGAAAAATAAAATAGGGAATGCTTGGTAATATAATTATACCAATCTAATGAAGGACTAGATAGGGACATGGGAAAGGTGTGAAGAAGGAGAACATCATCACAAGAAATCAAATAGAAAGAGTATCTAAATGCTCTAAGATGTTGCTAAGGATCTTCCTTTCTCTAAAATTGTCAAAAATTCAATTTTTCCTATTGAAGAAGATAATTTTAGATTGAGATGAATGGATGAATTGGTTCATTTTAAATTTGATCGTATGATAGGAAGTTTAGAGTACCAAAAATAGATGACTCTAAATTGGTCATCTTATCTATTAACATCTTAACTAGATCTGTTTATAGTTATGCACCCCCATAGTTATAGGGTAAATTTTGTTGGGGTTGGGTAGGTGAAATATAAGGATAGCTAGATGAAGGATGGGAGGTTGCCACATATTGGTATGTGGACATAGGTGGCTAAGAGGATACCATGTATGGGTAGGTGTATACAGGAGGTTGGGTAGAAGATGGAGCTATATACCCTTGTGGGTTAGGAATATAACTTGGGTTAGGTGCAATAGGCATTTTTGGGGGAATTGACATGGGTGAGATTAGAGATATAGTTGGGTTGATAGGTTGAGGATAGGTTGTGACCTTGGTACTAATGGGTGGAAGGGTAGAATTTATAAAAACCACCAAGATTTGGAATGGAATTTATGGGTTGGAGATAACAAGAGGAGGGGTGGAAATACTATTAGAGGGTACTCCAATGGTATGTGAGGTATAGGTACCCAAATGTTGGGTTGCTCCAATAAAATAAGGGTTATTAGTTGGGGTTGAAGGTGTTTGAGTGTTGGTTGGATGGGTTGGTTTTGGATGGTGGGATTGTTGTTAGAAGAATATGTTTGGGTGACTAAGGCTTGGGTGGAAATGGTGGCAATATAGGTGATACCCATGATATGGGATGTCATACCATAGGTTGGATCAATATGTGGAACCAAAGTAGGGGTACCATGAGCTATGGTGTTAAGATAATCTTAGAGGGATATGGGGTTGTTATCTAAAAAGGTGGAAAATTTTATATCACCTTGGATAATCATATACTTAGATATTAAGACTTATAGAAGGATGGGACGAACCCTCTACATTTGAGACATACTTCATGGATGAAGAAGAAGATGAAGATGGGTGGTTGGGAGGTGGATCTTCGTTTACTTGGTTTCTTAGTTTTTGTCTAGTGAGAACCATGCAAGGAAGGGAAAAAAAAGATACAAGCAATCTCATAACTCAAAAGAGAAGAAAATAAAATAAAAATATCTCAAAGAAAACAATGCATACACTAAAGTACGTTAAAATATGAAGATACTTTATTATCTCTATTTTGTCTTATGCCTCAATTTTAAATAAGTTATGAAGACCAACTTGGGCTTATACAGTGGATACTAGAAGAATATGTCTAAGGATGGTTTTAGGTAGTTAAAGGCTCTCAATATCTATACTAGAACTTGGTACATGGATTGATATTGGGGACTAACCCCTAACTTCACACACCATAATGATAAGGGTGTTGGGTGCTTAGCCAGAATATACGGAGTTGCTAAAGATTATACTCAGCCAGTGTACTGAGTTGGTTCTCCCCTTGATGGTGGAATATAAGTAGGATAGTTGAGGAAAGGTGATTGCAAGGTGATGAAATCTTATTCAAGCCTTATGTCAATATTTTTATGTTTAATTAATTATGTGTTTTGTTATTATGTGTGGAGAGAATTGAGACTACAATTAATTTATTTGATTAATTTAAGTTATAAGATCTAATCAACACAAGTAAACTATGGATGCAAAGTTAATTTTAATCCAAAATGAAAATTTTAGTGTTTTTTTAAATGAATAAAAAACAACTATGATGCACTTAGATATGATGATGATAATGCAAATCCTAAGCCTAAGATGAATACTTTTGATTTTCATAAGTGAAAGCAAAACAAGACAATTTTTACTTCTTTCTAAGAAAAAAATAAACTAGAACTTGTGTTTTGGAAGGGAAGAAGGGAAATAAGAAAGGTTTAATCTTTTATAAAATAAAGAAATAATGAATCTTCTCTAATTCAACTAAATGTCCTATAGTTATGAACCCAAGAGAAATCTCAAAGGTCCCACTAGGCGTGCCAAAAAATTTCACTAAAATTTTGATTATTTTATTTTTAGAAAGAAAGTTGTAAAACTTAAAATAATTTTGAGGTTAGTAGAACCTAGATGTGTTTTTCACAATTGTATCTAGATGATTGTGGATACTCCTATTTGTTTAGGGATGATTCCCTATAGATAAGAAAACACTATAAGAGAATGGTTGATTAGTGAGATAGTAGGGTGGAGTGCCTAGCATGAGCTAGATCCAAGAAGCATAAGCTTCCTTAGAAGCTATAAATCCACACTTTTAAAACACTTGAGTTCATTTATGCTAAAAATAGGTGCTTGCATGAAATAACAAAAGGCACTAAAATTAAATACAAGAAATGCTAGAAAAGAAACAAGTGATTTTGACTAAAAATAGTGATAAATGATTGAATACTAATGCTAAATTACTCAAAATTGATATAGAAAATAAGTTGAAGTTTTGTGATAAAATAAAAACTCACAAATTTAGATTTAGGTATGGGCAGATAGGTCAAATCAGCTTGTTATTGTAAAAACTGACACACAGTGACTGTTGGTGATCTGTGTATGGCCATAAGTGGTTAGGTGATCATCGATAGTTAAGGAAGTCTATTAGCAGTTGGGTATGACCATCGATAGTTAATATGGGATCTATTTTTGGAAAATAAATATATTTAAGGGAGTTACTAAGAAGTTTTGGGTGTGGTGTTTGAGTTGGATGTTAGTCATGAGACAAAAGGTGATACTCAAAGGTATCTAGTTTAGGGATTAGGTGTTCAAGTGAGTGAGAATGGTTTGTGGGTGGTTTGGGTAGGAAGTGAAATTTCTATAATTGTAAAAATCTAACATAATAAAGTAAGGTGAAAGAGAAATAAAGGGGAAAGACACAAGCAATGAAACAAATAGAGATAATTATTGAATCTTGATTAAAAAAACATAGATACATAGATTTTGGATTTGTTTGGGAGTTAGAACCTCGTTCACCTACTTGATTTATCTTGATGATAATTTTAACTTTATCTTAATCTCTTAATATAGAGGAAAGGGAGGTTCAAATCAAATAGTTTATCAAACAGTCTAATCATGCATTGATCATGCAAATAATAGACTAAAATTAGACAACTGGTAACCAATGAGGGATTTTTAATCAAACTAAAATTGATTACTTTGATCATGAAAGAGTTTAAGTAACCAATGGTAGTCTAGTTCAACCATTAATAGTTGAGGTTAACCATCAGTGGTTATGGAGACAGTCAAAATGGCTAAGATTAGGATAAAGGTTTTCAAAATGGTTAAGATTAGGATCAAAAACCCTAAAAATAAAGCTTTTTAGATAGTTTATACTTAGTTTTAGGACAAAAAAAACCACCTAATAAAACCTTGAAGAGTCTTTTACATGTTTCAAACACCAAACTAGATCAATTGGACCATTATGAGCCATAACCAGTTATATCTTTCTTATCAGGTCTTTGTTAGGGTTTTAGAAGGGTTTTGACTACCTTACCTTCTTAGAAATAATTCATAAAGGATTTCCCCTCGATCCCAAAACTAATATCAATGAATTCAAGATAGGTATGTTCCCCATCTAACATGAATTACTTAAACTCTCATGCAAGGGTTACACATGCTAGTGAGCACAAGAAACTTCTCATATCTACAACACCCTTTTTTTTTGCACACTTTTAACCTTATCATAAAATTACTTGATTTATTCTTCAGGTATTAACTTAAAACTTGGTCAAAATTCTTAGCACACTCCCTCCCATAATTTTCAATACTTTCAAGAGATCTTCCATCCTTGGAAATGATCTTTACCCCTCATTAGGCCACTATAAGTTACTTTATGCATTTAGGCCTTATATTGCTAGTCCTAATTGGACTATGAACATAACTTAAAATATCTTATAATATTCTCAAAAATTCATACACATGTCATATAACATCATAACATGATCTCATACTACCAACCTTGCTCACTTAGGTCCCCAATGGCTCAACTCACCATGCTACTAGGCTTATCTCACTTCACTAAGTTCCTCAATAAGGCTGTAAGACCCAACATCAATAAAAAAAAATAAACAGAAAATGATATCAATGAAACTTTCATGACATCAATGACAACTTCATGCATACCTTATAACATATTCCCAACAATCTCCCCCTTTTTTATTGATGAAAACAACTCATTGATGGGATCTTACTCAAAGAGACTTCTCTTACTAGGAAACATCTTCTTAATGTAGATCAATCTCCCCCTTTGACATTAATGACAAATCACTTACTTGCAATAACACTCCAAGATGAATTATTATATCAAAGAACTCTCCTTTTCATTTTGGATATCTTAGATAGCTTCTTCTTAATAGATTGGAATGGCTCCCTTTTTTTCCTCACATCTTATGCATTCTTTTTTTATATTCTTGGAGCTAAAACACCTCCTCATTATCTCCCCCTAAGCACTTTGTTTTTCTCAATGTATTATAGGAATAGGAATCACACCTAAATCTTATCGCAAATGTTCAAAAGTAGCCTTTGGAAGGGTTTAGTCAAGATATCTACAATTTAATCTTTAGTAGACACAGATTCAAGTTTAATGCTTTGTTCACTCACTTGTTATCTTAAGAAATGATACTTTATAGGAATATGTTTGGTCCTTGCATGTAAGATATGGTTATTTAAAACACTTATGGCACTAGTATTATCATATAGAATAGGAATAAGGCCAAAAAACTACACCTTATAGTCTTTCAGGGTTTGTTTCATCCACAATACTTGAGTACAACATGAGGAATCCACAATATACTCATATTCACAAGTAGATAAATCTATTTAATGTCACTTCCTTCTTAACCATGAAACTAGACACTTACCTAGGAAAAAAGCTCCTCTACTAATACTTTTTCTATCATCTAGACTCCTAGCCCAATCTGCATCTATATAAGCTACTAGATCAAACTTATTACTCCTTGGGTACCATAAACCATAATCCAAAGTCCCTTTGAGATACCTAAGTATAATTTATAATGTTTTTAGGTGTATTTACTTAGGATCTACTTGGAATCTTCCTACAAGACCTATTGCTTGCATGATATTTGGCCTAGATGTAGTAGTATACAATAAACTCCCAATCATGGATTTATACATTATTTGATTAACCTTAGAGGATTCAAACTCCTTGTTGAGATTATATCTTGTAATCATAGGTGTACTTAAAAATTTACAATCTTCCATTTCAAACTTCTTTAACATCTATTTTATATACTTGATTTGTGAAATGAACATACCTTTTTCAGTTTGAGTATTTTGAAGTCCAAGAAAGAAGGATTGTTATCTAAGCATGGACATATCAAATTCTAACTCCATCACCCTGCAAAGGTCTTGGTCATGTTTTCATTAGATCCACCAAAAATAATATCATTCACATAGACTAAAATTATCAATTGATGATCATTTTTAGTTTTTACATATATGTTGCTATCTGCAACTCCTCTCTTGAAATCTTAGTCTAAAAGGTACTTATTAAGTCTAGCATAAAAATCTCTAGGGGATTGTTTTAAACAATAAATGGATTTCTTCAACCTAAAAACTTAACCCATACTATTAGTCAATAGGAAACCCTTAGGTTGTTCAATGTATACCTCTTCTTATAAGTTCCCATTTAATAAGGTTGACTTAACATCCATATGGTATGTCTTGAATCCTTTGAAACCTACATAAGCAATAAACATCCTAATGGTCTCTAACCTTAATAAAAGAGCAAAGGTTTATTCAAAATCCACTCCTTTTACCTGAGCATATCCTTTGCACACAAGTCTATATTTTTTTCTAGTGACCTCTCCAATCTCATTCAAATTGTTCCTAAAACCCCATTTGGTACCAATGATGTTTTTGTTTTTAGGTCTAGGTATTGACTCCCAAGTTTCATTCTTTTCAATTTTATTTAGCTCCCCATTCTTTTATTTTTTTTAAAAACTCGTCTTCACTTGATTCTAATAAGTTTTTAAGTTCAATTTTTGAAAGTAAGTGAGGATTTTCTGAATTAGCATCACTTACCATTTTTCTCCTCATTTTTGTATGCCTGCACTTTTGTTTCCAATGATCTAATATTATAGATAATCCTTTTGAATTTTCCTAGAAGGACATTTTGAGTCCTTTATTTAATCAATCTTTTATTCATCCTCATCTATATCTATTTCTCCTTCATCATTCTTTGATTGAGTATGTGGATTATTTGTCTCATCAACCTTCACATTTGTGCTCTCCACTATCTTTTGAATTTTTTTTTTATAACATCTATAGGTAACACTTACTAATTAATATCTTAAGAATAAACCTTCATCTAATCTTGGTTCAAATTTTCCCAGGTCCTCATCATCTCTCTTAATATATCACTTGCTCCCAAAAACTTTTAAATATTCAACATTTGCAGGTTTACCATTCCATAATTCATATGGAGTCTTGTCACCATTGATCCTAATCTAACCTTTGTTAAAATTATAAACTATAGTAATAATATCTTCTCTATAATAAAAATCTAATTTCTTGGACTCATATAACATTATCCTTTCCATCTCTTGGATTATTTGATTCTTTCTCTCAACCATCGCATTCTGTTGAGGTGTAACAACTGATAATTGTCTTCTTATTCCATTGACCTCACAAAATTCATAAACTTCATTTGACCATAGCTTTCCTCCTTTTTCAGACCTAAGACACTTGATCTTTACATTCAATTCATTTTCAACTAAAGCTTTGAAAGTCTTGAACTTACCTAGATCTTCTGACTTCTCTTTTAGGAATGCTACCCAATTCCTTCTTATGAAATCATCTATAAACAACATGAATAAATAACGCCTTGAATAATTTTAATCCTTATAGGTCCACATAAATTAGTATGAATTATTTCTAAGGTCTATTAGAGGAATATTCTTTAGACTTGAATCTTTTCCTATTTTTCTTGCCATGTTGACATGCCTTGTATAGAGCATCTACAGGATTAAAGATTTTGGGCATATTCTTCACATATCCCTTAGAGTTGATCTTGACAAGATTATCAAAGTTTATATGACCTAACCTCATATTCCATATCTAACTCTCATCTATATTTATTATGAATCATTTCTCTTTTATGATTTCATTTAGTACATACAGATTATTCTCAGTTCTCTTGGCTTTAGTAATCAATCTTCTTGATTTTTCTCTCTTAGTCTCACATCCATTTTTATGGAATGTTAGAGTGTATCCTTGAGTACACATTTGTCTCACACTAATCAAGTTGTGTTTCAATTCATACACATATAGAACATTTTATGTTTTGGTCTTCTCATTGTCCAATCTTAAACCGCCTTTCCCAACTATGTTAATAGATGTGTTATCCCCAAACCTTACTGACCTAGTGACATTCTTATTTAAGGTGATTAAATTGATTTTACCTCCTATTATGTGACTTTAATATACATTATCTATATACCATTTCAAATCTTAATTTTGAGTTTGAAAGTTAGTTTGGGCTATTATAGATTCTTCTCCTCTATCTTTCTACTAAATTTCTATAAGGTTTGCTTTCTTGATCCATACTTTAGTATCATGACTCCATAACCTCTAAACATTATTGGTTTTCCTGATAAGATTTTTATTACACTCTCTTTCAATGTGTCCTCTTTGGTTTCAACTATAACAAAGAATTTTGCTTTTCAATCTATAGTGAATAATTTTATGTCTAATTCTACCACAAGAAAAATAGTGACCAATGAAGGTGTCCACATACTATGGTTGTTTAAACTTGTTTGTATTTTGATGAATATAAGATGAAGCATTGTTACCTTTTATGTTACTTGAATTATCAAGGATCTCTTTGACTTGATGATGCTTAACTTCAAGTTTGGTAGCTTCTGCATAGGTCTTTATTCTACCAATTTATTCACTCCTTGACTAATTAATATCTATTAGAGCCTAACATTTATTGAATTCATTTTTTTATTATCTAAATATAATACCTATCATGTCATAAAATGATCTTTGACTATCCAAAATATTATTAAGCTTACCAGTACTTCCTTCTTACCTTTGATAAGTACTTATTTTGATAATAACTTGCTCAACTTGTGTCTCTAAGGATTTTACTTTCATTCTCAGTTGAGTGAATTCTTCCATGTGATAGTTTTATTTTGAAAAACACTCACAATTTTTTTCACTGAATGTGGGTAGGTTCTCATTGTAGCCATAGAAAGTACTTTCATTGCCAAGATCCATTTCTATGTTCCAAACATCTCCCTTAGATTATTAGGTCTACTCAAAGGTCTAATCTCTGATACCAATTATTGGTAGTAGATAATAAGAGATGGGGGGTGAATAAATTTATTTACAACATATATTCAATTCAATTCATCATGAATCATTCATTTCACATATAAGATCAATACATAAGCAAATAACTGCATAAGCATATCATGAGAGAAAATAAAAGATATGTGGGAAACCATTTTGGGGTATAAAAGCCACTAAACCATGCATATGTAATACATTATAATAATTTTAGGATCTAATTTATAGTGAATCACCAACTTCACTAGGAGATCTAGCCCTTATCTAGATAAGCACCTACTTAACTAGACTTCTGTAAGCTCTATCTTGCTAGGAGGATCCAACCCCCTAGGTAACTAGGCACTAAAAAAGTCACCTATGATATTTGATCATGTTTCTAATCTTCAACTGAAGATTACCTCTTTTATTTTCACTCTTTACCCTTCAATCTCACTCAACCAACCTCTTAGGCCTTCTCACTGAAATAGCCCTCTCTATGGCAAAAATAGGTCAATGACCTTCCTTAATACTTGTAAAATAATGGTTATATAATCATGGAATTTTTTTATGAGATTAATTTTGATCTTCAATCTCTTAACCTATTCATGAAAACACTATTTCCTTTGCTCAATTATCTCAATTCTCTAACTCATCAAAATAGGCTTCTTAGGCCTTGACTTTATACTTGATTCTTTCCCATACCTATCTTAATCAGATAAGGACCTTGTCATACTTGGATTATTATTTAAATAGATAATTATACACATTTCATGAGTTAAATAAATAATACATAAGTCATTCATAGTCCATAATGACAAAATCCTCCATTAGGCCTAATGGAGACCTAATGCAATTAGGTCTGTCCTAACTACACGTTACCATTATGACCCTTAATAACACTTATTATCTTAAAAAATGGATGAAAAACTTCATAAATTCATCAAATATACCCTGATAATTAATCCCTGGGTCACCAACTCCATTTGGTCCATTTCACTACTTGGACCTACCAATTAGGTCTCCTTGCTAATAGACCTTCTCACTGCCTATAAGTCTGTCTTGCAAATTTGAACCAAATACAAAAATTTATCACATAACCCATGAATTAAATAATATATATAAGATAATAATGATTTTAAAAAATTCCCAAAAACCTTTTATCTCCACCACATAGTCCAAAGGGCCTCAAGAACTCTCATGTAGATGACTTACTTAGAAACATAAAACACTGTCAATACATAGTCAAAATAGTTTGACTTCCAAGCTTGATCAAGGACATAAGATGAGAAAAAATGAATTAAAATTATCATATTATTATTTAATAACACAATTAATAACTTTTTATCATTAATCTTAGTGAAAAATAACTCAGGAACATCCTTTTCACACACACACAAAAGTTGCCTGTAGGAGTAAAAACATAGTCAAGAAAAACAAATTGTAGAACATATGGGGAAATATCTATGATATTATAATGGATTTTTATAAACTTAATAATAATTATAACATATATATAAATATATATTACATGGTGATGTATCAATATTGGTCTTTCATACCAATCTCACTATGCCACTCTACATAGACTCTACTATATTAAATAGACCAGTTTGATGATTTTTTTTGCATGGGTGTAGGAATAATAAAAAATTATATAAAAATGGTACATTAGGTATAGGTCTTTAATAATTACCAAATTCCTTAAGATCCATCCCTAGTTCTCTGCAACTAATCCCTAATCTCATTCTCATTCTCACCTAGTTCCTTCACTATTCTGCTCATTAGGCTAGTTTAGCGATAGACTAACTTCCATGACTAGTTTTTCACATTTTTCATCAAAAAAATGATTATAAAATTTAATTATCATAAAATATAAGTCTTAAACATCATCCTCCATCCACTTTCATGATTTGACCTAGCCAACCCTACTTGTAACATCAAAAACCTTGAAAACAAAGGTTTTCCTATAGCTTCTACTTACTGTTAAGGTAAGAAAACCCACCTAAGAAAACCTTGAAGAGTAATTTACATGTTTAAAACACCAAAATAGGTCAAATTGACAATTTTTTTCCATAATTTATTAGATATTTCTTATCAGGTCTTTGTTAGGGTTTTTGAAGGGTTTTGACTACCTTACCTTCTTAACAATCATTCATAAAGGATTGCACATCAATCCTAAAACCAATGCCAAGGATTTAAAGATAATAAAATTACCAAACTACCATGAATTTATCAATATCTCATGTAAAATTTTCACCTACTAATAAGCATGATAAACATCTTCTTGGGTCTACAACACCTTTTTTTGTGCACATAATCAAACTTATCATGAAATTCCTTGATTTCTTCTTTAGGTATTGACTTAAAACTTGGTAAAAATGCTTATCACACTCCATCACATCATTTTATATGTTCTCAATAGTTCTTCCATTCTTGAAAATGATCTTGACACCTCATTAAGCCACTCTAGGTTACTTTGTGCATTTAGGCCTTATACTGCTAGTCCTACTTAGACTATGAACATAACCTGAAACCTATTATATTGTTACCAACCCTTCATAAAAATTCCATATAGCATCATAAAATTTTATCATACTACCAACCTTGTTCACTCAAGTTCCCATTTCTCAAATCACCATGTTACCAGGCTTATCTCACTTTACTAGGTTCCTTAATAAGTCTTTAAGAACTCAGCATCAAGAACAATAGAGTCAACATAGAAGGACATAAATGGTACTTTCATGACATCAATGACAAATTCATGCGTACCTTGTAACATATTCCCAACAAGGTACGTAGCAACCATGGATACTATTAGAATTAATTTCAAGGATCAAGTGGTTGAAGTCTCACCAAGAAATGAATTCTATGATTAGGTCAAAAAATAATTTCCTAAGAATGCTCAAAGTCCTGGTATAAAGGATTAAAATTAGAGAGTGATGGTATATTAAGTTACAATGGAATAATGTATGTACTAGATCAAGATAATCTATGAGGTATAATGCTAAAATAACTACACAATGTCCCATATTCAAGACATCTAGGAGTAACCAAGTTCATTTTATAGCTTAGACCATTGTATTTCTTAAAGGGAATAAAGAAAGATGTAGCAGACTATGTGTCACATTGTCTGGAATGTCAATGAGTGAAATCTAAACATGTGCATCCAACTAGTTTGTTATATCTACATGATATACCAAAATTAAAATGGTAGGTGATCAATATGGACTTTGTCAAAGGTTTATTGATGTCATGAAATAGGCATGATATGATATTGGTAGTAATTGACAAACTAACCAAGGTGTTTCAGTTTATACTAGGTAATTTGATAGATGATGCACCTACTCTTGTGAAGAGGTTTGCAAATAAAGTGTATTGATTACATGGATTTTTAGAGAAGATAATTTTGAATCATGATTCAAAGATGAATTCTAGGTTTTGGGTAAATTTGAATTTAGTTTTAGATATGTAACTAAATTTCAACATTGCATATCACCTAAAGACAAATGGTCAGACTAAGCAAGTTAGTCAGGAGTTAGAGGATCTTATTCATGTGTATTGCATGGATCAATAATATAATTGGGAATATTATCTTCCATTGGTCAATTTTGTCTACAAAAAATCACACCAATCAACTTTGAATAGGGCACCATTTGAGACATTATATGGAAGAAGGTGCAGGACACCAATTAGTTGGGATAGATTGGAGGACAAAGTAGTCTTTAGACCTGAAATGCTGTTAGAAATGGAAAAAAAAGTTAGATTAATTAGACAAAGATTGGCTAAGGCCAATTATAGGTAGAAGATTTATTCTAATTTAAAGAGGATAGATAAGCAATTTTTAGTGCGTGATAAAGTTTTCTTATGAGTTAAGTCACAGAAGAGCTCTATTAAATTTGGGAAATCAATGAAACTATCACTGAGAAATGTGGGACCCTTTGAGGTGTTAGAAGTGGTAAATCATGTAGCATATAAGATTTCATTTCCACTATCCATATCTCTATTTCATAATGTTTTCCATGTTTATTATCTTAAAAAGTATATGGTTGATCCTATACATGTGTTGGATTGGAATGTTTTTCAAGTTCTAGATCTTAGGGTAGTCATGGTAGAACCAATTAGAGTAATTGACACATGAAACTTGTGTTTAAGTAATAGAGAGATGTCATAGTCTAAGGTTTTGTGGGACTAATAATCTAAAGATAGTTCTACTTGGGAAGACTATGATGAGTTATACATGTGATTTAAATATTTATTTGCTTGATTTAATACTATATACTTTGTTATTTTTTGTTGAATAATGTTTTTAATTCAGAACTTATGCTTGAATAAGAGTCATCCGAGATGATGAGTAGATTTAGGAGGGAGGATGTTACATCCAAACTCCTCATTAATCAAAATTACTTGATTATTTTTGGATATTTATAGTTGATAATTTGATCTGGTATTTATTAACTAAGCTTTGATATATATATATATATATATATAGTATAGTTGGACATTTTTTAGGTTACATGATTTAATTACTATGAGTTAGTTATAGTGTATGTGTTTCCATTATGATCATGTTGATTTATTATTTTAGCAATATTTTATGATGAATATATGTCATGATGTTATGATCTAACTACCTATTTATTATGAGGTTGACATAAGAGAGACTCATCACTAAGAGCGTGAAGGAGTGAGAGCATCATCAGAGAGGGTGATGTAGATGGAGATGTTAGAGGATGATAGAGAAATTGACAAGAACCCTAAACACACCACATTGTCTACTACATGCTATATGCATAATGAAATGGTTATCATAGTGTGTTTAATGTTGCTTACATTTAGAATTATTTGCACATGATTAGTTTAGTTTAATGGTTATATGAAACTCTCATGTGTTTGTATTCTTATTGTATTTATAACCATTAATGTTTTTTGATATGCATAATTAGACTAAATTTGCATGTATTGATTAATGAATTTATCATTAAGTCATTATGACATTTGAGGTGCTAGTTTAACTAGTGAAAATGTTGATTATTGTAATTAGTAAATAAAGAGAAATAAAATCAATAAAATCAAAATTGGAATGAGAAAGTAGAAATGTTTAAAATTAGAAAAAAAAACAAAGAGGAAAATATGGAATAAAAATAAAAAAATAAATATAAAGATAAAAATAAAAAGATAAGAAAATCATTGAATAGAAAAAATTATAAAGGAAAAAAAGAGGCCAACTTTAAAACAAAGCAATGCCATACTTAGAAAATAGAGAGAGAAGATTGAGATGGGGCACAATTCTGAGGAGAGTGTGGAAGTGAAGAAAGGACTAGAATCATAAAGAACAATAGTAAAGATTTCCAAGTAGGCATTGTAATCAATTTATGTATATTCATCTTGAATATTATAGCTATCTGGTGATAATACAATGTACTAAGAGAATTGTATGCATAAAAAATTGAATGTTGTAGTTAAATCTAACTATCCATATTATGTTTTCTTACATATATTTATATCTCATAAGGTGGTAATATAAATGATAGGTATAAATATCAATTTACCTATAAGTGAAACTGTAAATACATATGCATATAAATATAGACATTACTATGCAAACAAGGGGAAACAAACTACATTAAAATTCATATGTTAAACTTATGTAAGACTATATGCATCAAAATATGATAAATAAAGTTATGTAATTATATAGGATGACTCAAACATATAGGTATATCTACTTATAGAGGAAAATATAATGAACTAAAATATATATATATATATATATATATATATATATATATATATATATATATATATATATATATATATATATATATATATATATATAGTGTTGTATATGGACAATGACTCATATGTCTAATTTATTTCCCAAATAGTAAACCACAGTATCCATACAACAAATTAAGTCACTAAAAACAACAAACTTAGGAGTATGACATAGTGAATATCTAAGTTTCATATTAATATATATACATAGTAAAGACACTTAGGCAATGATTCTGATCAAACATATATTCATCAAATTAAGTCATTTCATATAACAAAGTTGAGAGTTTAAATGGTCAGCAAATTATTTTCATGAAACTAAGTCACTATACTACCTAATATCATATTATAATAGCCTTTAATTATAACATTATGAACATATGTGGTGATATCTTTAATATTTTGTTTGAACTTAGTGATACATTTAAGTATAACACTTTGCCTTGATAAGTATAGTGTTTTGCCTTGATCTAGGTATAAGTAGATTTAATGAGTACCTATTGGTATGGATCTATGATTAAATAATTATACCATTGATATACTATATTATCATTTTATTAACCATGTATTATTTATATGAAAGATTATTTATATACCACACTTCCTTTATCCATATAAAAGCTAATCATAATATTTAGTGATAGTGATTTATGTTAATAAAGTAGAATATTTTCTAGCTCAAATCTATCAATCCAATCTTAATATAGATTTTGGTTTATTATATGAATCATATATATATTAAAATATCTCCCATCATCTTATAATAATTTTTATATACATGTTATAGCTTATCATAGAAAGCATATGAAACATAATGTGTAGTGTGGATGAATGCCTATAATAGTATACATATTAAGGAGTTAATTGGTAGTATAATTTATGAGAACATAAATAATCCTAATTATATATATATATATATATATATATAAAGTTTATAAATTTAATTTAGTATGTGTCTCAATATGAATGTACTTTTACATGATCATATATATATAAATAGGAATAGAGTTTATGCAAAAATGAATCAACAGAATTGATCTTGTAGTAAAATGTAAGATAATATGCTTAAATACATATAAGAAACTATGAATGTTTGGTAGTCATAAATAAATGGATATTTGATAGGGAAAACAAATAACCTCAAAATTGACTAAGATAATTTGTTATTAATCTTTCAAAAATAATGTCTTATAATTGCTAGTCAATCTTTTCAGTCATATGATTGTTGAAAACCTTAGTTAGAAATATAAATAGTTGTAGGCATTTATATGCAGTAATTATTTATCATTGAAGAATATGTGTATAGTACATACTAAGGGTAGATTAATTTTTACAAATGTATATGCATATATAATATATATTGGTATATGTTTGGTGTGACTATAGTTATATTAACTATTATAAACTAAGTTATGAACTCTGAAATATTAGGACTATGGCTATACATCTACATAGGCTCCTAAAATATGCTAACACATATAAATGAGGTATCATTTCAAATAAAACATAATTAAAATTATGAGACTTTAGTTCTTGAAATTGTTATAATTGGTTGTTTGTTTATAGTAGTTGAACCTAAAAGTAATGGATTATGATATTAGGGGATGTCATAGGGTGAATTATAATTGGAAACTACTTATAGTAATTATAAAATTGTAGTTAGATGTATATTATACTCATATGGTATAAACTGTAGTTATTTATTTATGTTATTTATATAATAGATAATATTGTGAGATTCATTCATACGTTTGATGAAAAAATGCATGCCTTTTGATTATTCATGTGCTTAGCATGTCTTTTGATTACTAGTAAGATGTAATATATATGAAATTATTGGTTTTATTATGTTAACCAAATATTACATAGTTGATACTGAGTAAGTAGTGGGATGAATTTCACTAGCTTACTAGTATCATAATACTAGATGAAGGTAATTTGATCAAGTGGTGTGTATGAATTTGACTGATCCTCTAGATAATTAACTATTAAAAACTTTAGCTAAATTAATGTTAGTGAGACATTGTCATATAATGTGTATGATTTACTTGTTTGTGAGATATCTTGATTAGAATAGGTTTCTTTATGATACACTACATGTTTAGTTTTAGAAATCATACAACACACATGTACTAGCTTATCTCTCTAGATTCCTATACCGTCACTATCTACTAATCTATGAAGGGAGGGCCACTCTCTGATGTGAATTATGTGGGGGATAAATGGTTCATGGTTGGTGTGTAAAAGTGCTCAAATGATTCTCTCCCTCCCCATATCAATACTTCTTTGGAGATGACACTTGAGATTGCCATAGATACTAGAGTCTAAGGAACTTATGCTTTATAGAGCCATGTATATTATATATGTGCATTGCATTATATATATTATTGAAATATTATCATGATGAGATGTAATTGCTTACTTATTTTACATCTATAGTAGTGGTTCTATGTTTTTACTGGTCATGACTGGATATCTGTAATTACCTTCTATAATCAAATATGATGTGTTTCTTATGATAATAGTGATGTATGATTTCACATGATTCATTTAGATTTATAATACTTAGATTATTTTATATGGTCATTAATTATATTCTCATGGTGTAATCTAATGAAATTATATGTTGTTTTAATTTTAAAAATAAAAATATGTATTTCTCGATAAATCCCAATGGGGATGTTATAGTATTGGTGATGCTCTGCATATGTAAAATAAAACTTTGTGGTCATGAAGCAATAGTAGGAGTAATAGGAGTTGGGGTTCATGAAACCCATCATTGAGTGATTTATGGTTTCTTTAGAATAACCATAATAATAAATTGTGTAGGTGCTCTGTTTATCTAAATATGGTACATAGTATATGAGGATTCTATGGAATCCATTATATGTCTCTGATATAATGATCTCTCAAGGACTAAATGCCTAGTAAAGGTATTCCTATTGCTTACCCTTTTATGGTGAATGAGCCTTAGTACACTTGATAATTAATTATTTAGGTGTAAGTTTCTCTTTTTGAAGAGGATGTTCATATGGAAATCCATAAATTATAACTACCTAATTTGTATGAATGTATTTAACACACCCATGTACTGTAGAAGGAAATGCTCAAAGTATATGGATCTAAGGTCTTTCCAATAACATATCAAATAGTCCTATGGAAGGTATAATTGAAAAGGTATTAACCACATGTGTAAGACCAACCTGTAAAGGTAGGTCAATCTCACTAAGAATCTTCTAGGAGGTCCCATCAAATGAATTAAATGATCTAGTAAAAGGATGAAAATCATGATAAGTATAACCCAGGTTCATAATAAATTTCATGGTGAAAAATTTCTCATTTTCACCATTATAAATCATAACATTATGTATATGGTATTTATCAAGGTATGATCGAATGAATAAAGAATGAAGTTCGTATTTATCATCTTTAAATAAGTCTTTGAACCATAAGAGGTATATGTATTGTATAAGTATGAATAATATAATCTATTGGGTGTCCATAATGTAATGGAGGAGGATGTGTATTATATTCCATTTAAATTTCTAGTTCTTTCTTAGAATGGTATTGTAAAAGATTATTAAATATTTTCTATTTTTGGTGATCACTAGGTTGTGAACCTGATTCCTTTATAGGACCATCAAATGCAAGATTTTATTCATTGATAAGATCTTAGATCTTGTGCTTCAAGGTAAAGAATATGTTTTTATAATGCCATGTGCTTGATGATAATCAAAATAAACATTCACATCATATGCTTTGGGTATAGGTTGACTCATATCAACTTTGATAGGATGAGCGAGAGATATAAGTTGACACTCTATTAACTATGGGAGTAATGAAGTTGGGGACTTGAGTAATGGGATAATTATCTCCTTGGTGCATTAGATAAGATACGTTGATTAGATTATTATGAAACTATGTTAAATGTAGTGGTTGTTTCCTTTTTAGGCTCATAAGGCTTTACCTTATAACTTGGTTTGATTGTGAACTTGGTACTAGATGTAGATGTAACTGGTGCATTTGCTATATACTTGAACTTATTTAATGAAATAAGTTTCATTTCATAGTTCCATATAATATGGCATAAGTCATCAAAATATTCAAAATTATTAAAAATAATGGACTCATGTAAAGGAACAAGTAAAATTTATTTGAATATGTCTTGAAACTCTTTGTTTTCCATAGGATTGCTCATTTTATCTACCACTTATATATCAAGACATTCATTTATAGGTTCATTTGTTCCTTGTTTAATTTTAGCAATTGGGGCATAAAAAATGTTTTTAAAAATGTTGATGGAAAAGTGTGCCAAATATTGATGTATAAGAGTTTTGAATGCTTTATCAGATTGGAGAGGTAAATCATAGAACCACCTCAAATCATAGTCCTTAAGGCTTCTTAGAAATAATTTAGTCAAAATTTTATCATTGTAGGCATAGTCAAGGCATGTTACATAAAAGGATCAGAGATGTTCAAGGTCACATTTTCCATCATTAAATAGAAAATTAGGTGCAAAAAAACTAGTTGGAAAAGGGTGCAAAGTTATCTCAAGCGAAAGAGGGTTATGCAACACATATAATGAATCAATAACATGATGGGATTTTAAATCATCTTGTTCAATATTTGTAACCTTGTCCTCCAATGCCTTTATAACTTGAAGGAGTGTTTGAAATATGGACCCATTAAGATTTATATTAGAAAGTTAATTAGTCACCAAAGGATATGTAAACATAATTTGAGTATTAATAGGCATGCAACTTGGTATTTGTGTTGAAATAATTGGTAATTCCATGGTAGATGTAGAAATAATAGATGTATTATGTTTTAATGTGTTAAAAGGGAGGGATGCTTCAACTGTACCTTTTAAAAAATTTGTTTCTAGTATATTTGTTATTATCTTATCAATATATTCAAGGTTTTGATGAATACACTTACAAAATAAAGTGATTTTTATGTATTTGATCATGGTTGGTTTTCTCATTTTCATTTGTTTCAAGGTTTTAATTATTAGGATATTCTTCTATGACAACCTCATTAGTATGTTTTTCATTGTCAACATGGGTATCATCATGATCCATAATATGAGACCCCTAATTGGTTTGAGACATCTTAGATGGTGGGAGGGGAAGCTTAATGTGTTTAATAGGAAAATCTCCCAATCTAGGGATACACCTAGGTTTCATGAAAAATAATATAAATAATAAATGAAAAATTACAACAATTTAAAACCCTAGATAATTGAAAACCCTAGGAATTAGAAATGTTTGCATTCATACGAATTGGATTCACCAAATTTTTAACCCTAAAATGGATGTCTAAGGACTTTGTGTTAGAATTATATTGAATTGAAAGGGGTGAATATAAATGATGATGCATAGAGGTGGCAATCATAACTAAAATATACTAATTAGGTGTTAAACTCATATATAACATATGTTGAATTTATAAAACTGAGAATAGGCTAAATATAAAAAGTATAAATAAGCTATGTATGTAAATGACAAATATGTAATTTACTTAGTTGGTTATGATGTTAACATAATGTTGGATCTATAATAGGTATAAATTAGATTGAAAGATGATTTTATAATAGTTGTTTGATTTTAGATTAAGTGGCTCTGGAGTTTTGACACTTATGTCAGCCTTGGAAGGTTGCATCAACACTATTGTCTAGGTTTGACATATATGTCATGTATAGAATACCTTTTGAAACAATATGTGACCACCTATATTATTTTGGGTTTGTCTTCACCTTCATTTTGGTGTATTCATAAATGGGTCATGGACTATCACTCCTCATGAATTTATAAAATCTTAGTTTTTCATCTTCATAGTGACCTTAGAGAAAAATGGGTTAGTGGGCACATCATGCCAAGATGACCCCAAAGACCCCTATATCAATAAGTGCTTCCTAAATATCCTATACTATGAAGAGGTCCTTATATTGATTTAGTTCTTCTCTATGTGTTGGCTTGTGTGTGAATAATGCAATATGTGATAAGGAAATACAATATTGAACTAACTTATAACTTCAAAAATTGAGCTCTTGGGCTGCTCCTTTAGTAATTAAAAACTATAGATATGTTGTCCCTATGATTAATATATAAATAATAAAAATAAGGGAATATTTACTCAATTAAATGCACTTTGATATGAATAATAGGTATTTTCCCAGTATTGTTAGGTAAAGAATTAATGAGTGTTGATCTTGTATTTATATCAATCTATTTATAAAAGTAATTCATGTTAAATCACTTAGGTTGACCATTAGGATACATTTCATTTTAAAAAAAGATGACTTTAGGGCATTAGACACTTGCATCAGAGCAAGACACCAACTTTGAAACATGTCTATCCCAAACACTAGTGTCTAGGGAGCAAGAAATTACGCACATGCTCAAAACTTATAGAGATGTATGATAATCATGTTTTCAACATTATAAGAAAGATAAAATGCATGGGTGATCAACATAATATTGGTTAAAATAAGACATAGGACAAGAGTCACAAGATAGGGTAGATGTGAGACTTCTAAAAATAAGAAAAGTCTAAAATTGAGAGGAACAACTAAGGTATAATTATGAAAAGTATACAAGATTGAGATGTTATATAATCCATAAATATCATCTACATATGCTAAATAGGGATTCAAGGCAAACAGGTTCAAAAATACATTCAAGATGGTAAGTTCCATCAAGATTTGAGGGTTTAGTTATTTGTCTACTTTAATAGCCTCAGCGCAGGCTAGGGGTAAATCCACTACTAGTGGGTCTTTGTGTAGGAACATGGTAGTCCAAGGGTCTAGAAAATTCTTTTACATTTTAAGAGCTATTTGGGTATGTAGCTTATATAATACTGTGACTCAAGTATACATATTTTGAAACCTAGCATTAAAATTCATAATGGGCTCATTTGGATCTCAATTGATGTAGGCAAATTATTGATATAACACACTTGGATCAATACTTGGCCAAACTAGGCTCAGAATGTATTACTAAATTGGTCTCAACTTGTAATGGATATTTTAAGTAGGTTTAAGAACCAATCATAGGTTATGTCCATCAAAGTGAATGGGAACAGTCTATAGGAAACATACTCATATTCGACATTTAGAATTTGAGAGATTTTTTGTATAAGGTAACATGTTCCTCAGTGGTACATCCCACACCTAGTGTGAACCATGGGAGGTATCTCTTTTAGGTTCTTGGTAAAATCATGAATGGCTCTAGGAATTTCGATGGTTGATTTGGAAAAACATGCCATGGGGGCATCCATGGGTAAGGGTCTATTAGGGGTAGAATGGGAGGATGAGTTAGTTAGAGTAACCAAAGGTTTCAATCTTCCTTGAGAAAACTTGGATCTCCTATGTATTTACAAGGGTGAGATTATCAATCTCTCAAGACCAACTCAAGACTTAGTGATCCACAAAATAGGATCCAAGTTGCTCTTAGGTTAATTAGGAGCTCAAAGTTTTGTAGTCAATGAGAAAGGGTTCCCTCCTAGTACTAATTTTTGTTCAATCCAAGATCTTATTGTCTTAGGTACATCTATTGAGCTAGATGCACTGAGTGAGATAGAATAATAATAAGGGACTTTTTTCCTCTTGTTTTAGGATTGTTGAGACAATCTAGGTCATGAGTTATAGGTATTAGGCTCCATTAAATATCTTACTTGGAATAGATCTCTAAAATATGTAGTGTTACCACCAGAAGTCCAATTCTTTTTTTTTGACAGGCTTATATCTCCTTTACTACTAAATAAACCAATTATAATAGGTTTTAACAACTGAGCATTACTTCACTTCACATTTTCTAAATACAAGGGAAGCTTTGTATGCAAGTGAAACTAAATAGATTTATAACTTATCATAAATAATTTCAAGTCCAAAGAGGTGATATAATAACAAGTTTGCATGGAAATATATTTATATAGGGGTCATGACCAATAATAGATCCACTAAGCCTACACTAAATAATATCTTACTACACAATGGTGAAGGAGAGGTTTCCAAGGCCTCTAGTCAAATGCCATTTTGTGATAACCATAACTAGGTCTTATGATTGTAATAATAATAAGCAAGATAATTTACTAAATAAACATACAAGATAATCTAGTATATGAATATGCAATCAAATCTAGTGCTCATCAAATCTTGTGGCATAAATGGGGAAGATAATAAACATGTAAAGACAACATTATAACATAGTAATAATCTAAGCAAGGAGACATAATTAAATATATTATCTCTACAATATATAATTATCAAAATATGAAGGGATAGTAATATACTTACCTTGTTGAAGTGAACTTGTCATGCCTCAATCTCTCCCTTGGCGAATGGTTTTTTGCAAGAGGTTGTTGTGGCTTGTAAGGATCACAAGGATAAATCAACTATAAGCTACAATATTTTTCCTATGCATCCAAGACCTCCATAAGATAAGTGTTACTTCTCTAAGGCAAAAACCTAAACAATGAAACCTCCTATAAATTATATAAACATGTTTATAAGTAGAAATGATGTGAAATTGAATGATCCTCCATTTCAAAATGAAGTTGAAGGGGTATTTATAGCCACATATTGACCCTAGACCCTCTTAAGAATTTAGTTGATGAAGTTAGCTCGATCTAATTTGTTGGGTAGGAAATAGAGTTTTTAGGTCTTGAATTATGTTCAGAGTTTCATAACATGTGCTAAACCTAAAATTGGTTCAACCCAACCGATGTAGTAGGGAAAGTGGTAAAAAGGAATTTTTATGTAGGTAGGGGTTTTTTTGGGTGGTGAATTACTTAGGGGAGTGTATAAATAGGTTTTAATGCTTAGGGAATCAGATAAGAGTAGCTTGTATAAGTTTTAGGTGGTGGTATAGAGGCCAACAATCCTATGAATCACCAAAGATATACTAACCCCTTTCCTAATGTACTTTTTAAGGTGTGAACTCAAAGAGATTGATATTCCATGAGTTCC
The DNA here is from genome assembly GCA_037957365.1 of Torreya grandis. NCBI lineage: Eukaryota > Viridiplantae > Streptophyta > Pinopsida > Cupressales > Taxaceae > Torreya > Torreya grandis. The sequence goes on along the minus strand of JARHVA010000120.1, from coordinate 2,789,206 downwards.
TATATGTGATAAAACATCAATAAATGATAAAGTTTTAAAATATTGTGTATACATGTGCCCCACTCAAATTTCATCACATATCACATAGTTGTAACATGGGATGGTGCTTTGGGAAAATAACATAGAAATGTATAACACTAAGTTAAATAAATTATAATATAAATGAAATGAAATAATTAAAAAATACATACCTTTACTTACCTTGTTGTTGGAGAATAAAAGTAATTTGAGATAGAATAAGATGCATACAATATAGAGAACATTAGGTGGACCTAAAAAATAAGATAAATTTTATTTTTTTTACAAAATATGTGTTATATGTAAAAAAATTCTCTATGGTGTCAGGATTCCATAATATATTTCAATTTGAAAAAAAGAGTTAGTAAAAACTTAGTTATGAGTAAAATTCAAAATTTATCAAAAAAAATTGATAGTTAAAGAATTTGTCATTTTAAAATATAAATAGTATTTTATATTATTCATTTGAAATTTTAATATTTGGAGAAAAACAAAGCTATATGAGACCAAAAAGAGTGAGGAGAGATACTATGGCCTGAAGATGAAGAACACGAGCTGGGGGACACATAGTTGAAGTTACTACCCTGACTCATGTAAGTGATGCCTTAAATTTCAAATTTTTATTAGAGAATAAGGTAAATTTGAAAAAAAGGTGTTGGGGAAAATTTGTGTAGCATAATTCTACCCAATAATTTTTAGGGGAGAGTGGTAATTAGGATGCTCAATAGATAGGTAGTGAAATGAGTCATAGATGCCTAAGGATTAATGATAAATAAGGGGAAAATAACCATAGAAAATGAATGGATTCAGCCAAGATGACATAATTTAGAATGCAAAGGTATAATAGGGTGGCTGACCATGTATTAGGTGGTTGATGTAGTTTTCTCATGAGTGGTCGATTGCATATGGGAGGACTGATATAGTTACTAATATTTAATTGGATGACTGCATACATAATGTTCAATTTAGTAATGTAGGTGTTTCACTCAAATTTTGATATTATTTAGAAGAAGGTAATAAAACTAGAAATATAGGTTGTGGTAGGAATACCTGATAAAAAGGGTGCACATGTTGAATCAAAATATTGTGAACCTCTTTAGCTTGGGAGGATGACCTGTATGTGAGAAAACACCAATTCAAATTTGTGGGTTAAATAAGTAGCTAGGTGGATTGCCTAGTGCTAGCTAGATCCTGAAAGTGAGAACTTCCTTAGAGGCTATCAATTTACCATTTTAGAATAATTAAGTTAATAAAATAGAAATAAATTACTTGCATCAATGATCAAAAGGTACTAAAACTGATAACAAGAACTACTTGATAAAGAGATATGTTAGAATGATCAAATTAATGCTAGTGCTAACAGGTCAAAGTATGGTTTAGAAGGTTTGAAAAGGGTTTGTGAAAAAACAAAAACTCTAAAAAGTAGATTTGGATAAGTGTAAGTGTATCAAGGCAGCTTGCTAGTGTTTCCTACCATAGGTGATCATTGATGGTTGGGTTGACCATCGATGGTTATGCCTGACCATCGGTAGTTATGCCTGACCATCAATGGTTATACTGACCATCAATGGTTGATTGTGCCAAAATTGGGTTTAATTAATAGTATATTGATATGATTCATAGATGAATTTTGGGGGTTGGGTAAAGGCTAAATTTATTATGAAATGGAAATAAAGCAAATGAATAGTAAAAAATAAGAGCTTGTCTTACCATAAGGGGGTTGGATGAGTAGTTGGCATAGTTGACCTATAGGCAAGATCTAGCTTAATTTTGGTAGAGTAATGGTGCCCAAAATCTTGGTTGAGAGTTGATGATATGTCATCTCTTAAATGGAATGGCTTGATAATGTGGATGACATTGGTTGACCTACAAAAGAAAATTTTGAGTAACTAAGCTCCTGATAATAATTGTATATCCTTGTAATCTTACAGCTTTCTCCTTCTTATAAGCAAGGGCCAAAGGTTCAAGAGGGAGTGTAACTAGGGATTCTAAATATAATTCATCCATGCAATGCCTCATAAGTATATTTGGATGACTTATATTTAGAAAAGGTAGCTAGCAATTTGTATGGTGTTTACATGTAGAAAGTTAGGTGGTTGAGCCTGACCGCTGATGGTTAGGCTGACTATTGATGGTTAGACTAATATGATCGATGCTAAATGTAAAAATATCCTAAAGGGCCATGTTTAAGCCTAGTAAATCTAAATTGATTAAAATAGGCCTAGGTAAGGAAAAAAGGTCCAAGGGGTCTGCTAGGGGTCACAACAAATGCCAAATGACTAAGTGCGATAGGGTAGATCATGTAAAGACTAAATTTTCCAATGTTAATAAATAATAAGGTTAGTTTGAAGAAAACAAGTGACCAATGTATCATGTAACTATTATAGGCATGGCAGTGGGATATACCTGCTAGTCTCCAAGGTAGATTTAGTGTTTTATTGGGTATCCAAGGTAGTAAGTGATCTTGTGAAAACACAAATGGGTCAATGTGTGATGGGTATGAAGTGATCTCATGAAAACAAAAATGATTTAGTTATTTCACTAGGTGGTGCAAAAATATAAATAGGTAACCTGGCAAGGTCGGTCAGTGCAGTCAAAATGACCTAGGAAAAGTCATCACACTACATGCATAGAGTTCAGGTAATAGGGTCATCATCGAGGTGGACACAAGAAAATGGGTGGGTTGGGGTATAACTAAGCTAAATCCACATGCACTAGGCAATTAGATGCTACCTATGTAGTGAAGGGGTTTAGCATCCCATAACAACTTTAGGATGAATGTATTTCTTGCTCAAAAGGTAGTGTTGAGGTTGATTCTTAGGTGAATAGGTCATCAAAATTATGCATACTATATGACTAAGTGCTAAAAATGCCTAAAGACAATGGACAACATCAAGGTGGATGTGTTAAAATGGGGTTGGTTGGGAAAGGCTTGATTTTTTAGAGGGTAAGGATCATGTTCTTGATCCCATAAAGAGAAGTTTTAATTTAGTTTGTGTTGAAAAATGTGAAAGAAAAAATATGGACCCTTGACCATCGATGGTTAAGAGACAAAATATTTGACTGTCGATGGTCACCCTAACTATTGATGGTCAAAGGGAAACCCCAAAAGTCCCAAAAAGATAAAAAGTGAAAGGGAAACGTAATTTTCATCATTGTCACTTTCACTCCATGCTTTGTTCTCTATCAATATTTTCATCCATTACTATGGTGCTTTTGGACTAGAGTTTGACTGAGGTAACCATGAGGTGGGGAATTATGATTTGTACTTACACTGACCAAGATGGATGGTAGATGATGGCATGGCTAGGCAAAGGTACCCATGCTTTAACCACAACATCACTCACAGAATAAGGTAGGAGGTGTTTTAAAATTGATGATAACTTATGCTAAATGGAAATGAATGGGTTTAATAATGTAATTAGGTTAAAAAACTAGTTTATTTGTGTTTGGGGGGGTGATGCCCTAGATTTAGGTTTTCACTAAATCAATAGATGTATTACTTATTTTGGTCAATTAAATGGTTGTATGGGAAGGGTAGAAGGTTTAGGTATTTTTGTGGTAGGATTAGTATGGTTTTTCTAGGGTTTAGGGAGGGTAGGGTTTAGGGCTTCACCATCGATGGTCATACTCAGTGACCATCGGTGGTCTAAGCCTGACTATCAACAGTTGATTGACCATTAATGATCAAGCCAAAGAATAAAGTATTTCTAGGGGATCACCATGATTGGTCCAATTATTAGTGGTTGACCTCTTAATGGAAGAGGGTTAAACCTAGATTTTTTTTTAAAGGTATAGATAATAATGAAAAAGAACATTTTTATTTAAAATTTCTTATTTTATAGATGGTGTGGGTGCTAAGTTGTTGAAGGGGGTTAGGTGTGTTGTGTAAATGATGGGTTGGGATGATTTGGAAAAAGGTGTCAAGTAGGCAAGTGTATTGTGTGGTTTGTTGAAGAGGGTTAGGTGTAGGTTTGGTTGGTTTATAGGTTAAATAGGGTATTTAAAGGTTATGAATTAGTTCTTGGGTAGATTTGTCTAAGTTTTATAGGTAATGATGGATTATTACTTGAATTATTTATAGGTAGGGTGGTGGGTGTGATAGGTTAGTTTGGAATAGGTTGAAAATTTTGGGTGTATGTTTTTATTGAGATTGATTAAGAAAACTAAGTGTGCTTACTCACATGGTTGTTTTATAGGCACAAAAATAGATCCAACTAAGGGACCAAGTCCCTAGGCACTTCACCAAGGTGTAGTATGTAATGATGGATGATGAGTGGTGACACATAGAGGGAATTAGATTAGGTATGATGTACCATTATCAATATGTACCCCATGACCTTGACATGATTTTTATACTAATCAAGAGATGGGACCCCACAATAAATACCCTTTGGCTACTGATAGGAGAGATTACTATTCTATTGGAAGATGTTTTTAAGATTACCAAATTGCCTATGTAAGGGGATCCAGTATATCACATAGATAGTGAGGAGAGAAATTACTATATGGATCTCATATATGGTGATGATCAGATGGATGCATAGTTTCATGCTTGTGGGTTTGGTTATGGCCATGTTGATGTTTAATCTTAGCAAATGAACATCAAAGTTATGGGAGGTTTTAAATATGTGGGACTTGACCCTTGAAATGACCTCTAGATTTTAAAGAAGTTGGATCTTCTCTTTGGATTTTAGGTAAAGAGAAGGAAGGAATAGAAATATATGCTTTAAACTTAAAATTAAGGTGATGTGCCAAGATTTCTCACTTTCAAACAATACTAGTATTATAGTTGTTAATACTAATAGAATCTACTGAAAAAATTTAGGAGCATATAGCATGATCAATGATTTTAGTATAAACTTTAGATTAATTAAAGTTTGAACAAAGAATAAGACTAAGAATATTATCTACTAACAACACAAAAACTAGAATCAACAATATTTACTAAAAGATTCAAGAGCATAGTGCATGATCAATGATCCAGTGTATATGCAAAACTAATCAATAAGTGTATAATAAAGAAATAAGAATATAGTTGATAAATAGATTACTTATGTAAAGAATGCTAATCTCTCTTCATGTTTGATGGAAGAAAAAAATATATAAGGTAGATTGCATAGATTAAAATATTCAATCCCTCATGAGAGGCAACCATTAAGGCAAATAAAATGCTTGCAAAGGAAACTAAATCCTAGACTCTGTGTCTGTATTCCAACCAATTTTATCTGAAAATATTCTTCCTTTTTTTTTAAACAAGCTACTTGCATCTAATTATAGCACCAAAATCCCTTCAATACCCAATGCAACTTGCTCAGACCCTAACTACCTGGCCAAGAATCTTGAGCATGATTTTTTATTTTACTATGTACTATAACTACATCCCATTACAATATCTATAAATTATGGATCCGTTCTACCATTTACACCCCATTCACTATTATGATGAGTCTAAATATCATGTGAAGGCTTAGTTTCTTGAAAAATGGTAGCTCTTTTAGCACTTTTTACTCTTATCTTTATATTACAACCCCTTTCTTACCTTAGGTGATATGGGTTGTTGGATATATTACTTTAAGTTCACACTATTGATCTCTTTATACATCCACAAGATCCATGTGGAAGTCTCTCACAAACTGAGACACCTTTTGATATTTGCTTTGGCTCTAAGTAGTACAGGGGTGACATGTGGATATCCTCTATGTTTAGTTATCTACTTTATGCTCAGTTGGCATTCATCATTAGATCTGTCACTTTAATATACACTACAAAGTTGGTTTTATCTCCTTGACTCCAAAATGACTCACCATTGCACCACGTGGCCACTGCATGTAATTATAAGACTCCTTGCCATTCCTTTTAGTTTAAAATAACAACAAAGTGACATGTGGATGTCCTTTTAATTTAAATCTATACTTAGGCTAATTTTAGCCTCAAAACTTAAAAATGCCACATGAAACCTAGCCAAAATACACAAGAGTCTTGAATTAAAAAAATTGTAGAAATGATTCTATAGTTTATGGTGACTCACCAAGGGATCCATGCCTACATGGAAGAATCCTTGGCCTTTCCCAATAAAAAATATGCCCAAAATTATGGTTCCCATCACTACTCATTTAGAGATTTTGCAATGATGTCTAGTACCTAGTCCATTATACCTATGTTGGGTAATCCCACTTCTTTAGAGCTTGAAAAGCTCTATCTAATTCGATGATCTCCTTATGAGAAAATTATTGGAGACCCTACACCACTAAATACAAATGGTACTTTAGTTTGGTCATTTGAGACAAAAATAACTCTACCTCAATGATGTCAGAAGAGTCACTCAAAGATTAAAAAATAGTCTAATCATTTTTCTTTTTGACTAGTAGATTTTGTATATGGTCTTCCATCAGGACAGTGGTATCATCAGGGAAAGGAGAAGGGAGTGCTATTTAGACCAATCTAGTTATATAACCCTTCATTTCCTTGACTCATTTTAAGATATTCAATAAATTTTTGCATTTTAAAGTGGCCTTATTGCATCTCAAAATCTCATTGACCTTCCCCATGACTTCCCTTGTGTTGGTGACTCCAGCTACCTAAATAGTTTCCTCTATTGCATCATATAATTTTTGAATCAACATTTGTGAATCAAGAACCTTGGTTGAGACTAAAGACAAGATCATCTCCACATAGGAATCCACCCTTAAGCATAATTTTTGTGTATCATATATGAATCTGAGTGTAGGCCTAAGCTAGGTAACATCAATGGAGATCCTTTGGCAGCAAGAAACATAGAGCTCCTTCACCAATTTGATAATACCTATTGCCTTGGGTTGCTAGCCTAACTATTAGGTAAAATTAGTGACCTCATCTTCTATCACCTTGCACTTGACCTGCAATTTATTATTTTCTTTGTTAGTAACACTTGGCTTCTGTTAAAGTTGTGATAACTTCATTGCCTTGTCATTGCTCTTTTCATCCAAGAGATTCTTCTCTTGCTCCAAAGAGCTGATAGATGCTTTGATTGAAACAAGCTCCTTTTGGAGAGTGGCTACCTTTTAATCTAAATTTTTAAAAACTTATTTGTTCATAGCTGCTTTCAACTCCTTTCTTAGTTTCTCAATCTCTTTGTCTTTATCCTTAAACTCCAAGCTTATACGGCTCACTGTGTTTTGGGCTTATGACAAGTTGGTCTTTACTTTCTATAACTTTTGTGAGACCTTTAAATAATCTATGGTAACCACAATATTCATCTCATTCATTATCTCTACTTTGTGTTATGGCCTAAAATGAGTTAATTCCATTACCACTATGTTAATCGAGTAATCCTTTGGTTGAATCTGCTCAAGTGGCTTGCTTACATTGGGGACTATCTAGGCTACTATCAAGGAGCATTATTTATGTTCATAAAGAGGCCTCATGTACCACTCTACTCCTACCACTATCTATATAATTTATTCCATTAAGGGTAGGGGTTAGTGATCCTTGAGAGAGGCCTTATTGAGATCCCTAAATTCCACATAGAGTCTAATCTCTCCATTATTTTTCCTTACTAGGACCAAGTTGGAAACCCATGTAGAGTGTTTGATGGGGAAGATGATCTTAGACTCTAGTAATTTTTTGAGCTCTTCTACCATGAGAGACTTTATCTTTAGATTAACCAATGTTTGATTTTGGTGGATAGGTTTTAACCCTTTAATTAGGTAAATAGTGTGTTAGAAAACCTCCTTATAACCATGAAGATCCTTGTATGTCTATGTTATCACACTGTCATATTTATGGCATAAAGATACCAAAATTTCCTTTTATTTTTGAGTGGTCACCTTCCCAAATTTCAACTTTCTCCCTTTTGAGACTTCAAGTTCAAAATAATCCTCTTTATTTGCCATGAACTTTCTTTTATCCATGTTTACATCATCAGGATTAAACAAGTTCTCAAGGGTTATTAACCCTTTTGGAAGCTTATTGGACCTTAAATGTATGATTTGATCACCATATGCCTCTTTAATTTTAGGCTGTAATTGGTCTATGAACTCTCCTAATTTTTGTATAAAGAGTATGATCTATTGATCACTCTTGAAGATTTGTCAATTATCCACATTATCAGGTACAGTGGGTTGAATGATCATTTTGACAGCTTCCTCATTAGTTAGCAAATCTTTGGTTGGATCAAACTAGGATCTAATTTGAGCCATTATATCTACTTAAACATTTTGATTCCTTGGGATGACCTCAATATTGAAAGTATTAAAACCTTCAATCAAGTCCCAAAACCTATGGCGATAAGACTTCATTTTTGGGTTCTTTGCTACAGTAGTTTCTCTAATTTATTTGACCACTAAGTCTGAGTCCTTGAAGACTCTTAGGTTGTTTATCCCTTCCTTTTGAGAAAGAATCAAGCCATGTACTAAAGCTTCATATTCTACTTCATTGTTTGTTTAACCAAATTTAAAATGCAATGCCTTAAGTATCTTCTTTTGACTTTGGGAAGTAAGGCATACACCTATTCTTGAGCCATTTTTACTCCTTGCTCCGTCAAAGTTCAAACTCCATATTAGAGAATTATTTATGGGGCTCTCTTTTTCATTTTTATTCTTCTCTATAATCTCAAGTATTTTAAGGTTTTCTTCATAGATGATATAGGTTTGTTTCTATCTACTTTTTTGCTTGTTTATATTCAGAAGAAAATAAGAAACTAAGATAATGGGCAAGGGTTAGATGATACCCGGATGAAGTTGTGCACCGTATCCAGATGATTGAAGGAGCTCCTCTTTGGTTGTGGAGGAAGACACCTGTAGATAAGAATAAGACTGAACAAAAAAATGTTAGATAGATATATGGTGGACTGCCAAGCAAAGTTGGGTCCCAGAAGTGCAAAGACTTCCTTGAGGGATGACAATCCACTTATTATGAAAAAGAGTGTTGCTAGAAAAGAAATGATGAAAGACTAAACAAAAGAAATAGAGATAATGCATACCTATATTCTGCTATCAGTCTTCCATAGTCACTGATGTCAGTTAGTCTGCCAGCGTCAGTTTGTCAATATGGCTGACGTCAGTTAGGTTGCCGACGTCGATGGGGGCAATGGTCCTTAGACGAGTCTCAAGGTTATGTTCATGGTCAAAAAAGGGATTCTATGGGTTTAAAAGGTCTATGCAAGGTTTCAAGGAGATGAATAAGGTCTAAGGAAGGAGTCAAGTAGAGGACAAATTGTCAAAAAGGGTCAGGATAAAAGGAAGGCCTTTTAGCCTTTCCAGGAAGAAAGCCGGGTCTGGGTTTGGTAGTATTTAGAGATAGAAAATTGACTAATTATCAATGTATTCTAAATAACTAAGATGAAAGGCAGAAGAGATACTTAGCTTTGGTGAGATGAAGAACCAATATGTCAAACATTTGTGCCTATTATGGCTGATGTCCAGGTCCCCGTGCAATGCTTCAGTCCAATTTGGAGCGACTAGTGTAGAGTTTTTGAAGCCTGGAGAGTGTTAGTTGAAGTTTGATCATTGGTCTTAGAGAGTTTCTATTGATGTCCAAGTCTGAGAGTCGAGAGAGGAAGAGATTCTAGGAGGAAGTCGATTCGAGAGTCTAAGAGCCCGTCGAAGATTGAGAAGAGTCAAGAGAACCTAGAGAACCCCTAACTCAATGTTAGACGTCAGTTTATGTAATCGATGTCAGTGATCCCATCGGCATCGGTTGATAGTTGAATAATGTTGGTGGGTAGAGAATTGGTAAAAGGGCTTGACAGCCCGTTCTCCATTTGCCAAGTGCATAGTCCATTGGAGAATTGTCAAAGGTCGGGCTAGATATGCATGAGAGTTGGTTAGGAGGTTAGGGAGGAGTAAGAATAGGTCTTGGGTGAGTCATGGGGTGAGAAATGGTCTAAGGGTGAGGTGTCCACAGGTGAGGTGTCTAGGGTGATGTCAATAATTTAAAATAAGTAATTTATTTTAAATTAATGAAGTGTGAAGGGATTTAGAAGGGGACCAAGGGGTAGACACAATTTAGGTGTCTACATTTGCCCCTTTTTATCTTGTTGGTTGTTCTTGATGAACTGTAAGACAAAAATAGGAGTTGTTGCCCCAGGTATGGGATGAGGTCATTTTTGTCTTGTTGGTTGTTCTGATGAACTACAAGACAAAAATAAGTGTAGGTTGCACCAGGTATGGTGATGAGGTATTCCCCCTCAAAGTGGGAGTTGAGGGAAGGTAACCTGAGATCGGGTGCTGATTTGATAGGCAGTGGATGTGTATAGTGAAGTTTGAGTGTGAATGTTGCAATAGTTGGGATTGCGCGTATACCACTTCATGTGATAGGTAGGTCAAATTGTCACGGGCAAGGTCGAGGAGTGCCAAAAATCAAAGTAACTGGTCCCCAACTTTTAGTCATAGCTAATTGGGTTAAACGATCAAAGTTGTAGCTCTAATGGTCATCATGTTCCAAGTATCTTGGGCTTAGGAAGTGCTCTTGGAAAACAAAAAAATGTCACAAGTAGTGGGGATCAACTTGGGCACGATCCAATACTTGTGAGGGTCGTAATGTGAGGTGTGTATAATTTTGCTATCTATTCGTGAGGTAGCATAAATGCAATCAAAATAACCAAGATAGAGTTGTCTTGAAAATAGTCATGGTCAGAGGATATAGTCATCATCTCCATGGTCGTTGGTCAAGTTGGGTTGAGATATAAGTAATCTCCAATGTGCCCCATGAGAAGTCAAAAGTGACTTCTGTAGTGTCAAGGCTTGTTGATTGGTCATGATTTAGGACTAGATTAAGTCATGGTTAAAGGTTAAATGGTTTGTTCATCAAATAGATGAATGAACAAATGGCCATCGTCATTAGGGAGATGAATGAGAAAATGGCTGAGCTAACCTCAGAAGATTGAGTATTGCCTACATATCCCTTGTTTTAAGGGTCTCAAGCCAATGTAGTTCTGATAAGAGTCAAAGTGGTCGATACTTGTTTTGGTCAAGTTAGTGAAATGGTGAGTGTATGATGATATTACAGCCTTTTCCATATTATGTGATGGTGTATTTTGTAATATTGGGGTGATAGGTTTGATTATGTGATATGAGAGGATGGGGTAACCCTTTTTGGCAGGCACAACTTTGCCCCTTTTATAGGTAACCTTGAGAACAACTATAGATAAGTCCATGACTTAATAGTTTGTCAGTCTTTCTTTTTTTTTTGTTTGGTAGACAGATCAATGCAGGAAGTCCACTTGGGGATGTTGTTATGTTATGGTCATATTGTCCTCTGTATGTAGCAATATTTAGGCATAGCCATCCTTTGAAGGAGTGGTCTATAGTTTGCTTTATATGTTTGGAGGTCTTTGAATAACTGTCCTTTAAGGGAGTAGTCTATTAATTATAGCAATGATGCAGTTGTCCTTCAAGGGAGTAGTCTACATTGATAGTTTATGACCTTTGATTAGGCATCCTAGTTTTATATATTTGTTTTGACTGAAGTTTTGGTCATGGACTTGACTATAGAGGTTTAAGGGTTCCCTTTTATTAAGATAAAGCATTCATGCTTGACAAAAGGGTTGACTAATGTCTGGGGAAAATGGTTAAAAGGAATATGAATGACAATGATGGGGGTTGCTCAAGGGATGAGCTCAAGTTAAATGTCAAGTGAATGATTACTTGACTAACAATAGAATGGTTGAAGATGTAAGGCATAAAGGGGCTCAAGTTTTGATCGGCCTTCGAAAGAAGATAGACAATAAGTACTTGATCCATGCTTATGTGTTATGATGTAAGGTTTGAGTCAATTAGGAGCAAACTTTCCCTGTTTGCTTCTTTCCATGTTGGTCACGTGTTGGTCATCATTGTAGACATGTTTTGGTCGATGTTGGTCGTGAAGTTGGTTAGTATGTTGTTAGCATTTGGTATAACACCAAACATAGTTGTTGCAATCTTGGTTAATAGTGGGCCAATAATAGCCCAAGTGGAGGATGCACTTGGCAAGCGAGTTACCATTGAGATGTCTCCCATAAGTCTTGTCATGGGCTTGTTTGATGACATGAGAAGTCTCAGTGGTTTTTAGGCATTGGATAAGGAGGCCATCGTTACCTCGTTTGTAGAGAAGACCCCCTAGCATGGTGTATTGGGTAGTACTTTTGATAAAAGTCTGTTGTCTATTGCTTGAGAGATTGGGAGGCATGATAGAATATGTCAAATAGTCAACAAGTCATTTATACCAAACGTCATGTGGACTAGTGAGGTTAGGAGTAATTTCCCCCAGAGATGTTGGTTGAGACATGTCCAAGATAGAAATCTTGGGTTGTGTTGGTTGAGAGGTTTTGACAAATAATGGATATGTTAAAGGGGTAGAAGTTTGGTCTTGTCCTTTATCTTTCACAGTTTGGGGCCTAGTGGCCACATTAATTGTGTTGATTTTGAATAAAGGTGTGGAAGGTGGTAGCGGGACCATAGTCTTGTATGGAGATCCTAATTTAGGTGAAGAGGTTTGAGAGGCATGAGATGGTCTTGGTGGTTGGTCAAAAAAGTGGTCAGAAGAAGCCTCAATGTGAGGGGTGCCCTTTTTTAAGTGTTGTCAAATGACAACCTTAAGGGCACAATAATGCTTAGTATCATGTCCAAGTGTGCGATGATACCAGCAGATTTTAGTGTCATCTAACTAAGATGGTTTTGGTCTAAGAGGTTGAGATGGTTTAATAGGTGGGAGAGTTATGCTAAATGACTACAACAATTGACATAACATTGAAGCATAGGATCCCCTTAATGGGTTTGTGCTTATTGTTGCAGTTGGGGTTGACAACTTTTGTTTAGAAGTTGTTAGATGAGTTTGTCGTACCATATTTTCCATTGGTGGTGTGACCACACGTGTAGATGACACATTCTTGTTGAGAGGTGTTGGATGTTTTGGAGGAAGTATGTTTGTGTTAGGTTGAGGGAGTGATGGAGGCAATTTGCCTCTATGAGATGTTGGAGTTGGGAGCACTCCTTTTGAAGTGGATGGGTGTGGACCCAAAATAGAGGGCGATGATGAATGTGGGGGAGGAATTCTCTGGCATGGTTTAGTAGCCTTCTTTAGTTTAGTGCGAGGACTATTATTGGGTGAGGCAAGGTTCAAGTCTACCTTCACTTGTGGGTGAGTAAGGTTTGAGAGGCATGGGATGGTTATGGCTTCTGCGTATGGTTGAGTAGTGGGGAAAGTATGATCCCCTATTGATGAAAAGAAGGATGAAGGTGTGGCAGCTGGCATTGGTGCCATCAAGGCATCCTCCAATATGGGAGAGGTCAAAGTAGCCTCTCCTACATGTGAAAAGGGGTTGGATGGAGGACTATCCTCCATCGGCAAAGGACAAATAGGAGAAAGAAGCTCTTCTACCTATGGTGGACAAATACGAGAAGAAGGTTCTTCTACCTGTGGTGGACAAATAGGAGAAGAAGGTTCTTCTACCTGCGATGGACAAATAGGAGAAGAAGGCTCTTCTACCTGTGATGGACAAATAGGAGAAGAAGGCTCTTCTACCTATGATGGACAAATAGGAGAAGAAGGCTCTTCTACCTGTGGTGGATAAATAGGTTGATTAACCTCTTTAGACTATGGAAGAGGTTGGTTAGAAACCATGTCGACTGTGCATATGTTACGCTCGTGAAGGTCATCAGCTATGGTTTGAATGTTGGTCTAACTAGGGGGATGTCTAGGGAATGGTTGTCTAAAGACATCCATGTTTTGGTTGGTTGGCACATTTGGGTTATCCAAAATAAGATCCCCCTTGTCTAGCATGTCCTGAATGATGTTCTTGAAGGTTTTATAGTTGTCTGTGTCATGACCCTTGACACGATGATATTTACAAAAGTCATTTTCCCTATACCATGTAGGGATGGCTTTTGAGGGGTCAAATTGGGGTGGTCAAATTTGAGGGAGGTTGAGGAATCCCTACTTGATGAGTTTATCCAACATGGAAGCGTATGACTCTCTTATTGGAGTGTATTAATGCTATACGTATTGTTGTTGGAATTGTCATGTGATGTATTCTGATGTAGAGGGCTGAGATTGGTTGGTTGTTGTTGAAGATGATGGCCTAAGGACCACAGTGTTTGCCACCCCTTTAGACTTGGAGTGGGAAGAAGAAGGTTTGGATGAAGAAGGGTCATTGGATTTTGCATTGGTATTACGCAATTTGATCTTGTCTTCTTTGACCGCGCAGAGTTCAAGCTTTTGAGCCATGGTGAAAGCTTCATCAAATGTGTTGAATGTTTGGACCTGTAAAGTAGATGAGATGTGCTTGGCACATGCTCATGAAAATATCTCAATGAGCTCAGTCTGAGGCAAAGAAAAGGAGAGTTGGTTAATCAAAACTCTCCAACAGGTGACGAAGTCAGCTATGGACTCATCATCAAATTGTTTGATAGAATAGAGGTCTATAATGGAGACCTTCTTAGTGATGTTGATTGAAAAGTGGTCAAGGAATAATTGAGCTAGTTAGGTAAAGGTAAATAGAGAGTGACTGGCAATAGAACTATACCAATCAAGTGCGGTGCTAAAAAGTGACATGGAAAATGTGTGTAGTAATAATGCATCATCATGGGCTATAAGGTAACAAGCATGTCTAAACGCTTGTATATGTTGTTGTGGGTCCTCTTTACTCTAAAATCAATTAAATTTGGGGAGTTCTCACTGGTTAGGATATGGTCGAATAGGGATTGAAGGATGGATGGGTTCATTGCAAATTTGTTTGTATGAAAGAACATTGCTTGAACCAGAAATGGATGTCTCAAGGTTGGATATTTTATCCATCAGCATCTTAATTAGATTGGCTGATGGATTGGTAGGTGGGGCACCCCCTGAGTTGTAAGGTACCTGGAAGGTGTTAAGAGGGGCGTATGACGTACTTGGTTGCGTTTGTATAGGTGAAACGTATTGGAAGTTTGTCATAGGGATTGATGTTGAGGTCAAAGGGGCTTGTGTCATGAAGTTGGAAGGCACAAGTTGACTAGATGTTGCCAAAGGTGGTTGAATAGTGGTGACACTAGTTAAGGGATAGGTATTCACTCTCATATTTATGGGTGCAAGAGTGTGTGGGCTTGAGACAACCAAGTTTTGAAAAGGTGTAGAACTTGGTTGAATTATTTGTGGTTGAGGGGGTACGAAAACCCTGATGGAGGTAGGTCCAAAAATGGACAGGGAGGCCAAATTTTGGACATTGGCCATGGTTGGGTTAGTGGTTAAGGTGATGGGTTGAGTAATTATGGGTTGGGTAGTGGAGGTTGTTATTATCGTCACTACTTCAACCAAGGACATTGGCATCCCATAAATGGGATTAACTAAAAGGTCTCACATTTGACTTCTCACGAGATAGTGTTGGAGAGCCTTGATGTTATGGTCAAGGAATCTCTCAAAATTTTGATCGCCTTCAGGAACAATTGGATGTTGGGTTGGGGTTGGTCGGATAGGAGTTCGTTTAGTATCTGAAGTATGTTCCATTAGAGGACTTGATATAAAAGGCGAAGGCAGGAGTGGTTGCTACCTCATGTGGTCAATAAGGGATTTGGCTTGACTACGTGTCAAATCCATCTAAGGCAAAAAGGGTCTAGGTTCCAGAAACTATGTTCTTCAGCTTCAAAAAACCAAAAGTTGGGTTGAATAGCAAAAAAGTTGGGGTTTAAGGTTGCTGTTTTGAAAAAACTTTGTTGACAGTGACCGACGTCAGTTGAAAAATTGATGTCAGTGAAGATAAGTTGACGACGTTGGTGGAAAAACCGATGTCGGTGAGGAAAAGTTGCTGACATTGGTTGAAAAATTGATGTCAGTGTCTGTGTATTTCCAAAAACTCAAAAAACTGAAAGTTTTTGGAAGAAAAAGAAAGTTTTGAGTTGTTTAAGAACTCAGAATAATGCATCCTTACCAGCTCAAAAAACTAGATAAAAATAGCAAAATTGATGAAGGCAAGCAACCTCTAAATGTTAAATTCCTAAGAATAAATTTTAGAGTCGTGGTGGCTTATGCCTTAGAAGAATATGTTTGGAAGTTGGGCTTTTAGACCAGGTCCTAAAAGAGGCAGTCTAAGGATGGTTTCGGGTTATGTTTTGGTGCTCAAAATTCTGTGTTAGGTTCCGTATGTGGCTTGGTGCTAGGGGCTTGCTCCCCTCACTTCACTAGCCCAGAGCCGAGCTGGGTTGCTTAGCCAATATATACTTTGCCTATAGTTTATACTCTGCCAGAGAACAGAGTGGGTCCTCCTCTTGGTTTTGAAGTCCAAGTAGGATCGCCAGGAAGGGTAAGGTATCCGCTAGGTGGTGAAATCCTAATCGGGCCTTGTCTCAAGTGAGTTTAGATATTTGATTGTGATAGTGGTCTGGTCGTGTAACATATGTGCACTACGATTTATTCATAATGCATGTTAATTACTAAATGAGCTAAATATGCATTCAAGTAGGAGTGAAATGCATTTAACTTTTAGCCCAAGTTGAAATGTTTGTTCAGATGAAAACAAGTGAAGAAAAGGTTTAAGAGTATGAATTTCACTACTCTAAGATGTAGAAAGAAATGACAAGAAGAAAAAGAAAGAGGTTCTTTTTAACTTGTGCTTATGGTGTCTTTTCAAAATAAAAAGAAAGAAGAGGAAGGATGCAAGACGAAAATCTAATGCATCTATATGAAAGGTTTGTCTTTAGAAGAAAAAGGAATGATGAACCCAAGGAAAACTCTAGGGGTCCCACCGGGCGTGCTAGAATGTTTCTATCTACTTTTTTGCTTGTTTATATTCAGAAGAAAATAAGAAACTAAGATAATGGTCAGGGGTTAGATGATACTCGGATAAAGTTGCACACTGTATCCAGATGATTGAAGGAGATCCTCTTTGGCTATGGAGGAAGACACCTGTAGATAAGAATAAGACTGAATAGAAAAATGTTAGATAGATATATGGTGGACTGCCAAGCAAAGCTCGATCCCAGAAGTGCAAAGACTTCCTTGAGGGATGACAGTCCACTTATTATGAAAAAGAGTGTTTCTAGAAAAGAAATGATGAAAGACTAAACAAAACAAATAGAGATAATGTGTACCTATATTCTGCTATCAATCTTCCACAATCGCTGATGTTGGTTAGTCTGCCAGCGTCAGTTTGTCAATATGGCCGACGTTAGTTAGGTTGCCGATGTCGGCAGGGGTAATAGTCCTTGGATGAGTCTCAGGGTTATGTTTTTGGTCGACAGAGGGATTTTGTGGGTTTAAAAGGTCTGTGTAAGGTTTCAAGGAGATGAATAAGGTCTGAGGAAGGGTCAGGTAGAGGATAGGCTGTCAAAAAGGGTCAGGATAAATGGAAGGCCTTTTAGCCTTTCTAAGAAGAAAGCTGGGTCTGGGTCTGGTAGTATTTAGAGATAGCAAATTGACTAATTATCAATGTATTCTAAATAACTAAGATGAAAGGCAGAAGAAGTACTTAGCTCTAGTGAGATGAAGAACCAAGATGTCAAACACTTATGCCTATTACAGCTGATGTCTAGGTCCCCGTGTAATGCTTCAGTCCAATTTGGAACAATTGGTGTAGAGTTTCTGAAGCCTGGAGAGTGTTAGTTGAAGTCTGATCATTGGTCTCAGAGAGTTCCTGTTGATGTCAAAGTTTGAGAGCTGAGATAGGAAGAGAGTCTGGGAGGAAGTCGATTCGAGAGTCTAAGAGCCCGTCAAAGATTGAGAAGAGTCAAGAGAACCCAGAGAACCCCTAACTCAATATTAGACGTCAGTTTATGCAACTGACATCAGTGATCCTGCCAGCGTCGGTTGACAGTTGACCAATGTCGACAGGTAGAGAACTGGTAAAAAGGCTTGATAACCTGTTCTCCATTCGCCAAGTGCATAGTCCATTGGATAATTGTCAAAGGTCAGGCTAGATACACATGAGAGTTGGTTAGGAGGTTAGGGAGGAGTAAGAATAGGTCTTGGGTGAGTCATGGGGTGAGAAATGGTCTAAGGGTGAGGTGTCCATGGGTGAGGTGTCTAGGGTGATGTTAATAATTTAAAATAAGTAATTTATTTTAAATTAATGAAGTGTGAAGGGGTTTAGAAGGGGACCAAGGGGTAGACACAATTTAGGTGTTTACAAGGTTCCCAAATTGGTGGAATCAAAGTTTCCAAAAGGGTCATCTGATTTCAAATCAGACAAATAGATTTCACCTTATTGTTCACCAACTTCTTCTATTGGTTCCTCTATAAAAATTCTTTCATGTCTTGTGATCATCACATGGGAGGCTTTGAACCTTGATTTTAATTAGTCTGTGCTATTCATTTTAGAACTATACTTAGTCCTTAGAATCAGATGTGACTAATCAAGGGACATATATCCTCCAATCTTTGATGTAAAGTCTCTAGATAAGCACAATCTGAAGACAAGAGGGATGTCTATAACCACTATATCTTATGAAATAGTCACATTGGGAAATAATAGGTATGCAATGGAAATCCTTTGATGATTCCAATAGTCTACACTGACTTCCCATCGAGCTGCATGACTCTTCTAGTCAATGGCTCATACTTGATCTCTAAGGAATCAGCTATTAATCTGGGCATGACTATAGTGCTTTCACGCAAGTATATCATAGAGTTATGGAGAGATTTCTTCCCTACTATGAGAGGCATATAGAAAGGGTTAGGTTTAGACTTGCCTACCTCTTCTTTCGTATTCACCAAGATTGACCCTGATTGTGGTAAGATGTTTGGGGTTACTCTTTACCCTTGCTTGATGGAGCTTCTTTTATAATGGTTGATTTTCGATCATTAAGACCTTTCAGTGCTTCTTGTAGTAGTTATTTTTTATTAAGGATGGACAACATGTCCCATAATGAGACACTAGCAAGAGCCTTCTTAAGTTTTTTGACCACATTCAGGGGTCCTAGTGGTTGCACTTTGAGATATTGTGGATACTTTGTTCTCTCAACTACTAGGTTGGAGGTTCCTTGGCTCTGTGAGATCACTAAAACTACTTGTCTATTTGTAGGAGCCTGAGTAATAGGCACTAATGGCACTTTTTTTGTTTCAATCACTTTATTTGAAACAATATATATAGGTTTAATCATTCTTCTCTTTGATCATGTGTAGTAATCTGAATGAATTAGTTTCTTATAAGTTGAAGCTTCATTAATGAATATAGACTCTTCATCCTCAATCCATGAGAACAATACATGTTTAGAGTCAATGTCTCCTTCTTATTATAGTGTCATACCTTGCATCTAAGCTACCATAACTATATTTTAGACTCTAAGAGATTGATATGGTTTAGTTGAAGCAATCTCATAACTTCCCATTCTTCTTTGTTCTACCACTCTTTGTTGGAGATTTCCCCTAGGGCAATCTATAGGCATGTGACCACTATTGCAAGGAAAACACTAGTCATTAGCTTCCTCCACCACATTGTTCTAACCAGGGACCAACTCTCTTCCTAAATTTTGTGGAACTATTTATGATGGTGTTGGTAATGGGACAATTTGATTGGAGGGTTGTGAAAGAGCTGATCTCTAAGGTGCTTGATACTAATTTTGCTAGTATGAATGCCTATTCCCTCAAAAAATTTGATAAGGGGGTCTCAAATATGATCCTTGATTCCTTTTAAGGTTGATGATCTCATTGGATAAAGTCCTAAGGATATTCTTGACATCACTCATCTTTTATGAAGAAGAAGATGGAGTCATGGCTATTACTCCTTGAGGTGAAGGGTAGGTATACATAGAAGTATTAGTTTATGATGTATTAGGAGTTTCTTCTTGGACATGTAGAGATAGTTTAGGAAACATAGGCATGGGAGGCCTCAAATGGAGTTTCCTTGCATCTATTACATTATTCTCCACTCTTACAATGAGTTCATATGCATTAGGGAGGGTTTATCCTCCTAAGGACTGAATCATCATTGAGATGTCTGAGTTAAAAGATTTTATATAGAATAATATGGCTATACCTGGTGGTGGTTAGGCTAAGATTGGGATCATTTTCTAAGTGTTATGAAACCTATTATTAAAATTAGTCATTGCTTTTTGAGGAACTCTCTTTATTTTGATCAACTTTTGTAGGAGTGATGACATATCACCCTTCTCATTAAATATCTTATATAGTGCATCTCCCAATTGATCCCAATCTCTAATGGAATTTGGAGCCAATGATATATACCAATCAAAGGCCCTTCCTTTGAAAGAGGTAGCAATTAATCTTAAGGCTACATTCTAGTGTGTAACATAATGGATTGTACACATGTCTGTTACATCTTGAAGGTGCTTTATTAGAGTCTTGAAATCCTTATTGGTGTACTTTAGTAGTGATTTTAAAGCATTAGTTGGAATTAGATCCCATGTAGTAAGAGGGATTGATGGAATAAGGGGACTAACATTGTTCCAAGAGATAAACTCCCTAGGTGGAATCAGATCAGCCATCTACATTCTTAGTAGATTCTATTAAATTGGTCTTCTTGAAGATGTTGCCAAGGGTGGCACCAAGAGTCCTGGATTGATAGTAGCCTGAGATCTTGTGCTTGGTCTATAACTCTGTCTTACATGAGGATGTCCACTCATGTGCTTCTAATCAAGCTTGATTGTTTGTCCCACCAAGCATGCTAGGAAAACTATTGACATTTAATCTTTGCAGATGAACATCAAAGTTGTAGAAGGTTTCAAAGATGTGGGACTTGACCCTTGAAATGACCTCTAGATTTTAAATAAGATAGATCTTCTCTTTAGAATTTACATAAAGGTAAGAATGGAATAGAAATGAATGCTTTGAACTTAAAATTAAGGTGATGCACCAAGATTTCATACTTTTGAATGATACTAATATTGTAGTTATTAATACTAGCAGAATCTACTAAAATAATTTAGGAGCATATAGCATGATCAATGATTTTAGTATAAAATTTATATTAATTGAAGTTTGAATAGAGAATAAGAATAAGAATATTATCTACTAATATCACACAAATTAGAATCAATAATATTCACTGAAAGATTCAAGAGCATAGTGGATGATCAATGATCTAGTGTATATGCAAAACTAATCAAGAGGCATATAATAGAGAAATAAGAATACAGTTGATAAATAGATTATTATGCACAAAATGCCACTCTTTCTTCATGTTTTATGGAAGAAAAAAATACATAAGGTAGATTTCATAGATTACAATATTCAATCCCTCATGAGAGGCACCCGCTAAGGCAAATAATAGGCTTACAAAAAAACTAAATCCTAGACTCTTTATCCATATCCTGACCAGATTTCTCCCAAAATATTCCTCTTTTTTTTTAAAGAAGCTACTTGCATCTAATTATAGCACCAAAATCCCTTCGAAACCCAATGAAACTTTCTCAAACCCTAACTGCCTGGTTGAGAATCTTGGGCACGATCTTTTGTTATGCTATGTACTACAACTACATGCCATTACAATAGCTATAACTTGTGGATCTATTTTTCCATTTTTGCCTCATTCATTATTATGATAAGTCTAAAGATCATGCAGAGGCTTATTTTCTTGACAAGTGTAAACTCATGTAGTGCTTTTCACTCTTATCTTTAGCTTACAAGACCTTTCTTACCTTAGATGATATGGGCCATTAGATCCATTACTTTCAGTTCACACCATTGATCTATTTCTGCATCTACAAGCTCCACATGGAAGTCTCTCACAACATAAGATGCCTTTTGATATTTGGTTTGGCTCTAAGTATTATAGGGGTGACACATGGATATCCTCCATTTTTAGTTATCTTCTTTATGCTCAGTCAACATTTACCATTAGATCTATTCCTTTAATATGCATCATAGATTTGGTTCAATCCACTTGACTCCAAAACGACCCATCATTGCACCACATGGCCACTATGTGTAAGTCAAAGACTCCTTACCATTATTTTTAGTTTAAAATAACATTGAAGTGACATATGGATGTCCTCCACATTTAGCTCTATACTTAGGCTATTTTTGGCCTCAAAACTTAGAAAACACTACATGAAACCTAGCCAAAATACATGAGAGTCCTAAACATAAAACAAAATTATGTAAATGATTCTATAGGTCCCTTGTATTAGAGGGTACCTAGATATAGGTGTTTAGCTATGATGATGATGATAGCACTAATGAGCTTCATGTCCCTAGATTTAGTTGGTGGCCACTTCCCCTATTTATTACTTGGATTTTCAGGAGAGATGCTTCTAGGGAGGACCATGTTTGGGTGGGTACAAATGTTACTTATGCAGATTTATAGGGAGCTATGGGGTTTTAGAGTGCATCAATTTTATGGATTGAGTATGGGGATTATTTTGCACTACTAGGTTTTTTAGCACCTTTGGGTATTGAGACCCTTAGGGCTATTAGATGATACACATGTGCTTAACTGACTATGTTGCTAACTTCATGCACTAGAGGAGAGTGGTGGCTTACATAGGAGCAAGTGGTGGGGCTAGATATATTGAGTGGTTCTATGATATATTGGAGGGTCTAGTGCTAGGGGATGTTATATGGTGACCATATGTTGGGTGGCCATAGTGGGTAGGATTCAGGTACCACACCATAGGGCTAGAGAGCTGAAGGTGGGTATATGGGAGGAAAAAGATGAAGATAGAGATGATCTTGTTTGATTAAGTATGGAGATAGTTTGGCCTAGTATAATGGATTATACTTGAAACTCATAGATAAAGGAGAGAAGAGGTTGAGTTTCTACTTCCTGAGCCTCAACTAGTAGATATAAATGTGATTTTGAAGAGTTACTAATGGAGGGCCAAATTAATGATGTAAGCATCACTAATGGCTATGTGGCTTAGTACTAGGGGAGGCACACTATAGTATATTTTGGAGGGGGTGATATAGGCCACCAACCCATGGATGTTAATTTAGGGGTAGTATAGGTGCAAGGTGACCCATAGGAAACAATAGCTCTAGTAGCAACCTAGGCTCAAATAATTAGTTTATAGGGATAGGTGGCCATATTATAAGGTTAAATGATGGCACTATAGGGATAGGTGGGGGATATGATGGTGGAGAGGGACCATGTATAGGCCCAAGTTATAGCTTTATAGGGTTAGGTGGCCACTCTATAAGGGTAAATTAGGGCCTTTTAGGGAGAGATTTTGGTAGGTGTAGTAGGTACAACAATAGGAGGGACAATGAATTCAATGTCATGGGCATGTTATTTATCCACTGTATAAGAGATTCATTATTATGAGGTGAAGGTATTTGATCATTTACCCCATGAAATTATATTCAATGAGTATAGAGATAGCACAGGTAGTGGGGTTGTGCTTGGTACCCCAGGCTAGTGGGTTGTGGTAGTGGGTCAAATAGGGGTCCCAGGGGTACCACCACCAGGTACAAGTGAGGCAAGTGGTAGTGGTATAGGAGGTAGTGGCCCAAGTGTTCCAAGTATATAGATACACGATATACACATATAGATGTTTTTTATATTCATTTGTATAGATATATTTTTTGGTATCGATGCAATGAGATGTATATTTTTTATTGAGAGATATTTATTATGACATTGTATATTTTGACATTATGATGTATTATATGTTTATCGATGTATATGATGCTTTGAGTTTTAGCATTACTGATATACTGATGTTATTATGGATTATGTCATGTGGTGATGTGTTTTATGATTATAGCTCATGGTTTTATGTAGTATAGACATGTGATGCTTTAGTAGGATACTCATGATTATTATTTTATCAATTTCATGGATGGATATGGTTATGGCTTGGTGTATAGTTACTAATAAAAGATCCTATAATATGTTCTGTGATGTATTTCCTTATATTTGATGCTTATATTACTTATAAATTATTTTATGTGATTTTCTAATTGGTTAGTTGGATGCTCATGTATTTTTCCCACATAGAGAGATAGATGATGTTTATTATGGTTATATGATAGATGATGTATATTATGGTTATATGATAGATGATATTTATTGATTTGAATGCAATTTTTGTCTTATATGATAATAGAGCTAAAATGTGAACACAAGAAGTAAGTAAATAATAAACTAGATGTATAGGAGACTAAGTAAAATCATGAGGGGGAACACCCATGAATAAGGAATATAATGTCTTTTTAAAGGGCAAGGACTGACATGAAACCTTAAAGTTATATTAGCTTAATGAAGATAATCTTTTCAAGTACTTCTCATTAGCATGCTCAATGTTTATAACAAGGTATCTTGATTATGATGTGTTAAGTAAGCTCATAGTCCCATGTATATGCGATATGTGAAAGGAGAATGGTTGAAACTGAAACTGTTAGTAAGACTAGTATGCCTTTTCTATAAGCTTTCTAAAGAGGTAGTATAGACAAGTCTATGTTCATATACAAAGTGTAGATTGATCAATGTAGGGAGTCTATTAAGGATAAACGATTGTGGGTTTCTAAGATTATTCCTGATTATAGAGCTGATTGTGGCTTTCAAAATTCTTTTGCTTTTGCTTGAGGGCATTTTACTATTTTGATTTTTATTTAGGGTTAGGGAAGTTGATCGATACAGGAAGATTCCATAAATTGTTAGATTTTGACAAATATTTTACGTAGCCATCCTTCAAGGGAGTGGTCTAAGTTAATGTTTCAAATGCTTTTGATAGTTGTCCTTCTAGGGAATAGTCCACCTTACATTTTTGCAATTTCTAATTGTTTTCAATAGTTGTCCTTCAAGGGAGCAGTCTATGGATGTTAGGGTTGACCCATGATTTTTTTTCTTGAATTTTGATTTTGATTTTTTTTGAAATAGATTTGCATATACATGCATAATGGATTACCTTTATAAAGGTGAAACTAAGCAAACTTAAAAGTTTAGTAGGTGATCATGGTATAGGTGACAACAAATATAAGAATTACTCTCCAAAGAGAGGGGAAGTACTATAAAAATCATGCCTTAAGTAGAGCCATGATACTTAAAGTTTAAGATTAGGCTCTAATTATGATGGATAATCACATGATTTATTTTTAGTTAGTTTCCCCTAAAAGGAGGGAGATGGATATGGTATGCAATGGATGAGCTTAAGTTAGAAAAATGGTGATCATGATTTCCTTTTGATAATAATAGAAAAAACTTAGATGGGAAGTGTTGAGAGGCTCAGGTTTTGGGTTTCCCTCAAGAGAGGATAACTGATAAGCTCATGATCCATAATTATGGGTTATGATTTAGGGTCTAAGCCAATTGAAATCAAATTTGTCCTACTTGCTCTTCTCCATGTTGGTGACATGTTGATTTTCTGTGAGGATAAGATCCCCAATGTTAAATTCTTGGACTTTTAGGTGTTTTTTATAGGCTCATTTGATTCATTCTTGATAGACATGAAGATGTGAAATGGCCTCTAAATAATGCACATTGAATAGCTCAAGTTGGTCTTAATGTTCTTGACGGTAATCATCTTCCAAAATGAGGCCATGCAAAGATATGCGAAGAGATGGTAGTTAGATCTCAAGAGGAAAGATGGCCTCAACTCCAAAGATGAGAGAAAAGGGTGTATCACTAGTGGGGGTTTAGATGCTAGTATAATATGCCCATAGGGTGAAGGGGATGTGCAAGTTCCAATCTCAACCTGAGGCATTGACCATTTTAGTAAGCATATTGCTAAGGGTTTTGTTAGAGGCTTTGACTTATCCATTTGATTATGGGTGATAAGGTGATGAAAAGCTAAGTTTAATATCAAATACATCACAAAATCCCTAAACTTGTTTGTTTTTGAAATATTTGTCATTCTTAGTGATGTCTTATGGGGAACACCAAAATGGTAGATGATATAATGGGTGATGAATTCAATAATATTTTTAGCTTTCATTGAGATAAGGGGAATAGATTCCACCCATTTGGTAAAATATTTAGTTACAATAATGATAGAATGATGTCATTATGGCAAGTGGGGGTTGATTTCACCAATAAGGTCTAGACCCCATTATGAGAAAGGCCAAAAATATATGAACACACGAAGGCTATTACTAGGTGTATGATGTAAATTAGCATGTTATTGACACTTTACACACTTTTTCACGTAATCATAAAAATCTTGGTTGAGTGTGGGCTAGTAATATCCTAGGTGGATGATACACTTAACCATAGTGAGGCCACTAAAGGGACCCCCATCAATACCATCATGTGTCTCTTTGATGGCACGAGAGGCTTCTAAACCACATAAGCGATGGAATAGGAGGCCATTTAAGCCTTGTTTGTAGAGGATTCCTCCTATAATGGTATAATGGGAGGTGATCTAAATAAATGCTCAATGGGCCTTTCTAGAGAGGCTAAACGGAATTATGCCAAGGTGAAGGTAGTCAAAAGTTTACTAGTACCAAAGGTTGAGCATGATATCCTCCACACTAAATATGGTTGGAGTATATGTCTTGGTGTAGGAGGGCTTAGTTAGGTGATGGACAATGACTGATAGTTTGGAGTCTGAGGGTGGTGATGAGATTTGAGAGGTAAGCAAAGACATGGTATCAAAAAATTTATTATTAGATCATGGGATGGCTTAAATATGGTAATGTTTGAATGAGGCTAGGAGTTATATAACTAGTTTTTTGTATAACTATAAAACCTCATTCTTACATTGGTAAATGTTGGTAACTTGATTGATCACAAGTTGGGAGTCCCCAAAGATATTGATTGTTCTAACTCCTAAGTCTAAAGTAGTTTGGAGACCTATTACTAGGGCTTCATATTTAGCCACATTGTTGGTGCATTCAAAGTTGAGTTTAAAGGATAAGGGAAGTGGTTCACTAATAAGGAGGACAAGGACAATATCAGCTCCCCCACCACACTGACATTTAGAACCATCAAAAAACATGGTTACCTGATTGGTGAAATCTACTTGAGATAAGCTTGTGATGGACTCATCTAGAAATGTAAGAGGGGGAGGTTGGTTGTATACTAGGGGTGCTTCAGCC
This sequence comes from Torreya grandis, assembly GCA_037957365.1. Classification (NCBI taxonomy): domain Eukaryota; kingdom Viridiplantae; phylum Streptophyta; class Pinopsida; order Cupressales; family Taxaceae; genus Torreya; species Torreya grandis. The sequence goes on along the minus strand of JARHVA010000120.1, from coordinate 2,762,326 downwards.
AATTAGTCAATGATAACCTACCCCTTGATCAATTTTTGTTGGATAAACTCAAGGTCAAATTTTGCTAAAAGAATGAGCCACTTAGCCATATGCTCATTTTGGTATGGTTTAGAGTACATGTATTTGAGGGGGTCAATATTGGTTATGACAAAGTTTTTTGGTTAAGAAGGTAGTGGAAAAGTTTAGAGGCCATAAAGACTAGGGATAGCAATAGTTTCTTAGTATGTGTGTATCGAGTCTCATATTAGACCAGTGCATGGCTAATGTAATAGATGGCTTGCTATTTGTGTTGTTCATCCTGATGGGCAAGCATTACCCCTAGGGATTGGTCTATGGTAGAGATATAGAGGTAGAAAGGTTGGTCATCCTAAGGAGGTGTAAAGATAGGTGAACATAGTAGGTATTATTTAAGTTTATCAAAGGCCTTTTGATAATCAACATTCCACTTAAAAGAGACATCCTTTTTCAAGAGGTGATAGAAGGGATAACACTGATCAGAGAGCTGGGAGATGAAGTGATGAATGGATTGAAGTTTTCCATACAAACTATGAAGTTATTTAAGATTGGCCAGAGGTAGCATCTTGAGGATGGATTTAATTTTGTATAGATCAACTTTGATTCCTCAAAGGGAAATGATAAAACCAAAAAAATTTCCTAAAAAGACCCCAAAAATACATTTCTTGGGATTGAGGTAGTTGTGATAATGGATAATTCACTCAAAGATAATATTAATAATGACTAAATGGTCTTTGTGAAGCTTGGATTTCTTGAGAAGGTCATCCACACAATCTTTGATGATTGTATGGATAAGGTCATGAAAAATATATGCCATGGCCCATTTGTAAGTTACACCAGCATTCTTAAGGCTAAAGGGCATGAATCTATGATATAAATTCCCCCATAGGGTGATGAAGGTAGTTTTGTGCTGATCTTTAAGGGTAATTAGGATATAATTATAACTTGAGAATCCATCTATGAGTGACAACATCTCATGGCCTACTGTAAGATCAACAAGTTGGTTAATGCTAGGTAGGTAAAAGTTATCCTTTAGTCATATGAGGTTGAGGTCATAAATTTTCACATAGATACGTAGTCCCCCTATGGTTTTAATGATAGGTACAATGTTTGAAACTCATTAGGAGTAATCAATGGGTTGAATGAAGTTAACCAAAAGGAGGTGTCGGAGCTCTTCTTTGACAAGGAGTGATATGTATAAATGCATTTGATGAAGTTTCTATCTAATAGATTTGGCATCATGAGTGGTGATGATGTTGTGGGTGGAAATGGTTGGGTAAATACTAGGCATATTAATATATGACCAAGTGAATGTGATGTTATGCTTGTGAAGGAAGGTTGAGTAGTCCTGTAATTCCTCAAAGGTGAGAGTTTGGCCAAGTTTGATAATGTGGGGGTTATTTGGAGTGCCTATGTCAATGCTTATGGTTGATTCATTAAACATGGTTGAGGTTTTTGGAGGTAAAGATTTATGGATGGATGAATTTGGTGCACCAAGGTAGGTGAGAATAACATCATCATCTTGACACTGAATAGTGTTAATGGTAGGAGAGTCATCTCTCACAAGTTCAGAATGACACAAAGGGATGAATATGGGTGCCCCTTCATTTTGGTAAGTTATGGGGTCAAGGGTAATCATGTTGATGAAAAAAAAATTAGGTGGGATGAGGTCCTCATCCTCACTCTTAGGTTGAGGGGATGTTGGTAAGGAAGGGATCTCTTCTATAACAATGGTTAGGTTTGTTGGATTTCTTATTGTTGGGTAGAATGAAGCTGAGCCCATGCTTCTCATGAGGCTTGTGGGTCTAAATTGAGTTCAATATGTGTGGGCTATGCTCATATCATCCTAAACCAAATCCCTTCCATGCACACCTATGAAGGTATAGTTTGGCAAAGTCAGGTTTGTCCAAGTAAAATAAGTTAGAGGTAAATGGTTGAGGTGAAGGGTGGGTAATGGAAATTTTAAGTGGATTGTTGAATCCCCCATAGATGAAGTGATTTTAATAGTTGAGAGGCCCTAAAGGGACAATAGATCCAATGTTGGGGTCATAACCTGAGTGGTGGTTGAGTTTCCCATATTTTTGGGGAGTAAGGAGGGCATAAAGGGTGAGGATAAAATATTATCCAAGGGTAAGGCATTATAATGTAGACTCCAAGGGATAAATGATGGGTATTTGGTCCATAGAAATAGAAGAACTGGTATATGCTTTCATAGGAGAAGATGTAATGGCTTCGGCTTCTGTGGGTGGAAATTTTTATGGTGCTTTGGATAGAGGTAGGAGAACATCTTTAGGTTGGTAAGTCATATTGCATGATACAAAAGGTCTAGGGTAAGATTGTATGGTAACCATATGACCTTCATGTTCAAACTTGACACAATGATGAAGGGTGGAAGGTACACAAGCCATGGTATGAATCTAAGGTCTCTCTAGTAAAACATTGTACTAGAATTCAACTTCAACCACATAAAAAACTTTGGGGATCATGCAAGGTCCTAGATGAATGTGAAGGATAATGTTTCCCATGGTAGTGGTCATAGTGCCATTAAAGGATCTAATGATGGCTGAATTTTTACACATGACGTTGTTCAATAGCTTGAGTTGGTCATAGGCATGGGAAGAGATGATGTTAATACTAGCTCCCCCATCGATCATATCCCATTTGACATGGGTTTGGTTGATATGGGAAGTGATAAAGAGAGGTGGATCTAGGTCTTAGGGGTGGATGGAAGGTATCTTTGAGTCCTTGAAGGTGACAAGGGTGGAGATTTGGAGAGTGCCCATGAAGGCCTCTATAGATTGGGAGTCTCTTAGTTTGACCTCAATAGCCTGCATAGCTTCTATCATGGCCTAGCGATGGTGAGGTGAGGTGGAAATGAGCTTATAGAGGCTCATCTTAGCTAGATTTTGCTGAAGTTACTTAATAATGAGCATCCTAATGGATTCAAAAGGTTTACCCTTAGAGGTGCTTAAGATAGTTACTTTGGATAGAGCTAAGGATGCGGAGGGTTGGATTGAGTTTGTTTTAGGATGATTAGGTGGGTATTTCTATGGAATAGACACCTTATATTTCCCTTTATCCCTTTGTTGTGATCATGTGACCACATTGATGGTATGGATAGAGGGAAATGATGTGATAGGAAGCTAGGTCAGTTCCTCATCATTCTGAGGTGAGATTAGAGGATATGGTATGCATTGACAAATGACTAGTGGGTGCCTTAATGGAGGGGTGAAGGGAATATCTTCTAATAAGAGATAATCATCATCATAGATTTGATGGATAATGGCCAAGAGAGATTTGCATTTATCTATGTCATGTTCAAGTGTCTCAAGATAGGAACAAATTTGACAGTCATTAGAGCAAGCCAATTTCAAACCAAGAGGGTCATAGGGTTTGATAGGAGGTAAGGTAAGGTGCAAATATTGTAACAAATTTTGAAAAATGGATGAATAAGATTTAGCAAGAGGTGGGAAAGGCCTAGGGGTTGTCATTTTGGGTGGTAAGTACGGTGTTTTCATGTAAGCATTTTTGGTAAGAGAAATCCTGGGTGGGGCGATGTTTATAGGTAAGGGTTTTGGTTTAGACATGTTAGTGTTTAGAGGGTTTGATGTTGATAGTTTAGCCATCGATAGTTTAGGAAAAAATGGTTTATCAAAAAATAATTGGGTTGGTGTAACTAGTAGTGGTGGATGACATATGTTAAAAGGAATTTTATTTTTGGGTAGAGTTGATGGATGAGGACCCAAGATAGAGGGTAGGGTGAAGGAAGTAAAAACCCTAGGCAGGTGGCTATTTGATGGTTTTACCCTTTTGGTTGGTTAAGGTCAAGGTTTGGGTGGAGGTTTAGATAGACTCAATTTCACTTTAAGAGATGGGTGGATGAAACTCTTTATGGGGAATGTACCAAGATTTGTAATAGGTTTATTTAGTGGCTTGCTTGTTTGAGGTATGATTACCTCAGTTGGTGGGGAATGTGAGGGGTTGGTAGAAGTTCTGATTAGTTTGAGAGGTGGTGGAAAGATGATAGATTGGTTTGTTAAAGGTGTGTTAGAAGGTTTAGGTTTGTTGATATAAGGGAGGCCTAAATTTTTCCAAAAGGTAGCTTGATGCATATATAGTTTAAGGGAAAATTCCAATTTTTGCACTAATGTGGAAAATGTTTTGTGTACTAGTTTTGCTTCATGAGTAGTAGATGCAAGAAATAAACTTGTAGGTTGGGGATGTTGGTTGGTAGGTTGATTGAATTCCTAAGGTGAGGGAAGTAAGGTTGAGATAAATTTTTCATCCATGGGAGGTATCGATAGAAATGCTTCTCCTTTAGGAACAATATCCATAAGAGTAGGGTTTTATTGGGTAACTAGTGGAGGTAGCAAATCAAGAACATTTACTTGTCCAGATATGCCTGTTGGGGTAGAATGTAATAATTCCAAAGATTTCAAGTGTGGATAGGGAAAAAATAACCTCCTCAGGCTCAATCTCTGAAGGAGGGGAAGATGAATCTTCTACCTCTGTAAGTGAGGTGGGGGAAGAGTGGGTAGATTGGATGGTTGGGTCCTCATGTGTAGGTATATCAAGGACCACATTGACCATGTGGGCATTATGAGAGCATTCATCTTGTGTGTCCTTATTTTTTATGGGGGCATCATTGGGAAATGGCTTTCTAAAGATGTCTAGGGTTTGATTTTGAGGGGCATTGGGGTTATCCAACATGAATTCCCCCTTGTCAATGAGGCTTTGAACAACATTCTTGAAAGTATTGCATCAATTGACATCATCTCTGATAACTTGATGAAAGGCACAAAGGTCATTTTAATTGTACCAATTAGTTGTTGGATGAGAAAAATCAAACTATGGGGGAGGCTTGATGGGTTGAAGCTATACAATATTATATTTTAGTAATTTTTCAAACACTGAGGCATAAGATTCTCCAAGTGGATTAAATAATTTTTGGGTGCTTCAGTTTGGGTTTTGCAAGCTTTGGTTACAGGGATTGGGAAACTTTTATTGATTGAAAATAGGTGGTGGGGTAGCCTTAAGGTCAATTGCATTCATAGTTCCCTTATTCTTAGCCTTAGAGTTAGCTTGATTTCCTACTTTGGAGGAGGAGGCTTCATTAGTTTTTAAGGTAGAGTTCTTGTTTCATAACTTTAGTTTACCCTTGTCTCTAGCCATATTATCTAACTTGAACACCATGGTAAAATCTACATCAAAAGTTTTGAATCTTTTGATACTTAGTGTGGAATAAATGTGCTTGGAACAAGCATAGGAAAAAATCTCAATCAATTCAAGATGAGGTAAGGAGAATGATAATTGGTTGATCAAGCTTCTCTAATGAACCATAAAATTTGCTATATACTCAACCTCAAATTAGCAAATGGAATAAGGGTAAATGATAGACACTTTCTTGGATATGTTGATTGAGAAGTGATCCAAGAAGGTCTAAGCTAATTGGTTAAAGGATAAGATTGAATGTTTGGTAATGGCACTATACCAGTCTACGGTCGGGCCAGAAAGAGACATAGGAAATGTGCACAAGAATAGGGCATCATCATAGGTAATCATGTAACAAGAATGCCTAAATGCTCTTAAATGATTTTGGGGGTCTTCCTTACTATTAAAATTGGTGGATTTTAGAAGCTCCCATTGGGTTGGATAAGGTCTAATAGGGACTAAAGGGTGAATGGGCTCATTATAGATTTGGTCATAAGATAAAATGTTATGGGATCCCAAAAGGGATGACTTAAGAGTTGACATTTTGTCCATGATTATTTTCATTAAGTCTATTTGAGGTGTTGAGCCTAAGGGGTTATAAGGTGTATATTATGGTTGGGGAATATATTGATAATTGATAGGATGTTGGGAGATGGACCCATACTGATAAGAGGTTATGGGAGGTTAGGTAGATGACAAATAAGGATAGGCATCTATTGGCAATTCGGTAGTAGATATATACCCTTGTAGGTTAGGGGTATAACCGAGGTTAGATGATGCAAGTAATTATTGGGATGTTGAGGTAGGTTGAGTTTTGGTTGGATTGGTAATTAGGGGGGTGGTCATGAAATTTGTGCTAATAGGTGGTGAAGTAGAAAGGATAGGTACCCCTAAGCTTGGTAAAGAGGTATTAACCAATGGGTTAGGTTTGATAGAGGGGAGGTTGGAGATGCCATTAGTGGGTGCCCCAGCTACAAGTGGGACATGATGGGTTGGAAATTGGGTTGTCCCCAAGGTAGAGGAGTCATTATTAGGGGTGGATGGTGTAAGGGTAATGATTGGATATATAGGTTGGTTCTCAACTATAATGTCAAAGGGGTTAGTAGATGAAGATGCCTGGGTGGTCAAAGGTTGGGTGGTGATCATGAAAATAGGGATACCCTCCATAAGGTGGGATGGCATGTCATAAAGAGGGTATTGAGGTGGAGTTGAAACTGAGATATGGTGAGAAGAGGTGTTAAGATAGTGTTGAAGGGCCATTGGATTATTGTCTAAAAAGGTGGTAAAGTCCATGTCTCCTTGGGGAAATACCCAAGGGAAAGTAGGGTTTCTCAATAAACAAGGTGAATCTTCCACCTTAGAGACATATTCTATAGATGAGGAGATAGAGGAGGTTGATGTAGGTGGTGGGTTTTATTATGCCAGGTCTCTTCACTATTGATGAGTGAGAATCATATAAAAAAGTGGGGGAGAATACAAAAGAATAGACTCCCAATTTAAATAAAAAGAAAAGAAAGAAAATAGTCAAGACAATTAAGGAACACTCTAAAAAGTATGTTTTAAGCTTGAAGTTAGTTTTAAGATCACTTTTGGCTTATGCCTTAGTTTATGAGAATGTGTGATAGAAGTTGGCTTGTAGATCAAGTATTAGATAAGAAATCTATATGTAATTTTGGGTTAGTTTTGGTACTAAAAATAACCTTTACTAAATCAAGTACATGGCTTGGTGCTTGGGACTTTCTCCCCTCACTTCAGGATCCCAAATCCAATCTGGGTCACTTAGCTAATATATACCATTTATCCAGAGTTTATACTTAACCAGAGAACTGAGTGGGTCCTCCCCTTGGTTATGAAATCCAAGTAGGGTAAGGTGATCTGCTAGGTGTGAAATCCCAATTGGGCCTTGTCTCAAGTTTGTTATGGTATTTTTTTTATTATGTGATCTAGTTGTGTAACATAAGTGTGCTATGATTAATCTTGATGTTGTTTAATTAAGCTAAGTGATTTAAAAGAAACAATCAATTGATGGATGTAATATGTTTTAGACCCAAATGAAATTTTGATTTCAATTATGAGCACAGACAGAGAAAGAAGCACAAGATACAAATAAAAAGAAAACCCAAGTAGAGACGAGGGTCCCACTAGGCATGCCAGAAGGTAGTAAACTAGAAATATGGGTTGTGGTAAGAATACCTAATAAAAAGGGTGCACATGTTGAATTAGAATATTGTGAAGAGCTCCTCTTTGGCTTGGGAGGATGACCTGCATGTAAGAAATCACTAAAGCAAATTTGTGGGTTAGACAAGTAATTGGGTGGATTTCCTAGCGCTAGCTAGATCTCAAAAGTGAGAGCCTCCTTAAGGGTTGTCAATCCACCATTTTAGAAAAATTAAGTTAATAAAATAGAAAGAAAGTACTTGCATTAATGATCAAAAGGTACTAAAACTAATAACAATAATTACTTGATAAATAGATATGCTAGAATGATCAAAATAGTGGCAAACTAATTAGTACTAGTGCTAATAGGTCAAGGTATAGATCAAAAGGTCTAAAAGGGGTCTATGAACAATCAAAAACTTTGAAAATTAGATTTGTATAAGTGTAAGTGGGTCAAAGCATCTTGATGGTTTTTCTACCATAGGTGACCATCGATGATTGGGTTGACTATCAATGGTTGGGTTGACTATCAACGGTTATGTCTAACAATCAATAGTTATGCTAACCATCGATGATTGACTATGCCAAAATTGGGTTTAATCAATAGTAGATTGATAGGTTCATAGATGAATTTTGGGGGTTGGTCAAAGGATAAATTGATTTAAAATGGAAATAAATCACATGAATAGTAAAAAATAAAAGCTTGTCTACTAGAAGCAGGTTGGATGAGTAGTTGGCGTAGTTGACCCATAAATGGGATCTGGCTTAATTTCAATAGAGTAACAGTGCTCAAAAGCTTAGTTTAGAGTTGATTGAAAGTTGGATCTTAACGAAATGGATTGATAATATGGATGATGTCGGTTTGTAGACACCGAAATCGTGTCTAACCCTTGGTCGTCATCCCCTTCTCTCCCCTTGTCATTACCCTATGACCCATTTATGACCCCCATTTTATTCTCCCATGCCTATTTAGCCCCTCTCAACTATTTTCCCATGAGCCTTGACCCTGATAGCATGTAAGAATGAATAGAAGGCTAAAATTAGCCTCTGTCCCCATTTTGCATCACCGACGTCGGTCACTACTCGGCCTACGTCACCGACGTCGGTCACTACTCGGCCGACGTCGGCGGTTTTGCTGGCATCAGTTATCCTTACACTACATTCTTGACCCAAACACAAGATCTGTTATCCATTATTCCTTATTCAGTTCTTAATCAATTTCTTGATTGGTTATCGAACCTTCTTTCAAAACATTCCTTCATTTGACCTTCGAAAGAATGATCAACCAACTTTTCATTTCAATCAATCTGCAATCAAATCTCTCTCACTCTCTCTCTCAGGTACAGGTATTCTGCTTCAATCATCTCGCTGGAGGTCTGCTACATCAAACTTATACAACACATCGACAACAACAATCATGTCTCCTACTCTATCTTCAGCAAGTAACAGGTAAGGATTTGTTTTGTGCTTTTATTTTGTTTTCTGGTTATTGTTTTTAATTAATATCACCACCCAAATTTTGATTCAGACCACAGACCTGACTTGACTTCCTCCCGTATCACCTCTATCCACCCTTTCCAGAATATACAGTCTGTAACTCTGCCCAAATCCCTGCACAGACCCCCAAACAATCCCTTTGACTCCCAAACAGGCTCCCTAACCCTCAGATGAAACTTCAGAGCATTCTACAGTCCTAAAACCTGTCTGGACCCGACCAGACCCCATCCAAGAACTACTGCCCCGACCAACGCTGGTCATTACCCCTACTGACGTTGGCATCTTAACCGACATCGGCATCTTAACCGACGTCAGTGACATTCCTTGACTGACGCCGGCACAGAGACCGATGCTGGCAACTATGCAAAGCAGTTTGCTACATATCAGGTACACATTTTGCTTTTTGTCTTTTATTTTTTTCATTCTATCTTTCATTATTTCTATTTCTATCAAATATTCTATTTTTAATCAGTGGGTTGACATCCCTCGAGGAAGTCTTCGTACTTCCGAGATCAAGCTTTTGCTTGACAGCCCACCATCTCCTCATCTAACGTTTTTCGTGTTTTAGTCTCTTTTTCTTTCAGGTGTCATCCTCCACAACCAAAGAGGAGTTCTTGCTATCATCTGATTTTGGTGTGCACGACTTCATCCAGGTACATACAAGCTTTAGACCATTCTTCCTAGTTTCTTATTTCTCTCTTTGAATGTAGAAAGTGAAAATAGCATAGAAACACGGTTAACCTATAAAACAATAATCTAAGTACCTAAGCTCCTAATAATAATTGTAGATCCTTTTTCTCTTATAGATCTCTCCTTCTAATAGGCAAGGGCCAAAGATTCAAGAGAGAGTGTAAATAGGGCTTTTAAATATAATTTATCCATGTAATGCCTCATAAGGAGATTTGGATGAATTGTATTTAGAAAAGGTATCTGGTAGTTTGCATGGTGTTTGCATGTAGAAGGGTAGGTAGTTGAGCCTGACTGTCGATGGTTGGGCTGACCATTGATGGTTAGCTTGACCATCAACAGACGAGGCTAAACATCAAAATAACCTAAATGGCCATGTTTAAGCCTAGTAAATCTAAACTTTTGAAAATAGGCCTAGGTAAGGAAAAAAGGTCTGAGGGATCTACTAGGGGTCATGACACTTGGAAATACATGTATGGAATTTTGGTGTCTATAATAAGAACATGATTGATGTAGTTTGAAAAGGTGTCTAACTTTATATGAAGTGGTTGACATAGTAGAATGACCTAGCTAACTAAATAATAGTTGGATAACTTAGTTATGTGATTTGGATGACTACATTCAAAGTGGTTGATGTAGTTTTAATGTTGTAATAATGGCTGACATAGTTTACTACCTAGCTGATTTAGTATAATATTTTTATTTTTAGACAACATAGTTTACTATGTGGTTGACACAATATAAAATGGTAGGAAAATATCAAAAATAGGTTGATGAAGTAGTTAATTTTTGAATTAAAATAATTTTTAATTAATTTTAGAATGTATTTTCTTGATTATATTAGATCAAAGACTAATACATATTTTATTGTTTGGCATTTTACAAAGGTGACAAAGACTCTAGTATTTTATAAATTCTACAAGGATACCTAACTTATTGGATAAATCAATGATAGATGATCATGTACATTTGGCATCATTATGTTTTGGTGGGATTATGGAGATGTGTAGTATCTCACTTAGTGTTGACTTAGTTTCTATGTTATTAGGAGCATGGGAGCAACTAACCACCACTTTTTTATGGGAGATGGATGGGGATACTATAGAGGTTCATATCATGTTAGAGGATGTATGTGCTCTACTTTGACTTCTTATGATCTGTGATACTCCTAAGATGAATATAGAGAGACAATGCTTATCCCTATGGGTGATTGTATTTTAAGATATATTTTGAGGTTTTACGTGTATGGTTGTTTGATGTTTATGTATCAAATATTATAGGTATTTAAAAGTAATTTATTGGCCTTTTCACATCATGTGTGATTTTTCACAAGTTGAATGGGAATGTACTACTATATACTATCAACTTGTGTCATTCTATCTTGAAGTAGAGTCCTTTATATGACCTAGGGTCAGTGATTTGGGTACAATTATCTCATGACATGTATGGCATTTTGTCTCATGGATAGAAGATTATGGAGCCCATTATTTTGATTTGTATTTAGATATATGATAGGTTTTTTATGTATCAACCAGTTAGGTTTCATCATACTATCAATGATAGTTCACCTCAAGTACTAAAATGGTAATAGGATCATGTGATATGTGTTGTACCACATACCTCAACACTATAGACTATTATTTGTGGTGATATTTTATGGTATCCTTATGTAGGTATTACAACTTTTTGGCTAACTTAGCCTACTATTTCTCTTGGATAATCCCATATATGGATTATTGGACGTTATCATGTTATTTGCATACATGGATAGTTAGGATTATCACATCTAATGGATCCGATAGTAGTGCCTGAGTATTTGGCACATCATGCTAGGGAGTTGAGGGGTTGTGGTGGTGCATGAGTACCTATTGATGTACATGTGATTTAGCCACATCAATCAAGACCTTGGATTAGTTAGTCATGATAGTAGAGAACATGAGATTTATTATTAAAGAGGTAGTGCTTGTATATGTGGATATGGTTGTAGTTGGTGTTGAGGATGTGCATTTAGTGATTGTTGATCCAAAACAAGTTTTACATTTTCCATCACAAGCACCACAATGATGAAAACATTGACAAGTAGTGGAGGCACATAAGGAGGCAATTTTTTGGAGGTTTATTAATGATGTCTCCAAGGTGACCAAGGATGTTGATGAGGTGTCATGTGTGCTAGGATGATAATGACAAAGTGTGTTTCAATGAGCTTCAATGTTTCTACATGGTTATTCAGTAGTTGAATTAGTAAGGCAAGTGATGGATGATACTGATGGTATGTACATGTTTCATAGACCCTATAGGGTGTTATGTGTGATTGGAATGCTTATGAAAGTGAATAAAATTCATTAGAGCAGTCATATGAGTGTCTAGGTTCAATTAGTCATCTTGATAGATAAGGATGAGTAAGGATTTTGATGACAAAATATTTCACATTTGTGAAGGTTTCAAGAGTATTTTGATACATGGATGTATTCCCCTATGAGAGGTGATCATGTGGTTTAAATTTTAGCTCTACACATTGAACGTAGCAAAATTTATTAAGGTGAAAAGTTAGCTTCATAAGTAGAGTTTACTAAGTTCCCATCCTTAGCCAAATTTGTGATATCAAAGATATTCAATGAGTATTAAATCATATCAAGGATATAATGGTGAGAAATTAATCTAACTTGATAAGGATCTAATAGAGCATCTGATCTTATCCAAAAGTGATCTAATAATGCGTATGAAGTCAATTTGTCAAAGCTTCTTGAGATTGTACATGTTAGTGACATGTGTCTCAATCTAGTTGATTTAATAGAAGATAAATGTCACACAAGTGTTCATACAATTGGAGAATGATGGTGTGGTTTGAGTCAAATAGTCAATGCATAGAAGGCATGTAGAGCTACCAAGTGGCACGATCACATAATCAAGGATCTAAGATCAATGGTGAGTAATTGTAGGTTAAAGTCAAGAAGATTATAAGGAAATAAAAAGTGTGAATTTGTTAAAAGTTTTCATGGATAATGAGATGATGACAAAGTATCTGATGTGTAGTATTTACATAGTGACTGTTAGAATTTGAATATTCAAATTTGTGAAGGAAAACCAGTGATGGATTTTTTAGCTATAACTTTAGATATATGCATAATATCTTAATGGAGTAAAATCCAAAGATGAAGAGGACTTCAAGGTTCATCCAAAAAAATTGATTAGAATATTTGATTGTTTTTATATTTATATAAATTGAGCTCCAAAGTTTAATGTATGTTTGGCCATGTTCTACAAGTGATCTGAGAAGGATAATTGAGTTTTTATTAATAGTATTTTGATGTTTCAACAAGAAATAACTATTAGAGAGTCTTTTAGACTCCATGAAGAATATTTTTGTGGATTTTTGAGGTTTGAATTATCCATATTCAATGTGAAAAAAGGCTTAGAAGTTGACTACATTTGTTGAATACATTGGCAGTTTGAGTGACCATCTTGCAGAGGTAAGTTAAAGGTGTTCTGAGCAGAGTTAAGGAAGCAAATGAGTATGGATATGTTATTGTTTTTGTACTTTTTTTGCTAATTACATTCAGAAGAAAGAAGAAACTAAAGGTTGAAGGTTAGGGGTTTGTACGTTACCCAGATTAAGTTTCACACCATATCCAAGCGTTGTAGGAGCTCCTCTTTGGCTTTGGAGGAAGACACATGTAGATAAGAATAAGACTTAAACAAAGAAAATGTTAGAATAAGACAAAGTGGACTGCCAAGCTACGAACTTGGTCTCGGAAGCGTAAAGCTCCATGAGGGATGATAGTCCACTATTTAAGACAAAGAGATTTTTATAGAATGAAATAATAAAAGACTTACAAAATTGAAAAGGCAAAATGTTGTGTACCTGTTTCCTATAATCCATGAGTCTCAGCAGGCTAGTTAGAGGTTTTGTCTAGTTTAGGGGTTATTTGAATAGGTTCTAGTTTGCACAGTCACTGATGTCATTTATGCTACTAATGTTAGTAGGCAAAAGGTGCCGACATCGGTTATACTACCGATGTCGGTAGGGGCAATAAATCTTTGGATGGGTTTCAGGGTATTTCTATGATGGACAGAGGACTCTGGGAGTTGGGAGGTTTATGCAGAGTTACGGGAAGGAGAATAGGGTCTAAGGAAGGCAAAAGGTAGAGGGTAGGTGTGAGAATAGAGTAAGAGTCAGAGGAAGGCTTTTCAGCCCTTCCACAGAGGAAGTCGGGTGTCTTTTATAGTATTCAAAAATAGTAAATAGAAACTAATTACCAAGTTATTCTAGAACTGTGAAATGGAGACCAGAAGAATACTTAGCTTTTTGGTGAAGACCCGAGGGTGTCAGGATGCTTATTCCTGTTGTGGCTGATGTCGAAGATCTCATACAATGTTTCCAATCTAATGTCTAGAGTGATTTTTGTAGAGTTTTTGTAGCCTAGAGAGTGATAATAGAATTCTGATGCTTAGTCTCAAAGTGTGCACATTGATATGCGAAGTGGTAGGGGGACAACTCAAGGTTAGAAGCCTAGTTTATATAACCAACATCGGTGATTCTGCCGGTGTCGATCGACAGTTGATCGATGTCAGTGGCTAGAGAATGGGTAAAAGGGCTATTTTTAGCCTTTTGCCTATTTCTCCATTTGCCAAGTGCATTTGCTATTGGAGAATGGTCAAAAGATGGGTTTATTAGGCATGAGAGTTAGTTAGAGAGTTGGAATAGGTCTTAAGTCATTATGATTTGAAGGACTTAGTCTTGGGGTGAGTCATAGGGTAAGAAATGGTCTTAGGGTGAGGTGTTTAGGTGATGTGTCTAGATGAGGTGTCGATTAATTTAAAATAGATAATTTATTTTAAATTAATAAAGTGTGGGTTAGGAGTGTTGGACCAAGGGGGGTAGACACAATATTGGTGTCTACATTTGCCCCTTTTTGTCTTGTGGTTTGTCTTGACGAACTGCAAGACAAAAATATATGTTGTTTTCCCCAGGTATGGGATGAGGTATTCCCCCTCAAAGCGGAAGTTGAGGGAAGGTAAGCTGATATCAGGTGCCAATTTGATAAGTAGTAGATGGGCAAGGTGAGGTTTGAGTGTGAATGTTGTAATAGTTGAGATTGTGCCTATACCACTTCACGTGATAGGCAAGTCAAATTGTCATGGTTAAAGGTCAAGGAGTGTTAAAATTGAAGTAACCAGTCCCTAGCTTTTAGTCATAGCTGATTGGGTTAAATGATCAAAGCTGTAGCTCCAATAGTCATCATGTTCCAAGTATCTTGGGCTAGGAAGTGCTCCTAGAAAACACAAAAATGTCACAAAGATTGGGGATCAACTGGAGGGCGATCCGTCAATAGGTATGAGGGTTGTAGACAATTTGCTAACTATTTGTGAGGTAGCATATGCAATCAAAACAACTAAGGCATAGTTATCTCAAAAAGTGGTCATGGTCTGAGGAGATAGTCATGATCTCCAAGGTTGTTGGTCAAGTCAGGCTAAGATATAAGTGATCTCAAGTGTATTTTATTGCAGTTCAAGAGATAGATGTGATCTCCAATGTGCCCCATGAAGAGTCTAAGATGACTTCTCCTATTAGGGCTGGTTGTTATGGGCATGATTTGGGGTGGTTGTTAAGAGACTTATGATTTAAAGTTGCCAACGTCAGTTATGAAACTGATGTCAGTCATTTAGAGAGCAACTAACTATCGACGTTGGTGGAAATTGGCTAACGTCGGTAGGCTAGGGCACATTTTGGTTGATAAAGTTGGTTGATGTTTGGTCGTTACTTGGTTGAGGTCGTGATAGTCAGTATAAAGTCAAATTCCCCTAGTTATTTTTGTGACAGGGACAATGTTTGACACCCATTGTGGATAATCAATGGGTTAGATAAATGAGACGGAGAGAAGACATTGAAGCTCCTCTTTGACAAGGAATGCAACGTGAGGATGCATCCTGCAAAGCTCCCCATAGGCTTAGTTTGAGAGGGTGAGATCCTGATCTTCCAGGTTATAGTCTAGAATCTCAAAATTACTAAATGTGATGGAGGCAATGGTGGGTAATGATTTGACTAAAGCAACTAGCGGTTGGGGGTCTTTAGGTTGGACCTCCACCCCCTGTAAAGCTTTGATTAAAGCTTGGTGATGTTGTGGAGAGCTTTGAATGAGGTCGTACAAAGACATCTTCACAGGGGTTTGGTGAAGTTATTTCACCATTGATTCATGGATTACCTTTGAAGATGTTAGATGGGATGTGTCCAAGATTAAAATCTTGGGTTTTGGTGGTTGAGAATGCTTGACAAATGGGTATGTCCAAGGGATAGAAACCTTCTCTTTTCCTTTATCTTTTAAATTTTGTGACTTGGTGGCCACATTAATGGTGTTGATTTTGAACAAAGGGGGAGAAGGTGGTAGAGGGACCATAATCTTGCATTGAGATCCCAATTTAGGTGAGGATGTTTGGGAGGCATGGGATGGTGTCAGTGGTTTGTTGAAAGGGTGGTCAACAAGAAGGGTGTCTTTTTCCAAGTATTGGCGAATGACAACCTTAAGTGCACAACAATGCTCAGTGTCATGTCCAAGTGTGTGATGATATGCATAGATTTGAGTGTCATTAAACCAAGATGGTTTTGGTCTGAGAGGTTGGTATGGCTTAATTGGTGGGAGAATGATACTAGAAGATTGCAATAATTGGCATAACAGCAAAGCATAGAACCCGCTAATGGGTCTGCGTGTTTTGTTGTAGTAGAGGTTAACAACTTTTATTTAGGAGTTGTAGGAGGAGTTTTTCGTACCATCTTTTTGGTTGGCAGTGTAGCCACATGCATAGATGGCACTTTCTTGGTGAGAGGTGCTAGATTTTTTGGAGGAAGTATGTTTTTGATGGGTAGAGGTAGTAATGGAGGTAGTTTGTTTTTGTGAGGTATTGGAGTAGGGAGCACTCCTATTAAGGTAGAAGGGTGTTGACCCAAAATAGAGGGTAATGGTGATGGTGGGAGAGGAGTTCTCTGATGTGGTTTAGTAGCCTTCTTTAATACGGTGTGAGGACCACTACTATGGGGGGCGAGGTTCAAGTCTACCTTCACTTGTGGGTGAGTGAGGTTCGGTATGGGATGAATGCCAAGAGATTTAACATGTTTTGGTATGGTGGATGCCTGTGAGGGTTTAGGTTTAGATGTGGATGGTTGAGTTTTTGAAGATTTGGAAGTGGAACCCTGATCTTTGTCAGAGACTTTGGGATAATTTGTCACAAAAGGGTCGGCAATACGAGATAAAGCAGGATGTGTAAGATAAGGAGCCTTAAGTCGCTCCCATAACACCTCATGTTCTAAGTTCCTTGAATGGAGAAATCCTAAGTTTTCAGCCAATTGAGAGAATGGTTTAGAGGATGTTGTGTGAGGCTTTATAATTGGTCTTTTGGAAGATTTGGGTGGTTGTGAGACTGGAAATGTATTAGACGCAGCGATTTTGGGCCAAAGGTGAGAAAGAGCCATTACCAGATCCTCTTCAGCCAAAGTAGGTGAAGTGACAAGTTCTTCTCTCAATGCAGAAGGAATTGGAGAATGTGGCTCTTCGAGAGGATAGAGCGTAGGGATGATCATGCCTTCTACTTGTGGTCAAAGAGCAGGAAAAGTATGATCCTCCATTGGTAATAAGAAGGATGAGGGCATGGCTAGTGGCATTGGTATCATCAAAGCATCCTCCAATATAAGAGAGGTCAAAGTAAACTCTCCTATGTGTGAAAGGGGGATGGATGGAGGACTAATAGGAGAAGAAGGCTCTTCTACCCATGGTGGAGAAATAGGTTCGCTAACCTCTTCAGACTGTGGGAGAGATTAGTTAGGAATAAAAGGAGAAACCATGTCGACTGTGCATATATTGTGCTCTTGGGGGTCATTGGCCATGGTCTGGATGTTGTTTTGACTAGGAGGATGGTTAGGGAATGGTTGCCTAAAGATATCTATGTTTTGGTTAGCCGGTGCATTTGGGTTATCTAAAACAAGATCCCCTTTGTCTAACATGTCCTGTATAACATTTTTGAGGGTCTTGTAATTGTCTGTGTCATGACCTTTGACGCGATGATAATTACAAAAGTCATTTTCCCTATACCATGTAGGGATGGCTCATGAGGGATCAAATTGGGGTGGTGGTCAAATTTGAGGGAGGTTGAGGACTCCCTATTTTACTAGTTTATCTAACACGAAAGCGTATGATTATCCTATTAGAGTGTATTGACGTTGTACATATCACTGTTGGAATTGTCATGTGATGCTTTGTGATGTGGAGGGCTCAAATTGGTTAGTAATGGTAGAAGAAGATGATCTAAGTACCACAGTATTTGCCGATCCCTTGGACTTGGAATGGGAAGAAGTTTTGGAAGAAGGTTCATTGGATTTTGTGTTAGTATTTTTACTACACAATTTGACTTTATCTTCTTCGACCATGTAGAGTTCAAGCTTTTGGGCCATGGTGAAAGCTTCATCAAATGTGCAAAATGTTTGAACCTACAAAGTAGATGAGATGTACTTGGCACATGCTCTTGAAAAGAGCTCAATGAGCTCAAGTTGAGGTAAAGAAAAGGAGAGTTGGTTGATTAAACCTCTCTAATAGGCAATGAAATCAGCTATTGATTCATCTTCAAATTGTCTAATAGAATATAGGTCTGTGATGGAGACCTTTTTAGTGATGTTGATTGAAAAGTGGTCGAGAAATAGCTGAGCTAGTTAAGTGAATGTAAAAAGAGAATTACTGGTAATAGAACTATACCAATCGAGGGTCGCAACAAAAAGTGACATGGGAAATGTGTGAAGTAGTAACGCATCATCATGTGCTATAAGGTAATAAGTGTGTCTAAACACTCGTAGATGTTGTTGTGGGTCCTCTTTACTCTGAAAATGAGTAAATTTTGGGAGTTCCCACTGGCTGGGATATGGTCGAATAGGGACCAAAGGATGGATAGGTTCACTACAGATTTGTTCATATGAAAGAACATTCCTTGAACCTGAAATAGATGTCTCAAGGTTAGACATCTTATCCATCAACATCTTGATTAGATCGATTGATGGATTGGTAGGTGGAGCACCCCCTAAGTTGTAAGGTACTTGGAAGGTGTTGGGAGGGGCATATGACATACTTGGTTGCATTTGTATAGGCACAACATATTGGTAGTTTACCATAAGGACTGATGTTAAGGTCATGGGGGCTTGTGCCATGAAGCTAGAGGGCACAACTTGACTAGGTGCCACCAAGGGTGGTTGAGTGGTGGCAACACTAGCAAAAGGATAGGTAGTCACTCGTGTATTTATGGGTGCAAGAGTAGGTGGGATAGAGACAACCAAGTTCTAGAAAGTTGTATAACTTGGTTGAATTGTTTGTGGTTGAGGGGGTACAAAAACCTCGATGGAGGTAGGTCCAGAAATAGAAGGGGAGGCCAAATCTTGAACGTTGGCCATGGTTGGGTTACTAGTTGAGGCACTGGCCTGAGTGACCATAGGTTGAGTAATGGAGGCTGTTGATATTATTACCATTTCAACTAAGGAAGTTGGCATCCCATAAATAGGGTTACCTAAAGGATCTCGCATTTGGATTCTTGCGAGATAGTGTTGGAGAGCCTTGATGTTGAGGTCAAGGAATCTCTCAAAGTCTTGATCTCCTGCGGGAATAATAGGAATTTGATTTGGGGTAGGTTGGATAGGAGCACGCTCAGTGTCTGAAGTATACTCCATTAGAGGACTTGTTATGAAGGGCGAAGGTGGAAGTGGCTGTTGCCTTGCATGGTCAACAAGAGTTTTAGCTTGACTACGTGTCAAAACCATCCAAGGCAAAATGTGTTCAGGTTCTAAAAACTATGTATTTTAGTTTTAGAATACCAAAATGTATGTTTAACAGCAAAAAATTTAGGTTTTAAGGTTGTTGTTTGGAAAGAAAAGTTTTTGACAATGATCGACGTCGGTAAACTAACCGATGTCAGTTATGAAGTGTTGCCGAGGTCGGTGGGATAATCGATGTTGGTGAGGATGGGTTTTCGATGTCAGTGGAAAAGTTGATGTCAGTTTCTATGTATTTCTAGAAACATAGAAAACTGATATTGTTTTGAAAGAAAGAGAAATATTGACTTGTTTTTGAACCTCAAAATGCAACCTTACCAACTCAAAAAATTAGATAAAAACAACAAAATAGATGATGGCAAGCAACCTCTAAACGTTAAATTCCTAAGAATAAATTTTAGAGTCATGGTGGCTTATGCCTTAGAAGAATGTGTTTGGGAATTGGGATTTTTAGAATGGGTCCTAAAGAGGAAGTCTATGTTTGGTTTTGGGTTATGTTTTGGTGCTCAAAAAATATGTGTTAGGTTTCATACATGGCCTGGTGTTGGAGGCTTGCTCCCTTCACTTCACGAACCCAGAGCCGAGTTGGGCCACTTAGCCAATATATACTTTGCCTATAGTTTATACTCTTCCAGAGAATAGAGTGGGTCCTCCCCTTGGTAGTGAAGTCCAAGTAGGATTGCCAGGAAGGGTAAGGTATTCACTAAGTGATTAAATCTTAGATGGGCCTTGTCTCAAGTATGTTTTAAGTGTTTAATTTGATGTGCTTGTGGTCTAGTTGTGTAACATTTGTGCACTATGATTTATTCATAATGCATTTTAATTACTAAGTGAGAGGGCTAAGTATGCATTCAAACATGAATGAAATGCAATAGTTTCTTTTTAACCCAAATTGAAATGTTTTGTTCAGATGCAAACAAGTGGAGAAAAGGTTAAGAGTATGAATTTTCACTACTCTAAGATGCAGGGAAAAAGTGACAAGAAGAAAAAGAAAGATGTTCTTTTTAACTTGTGCTAATGGTTTCTTTTTGAAATAAAGAGATAGAAGAAGGGTGCAAGAAGAGAATTTTTCCTAATGCACCTATATGAAAATTGGATTTTTTAGAAAAATGAACCCAAGGAAAACTCCAGGGTCCCACCGGGCGTGCCAGATTATTTCTCTACATTTTTTTGCTAATTACATTCAGAAGAAAGAAGAAACTAAATGTTGAAGGTTAGGGGTTTGTATGTTACCCAGACTAAGTTGCACACCGTATCCAAGCATTGTAGGAGCTCCTGTTTGGCTGTGGAGGAAGACACCTGTAGACAAGAATAAGACTCAAACAAAGAAAATGTTAGAATAAGATAAAGTGGACTACCAAGCTACGTGCTTGGTCCCAGAAGTGTAAAGCTCCATGAGGGATGACAGTCCACTATTTAAGACAAAGAGATTTGTATAAAATGAAATGATAAAAGACTTATAGAAATGAGAAGGCAGAATGTTGTGTACCTATTTCTTGTAATCCGTGAGTCTCAGCAGGCTGATTAGAGGTTTTGTCTAGTTTAGGGGCTATTTGAATACGTTCTGGTTTGCACAGTCGCTGATGTCATTTATGATGTCGATGTCGGTAGGTAAAAGGTGCCAACGTCAGTTATACTATCAATGTCGGTAGGGGCAATAAGTCTTTAGATGGGTTTCAGGGTATTTTTGTGATGGACAAAGGACTCTGGGAGTTGGGAGGTTTGTGCAGAGTTACGAGAAGGAGAATAGGGTCTGAGGAAGGAAAAAGGTAGAGGGTAGGTGTGAGAATAGGGTAAGAGTTAGAGGAAGGCTTTTCATCCCTTCCACAAAATAAGTCAGGTGTCTTTTACAGTATTCAAAAATAGTAAATAGAAAATAATTACCAAGTTATTCTAGAACTATGAAATGGAGACCAGAAGAATACTTAGCTTTTTGGTGAAGACCCGAGGGTGTCAGGATGCTTATTCCTATTGCGGCTGATGTTGAAGATCTCATACAATGTTTCCAATCCAATGTCTTGAGTGATTTTTGTAGAGTTTATATAGCCTAGAGAGTGATAATAGAATTCTAATGCTTAGTCTCAAAGCGTGCACGTCGATATGTGAAGTGGCAGGGGGCAACTCAAGGTTAGAAGCCTAGTTTATGTAACCAACATCAATGATTCTGCTAATGTCAGTCGATAGTTGACTGACATCGGTGGCTAGAGAATGGGTAAAAGGGCTATTTTTAGCCTTTTGCCCATTTCTCCATCTGCCAAATGCATTTGCCATTGGAGAACGGTCAAAAGATGGGTTTATTAGGCATGATAGTTAGTTAGAGAGTTGGAATAGGTCTTAAGTGGTTATGATTTGAAGGACTTAGTCTTGGGGTGATTCATAGGGTAAGAAATGGTCTTAGGGTGAGGTGTCTAGGCGAGGTGTCTAGGTGAGGTGTCGATTAATTTAAAATAGATAATTTATTTTAAATTAATAAAGTGTGGGTTAGGAGTGTTGGACCAAGGGGGGGTAGACACAATATTGGTGTCTACAGTTATATAAGTCTCTAAGGATTATGAGAAGGAATTTTTTATCATATTTTACCCTAATAAAATATTTAGATTCAATGTAGTATAACTATATTTTGATTGTATATGATCACTCTGAGTGGTCATTGTGAGAGAGTTGATTTAAGTGTTTAGAAATTATGTTGAAGTGTATAAAGCACATGAAAGTGTATCAAAGGTCTTAAAGGTTTCACCCATGTGATATAATCATATGGATATGTGAAATATTTGAGTTTTTTCTTTAGAAGTTAGAGACTATGTTTTCTGTATAAGAAGACCTA
The DNA here is from genome assembly GCA_037957365.1 of Torreya grandis. Lineage (NCBI taxonomy): Eukaryota > Viridiplantae > Streptophyta > Pinopsida > Cupressales > Taxaceae > Torreya > Torreya grandis. Next base: position 2,740,136 of record JARHVA010000120.1, on the reverse strand, counting down.
AAGAGCAAGGATACCTAATTGGTAGGTTCAAGTGTTGAGTTGGTGTTCTAGGTGGCATGGATTAATATGAGAGTGAGATAGGGGATATTGGAGATCGTTTTGATGTGTTTGAATCTTTGGTATAAATAGAAAGTGGCCCAAGGAGTTTAAATTATAATGTATGAGTATGAAGGCCTAATTATTTAAGGTCTCACCAAGAACTAATGGTGGTTTGGGGCTAATGAGTTATTGGTAAACCTAAGGAGTGTGTGGTTATTACATGTAATGTGTATGAGGACCTATTTGAAATTTGGTTCAAATATGTAAATCATCTTGACCGACCAAGATGGATTAAAGGAAGAGAGTGGTATAAGTACAAGGTCTAATTAGACTAATTGTGTTAATTGTGGATGTGTTGATTTAAGTGAAGAAGAAAACCTTTTAAAGAGAAAGTACACATTAGTTAGGACCATTAGAGTGTGAAAAATACCATATATGTTTATCAAATCAATTTGATATAGGAAGACACATAGGTGATTAGACCTAATGAGCCTATAAAAGGTAGTTTGAGATATTAAGTCTTAGAGGCAGCTTGAGAGAGATTGGAGGTGAAGAGTGTAGATAAAGGTGATCATCATCAGTTGAAGAGTATAAATAGGTGTTCAAGGTGATATATTTAGGTATCTGAGTGGGTGCTTGGTTTCCCATGGATTTGGTTCCTCCTTACAAGGTAAAGCTTACTCAAGGTCTAGTTGTTATGGGTGTTCAGCTAGACAGGGGTAGTAGCTCCTTATGGAATTGGTGTCTCACTAAACTAAAGAATGGGTGTTCCTTGATCTGTTAGTGTTGGTGTAAATATTGGATCTTGTTTTATAAGACTGTAGTCTATCTTGTAAGGTTTATGGGTTTGTATCCCCCAAAAGGGTTTCCCACATATATGATATGTTCATATGATGTATGCTCTTATATATGCTTTGGATGTATGTGCTTTAATGTTTATATTGCTAGATCAAGTTGATATATGTTGAATAGTTAAGAGTTGGGAATTGAATTAGATTATCTTGAATCATTGATTCACCCACCTTCATTGATTGTACCTCTAATAATTGGTATCACAACATGATATTATTTTTAGGTCTAACCACTTGAAGGTGCTACGAGGTACAATATAGGTGAAAATATCATCATGTTTGATGAAGAATTTTACCATAACAATAAATAAAAAGAAGAGTTATATGATATCAAGGAAGATGAAGTTGATCTAGAGTTTGAGCTCATGAGTATACTATGTGAACTAAAGGAGAAAAAGAAGAGGAATCATAAAATGAGTAATATGATCAAAGGTCTTGAAGCACAAGTCAAATCTCTTGAGGAGAGTTTGTCATGAAAATCCATGAGATAGGAAAATGAGAATCAAGAACTAATCAAGTCTATGGAATATCAAGCATGTAGATTGAAATATGACATGGCCAAAAGGGATAAGGATGATCTCATAATTCAATTAGAGGCTACCAATTCAAGCATGAGAGATAAATAAGTTGAATGTGCTAAATTAAAGAATAATGTTATTCCTTTGAAGGATGATCATGAAAAGGTCATAATCAATATAGGAAAGCTTGAAAATGAACAAAATAAATTAGAACAAGACAAAGAGGATGGTATCATGAAAGACAATAAATTAGATCAAGTCAAGAGAAATCTTAAGAAACTAATCAGATAGCCAAATGCTTCAAGGTATACAAAATATTGTATGGGCCATTGTTTTGTTTTTCATCTTATTGGTCACAAGGTAAAGGAATGTGTAAGAAGAATCAATTAGTCAAAGGGAGGTCACTGCCATATTCAAACAAAGGGTATGGAAGACATTGTTTGCTATAATGTTTAAAGAGTTGGTCACATTGTTAGGTGCTACAAGCAAAGATCATCAAGTCAAGATAAGTTCAATCAGGCTCTTGGAGTGTAAGAAAGAAGACAAGCTAGATAAATCAATGTAATGAGATATTCATCTCAGAGTCATTGTTATGCTTGCAATCAATTTGGCCACATTGACAGAGAATACAAGAGGAGAAGAAATTAGTCAAATAAAAATCACATTTATCATCAAGTAAAAGGTATGAATGATCTTATTTGTTTTAGATGTCATAGAGTTGGTCACATTTCTAGGTATTTAAATAACTATTTGAACTAGTTCTCAATGAAAAATAAGGTGTGTGGAGCCCTTAGTGTGCAAGGAAGAGGTCGTAAATGGTTGTGGAAACCTAAGCCTGTTAAGAGAGATCAGACTGAGACCAAAGATGGCTTGTTTTCCATGATAGACATGAAGGAAATTCAAGAGTTTATGTTGTCTGTATTTATTTACAAGTATAATGCAAAGAATGAAGTCAAGTATCCATTTAAAGTCAATTTGGTGATGAGGTAGGACTATAATTCAAATGAGAGTATGGAGATATAGGATTCTCTTGAGTTTTGGGACTTTTAGTCTCACTATGTAAAAGGGGTGTCTCTCTCTAAGCTTCAAGGAGACACTTTACAGAAAGAGGAAGCATGGTAGATGCTTATTGGGTCTTGGTTGTGTTACATGACAAAGAAATTTATGAAGGTCTCTTGGGTCTAAGAAGTTTAGAGATTAGTATGAAGTTGACAGCTTATGCAAGGGTGAAGGTGTCTTCAAACAAGTCTTGTTTACTACAAGAAAGGTCATGAGAAGATATGCTTAGTTAAGGGAGAAAAATGAGTTTTATGTAACTAGTCTAAAGTGTTGTGATGGAATGATTCAGAAGATATATTTAGGGATAGTGATCCTAAATTCAAATTTTTGGTCAATCTTTGATGGATGGTCTAGTTGGTCAAAGTGGTGAAGAATAAAGCTATGTATATAATATCTACATGCAGGAAAGGAAGATCTCCAAGTGTCTAATCAAGGATGGTGAGTTGTCAAAATCTTCTATTGCATAGAAAGGTATGTTGATCCCATTCTAGTATGCTCAATATGTGTTTAGGATTTTTGGTCCTAAAGATAAGAACTTGTCAATTTTTATTACTTAAATTAATTGGTCAAAATGATGAAGACTGAATACAAGGTTGGTATAGAGTATGAGGAGAATGTGTTGTCATATTTTTGGTATCATGAAGAAGAAATTATAGTTCTATATATGATAAGTTGTGTCTATCATGGAGTTCTTAGTGATTTGAAGATGAGATAATTCCATGAGAGTGCTTTGAAAAGATTCTAAACCATGATGGCTTGTAGAGGATTAATGGAATTTGTTTTGAGATCCATATGAGAGTTATTCATGTATGCTTCAGTTGTTTAAGTTTTTTAAATAAAGATATGAGATCTATTGATGTTTCCATAAGAGTTTTGACTAAAGTGTGGACATTGTTGAAGAATTGCTAGCAGACCTAGCTCATTGAGAAGATTTATTAAAGATGTCATGATCTATGTGAAACATGGAGTTATAGGGAGCTATCTTAAATAGTGTGAAAGGCTTGAAGAACTATGCATGCTATGAGGGGGAGCATATGTGAAATGTTCTAGTCATGGTGGAGATATGAATAAGTATGTTATAGATGTGAACTCAAGCATGTTGATATGATTACTTGATCAAACCAAATTAGGTGATTTGATAATTTATTGAATCCGCATGCATAAACAAAGGGGGAGATTTGTAAATGATCAGGTCATAGGATTAGAGGACTGTGTAGTTGAATCTGAGAGAGAAGGTATGGAGGAAATCATGTTGTATCTTCATTGTTAAAGATGGTCTAAAGGTGATCGAAGGGTACCTAAGCTCACGTGACTTAGGGGGAGTTCCTCTTAATATTTTCAAGGTAAGTTCATGTAGTTTTTGATGTTTATGTATGTTTTGTATTCATAGAAGCTATGTATTATAAAAAATGAGTGTAATCATGGAGCATGTTTGAGAAGCTCAAGGTAAGAAGAGGTATGATCAATGTTAGGAGGATTTTGTACCATCTCTTAGAGGTGGTCCTTTTCCTATTATTCATCCTTGAAGTCTTTTAAGGTCCATAAGATCAAAATTTAAGCCCACTTTGTCATTATGTCAAAGGGGGAGAAAGTGCTTGAAGAGAGAGAAGTCTAAACATAAAGATTTGTATTGGTGTTTGACATAAATTACAAAGAGAGAGATTTTTGGAGGTTTGTTAATGATGTCTCCAAGGTGACTAAGGATGTTGATGAAGTGTCATGTGTGCTAAGATGATAATGATAAAGTGTGCTTCAATGAGCTTCAATTTTCTTGCATGGTTCTTTAGTGTTTGACTTAGTAAGGAAATTTATGGTATTGACATGTTGCATAAAACAAATGGGGTGTTATGTGTTCTTGGAGAATTTATGGAAGTGAATAGAATTTATCAGAGTAGTCATATGAGTGTCTAGGTTCAATTAGTCATCTTGACATATAAGGTTGAGCAGGTAGTTTGATGAAATAATATTTCACATGTGTAAAGGATTAAATATAATTTTGATACATGGATGGATTCCCCTATGAGAGGTGATCATGTGGTTCAAATTTTAGGTTTGGACATTAAGCGTATCAAAAGTTATCAAGGTGCAAAGTTAGCTTCCCATGCATAGTTTACTAAGTTCCCATACTTAGACAAATTTGTGATATCAAATATTTATAGAGAGCATTTAATCAGATCAAGGATCTAATGGTAAGAAATTAATTTGATCAGATAAGGATCTAATGGAGCGTGTGATCTTGTTAAATAATGATCCAATGACGTACGTGAAGTCAATTTGTCAAAGGTTCCTAAGATTACTCATGTCATGACATGTGTCTCAATCTCATTGATTTAATAGAAGATCAATGGCATGTGGGTGTTTTTATATTTTGATATTTATGGTGTGGTTTGAGTCACATAGGCAATGCATAGAAGGCACATAGAGCTACCAAGTGGCATGATCATGGAAGTAGGGATCTAAAATCAATGATGAGTGATTGCATGTTAAATTCAGGAGACTTATGAAGAAATAAACAATTCACATTTATTCAAAGTTTCAAGGTAGCATGAGGTGATGACAAAGTTTTCTATGTTTAGAATTTACATAGTGACCGTTGGAATTTGAATATTCAAATTTGTGAAAGAAAACCAATGATGGTTTCTTAGCTATAACTTTTGATATATGCATGATTTATTGATGGAGTAAAAATCAAAGCTGAATAAAACTTCAAGATGAATTCTTAAAAGTTGATTAGAATATTTTATTATTCATGCAATTTTATATATTGAGATCCAAATTTAAATGTGTGTTTGACCATGTTCAGCAAGTGATCCAAGAAGGATAATTAAGTTTTTCTTGATAGTATTTTGATTTTTCAAGATGAAATAACTATTGGATAGTGGTTTAGACTCCATGAATACTATATATTTGGATTTTGGAGGTTTTACCAACCCATATTCAATGTGAACACATGATTATAAGTTGACTATGTTTGTTGAATGCATTGTCAATTTGAATGACCATCTTGCAGAGGAAAGGTAAAGGTGTTCTTAGTAGAGTTAAGGAAGAAAATGACTATGGAGATGTTAAATAAGTTTATAAGGCTTATGATAAGGCATTGGTTTTCATAGTTTTCCCCTAATCAGATATGGAGAGTCAAAATAGTATAACTGTATTTTAACTATATATGACTAATTTGATTAGTCATTTTAAGAGTGTTGATTTAAGTACTTAGATATTATGTTGAAGTGTCTAAAGCACATGAAGGTGTATCAGAGGTCCTGAAGGTTTTAACCATGTGATATAATCATATATCTATGTGAAATATTTGATTTTTTGCCTCAAAATTTTGAGACTATGTTTTATGTATATGAAGACCTAAAGAACAAGGAGACCTAATTGGTAGGTTCAAGTGTTGAGTTGGTGTTCTAAGTGGAATGGTACCATATGAGAGTGAGAAAGGGGATATGGAGATAGGTTTGATTTGTTTAAATCTTTGGTTAAAATTGAAAGTGTCCCAAGGAGTTAAAGTTGTAACGTATGAGTATAAATGCCTAATTGTTTTAGGTCTCACCAAGACCTAATGGTGGTTTGGGGATAATGAGTTATTAGCTTACCTAAGGAGTGTGTGGTTCTTAAATGTAACACATATGATGACCTATTTTAAAGGTGGTTTAAATATGTAAAGCATCTTGGCCAACCAAAATGGGTTAAAGGAAGAGAGTGATATAAGTACAATGTTTATTTGGACTAATTGTGCTAGTTGTGGATATGTTGATTCAAGCGAAGAAGAAAACCTTTGAAAGAGAAATTACATGTTAGTTAGGACCATAAAAGTGTGAAAAATATTAAACATGTTTATTTTACAAAGTTTATGTAGGAGGACACATAGGTCATTGGACCTAATGAGCCTAGAAGATGTAGTTTGAGTGAGTTAGTCTTAAAGGCAGCTTGAGAGAGATTGGAGGTGAAGAGTGTAGACAAAGGTGATCATCATAATTTGAAGAGTATAAAAAAAATTTCAAGGTGACCTATTTAGGTAGATGAGTGGGTACTTGTTTTCTTAGGGGGTTAGTTTCTCCTTGTAAGGTAAAGCTTATTAAAGGTCTAGTTGTGGGTACTCAATTAGATAGGGGAAGTAGCTCCTTGTGGGATTAGTGTCTCAATAAAATAAAGGATGGGTGTTCCTTGATCAATTGGTGCTAGTCTAAATGTTGGATCTTTTTTTATAGAACTTTAGTCCATATTTTAGGGTTTAATGGGTTTTATCCCCTAAGAGGGTTTCCCATATATATGATGTGTTCATGTGATGTATGATTTTATGTATGCTTTGGATGTATGTGCTTTCATGTTTATGTTTCTTGATCAAGTTGATGTATGATAAATAGTTATGATTTTGGAATTGAATTGGATTATATTGAATCATTGATTCACCCCCCTCTTAGTGATTATACTTCTAACACAATTCAGTATGGATGTCTAACAACATAGACAACACATAGTTGGTCGATATAGAAATGGATCTAGAGGGGACCATAACATGCTCAAGTTCTTGCTCCTAGTTTTATAGCACCTTAAAGGCATGCTCTAGTGGAAGTACTTGGATGTCATGCTGGTAGGGAAACTATTGTGGGTAATACCTTTGTTGGTAAGTTTTTGGTATTTTTTATTAGTAGATTGATTAGTAGATATATGACTGAATATATAGTTGTTTTTATGTGTATTTATTGAGATGATATAAATATGTGCTCTATAATATACATTTTTTTGTAGATACTATTGAGGAGGAGTTTATATGGGGTATGATAGTATAATCTGCACATCATGATATTTTGGATGGTGTACTATTGAATCATGATACTACTATTATGGTTGATCATGTTGTACCATTTACCCCAGCATATGATTGTTGGTTTGAGTTAGTTGGTGAGGCAACATGAGAGATAAAAACATGAAGAGATACCACAAAACTACCACTTGGAGTGGGAGATGGAGAGATGTGGTTTTGGTAGATGGTAATTAAGGATCATGTTATTCATATGACTACAGTGGGGTAGCTAACATGTGGACATGGTTATGTGTCCAATCTAAAAGGGAAAAATAGGGTTTTTGTTCATAGACAGAGTCATTATAGTAGACTATTTGGAAGGGATAGTCATAGGCATCCATGGGTAATGTGGTTCATCCACTAGATGGATAGGATAGACCATAACCATAAAATTGTTTACAATATGGTATCATGTTTTATTATATCAGACACTTAATCCATTTATATATATAATTATTTTTTATGGTTTTATATTGATCATGGATGTTATGGATGTATATATTTTATTTCTAGCATGATTTTTAATTTTTTTTATATGCTATGAGAAAATATGTGATGTATGTTGGATTATTTTATAACAATTATTAACACAAGTATGGTTAAAAATAATGATAGAGAAGAATGTAAAATGTAATAGTGTAAATAATAGTCTAGATCTCAAAAAAATGTAAGATGTAGTACACGCTAAATCATGATGGCAAACGTGTAATATTTAAAGAAAATAAATTGGAAAACATACTAAATCAAGTGTTTGAAAAGTGTAAAATACCAATAATAATATAAATATACAAAATTAAATTGAGATGTGAAATGTGATGAAGTAAAACGTAAAGCCACTAAATCAAATGTTGTAAAAAACATGTAAAATGTAAATATATGGGAGCTAATTAAACATAAAACATAGTAAATCAGGATGGGAAACATGTAAAATTATGAGTAAATCACAATGTAAAACACACTAAATCAATTTGATAAGCATGTAAGACAAAATGATAAGTAAATTGAAATGTAAAACACATTAAATCAAATATTTGTAAAAATCATGTAAAATAAAAAATATACCAAAGCTAACAATATGTAAAACATACTAAATAAAGATGGGAAGTATGTGAATGATCTATAAATCCAAATGTAAAAACACACTAAGTCAATTTGATAAGCATGTAAAACAAAATGGTAAGTAAAATAAGATCTAAATATCAAGATTGATAGTTATGTTTGTGACTAATCATGGTATGGAGGTGTTAGGAAAGCCTAGTCTTATCCAAGGTCTTACACTGAAACTCACAAAGGGAAGACCAATGAGGTAAATGCTAATATTGAAAATAGTTGTAGGAAATAAGGATATGTTTGTGAGGATGACCTAGTCTTATCCAAGATCTTACACTGCAACTCATAAAAGGAAAACCCTAGGGGTATGATCAGTTATTAAATCATGTTCATCAAAGAGGAATATTGGGATTGTTGTGATGAATTAGGGAGTGGAAAAAGTATTTCATAAGAGTTTGTAATAAATCCTAAATAGACATGAGACATATTAGGTAAATAAGAATACACTAAGAATCTAATGATCATTAAATGTAAAAGATATTTGTTCATGATAAGCACAAAAACTTATGGGTAAATAAGTGGAACATTAAAATAAACTCATGAAGGTTATATATACAAGAAATTAAAATGGACATACTTTCCCACAACATGTTCCTCATTCCTTAGGACCCCTTACATAACCATCAATCTACTGTGAAGATTAGTTACTTGTGTGAGAAAGTAGGTAACACTATAGATAATTTTGAAATCTTCTATCCCAATATAGTGGCCTACCACACCCCAATGGACCTTAGCTCTATTGTGATTCCAACTATGGAGTTTGAGATTTGTTAGAAATAGGAGATGTTTTGATATATGAATCATGTCTTTGGTGTGATTTTGACTTTTAAATGTTCATTTTTTCCTTTTGATTATTCCCTTTTATTTAAATGATTTTGAATTTAACTTTTTATGTCTTGTTTATTCCTCCTCTATACAAATTTCAAATAACCAATCATGAGTGATAGAAGTGAAAAACACAAATGAGCTTTAGGTTTTGGTTATATGATACAAAATACCTAAATATATTAGCATTTTTTACTTAATAATTAGGCTTGCCTACAAACTAGCATGTGATTTCAAGTCTCGACCATATGTGTGTTTAGTATGAAGAGGGAGTAAAGGGGGATAAATGGAGATCAAAAGATATATATATATATATATATATATATATATATATATATATATATATCTGTGTGTGTGTGTGTGTGTGTGTGTGTGTGTGTGTGTGTAGTGATACAATGAGAATTATGTTTTCTGATTGATCATATGGTACATATATGGTATTAAAGGGATGTGGGTTTTAAAACTATGTCACAATAATAACTATCTTGTTTTTAAAGGAAATGACATAACAAACATGAGAAAAATAAATTCAAGAAAAATTGAGAGAAGATTTAAACCATTTAAAATAAATTAATCCATGAGATATTAATTTTAAATTAGAGGACATTTTAAATTTAAAATATGAAAAATAAATTAATATATGAAAAGAAAGTAATTTATGAGACATGTAAATAAGCAACACATAAGATCCATATTATATCTGTGTGTGTGTGTGTGTGTGTGTGTGTGTGTGTAGTGATACAATGAGAATTATGTTTTATAACTGATCATATGGTAAAGATATGGTATTAAAGGGATGTGGGTTTTAAAACTGTCACAATAATAACTATCTTGTTTTTAAAGGAAATGACATAACAAGCATACGAAAAATAAATTCAAGAAAATTTGAGAGAAGATTTAAACCATTTAAAATTAATTAATCCATGAGATATTAATTTTAAATTAGAAGACATTTTAAATTTAAAATATGAAAAATAAATTAATATATGAAAAGAAAGTAATTTATTAGACATGTAAATAAGCAACACATAAGATCCATATATTCCCATAAATCAAATCCAAATTATGTAATAATGCGATAAACAGTATGATAAACACCATGATGTGTTTATAAATACTAATAATATCAAAAAAACTATCATCTATAACATCTGATACATCCTTTTTAGCTAAATTCTAACATTAATCAGAGTCTCATCAATATTTACAGAAAATCATGAAAAAACTTCCATTCATATCATCTCTACAATGAAGGTAGGTATGTTGGAATAAGAATAATACTCATGAAGTAACTTCTATGTGGGATACTCAATGCGAGAAATTAGTGTCCAAATATGACTCATATCTTCAAATCTATGAAAGGGTATAGGTTGTAGAGAAAGAGGAGCCTTTATCCATGAATGACCTAGAGAATGATGTTGAGCTGGTGAAGGTGTAAGGCATGAAAAATCCTAAAAATGCTATTGAAGCACTTAACATTTATTAGTATGGTGTTTAGTACACTAAATCCAAAGAAAATAAAATTTCCCATATTTTGGGATGTATTATGGAAGTATCTTAGAAGGTGGTAGACTCTTTTATTTTTGTTGTGATATGTCTAGATGAAGTATATCAATGTATTATCAAAGCTGTCAAAAATGAGTAGAATAATGGTTATGTATAACATGAAAGTAATAAGTACATCTAGTAATAAATGGTCAAGGTCAGTTATCTATGGTGAAAGAAGAAATTTAGGCTTGTTATTGTTGATGTGCATGATAGTCCTTGGCCTAATGACTAACAACTCTATGGATCTCATAATAAGTCTCATTTTCACATCATGTTGATAGAGAATCAAGCTTATGAAAAGGTAATATATCATCACCAATTGGAAAAATTATAATAGGGTTAACAATAGGTTGGAACATATCAAGGGATGAACTCACAATAGCTCAACATAGTGTAATTGACAACTCTAGAGGAAGTAAACTAAAAGGATCATGGAATATATCAAACTAATAAGGTTCTATCATGGCATACTCCATAATCATATTTCAAAGAGGATAGGCAATAACTAGAGGATTAGTGTGTGTGTGCTCCATCTCAGACCTATGAACATCATATAAATAACTAATATCATGTACTATAATAAAAAAAGGAACTACGTGAATAGAGCTAAGACAATTTTTTAAATAAGAATGATATCTAAGTATCTCAACATTTTTAGCTTGAGAGAAGCCAGCTAAAAATGGATCATCTAAATAATATCCATGATGGTAATCAAAAGTGTAAATCTCAATAGTACATACATTGATGGTTTTAATAGTCAGAGAGGTATGGTGAATGGAATTCTTAATTTTTGTTAAGATAACTAGAATTTTGTCACATGGTTTTTAATAAGATCAAGATCATAGAGAAGGAGGTAATTGAGAAATTATGTTAGGAAAGAGATCAAAAGTTTTGATTTTTAAATTCTTTTCATTTGGTTCATCATTGTCAAAATATAAAAGATTAGGTGGTATGTTTCTTATTAATTGAGGATGACCATTATAACATCTAGTATATTTGACATGATAATTAAAGCATTGTGGTTCATAAAATGGGATGCTAGGTAGAGGTTCAAGTGTAGGTATTTTTAAAATAACTTATTCTAGAAAATTTTCAAAATTCCAAGGACGTGTCTCCTTGAATCTTGTATATAGTATTTTTATAGGGAAACTAACACATTGGCATGTTGACAAGGTGATTTCTCTCATGTGATGTGTCTAACGTTGATCGAGTAAGGTATTGTAAGAGAGTGGAAAGCTAAATATCATGAATTTCACACATATTGTGACTATGGGAGCCATGATAGGAATTCAAACACAACCTAAAGGAGGTCTTTGTCTTTGATCATATACTTAGCATGTAATTTGCATGGATTTTGTATTGCATTCAAAGTATCCTATCATTTTAATAAAATCAAGGGAAGCAACACAAGTGCCTAAAACTTCATCAATTAAAGCATGTTTGACTTGGATATCTCTAGTTATACACTAATGAATAATGTTTGATCATTTGCATGAAGCAATATCTCATACAAAATCATAGAAGAGATATGAAATTTGAGTGAAAGAGAAGTGCCCATTATTTCATCAATGTGGATAGATGTTTCTTCACACTATTGAAGGATGTTATCTTTAGATTCTGATAAGGTAGTTTATTGCCCCTTAGGTGGAGGACAAGGGATATTAATTTTAAATAATAATTGTAATAGGTGATTATGATGATGATGAGAAGTTCTCATAAGTTATAAGAAAGGGATTTGAGATGGGAGACATGAAAGTTTAGCTATGGGGTCCCATTCATCATAACTCATTAGAGCCTTATTGGATAAAGTTGAATAATGTTGAAATAAATCTTTTGAGGGTGGGTTGGAATTGCATTGAAATTCATGTTGATAAGGTATGCTTGTTTTAGGTTTGGTTAATATTAGTTGATTGGTTGTAGGTACTTGTGCTATCTTAGCTAATGTGGTTGTATCTTTGGTGGTTTCTTGTGTTTGAGTGGAAGAAATACTAATTAAAGTTTGTGGGGTATCGACTTGAGATATCTTAGTTTTATGGGGAGTAGAACTTATATAAATGGTATGAGAGGTATTGTAAATTTGTATTGTTGGAGTTGATACTTGTATTTTTTTTTAGTTCTGCATGCACCAATTCTATGAGATGGGATGGGTAAGAGTCTTGAACTATTTATATCTTTAGAAAAAAATTATGGTTAGAAGATGGATAATGATTGATATAAGAAACTAATCTCCTCATAATATTCATATTGACAACATTATCATCTTTGATGTTAGGATCCATAGTAATTTCAACATTTTTGGTAGTAAGAGGTTGGTTAGTGTTAGCTTGATGGTTAGGAAGGGGATCCTTTTAAATGGCTAAGTGATCATTATCTTAATTTAAAGCTTTATTTTTAGTTTTAGTTTCATGAGCCTTAGCTATTATTTCTTAAGTTGTTGATGTGTATGTATGAGTGATTCATGATCAAAGTTAGGTCCAAGAAGATAATCCATAAAAAAATTTCATAATTGGCAGTAAGTTTCAAGAGAATAGTCCCAACTTACATGAAACCAACAAAATTTATGGGGATCATACCAATGTTTGATAGGGAATGTAGGATCAAGATCTCATGGGGAAGATCATAGAAGATGATTTTAAATTTTTACTAAGGAAAGTGGTTTGTATACATCCACATCATGCACTTGAGAAAATGTGGAACTAGGATGAAAATTATTATTATTTGGAATTGGAGGATTATGATCTGTGGGGTTGCTTGGAGTAATGGCTTGAATAGTATGTATGGAGTCATAATTATATATAACACAATATTTAGTTATGTGTTGATTTTTATATTTCACAAGCATTTGAACTCCTATTAGAGGGTTCAAAGTCTCAACTTACCATATAAGGAATTCTTTATGTTTAACTTAATCGAGGGATTCTTCCAAGGATTTTGGAGAAAGAGTCCTCACAATATTTTAGTTTAGGATGAATACCATTAGTGAATAAGTGGAAGAGTTTCTCATCTGACATATTATGTTTGGCTTTATTATTTAATTATTTCCATCATTTGATGAAAAATTGTGTCATTTCATATTCCAATTGTTTATATTTGATAAACTGGGCTAAGTTGTTTTAAGGAAGATCACTAGTTTGGAATTCTTGAACCAATGCATTAATTAAGTATTCCAAGCTAGTGATGGAGCGAGTTTTAAGTTGGTTATACCAATCTAAAGCATCACTTGAAAAGTTTCTATCTTATATTTTCATGAAAACAAAGGTATTAATTTTAACTAAGTCTTTATATAAATTTCCAAAGGTTTTTAAATGCAAAGCTGGATTGGTGGATCCATTATAAGTGATAGTGGGAACTATGCCACCTATTTCAATGTTTGCAATTTTAGGAATAAGAGGTTCATTTTTTAAGTGTTTAATAGTTTTGTTAATAAGTGGGGGTTGTGTTATAAGGTTTTTATGTGAATCTCTAAGGGGGTTGTGGGAATTGGGATTTTGTACTCCCCATTGGGTAGGTTGAGGTTGGTTTTAAAGATGCAATAATCGATTTTGCATTTGCATCATTTGGTTAGCACTATTAGTTTTAAAGGTATACCTTTGATTGAGAGTTTGTAATAATAATTAATTAGTTTGAATGGTGTTTTGACTAGTAAAAGTAGCATTGAATGTGTTATTATTATGCAAGGTATTAAGGGTTTGAGATACACTAGTAGTATGAGATGAACTAGTGGTGTGATAAGCATAGTAGCATTACTTGTAATAGTAGTTGTATGGAATTGGGTATTTGTGTGGGTGATTTGAGTAGACCCACTAAAATTCACACCTATCATGTTTCTAGAAATACTTGGCATGGAAGTGAAAGAAGACATTGAAGATTATGTCATACTATTAGAGGGAGACATGAGAGAGGGTAAAGGTGTGGTATAAGTCATAAAATGACTTGCCTCAAATCTTATAGAAAATATAGGTGAAGTTGAATGTGGTTTTCTAATATAATGTTCCATCATGAGGTCATAAATGACTGTAGGATCTTTAAATCTATGTTGAGGATTTTCATTGATGAAAAGGATCATTTTATTCATGTATTCAAGGTCATTTTCATCTTCTACCATTTTCATGAATAAATATTTAAGGGTGGTTGCATAAGGAAGAGTCCCATTGTTGGTATTTATAGTGGTAATATGGATATTACTAACATCTAGGTTAGTTACTACAAATTATGTCTTAGAAAGTTTATTATGATTAGTAAAATCATCATATTGGTTTGAATTTGATATGTATCATCGTCAAACAAATGTTTTATTATGAAATGATCGAGTTAAACACTTAATAATATAGTTAAAACATTTAAGAGGCTAAAAAATATATAATAAGATGAATTCAAGTTGGTTGATGAAGTTGGATAGAAATAAAAATAGGATAATATGTGAAATATTGGGTCGAGCTAGTCAACTAAGTTATATAGGAATGAAAAATAGAATAGTCTAAAATATACTAGGTCGAGTTGGTCAACTAAGTTCTATGTAGATGATATTTTATGATTATATAGCATCTCAGTCTAGTACACTTGGTAAATTTAGACTTTGTTTTTTCCTCTTAGTTCTATACCTTTCTCATTTTTACAAGTTTCATATTTACTCTATATTTTCCCCCTTGGCCTATATCTCTTAGTCTAACCAATCTTATATTGATGACCCAGGTCTTATATCTTTCCCAGAATGCTTAAATTTTACCTATCTTCCATATTTTTATAAGTTCTAATCATGTGCCTGCATTCTTTCTCCCTAAACACTAATGTTTAAGATAGACAGTAGCATTGATGTTACTGTCTTATCATGATGCAAGTGTCTAATACCCTAAATTCATCCAATTTTTAAATGAAACATATCCTAATGGTCGACCTATATTATTTAATATAGGTTATTAATTAAAAGGGATTGATATAAATAGAATATCAACCCTCATTCATTTCTCACCTAAAAAATACCAAAGAGACCAAGACAACTTATCAAAATCACTTTATCAAGCATTTAATTGAACAAACTTTCCTTGTTTCCATACCAATCATAGGAAATACACATTTATAGGTCTAAACTACTAAAGGAATAACCAAATATCCCAATTTTCCAAGTTACAAGCTAGGTCACTATTGTACTCACTTTGCACATTGTATGGTTCACATACAATCCAACACATATGAGATAACTACATGATTTTGAAGCCATATTCTATAGTTTTTGATATGTAGGTAGTTCCCTATGATATAAGGGTCTTTAGGGTCATCTCAAAACCTATGTTTACTAACCCATTTTTCCCCAAGGTCATTATGAAGATAGAAAGCTAGTTTTTTTCCATTTCATAAAGAGTGATTGTCCATAATCCAAATTTGAGTGCACCAAAGTGAAGGTGAATCAAAACCCAAAAAAATATAGGTTATCACATCATGTTTAAAAATATATTATGTATAGGACACTAGCATCAAACCCAAATAGTAGCATCGATACAACCATCATAAGCTGGTGTTACTATCCAAAGAGCTAGAAGTATCAAATCCAGAATCTGATGATTGTTATAGAATATCCTTCCCACCTAATTTTTTGCTTATTATAGATCTAGAATTGTATTAGCACTATAAAAATATAAATACATTAATTTTGTGTCATTTCTATATTTATCATAATTTTACTTTCCATATTTAGACTATCTTAGTATAATAAATTTAGTGTATGCTTATATTTGATTTTAGCATCTAATTGGATTGCTATAGATCTAATTATCACCCTTGTATCATTTCATTTCTATATACCCCTTTAATATTAATCTAACGCTAACTCCAACAAACTTATATTTCCATTTTAGCATTAAATATTTGGTGAACTTGATATTTGAATGCCATTCTACCTAAGCATACCCTATCAGATGCTTATTTCTTATTTTGTCTTAATATTTATTTACTTCATATCTCTTATCATGGATCATATTTATTTATTTGATGACTATTATTATGAAACTATCCAATTCTTCCCTCAAATAAGGAATTAGAATTGACTACTCTTGCATTCTTCCAAGTGTTAAAGTATGTAATATAAAAACCTTGAATGGTGGTAGCTTTTATCCCTCTAATTAGGTCCATACTCCCACCACTTCAAGAGATGATTTAATCCATCTTAAGGAAGATAAAAATCTTTTATCCATACTTTCTATACCACCCTTTTATGAATTTGGCATTCAATACTTTTAAAAGTATGGATACTAAGGCCCAAGAAAAGGGAAAACATGAGCAAGGTATAACCCACCCTATATCTCTTAAGAATAACAATACAAATAGGCAAGGGTTGGGATTCTCAAAAACATCCTTGAGTCACCAACCATTCAATACAACTAAACATATACATTTTACAAAAAACATGGGTACATATAACCAAGAGGTTCCTTCATTTGATTGTCAAAAATTTTGATAACTACATAAAGAGATTATGGATGATTTGTAAACAACTAGTAAGGTGGACATGTATTCAATCAAATTGATTAAATTCCCTAACATTCCTACATTTCCAAATAATATCCCTCTATTTAAAGTTGTCATTTTTTTCCTACCTTCATTTAAAACAAATTCTATATCAAAAAAGGTATCCTTACCAAACTTATCCAAAGCTAAAATTGCTATACCCTTATCAAATAAAAATCAAACAAATTATTCAAATGGTAAAATCTATTTAAATGATAAACTAAATGTACCAAAGTTAAAATATATCATACCATTTACCAAAATGTCCTAAATTTAGTGTGATCATGAACTTGCACTTATTAGACATAAGGATGATGATACTCATATGCCTAGATTCAAAAGATGTGGTGGGTTTAAACCAATGATAACACCTGTTACAAACACCTATATCCCTAATTAATATCTAATTTCTATCATGACCACTATTAGGGACCTTAAAAAGTAATTTTCTATAATCCAAATGTAAATGGCTCTTCATAATGATAATGCACATGTCACCTCATTCAATAATAAACCTCTTGTGCAATGCATACTTGAATACCCTTATCCATAAGATTTTGAATTGCTAGATTTATCTCTCTTTTTGAGACACAAGGACCCTTTCAACCACATGATTAGTTATGTGCATTCTTTTGGTTAGTGGACACAAAAAGAAAAACTATTGTTAAAATTTTTCCATATGAGTATTTCTGATGAGGCTAAAAATTGGTTCTATATTTTATTAAAGGATTCCTTACATATTTTCTTACAATTAGAAGATGAATTTTTCATGGCTTATAATATCAAAAAGGTGCCAAAACTTACATCAGAATATTTTCACAATTTCAAACAATGTGATGATGAGTCCCTATAATATTATACTATTTGATTATAAATTTCATCCTATGAGCTAGCATTTAAACCTTTAGATTTAGAATTGTAATTTATATTTAGTAGATGCCTTATTTCTCCATTAAATGAAAGGACATTGCTTAAACAATATGAATATTTTACCCATTTATATAATCATGTGTATATATATGTTTCCTTCAAAATTAATCTTTCAAAGAAACTTAACATATCTCCCTCCAAATACAAAATCTTTCTCCCTCACACAAAGGATGGAGATAACTTACCTAATGAGCATTATGAACAAAAATGTGATGTGACTAATCTCTATATGACCAGTTCATAAATGTTACTCAACATGGGGCCAATCCAAGGTCCATGTCCTATGCAATAATATCAAAGATAAAAATATAAAAAGCATCCACACCAATAAGATTTAACAATTACCTTATATATGAGTGGTTCTTGTATGCAAGGGAAAGTAAAGTTGATCTACAAATCAATCCTATATCAAAGAAGATAAATGACACTATCCCTTTGCACTTATTGGTACATTTAGACAATTAGGGCCATGACCAACATGGATCTTCTAGACCTAATCAAGGAGTCCCTTACCACAACATCACTAGAGAAGGTTCCAAAGCCTCTAGTCAAGCAACACCATGCAATAACCCTATCTAGGTCATATGCTTTCTTATTCACAATTAAATGACAAATTAAAGTAAAATTTATCCCAATGCTCACCAAATCATGTGCCACAAAATGGGGGTAATAAACATGAAATTAAACATGCATAGAATGTCTCTACTAAAATAAATGTAGATAAAATCCTAATGCATAGAGAGAGAATCATATAAACTAAAAAATCCAAATCTATCTACTTTAACAATGAGGAGCAAGAATTAGGAATACTTACCTTTGAAGATGAACCTATTGGGCCTCAATCTCTCCATTTTCCAAGGTTCTTCACAAGAGGTTGTTGTGGTTTGTAAGGATAAAAAAGATAGGTCAAATCTAGGCTACACAACTTTTTCTATGTATCTAAAAGACTTATCCACAAGATAAGATTCATATCTCCAAATGTAATATTGAAACACTAATAAATGCTTCTTAAATAGAATAGTATATAAGTAGATGCACAAATAATTATTTTATTATTATCTCTCTCTAATGAAAATGGTAAAAATAATGTGTTTATATAGCTAGATCTAACCCTAAACCCTTCCTAACTATGTCAGCCTAATCGATTAAGTATTTTTGAAATGATGCAGTTAGGTCCCAGACTAAGAAATTCTAGGCTAACTTAGTCCTATAAAGTGCAAAATTCCTAAGAACTAATCCAACTCAATTAGATATGTACTTTAAGGGCCTAGTAAGGGGTTTAGCTTAGATAGGGGCTAAAAATAAGTAGTATAAATATAAAATAAACAATTAAATATAATTTGACATTTAGACATGGATATATAGTTTTATATACTTTAAGTTATATTTATATTTATTATTTTAGGATGTTTGAGAGTGGTCCAAACCTCTAGGATCTATAATGTAAATTATAGATTTTGGAGGGTCCTATTGGATTTCAAACTTAGACATATTTTAGGGCTCTAGGATTTCAGACACAACCATATTTTAATATTTTAGGGAGGTATCATAGGAGGAAAATGGATATACACTCTAAATAAGTTGGATGAATGGTAGGAATGATACAAAACCACAACAATATTATGAAGCACCAATGGTCTTCCCACCCCTTTCCCAATGCACCCTTTAATACATGCACTCAGAGAGATTGAAACTTGAAAGGTTCTTGCACTAGATAAAATGTTAAAAAGTGGTAAAGTTAATAAAAATATTGTGTATACATTGCTTATCTTTGGCATAAGCATATTGATCCTACACAAAAAAAATTAATTACAATGTAAGATGCTTAAAATAAATGAAATTCAATATAACAAACTTATAAAATAAAAGAGGTTGAAATAATCCTTAGGCAACATAGAAATACTAATTACTTGTGGTCCCAAATTAATTCAAACATAGGTTTGGGTTATACATATAACATTTCCATATACACTAACACTAGGAACTCTTTGTCTATTGATCCAAATCACCAAGGTATTTTATTTCCTCATGAAGGAAAATTAATACATATTACAAATGATAGCATTACTTCTTCTAGTACACATGCAAAACATGAGGAGAAACATGATATGTACCTTTTCAAACTATCCAATCGTGATGCAAATAATGTAAAAGATCTAAATTAAAGTTGTAAGGTTCATAATGGGGAGATATATATGAAAATACATTATATGGCACCATATAATGATCTTTCCTCTCTAAAAATTTCAAAAATACCAAAAAAATCAAAACATTCAAAACTCCAAAACAAACTTTTAGCACTTACATGTTTTATTATCTCCTTGACATCCATGTATTAGTTCCATGTTTATGGATGTCATATTCAATTACTCCTACATTCACATATATGTCACACTTATACTAAAGTGTGATACAAACATACGCATACACATGATACATTCCTATTTTAGATGTTGGGATTTCCCTCTACTCATGTCATATGGACATTGAGGGAATCCACTTTTTTGTTCTTGATACACATAGGTTATATGATTTGATGGTCACTCTACATTATCATGTTTGAGTTTACATTTTTACTTACACATGCCTATTATCCATGATTATATATTACACAAGGTAATTTATATGTTATACACTTGATAAACTTTTCTTAGCATATGGGATCCATGGGCTACTATGACATGTTTATGTCAGTTGCTTATGCTTTAAGTTATGCACTTCCTTGAGTGTCCTGCCTTGATTTTTCAAGAATTTTAATATGCTCATTTACTTGTGTCCCCTGTGCCTATGCATGATTTCATTGACACTTGAATATGTCATTACTTTTTAAATAGACATTTAAATATGTCATTCTTTATTTTAAATACATTTAACTAAGTCATGTCCCTTTGATTGTGCGACATTTGAACATGCCCCTTATTTGTGGTCTCCTTGAACCATTGCCTTTTGACTTAATTTTGAGTTTTTTTATATGTTCTTGATTTACTTATTGATCTTGCACTTTTACTATCTATATTTTTCCATGATATTTATCATGCATCTTAGACCTACATGTGATCACATTGGTTTTATGTGCTTCAATAATGCATTTACCTAAGAATGTTCCCTTCTATATGTTACATGGTTACATTCACATATTTTACAATTGCCTTATCCTTTTAAGGTGAGGTAACTAACAATTTATATCTTTCCATCACCTTAATGGAGGTAATATTAGTGGGGTCATGTCATAGAGTCATGTTCTCCATACTTAGCAAAGTTTCTAGATTCAATGGAGGCATGCTTTGCAAACATGTTCCCCACATTCATTTAGTATATGTTATTTACATCAGTTCTCATATTCAGTAGGGTCATGTCATATGGGCTTGGTTTCCACACATGCACATTTCTTAGATTTAGTGGAGGCATGCTTTGGAAGCATGTTCTTCACATTCATTCAGTATATGGTGCTTATATCAATTCTCAGATTCAGTGGGGGTATGCTTTGGAAGCATATTATCCACACCTATTCATTATTAAATATCTCCAATTTATAGTGGGGGAATATTTGGAAACATGTCCTCCATATTGGTACTTATATCAATTATTAGATTCCTCCACACTTACACAGTTATCTAAATTGGTCAAATCACATAGTTATATGATTTAGATTCATAGTTGTGGTAAAATTGTATACATTTGTACTATTATTATACACAATTTTAGCATGATACATATCTAAGGTGTATATGATATGAAACATGTGCCTAATATTTTAAAATATAAATTATTTGTATATTCTAAAACTCTTTTATAGACTATTACCATGTCACAAAATGATTAGTACTGATATCCCATAGACGTTTACAAACTTTATTCAATCAATATAATGCAGTAGCTAGATCACCTTTTAGTATGGTTAAGGTGATCAAATCACTCAATATTTCTAAGTTCTTAGGTTGGACTTGATCATCGAGCCTCACAAGGGTATAAGTATCATTGGATTACATGGTTGAGCCAATCTCAACATCCAGGTGGAAACTCACTTTTGTTTCAAAATTTGGGGTATGTTCCTTCCAATATCTCTCTCTCCCCTTGGATATATGAACTTTAAATATTTGTCTATTTTTATCCTAATATTAGTTTTAGAACCTTAATTATACACCTCTTTCAAAATAACTTACCAATAGACAAGGTGGTTACATCAGCACATAGGTGTACTCCTAATTCTTGATCTTTAAATTTTAATATATTTTAACTAATTTCAACCCATATTACATAAACTAATTTTATATTGTAACAAGCTCTTGGTTACAAGTTAGTCACCAAAAAATCATTCAAGTTGGGCATACACAAAAACAAGGTATGCACACACACTCAAGTATGCATTTATTTCCTTTAAACTACCAATTTCATTACTATATTATGATTATATAGCACCTTAGTCTTATACACTCGGAAAATTTAGACCTTGGTTATCCCTCTCAATTCTATACCTTTCACACTTCTGTAAGTCTTTTATCTAATCTATCTCTGTACACTTTAGCCTATATCTCTTAGTCTAACTAGACTTATGTTGATGATCTAGGTCTTATATTTTACCTAGAATGCTTAAAATGTACTTATCTTCTATCTTTACAAGTTCTGAACATATGCCTACTTTCTTGATCCCTAGACACTAACATATGGGATATACAGTAGCATCAACATTGCCATCTTATCCCAACACAAGTGTTTAATGCCCTAAATTAATCTAATTTACAAATAACATGTATCTTAATGGCCAACCTACTTGATTTAATGTAAGTTATTACTTCAAAGGGATTGATATAAATATAAGATCAACCCTCATTCATTCTTCACCTATAAAAGACCAAAAAGACTAAGGCAACTTATAAAAAGAATTCAATTGAACAAAGCTTCCCTATTTAGATACAAATCATAATGATTGGATATCTACAGTTTAGAAGTACTAAACACATATCTCAAGAGCTTGATTTTCCATGTTACAAGCTAGGTCACCATTGTACTTAATTTGCACATATTTTAGGATTCACACACAAGCCAACACATAGTCAAGAACTACATGAGTCTGAGGCCCTCTTCTAGAGTATTGGCTATGTATAAAAAAACCTTTGACAACAAGGTCTTTGGTTTCATATCAAAACCATGTGCCTACTAACCCAATTTTTTCCAAGGTCACTATGAAAATAGAAAGCTATGGTTTTTCTATTTCACAAGGAGTGATAGCCTACTACCCAAATCTAAGTACACCAAAGTAAATATGAATCAAAACCTAGAGACATATAGGTGGTCACATCTTATTTTATAATATATTATATACAAGACACTAATATCAAACCCATATAGTAACATTGATGCAATCATCCCAAGTTAATGTCATTATCTAGAGAGCTAAAAGTACCAGAGCCAAAATCTGATGAATGTTTAATAATCTCCTTCTCTCCTAAATTTTGTCTATTTTATATATAGAACTATATTAACATTAAAACAAGATAATTAAATTACTTATTTGTCATTTCTATATTTAACATAGTTTTACTTTTGATAATTAGACTATCTCAGCATAATTAATTTATTGTATGCTTATATCTAAGTTTAATATCTAATTAGCCTGCTATAGATCTGATTATCATCCTTATGCCATTTAATTTTTATTAACCTATTTAATATTAATCTAAGGATAACTCCAAAAAACTTATATTTTCATTTTAGGGTCAAATACTCTACATGAATCAAAAATAGAACATTCTGAAATAGATTGAGTCAACCTAGTCGACTGAATTATGCAATAAGTGAAAAATAGAAAAGTATAAAATAGACTACGTTGAGTTGATCAAATAAGTTCTATAGGAAGGAAAATTCTAAAACAGTCTAAATATGGATGATTTAGTTCTAATAAAATAAAATAAATCTAAACACACATGCAACTAGGTCGAGTTGATTAATCTAGTTGTAACACACAACACAAACCTTATATTAAAATTAACTAATACAAGTTTATAATACAATATATAATAATGTACAACAAGAAATAATAACAAATTTTATAATCTAATTAATTTTTCAAAGAAAATATTAAGAATTTATATTAAAAATTTTGATTGAAATTGTAGGCTTCCAAAGATAATTATCTGTTAGATAGTGTTGGTCTAATATTTTAGAGCACTGACTATAGAGGAAGTACCATTATCATAGCCTAATAAACTAAGTTTCAAGGTTAATATAGAAGTATATTTTCAATGCTAACTGATAATCGATGCACACACAAACAAATGGATGACTATATTCTTAAGGTTTAATATTGATGAAAATCCTAGGCATTTTAAAAATATCATGAGGTAGGTGGAAATTAAAGACCATGTATAAATTTATACTATAGCTATGACTATTGGGAAAAACTCATCATGCCATGATATTTTTAAATGATAGACAAGTATTTTAAATAGAGTATTGATTATCCCTTCATGATAGTAACAAAGTAGTTTTAAAAACTATCGATACACAATTTATAGGAAAAGCTAAACAAAGTGAAAAATAAGGGCAAAAAATAAAGTTTTAAAAACTAAATTTTAGTTTTCATAAAGTAAATAAATTGGTATTAAACTAAAAATAAAAGTTATTTTAACTACTATAATTTTAGGTTAATTCTCTTTGTTTGAGTTAGGAAGAAATATAAACAAAATAAAGTCGATTTGGTCAACTAAGTTGTATAAATAGAATAGAACAGAGTTGAGCTGATTAAATCAGTCTATTGGAAGATAGGCTAGAATGGATGCAATTGAACAAGTTGACTTAGTTTTATAGTCATAAAATAATACAAAACTAATTCAATCTAGTTGACTTTGTTGATTGTAAAGGTATAATTTTATAGAACTGAAAAAATTGGTAAAGACAATATTAAAATTAAAAATTTTAAAAAGAATGGGATAATAAATTTGATTAAAATTAGAAAAAGATAAATTAATAATATTTTTAGATTGAACCTAGTAGATAATACATATTCAAATAGTTCAATGTGGTAGTTTTCCTAAAAATGTTGAGTTTCTATTTTAAACTGTGTTGTCTAGGTAGAAATTTGAGCCTACAAAGGCAGAAGATAGAATATTTAGACAAAATTGAGATAGTAGACTTAGTATAAATAAAATTTGGTAAATTATATTAATAATATAACTATGTAAATTTGATAAACCTACTTATAAAATGAAAAATTATAAAATAAAAGAGTTGAAAATGTCAATTTAGTTAAATGTTAAAAGTAGAAAAAGAAACTATGTTAATTAGATCGATCTAGTTTTTGGTACTAGAAATTCCATGTGCAGGATGGTGAACAAGGTTGAATGGATCAACTCAATTTTAATACCTATAAAAATATGACCTAACTAGGTATATCAGGTTGATAAATTTGTAAAAACTTGCACACATATCTGAACTAGGTTAACAGGGTCGACGAAGTATGAAAACCTGCACACAGTGTTAAACTAGGTCGACTAGGTCAATACACTTATATGTAACTAAAAATAAAAATATGTAAGGGTTAGATTAATGTTAGGTTATAAATAATTCATGAAAGTTAAATTAAATATATCTATAAATTTTCCTACTAAATAATATTCAAGCTCAAAGAAGGTAATCAACTAATAAGTCTACTTGATAATACATTTAAATCGAGGTCATGACTAATAATCAATCTGTTAAACCTATACTAATATATATATATATATATATATATATATATATATATATATATATATATATATATATATTATCACATAATGGAAAAGGATAGGTTTCCAAGGCCTCTAATTAGATGCCATTTTGTGATAACCATAACTGGGTCTTATGGTTATAATAATAATAATAATAATAATAATAATAATAATAATAAGCAAGCTAATTGACCAAATAAACATATAAGCTAATCTAGTGTATGAATATGTAAGATAATCTAGTGCTCACCAAATCTTGTGGCACAAATGGGGAAGATGATATACATGAAAATACAATCCTATAACATATAAATAATCTAATCAAGGAGAGATATAATTCAATCTATTATCTCTACAATAACTACTTATTGAAATATGAAGGGATAGGAATATACTTACCTTGTTGAAGTGAACCTATCATGCCTCAATATCTCCTTTGGCCAATGGTGTTTTGAAAGAGGTTGTTGTGGCTTTTAAGAATCACAAGTATAAATTAGCTCTAGAATACAAGACTTATCATATGTATCCAAGACCTCCATAAGATAAGTGTTATTTCTCTATGGTAAGAACCTAAGAAATGAAACCTCCTATTGATTGTATATATAGATTTACAAGTAGAAATGATGTGAAATTAATTGATCCTCTATTTATAAATGAAGTTGAAGGAATATTTATAGACATGGATAGACGCTAAACCCTCCCAAGAATTTAGTTGATGAATTTAGCCCAGTCAACTTTGTTAGCTAGGAAATAGAGATGTTATGTCTCAAACTATGTCAGCTTCAACCGACAAAGTTTTGTAACATGTGCTAAAATGAGAATGGGGTAAATCTAGTCAATGTAGTAGGAAAAGTGGTAAAAAGGGATTTTTTTTATTAATTAGGTGTTATTCTGGGTGGTGAATTAGTTAGGGGAGTGTATAAGTAGGGTTTTAATGCTTAGGGAATTAGATAAGAGTAGCTTGTATTGGTTTTAGGTGGTGGTATAGGGGCCAACAATCATGCAAAGAACCAAGGTCTACCAACCTCTTTTTTATGCACTTTTTGAGGTGTGCACTCAGAGAGATTGAGATTCAATAGGTTCTTACAAGAGAGAAATAATCAATAATTGATAAATTTTTAAAATATTGTGTGTATACATGGGCCACTTAATAATAATAAAAATAAAAAAAGGAAGAGGGGTAGAGTAAGTTAGAAAAGAGTCTCTCTTAATAAAGGGTAACATAAATGCTTCAAGGGACTGAAAGTGTACCCATATATATTTATACCATTGTATGTTAAGTTTCATGAAGGCTCGAGCTCTAATCACTCAGGGAAAGAGTCTAAGGAGAAGGGTAAATTATTGTTTCAAGGATCCTTTTTAATGAACAAATGCATACATACCTATAGTTAATTACTCACATATCTTAACATGTATCAAATAAAGTGAAAATAATCAAATAAATTAACTAGAATAAGATAAAATTCATCATAATGAATGCATAAACTTTATAAAAAGGCACATATTATAATTTTTTATCATTAATGTTTATCCATAAAGTGGAAAGATTTTGGAAGAAATCCATAGAAATCAGACACATTTAAACAAAAGTAAAAATGAATTACCATTAATTTGAAAGTGTTGGTTTACAAATAGTAAACTCTATTGCTAAAGGTGGGCCATTTCCTAATTACTTTGGTAGACCATAATAAGATGATAATGACTAATCAACAAGGCCAACCTATTGATCGAGTTTCTATAGGTTGATAGGTGTCTCCTAAAAGATCACTTTTGTTTGAGTCAATAATATCTCATGATCCATGAGTGGGGCCTCTAAAGAAACTTTCACCTTCTAGACCTAACTGATGTTCATTATAGACTACATGGTAGCTGATTAACTCTAAAATAACCTTAGTTTGTATTATCACTAAAAACATGCAACAATTATTATGAAGGGCTCTCACATGTCAAAGATATATTTGTTATCTCCTTATAACAATGGGATTGTCTCGCAAGGAGTGGGACTCTTTCACTTCTTAGGATGAACCTTTGGAGTAGGTTGGCTTCCTTATATTCTAGATACACCTAGTTTATGACCAACTTACATACCTATAAAGAACTAATTAAAATATACATGTAGTGTTAAACCTAAACTTGACAAGGGGAAAAAGGAGGGAGAAGGTAAGACATTGTAGAAAAGTAAAAGGTGATGCACCAAGAATAGAGTGAGCACCTCTAATGGTTTGATAAACACACTAAATATTACTAAAAACAAAATAGTATCACACAGACTCCACCATGGATACTTCAAGTGCCTAAGTATTTTATATTAAGGCATGGGAATAATGCAGTTGTAGAGACCATAAATATGCACACATTGGTTCTAAATGTCACAACTCCCCTAGACCACCTTAGGACTCCTTTGGGATCAACCTTGGCCTCTCAACCATAAACCAAACATAACTCTAGTCAGACTGACCTATTAGTTAAACCCATCCTTTTAACCCAACATTACCTTGAGCCTCAATCATTGATGGTCATTATAACCATCGATTGTTACCCTGACTATCAATGGTCATGTTCCACCATCTAAACAAACCTAAGTGACCCTTCACCCCACCTTTATTTTTTATAATTACATCATCTAATCCATGTGTAAACTAATGCATATGTGAGTTAAAATTATATAGCAAGTTACACCTCCTATTAAATGTCTTATTATACCTCTCCTTCCTTCCTATAAGAAGATAGGAGTAAGAGGTGAAAAAGGATCTAGAACCATGACTTCAATATCCTTTGAATCTAAAGTTTATTTATAGGTCACTTCTTCTAAAAATCCATTAATCCATCTATCATGTCATAGAGTCAACTTATCATTGTTTATCAGTGAATAGCCAAGTACCGTCACTTTGTCAGAATCATGCCAAACTTTATTAACGAGCCAACCGCCTCAACCATTCATCCAATAAATCTCCAAAAAGCTAATTTTTTTTTTAAAATCTATCAATTACTTTGTTTCCATTTCATAATCAATCCAACATAAACCAATCTCCCAAAATTACCTTATGTGATCTTGTCAATTTGACCTTTCATTATCCAGACCCAACATATAGTAGCCATTGATGTTCTATCCAACCGCTGATGGTTACCTCAACCACCGATGGTTACCTCAACCCCTGACGGTAACCTCAATCATCAATGGTCACCTCAATTACTGATAATCACTATGGTAGAAAATAATGGTAATCTATTTTCACTCACCTCCCCTCAACCAAATCCAACTTTCTTTTTGTCTTCCTATTCATAGACCCCTAACCTATTTTCTAAACCACATTGAGCCTATTTATCATTAGTATTGATCTATTTATTTTTATATTAGTCATTTTAGTCTATTTATTTATCAATCATCTCTTGCATTCAATTTTAGTACCTTTTGATTATTGATGCAAGTAATTTATCTTTTATTTTATAAATTTAATTGTTTAAAATATGTGGATTGATAGCCCCCAAGGAAGTTATTGTTTATAGGATCTAGATAATGCTAACCAATCTACCTAACTATCTGTCTAACTAACCATTTTCTTTAGTGTTGTCTTATTTGCAGTTCATTCTTCCCAAGCTAAAGAAAAGCTATTCATAATCATATGATTCAATGCGTGCATAACTAAACAGGTTTTTTCAACCATATCCATATCTAGTTTCTTTCTTCTTCCTCTCTTGAAATATAAGCTAAAATTCTATGAAACATTCTAGCACACCTGATGGGACCTTTGAGTCTCTTGGGCTTCTTTTGTTTACATCTACATGCTCTTTTCCCTATTTTGTGCTCATAAACAAAATTAAAATTTATTTTGGGTTTAAAATCAACTACATATATTGGTTGCTTTCAAATTTATCTCACTTATTTAAATTAAATCAAAGTAATTCAATTTTAGCATTAATTGTATCACACACACAAACCAAACCACCTACATCAATCAAACATCAAAACAACTTGATATAAGGCCTGACTGGGATTTCATCACCTAGCAGTCACCATACTCTTTCTCGATGATCCTACTTTGAGGTCATTACCAAGGGGGGAACCAACGTAGCTCTCTGGTTGTGTATAAACTCTAGAAATCAATATATATTAGCTAAGAACCCAACACCCTAATCACTATGATGTGTGAAGTGAGGGGGTAGGCCCTAATACCAAGACATGTATTAATTTCTAATACAAATTCTTTTGAGAGCCTAAACATAACTTGAAACCAACCATATACTTCTTTTCTATTATCCACTTTACAATCCAATTCCAGTCACATAAATTTTTAAGGCATAAGCCAAAAGAGAGACTAAAAGAAAGTTTAGGACTTAACATACTTTTTAGTGTGTGTTTGATTTCCTTACTTATTTCTTGTCTTCTCTTTGTTTGAGTCGTGAGATTATTTTTGCATTCTCTCTCCCTTATCTTTTATGGTGCTAACTCACTAGTAGTTAAATAACTTAATAGAATAGAACCCATTACCATACCAATCAACCTCTTATACCTCCTCACCCATGGATTATGTTTCTAAACTAGAAGACTCTCCTCACCCTTCAAGAAGTCCTTATTTCCTTTGGGTAGTTTCCCAAGGAGATATAGACTTTTCCACCTTCTTAAATAACAATCTTGTGGCCCTTTAGCCATCATTATCTTAGCACCATGCCTCACCATACCCTACTTCTATTCCACCTATGTACCTACCTTATGACATGCATTCCCACCTTATGGGTAACCTTTCCATTACCACAGTCACCACATAACCATTGACCAATAAAACATCTTCATCCACAAATAATCCCTTTAATACTACTATGGAAAACCAACTTGCCCAACGAACCAACACCCTTACGCCTTCCACCCCCACCAACAACTCCTTTACCCTAGGAGCAACCCAACCATTAACTACCTATACTCCCTCACCATGAGAGCACATATTACTAGAATTACCAACCTTACTTTGGCTACCCCCAATCCATTAATCACTACTCCACTTCAAAATCTTATGGTGTCTATACCTTCTACCTTACCACCAATGAATAAAAAGGTCACCACTTTTACTTTAGTAACTACAACTCCTACCCAACTAGCCTTAAATACTCTATAAGTTCCCATCACACCCAACCTAAGTTACATCCCTAACCCACAAGGCCATGTACCTCTACCCATTACCCAATCACCAACATCCACCTACCCCTATATAGCATCCACCCAACCACTAGTGTCCACATATCAATCTGTGATAGGTCCTCAACTTCTTACCAATTATCAATATGTCACCTAACCACAACAACAATATGCACCTTATAACCTTCCAAGTGTGCAACCCCAAATGGATATAATGAAAATGCTAATGGATAAAATGACAAATCTAGAATCATCCAATTATGGAGCTCACAACATATTATCATATGACTAGATCTGTAATGAGCCTATTCACCCATTTGTCCCTATCATACCATATCCTCCTCAATGGGAACTTCCCAAGTTTTATAAATTTCAAAGTAAGGAGGATCCCCAATAGCACCTCATGGCATTTAGGCATGCATTTTATTTGATTTCTTGTAATGATTCTCTCCTTCTTAATATCTTCCCCATGTCCCTATCTGGTCCATCATTATATTGGTATAGTGTCATAACCAAACACTCTCTCTTTTCCTTCACCTAGCTAGCCTAAACTTTCTTGGATCACTTTTCAATAAACATCTCAAAAAAAGTTTCCATCACTAACCTTTACTCTATCCTAAAATTTGATGATGAATCTATTATTGATTTTGTAGCTCATTAGAGGAGCCTAATTAATCAACTTTCCTTCTCTTTACCCCAACCTAAACTAATAGAACCTTTTGCTTGGGCATGTGCCAAGCACATCTCTTTTACATTATGTGTGCAGAGTTTCAGAACCTTTGACAAATTTGATGATGAATCTATTGTTGATTATGTAGCTCATTAAAGGATCCTAATTAATCAACTTTCCTTATCTTTTCCTCAACCTAAACTGATAGAACTTTTTTCTCAGGCATGTGCTAAGCACATCTCTTCTACATTATGTGTGCAAAGTTTCAAAACCTTTGAAAAATATTTTACCATGGTGCATAAGCTAAAAAATAGAGCCATAAATGAAGAAAAGTTAAATTTGAAAAAAATATATATACCTACAAAACCAATGAGGCCTCTTCCTCTAAACCAAGTGACCAAACCAACACCAATGCCAAAATCAAGGGAACTATGAATGCAGTTATACTTAAGACCGATCTTCCACCATCTGTCAAGCAAACAAACTCTTCTAACTCTTCAAATCACAACATGAGAAACTAAAATCAAAACAATTAAAAGAAAAAATTACTCCACTTGGGGAATCTTATGCTTTAGTCTTGGAGAAGTTAATGAAAGCTAATATCATACAACTTCATCCCATCAAGCCACCTTAATAATTTGATTCTTCTCATCTAGCACCTAGCTGGTACAATGAGAATGACCTATGTGTTTTCCATCAAATATTGGGGTATGACATTATTAGGCGTAATACCTTCAAAAACATTGTCCAAATCCTCATTGACAAGGGGGAGCTCATTTTGGATAACCCCAATGCACCTCCAAACCAAGCCCTTGATATTTTTTGACAACCTTTTCCCAATTATGCACCTACCAAAAATTAAAGTAACAAAGCTAAGTGTTCTCATGATGCCCAGACCATCAATATGTTTCTTAACACACTCATTATTGAAGAACCTAGTACCTAATCTACTTATTCTTCACCCTCTCCACTTATTTAGGTAATGGAATTACCTTCTCTTCCTTTAGAGACCCAAACCAAGGAAGTATCCTTTTCCCCTCCTCCACTTATTGAGGTAATGGATTCATCAACCCTCCCTCAAATAACATACCAGAGCAAGAAACCATCACCACTTTACCTTTTCCCTCAACTACTAAACAATTCACTTCCCTTTTAGAGATCATTCCCAAGGAGGAAACCACCATATCTATACCTCTCATAGAGGAACCATCCATACAAACCTTGCATCCTTTGATTGAGGAAAAGGATGAGGTTACCATTCCCCTTCTCAACCTATGGACTTATCTTTTGAGTCCACTACCCAAGGAACAAGACCAGTTTATAAACCATTTTTTAAACTAGTTCAAACATTGGAATTTATCTCCAAACCTAACATAGATCAATCTACCTTTTGGCAGAAATTGGGGATCCCTTATATCACTAAACAAGAACCTCAAACTACACCTTTGGTAGATAACTTATATTATCCAACCCACCATCATACCAACTAAAATAATGAAAACCTCTACCAACCCAACCATTTCTGAACCATCTAAAGCAACTAAATCCCAAATAACCAAATCATCCTCTATCACCTCAACCAAACCAACCAAACCTTGGTGTCTTCCCTGTGTAGATCCTTAATCACCCATCCTTGAAACTGGACCTAACCTCACTAAACCCATCAACCAAACACCAAACCAAATCAACCAAGGACGTAAAACCATTAAAAAGCTAGAAAGATAGAGTTTTACCTCCCTCAACCTTACCCTCTATTTTGGGGCCTCACCCTCTGCTTTGATTGGGAAGTTAATTCTTAACTTCAAAACCCAACCACCACTCTTGGTTACGCCATCACTCTTACTTTTTGGCACACACATTTGCATTGAGCCATCAATAACCAAACTAGATACCTTGACATCTTCCACCTCCAACTTATAAACCTCCTTACCTAAACCAAAATCATCAATTAAGGACACCACCTTACCCAAGACCTCTATCACCAAGACTATTTCTAAAAATACTTCCATCTCACCAACCAAGGACAAAGCCTCTATATCCTTGCCACCTTTAGCTGAATCTTACTCAACTACTTTTTAAAAATTATTGCTAGCTTATTTCTTGACCTTACCTCCTATCAAACCATTTGATCCTCTAGGTCCAAAACCCATATGGTATAATGACTACTAAGTATGCTCCTATTATAAGACACTCAAGCATGACATAGATAACTACAAATCTCTCCAAACCATAATCCATCAACTCTATGATAAGGATGATCTATTAATAGATAAACCTCCCAAAAACCCACTACCAATCTAATAAACAACAACCACTACCCAATTCCTACCTACTCCCCCACTTTCACCCCAAAGTGATGAAGAACCAAACCAATCTCCTACCCTAGCTCTTCCCTCTATCCATATTATCCATGTGGTCACCTGATCACATGCTCATCAAAAAGATAAGGGGAAGGCTAAAGTGTCCATCCCATAGACATACCCATCTTCCACCTCCCAACCAAGTCAAATTTAATCACCTTCACCTTCGACTAAACCCAATGTATCTATCTTGGGTAACTCTTAATCCAACCCCTAAGAATTGATCAAAAGAGTGGTTCTTAAAAAACTTCACTAAACCTTAGCAAATGTGAGCTTATACGAGCTGATTTCTACCTCACCTCATCATCACCAAGCAATTATAGAGGCATTACAATCAATAGAGGTTCAACCTAAAGACCCTCAACCTCTAGAAGCCTTTGTTGTTGATCTCCAAATTTCCAACCTGGTCACCTTCAAGGATTTTGAAATACCTTCTATTGATCTTGATGACCTAGATCCCCCTCTTTTCATCACTACCTACATCAACCAAGCCTACATCAAATGGGTTATGATTGATGGGGGAGCCAATATTAATATCATCTCCTCTCATGCTTCTGATTAACTTAATATACCAAATAATGTCATCTTTAAAACCTCAGCCATCTTTTAATCCTTCAAAGACACTATGGCCACTATTTTGGGATCTGTTGTCCTTCATATTTACTTAGGACCTCGCATGCTCCCAGAGCTCTTCTATGTAGTGGGATTCAAATTCTAGTATAATGTTTTATTGGGATGACCTTGGATCTACTCCATGGGTTATGTACCTTCTACCCTTTATCATTGCATCAAATTTAAGCATGAAGGTCAAGTTATCACTATACAAGTTGACCTAAGTCCCTTTTTATCACACAACATGATTTATCAACCTAATGATATCCTCTTACCTCCATCTAGCATACCCTGCTTAGCCAAGGGAAAACCCTCAACCACAAATGATGAATTCATATCCTCTTCTTCCACTGAGGAATCTACTACCTCATAAATACCTTCAGACCAAATCCCCACCATAAATCACTTAAAATCCACATTCCACCATCTTTCACTTGGGTAATATCACTTCCTAACTCTTGATGCTTTCCCTACTCCCTAGGAGTATAGGAAACTTAACAACCAACCCAGTTATGACCCCAATATCAAAGCCATTATTCCCCTTGGACCTTCAAATTATCAAACCCATTTCATCTATGGGGGACTTGGTAAACCCCTTACAACTTTGGCCACCTCTTATGTGCCTCGACCATTCACCTTTCATTTCTCCTACTTAGATAAACCTAAGTTTACCAAGACATACCTCCATAGGTGTGTGTGGAAGGGATTTGGTCTTGGATGATATGAACATGATCTGTATGAGTTAACTTCAATTGTGACAAGAAAACCTCATGAAAAACATGTCCTCAGCTTCAATTTACCCATAAATAAAACCAAATTACCTACTACCACCATTATTGAATAAGACATCCCTTCCTCACCAGCCTTTTATCCACCTAAGTGTGAGGGTGATCACATCATCCCACCTAATTTTTTTTTCATCAACATGATCAGCCTCAGACCCCTGACTTACCAAAAGGATGGGGTAATTATGACCATCCCTATGACCCATCTTGAGATGATAAAAGATGACTCTCCTACCATTAACATCATTTAGTGTCAGGATGATGATTCCATTCTCGCCTATCTAGGTACCAGAAATTCTTCCATCCACAAATATCTTCCTTCTAATAATTTGACTATGTTGAATGAATCCACCATGGATATCAACTTGGGCACTCTATATAACCCGCACATTATCAAAATTATCCAATCACTAGATTCTGATGAGCTTTGGGACTTCCCCTCCTTCCTACAAGACTGCAACATAACTTTTTCTTGGTATTATAGTGATATGATAGGAATTAACCACTCTATATCTACCCATAACATCATCACCAATCACGATGCCAAACCCATTAAGCAAAAACTTTGACAAATACACCCTCACATAGCCCTTCTTGTCAAAGGAGATATTCAACATCTCTTATCCATCAATTTCATTCAGCCTATTGACTATCCCCAATGGGTCTTGAACATCATGCCTATCACTAAATCCATATGGGGACTATGCATTATGTGGACTATTTTGACCTCAACCTTGCTTACCCAAAAGACAACTTTCCTCTATCAAGTATTGACCAACTAGTTGATCTTATAGCCGACCATGAGATGTTATCTCTCATTGATGGATTCTTAGGTTACAATCAGATCCTAATTGCCCCTAAAGATCAATACAAAACTACCTTTATCATCTTATGGGGGACCTTATACTATAGATTCATGTCTTTTGGGCTAAAGCATACTAGTACAACCTACCAATGCACTATGACATACATCTTCCATGACCTTATCCACAAAATTGTCGAGGACTATATGGATGATATTCTTTGGAAATCCAAATATTTTAAGGACCATTTGGTCATTCTCAAAATTATCTTTAAATGCCTCATCCATTACCAAGTTCACATTAACCCCAAGAAGTGCATTTTTGGGGACTTATCAAGAAAGATCCTTGGATTATCATTTTCCTTTAGGGAATTGAAGTCGATCTAGCTAAAATCAAAAAAATCCTAAACATGCTTCCTCCAATCAACTCAAGAAACTCCAAAGTTTACAAGGAAAGCTCCAATCCATTTATCACTTTATCTCTCAGCTCTCAGACTGATGTTAGCCCTTCTACCACCTTATAAATATGGATGTATCTTTTAAGTGGAATAAAGACTATCAAAAGGCCTTTGATTCAATCAAAAAATACCTTTTGTCTCTACCCATCCTCACCCCTCCCAAGGATGATCAACCTTTTTACCTTTATATTTCAACCACTGACCACTCCTTAGGGGAAATGCTTGCTCATCAGAATGAACAACACAAAGAGTATTATGTCTACTACATTAGCTACATCCTTATAGAATACAAGACTCAGTACACCCATACTAATAAATTTTGCTTATCTTTAGTCTTTGTAGCCACCAAACTTTGCCACTACCTTCTTAACCATAAGAACTATGTCATAACCAATACTGAGCCACTTAAGTATCTGCACTCCAAAATATACCAAAACCAATGTATGGCCAAATGGTTGATGATTTTAGATGAGTTTAACCTTGAGTTTCTTTATAAAAATTCAAATAAAGGGCAAGTCATTACTGACCAATTAGCCAAAGCACTATTAGTAGACAACCAACCTCCTCTTGAGTATTTAGATGAGTCCATCATGACCCTCTCTCAAGTAGACTTCACCTATAAAGTGACCACATTTTTTGATGGATCAAAGTGTCAATGTGGTAGGGGAGCCTACATCATCATTATCCCCCTTCATGGTGAACCTCTTCCTTTATCCTTCAAGCTATATTTTGAATGTACAAATAATATGGTTGAGTATGAAGCCCTAGTAATAGGCCTTCAAATTATCTTAAGCTTGGGATTTAAAATATTCAATATCTTTGATGACTCTTAAATTGGTGGTCAATAAAATCAATGACTCTTGCCAGTGTAAGAATGATGTTTTGTAAGATTACAAAAAAGTAGTTGATAAACTCTTAACATCATTTGAAAAATAACATATCCAATCAACCCTATGATCTACCAACAATTTTGATAACACCATGGCTTCCCTCACCTCTCAGATCTAGTCTGCACTCTTTGAATCTAAGTTATCTATCATCAACCACATACTTAACTAGCCCTCTTATGTTAAAACATATTCTCCTACAATCTTCAATGTGGAAGAGACCCAACTTGACATTTGGTAGCAGTAAACCTTTGACTATCTTAACCTTGTCATCATTCCTTCTAGTCTTTCTAGGAATGCTTGAAGAGAGTTTATGTATAATACCTCATGTTATACCATTATGGGGGGAATTATTTACAAACTCAACTTTTATGGTCTCTTATTTTATTACCTACATAGTCATGAAGCCTCTCATGCTATCAAGGTGTTGTTCCCAAAATTAGATTTTGTGGACAACCCCTACGAAACTTGTTCATTTCGTAATATACACTCTAAGTTCATTGTTCGAGACAAGATTCTCTTGATCTCAAGTGAAGTTGTCTAACCTCCTATGACAGTTTACAACATTCCCTTGCCATGATTTCTTAAAAATCATGAAACCTATTGTAGTCTTTAACTGAAAAAAATGTCAATTTTGATCATTTTGAAAGTGTTAGTGAATTTTGATTTTTCTTATGTAAGGTCAGAAAAAATTTCCACCTTTACATGGATTTTATTTTTTACATGCATCGGCAACACTTTTTACTGCCATTGCATGTTCTTATCACCGACAGTGTCAGGGTGGCAAATTTCACCACTCGAGCAAAGATCTTCAAAATATTAAACTTTGAGTGGTATTAATGGCCACACACATCAAGTTTTAAAGGCTTATTTGGAGCTTTTAAGTGCATTTTGTTTATCATTTCTCTAATCATATTTTCCTCAACCCCTTTCCACAACCTCTCGATCATGGTAATGAAGGAAGAGTTCAAATTTGCTGCCACCAAGCTTAGGATTTCAAACTTGCCAAGTAAGTTGTTTTCTACTTCTAAGGTTTCATTTTTTGAGTGTTTTCTACTACAGATTGATTTTTTATTTTCTTTTTGCTTTGTCTTATGTGTTTCCACCTTTGTTTTCTTCATTTTTGCCTTAGTGAACTTAGTAAATGAAATCCGTCGATCTTCTTTCATGCCCTAGGTTTTCATTTAAGTGTCATCAATGTTTTGATCCAACCAGGTTTTACCCCCCCCCCCCACCATGTTGGTTGAAAACTAGCTTCCAAACCTATTGTGATGATGGCTATATTAGCCTCTCACACTTGTTCCAAATCTTATCTAGTTAAAGGCAAAAATGGTGGTTTTAGCTGCTTGTGATTTTTTAACTTATCAAGTGAAAGTGTATGGGTAGTGAAATTTGCCACCCTTACACAAAAAACTCCATCTCTCCCATATGCATCTTTAGTGATATTAGCCACTCAACATCATAACTTTGATTTCCTTTTCACATGCAGTGTCAGCATTTTTTTCCACTCCTACATGCAAATGACATGTAACGACAGAAAATTTCATTGCCGATGTAAATGGTAAATATCCTTCACATGCAAGGGTGGTAAATTTTTCCACCCATGCAAACATTCTCTTAAATTTTCATAACTCGAGGATATTTTTAATTTTGATTTTTTGAGCCCACTTTCCTCTGGGTTTTTTTTTCAGCCCTGCTCACACTGTAGCCCTTTCAAGTGCATCCCCATAGTCATGATCATCAACATGCAGTTTTCATAGATTGCCAATATTTTTCCTAATTGCATGATCATGACTTTTTGTTGTAGTTTCTTCTATGGATCTTCTTTCTTTATTGACATTCCTCTAGTAACAATGTGTTTAGATGATTGAGTTGTCTCTGAAGAAGTTGAAAGTGATGAAGTATAAATATTAAGGTGTTTTTCCAATCACCTCAGTTATTTCTAATGTCAATGACATTAGAGATATAGAGATTAGTCATATAGACATGTCTGAGTTTGTGAAGAGAACCAAGTCAATCAATCCTAGCTTTGAAATGAAGAAGATAATTGACAATAACATTCATTCGGTATCTTCTTTCCCAGTGGCATCTCATAACATTAAATTTTTTATTTAGTGTGCTCAGTTTTATAAAAAATATACTGGGGTTGTGTTGGACACTAGTGGCAATGTGATAATCAAACTAGATCCTAAATTCATTGATAAGGTTTTTATGTGCCCTCCTACTATAGAATTGATAAAGCTTGATTTTGTTGAAGCACAAAAAGAGTATGAAAAAAATCTTGAAAAAGCAAAGAAGGTAATCAATCATAAATGGCTCAAGATGTCAAGGGCAAACTTGTCAAGGTGGCCACAAATTTTTCCTAGAAATGACTTTATATAAAAATTTGGTGATCTGATAACTCTTCTCAGTAGGATAAGAGTTTTGTCCTCTTCCTCATAGTTTCATGAATGGATGTATCCCTTCATCAAGGTAATACTCCAAGGCAAACAAACCATCTTTTGGGGAGAACAAATCAATAATGATTTATATGAACAATTGATGAAGGTATCCACTACCTTCAAGTTATATATGACTTCTTATCTGGCGTATATTACAGCTTCAATGATAATCTTTCTAGGTCTAAAATCAGAAGGAGATAGAAGAGTAATCCCATTGTATCAATACCACTCTCAATTAACATTAAAGGGTTTTATTTATCATTTCAAGAGAGTAAATGATGCTTTATTTGCAATATTATTATGTCTTTTTGATCCTCAACTAGAATAAAGAAGAGTGTTAGATGAGGCTTGGAAAGTGGTAAATTATTTTGGATGCATGTTCTTACAGTTTCCTTTTTCCTCATACCTAAGGGTTGTTTTTTTCCATGGTCATCCTTATATGCTTCCAAGATTCCCCTCAGACAAATTGATCTTAATGGAGCTATGCAGACAAATGATCATCATGCATAATAAACAAATGGAGCTCAAGAAGCCTAGTTTCAAATATCAAACCTACTAAGCTTGTGCATAGAAGAGGTATGTGTTAATTGATTACTAATAATGTACCAAAAGAGATAGGGAATGAATTAAAAGTTGAAGACATGCCAACAATTCTTTTTGTCACTACTACTAATGAATGGTATTCAAATATCACTCATTTTCTTACCTATGGTGAGTGTCCTACCCATCTATCTTATAAGGAAAAAAGAACTATTAAGTTTAAGGCCACTAACTACATCTTATGGGATAGTGATTTGTACAAAAGAAGCCTTGATAGAGTATTTCTTTATTGCGTGGATAAATTGCAACAAAGTAGACTTTTAGAGTCTTTCCACAATTTTTCTTATGGAGGACATTTTTTTGCACCCAGGATGTCTCACAAGATTTATGAGTTAGATACTATTATCCTACACTATCTCAAGATGCATACAATTGGGTACGTAGGTGTGAGTTGTGTCAATAATTCATTGGGAAATCTAAGCTGTAGGCATTACCTCTCAAGCCCATGGTGATTGAAGAACCTTTTTAGTAATGGTGTATCAACTTGATTATCTCTATGAACCCACCCTCAAGTGCTAGACATGACTATGTTCTCACCACGATAGACTATTTTACCAAGTGGGTAGAAGCCATCCCAGTTAAGCATGTTACTTCGGAAGTGGTATGCAATTTCCTTAAGGAAAATATTATTTCCTGATTTAGAGTTCCAAATAAGATCATAGCATACAATGCTACTTATTTTTCTTCCCATGAGATTACTGACTTTTGCTACAAGCACAAGATCATTATTTCCCACTTCTCAGACTATTATCCTTAAGGAAATGGTTAGGCAGAATAAAGTAACAAGAATTTGGTTACTATTATCAAGAAATTGGTAGATGAGAATTAGAGACCTTGGCATATAGCATTTTTTGATGCTTTATGGGTAGACAATATTTCCCCTAAAATAGAAATAGGTGTGTCACCATTTCAGCTTCTGTATGGTCTTAATGCAGAGATACCAATTACCTTGGAACTACCAGCACTGAAGTTGGCAAAGGCAGTGGAAGATCAGACTTTTGAAATTTTTATTGATAAAAATATCATGCACTTAACTAAACTAGAGGAGAAATGAACTATGGTAGTGGACCGTATCACTGAGCATCAAATTCAAGTAAAGAAACTCTTCAATAAGAAAGCAAAGATTCATGAGTTTCAGATTGGAGATCAAGTCTTGTTGTGGGACAAGAGGAGAGAACCAAAAGGAATGCATGGAAAGTTTAATTCTTTGTGGAGAGGTCCATTCACCATTCACAAATTCTATGGTGGAAATAGCTTCTTACTAGAATATCAGGATGGAATGCCATTCTTACTACCTCATAGTAGGCAACATCTGAAACACTTCAATCCTTGAAGTATCAGAGAAGTTTATTTGTACATTTGTATAGTTTTATGCTTTTATTTTTGTATTTTTGTTTAGTTATTTGTGTCTTTTTATTTTTGGTAGCTTGAATCTATAGCCCAATGTCATGGATGAAGGCACTTAGATACTATATTCTTCTCCCTTTGATCATTTTAAAATTCAATCGATGGAAGTTCCCCAACTAGAGCAAACAGTTGTTCTCAAAATCAGCTACACTTATTTTGTGGACAACCCCTACGAAACTTGTCTGTTTCATAATCTACACTCTAAGTTCATTATTTGTGACAAGATTCTCTTGATCTCAAGCGAAGTTTTCTGACCTCTTAAGAAAATTTATGACATTTCCTTGCCATGATTTTCAAAAATCATGAAACCTGTTGTAGTCTTTAACTGATCAAAATGTCAATTTTGATCATTTTAAAGGTGTTAGTGAATTTTGATTTTTCTTGTATAAGGTTGGCAAAATTTACTGCCCTTACATGGATTTTTTTTTTACATGCATCGGTGGCACTTTTTACCACCATTGCATGGTCTTGTCATCGATAATGTCAAGGTGGCAAATTTTATTTCTCAAGCAAAGATCTTCAAAATCTCAAACTTCAAGTGGCATTAATGGCAACATGTGATGAGTTTTAAAGGCTTTTTTGGAGCTTTTAAGTGCATTTTGTTTGTTGTTTCTCTTATCAAAGTTTCCTTGACCCCTTTTCACAACTGCTCAACCATGGTAATGAAGGAAGAGTTTGAATTCACCATCGCCAAGCTTAGGATTTTAAACTTACTGGGTAAGTTATTTTCTACTTCTAGGGTTTCATTTTTTGAGTGTTTTCTACTATAGATTATTTTTTTCTTTTCTTTTTGCTTTGTCTTGTGTGTTTCCACCTTTGTTTTCTTTGTTTTTGCCTTAGTGAACTTAGTAAGCAAATTCCACTGATCTTCTTTCATGCCCTAGGTTTTCGTTGAAGTGTCATCAGTGTTTTGATCTGACCAGGTTTTACCCCCCCACCATGTTGGTTGAAAACCAGCTTCCAAACCCATTATGATGATGGCTTTATTAGCCTCTCACACTTGTTCCAAATCCTACCCAGTTAAAGGTAAAAATGGAAGTTTTTGTTGCTTGTGATTTTTTAACTTATCAAGTGAAAGTGTATGGGCAAAAAATTTTGCTGCCCTTACATAAAAAACTCTATCTCTCCCATATGCATATTTAGTGAAATTAGCCACTCAAACATCAGAACTTTGATTTCCTTTTCACATGCAGTGTTGGAATTTTTGTTGCTCCTACATGAAAATGACATGTAACAATGGTAAATTTCACCACCGATGCAAATGGTAAATATCCCTCACATGCAAGGGCAACAAATTTTTCTACCCATCCAAATATTCTCTTAAATTTTCCTAACTCTAGTATATTTTCAATTTTGATTTTTTGAGCCCACTTTCCTCTATTTTTTTTTGGGCTTGCTCACACTTTATCCCTTTTAAGTGCATCCCTATAGTCATGATCATCGACATGTAATTTTCCTAGATTGCCAATATTTTCCCAAATTACATGATCATGAATTTTTGATATATTTTCTTCTGTGGATCTTCTTTTTTTATTGACATCCTTCTAGTAACAACTCGTTCAAATGCCTAAGTTGTCTCTGAAGAAGTCAAAAGCAATGAATCAAAATTATCAAGGTGGTTTTTCAATCACCTTAGTTACTTCTAATGTCGATGACATTAGAGATATAGAGATTGGTCATGTGGACATGGTTGAGTTTGTAGAGAGAACCAAGTCAAGCAATCCCAGCTCTGAAATAAAGAAGATAATTGATAGGAACATTCATTTGGTATCTTCTTTCTCAGTGGCAGCTCACAACATAAAATTTGTTCTTCAGTATACTTAATTTTATAACAAAGATACTAGGGTTGTGTTGGACACTAGTGGCAATGTGATAATCAGACTAGATCCCAAATTCATTGATAAGGTGTTTATGTGCCTTCTTGCTATAGAAGTGATAAAGCGTGATTTTGTTGAAGCAAAAAAAGAGTATGATAAAAATATTGAAAAATCAAAGAAGGTAATCAATAATAAATGGCTCAAGATGTCAAGGGCAAACTTGTCAAGGTGGCCACAGAGTTTTCCTAGAAGTAACTTTATAGAAGAAGTTAGTGATCTGATAACTCTTCTCAGCAGGATAAGAGGTTTGTCCTCTTCCTCATAGTTTCATGAATGGATGTATCCCTTCATCAAGGTAATACTCTAAGGCACACAAACCATATTTTGGGGAAAAAAATTAGCAATGCTTTACATTAACAATTGATGAAGGTATCCACTACCTTCAAGTTCTATATGACTTCTTATTTGGTGTATATTTTAGCTTCAATGAGAATCTTTCCAGGTCTAACATTAGAAGGAGATAGAAGAGTAATCCTAGTGTATCAATA
Organism: Torreya grandis; assembly: GCA_037957365.1. NCBI lineage: Eukaryota > Viridiplantae > Streptophyta > Pinopsida > Cupressales > Taxaceae > Torreya > Torreya grandis. The sequence goes on along the minus strand of JARHVA010000120.1, from coordinate 2,695,721 downwards.
CTAATCTCAATTAACATTGAAGGGTTTATTCATCATTTCAGGAGAGTAAATGATGCTTTCTTTGCAATATTCTTATGTCTTTTTAATCTTCAACTAGAACAAAAAAGAGTGTCAGATGAGGCTTGGATAGTGGTAAATGATTTTGGATGCATGTTCTTATAGTTTCTTTCTTTCTCATACCTGAGGGTTGGTTTTTTTCAAGGTCATCATTATATGCTTCCAAGATTCTCCTTAGACATATTAATCTTAACAGAGCTATGCAGATAAATGATCATCATTAATAAACAAATGGAGCTCAAGAAGCCTAGTTTCAAATATCAAACCTACTAAGTTTATGTGTAGAAGAGGTATGTGTCAATTGATTACTAATAACATACTAAAAGAGATAGGGGATGAAGAAGCAGAAGTTGAAGACATGCCAATAGTTCTTTTTGTCACTACTACTGATGAATGGTATTCAAATATTGCTCATTTTATTACCTATGGTGAGTGTCCTACCCATCTATCTTATAATGAAAAAAGAACTATTAAGTTGAAGGCTGCTAACTACGTCCTATGGGATAATGGTTTGTACAAAAGAAGCCTTGATGGAGTATTTATTCGTTGCATGGATAAAGCGCAACAAAGTATACTTTTGGAGTCTTTTCACAATTTGGCTTGTGGAGGAATTTTTTTGTACCTATGATGGCTCATAAGATTCCACGAGCCAAATACTATTGGCCTACACTATTTCAATATGCATATATTTGGGTACGTAGGTGTGAGTTGTGTCAATAGTTTGTTAAAAAACCTAAGTTGGATGCATTACCTCTCAAGCTCATGGTGATTGAAGAACCTTTTTAGAAATGGGGTATCGACTTCATTGGCTCTATGAACCCACCTTCAAGTGTTAGACATGACTATGTTCTCACCATGATAGACTATTTTACCAAGTGGGTGGAAGCCATCCCAGTTAAGCATGCTACTTTGGAAGTGGTATGCAATTTCCTTTAGGAAAATATTATTTCCTAATTTGGAGTTTCAAACAAGATCACAGTAGACAATGCTACTTGTTTTTCTTTCCATGAGATTACTAACTTTTGCTACAAGCACAGGATCATTCTTTCCCACTCCTCAGACTATTATCCGTAAGGAAATAGTCAGGCAGAATCAAGTAACAAGAATTTGGTTACTATTATCAGGAAATTAGTAGATGAGAATTAGAGAACTTGGCATAAATCATTGTTTGATGCTTTATGGGTAGATAGGATTACCCACTAAAATGACAATAGGTATGTCACCATTTTAACTTTTTTATGGTCTCAATGTGGAGATACCAATTACCTTAGAACTACCAGCACTGAAGTTGGCAAAGGAAGTGGAAGATCAGACTTTTGAAAGTTCTATTGATAAAAGGATCATGTACTTAACTGAACTAGAGGAGCAATGAACTATGGTAGTAGACTGTATCTCTCAGCATCAAAGTCAGGTAAAGAAACTCTTCGACAAGAAAGCAAGGATTCATGAGTTTCAAATTGGAGATTAAGTCTTGTTGTGGGACAAGAGGAGAGAACCAAAATGAATGTATGGAAAGTTTGATTCCTTGTGTGTGGAAGAGGTCTATGTTTTATATGTTCTTACCCACTTATATATATAAATAATTCTATTAATAGAACATATATATTAAAAACACATACTTACTATACAAATAGTTGCAACATTTCTAAATGCAACAAATGACAAATTTTATTGCAATTCATATATATATATATATATATATATATATATATATATATAAGTTTATTAACAAAACATATATATTAAATTCACATACGTTAATATATATGTTTTGTTAATATATATATATAATTTTATTATATATTAACACAAAACATATATATTAAAAACACATACTTACCATACAAACAGTAGCAACATTTTTAGGCACAACAAATGACAAATTTGACTGTAATATATATATATATATATATATATATATATATATATATAATTCTATTATATATTAACACAAAACATATATATTAAAAACACATACCATAAAAACAGTAGCAACATTTTTAGGCACAACAAATGACAAATTTGACTACTATATATATATATATATAATTCTATTATATATTAACACAAAACATATATATTAAAAACACATACTTACCATACAAACAGTAGCAACATTTTTAGGCACAACAAATGACAAATTTGACTGTAATATATATATATATATATATATATATATATATATATATAATTCTATTATATATTAACACAAAACATATATATTAAAAACACATACCATAAAAACAGTAGCAACATTTTTAGGCACAACAAATGACAAATTTGACTACTATATATATATATATATATATATATATATATATATATATATATATATATATATAATTCTATTATATATTAACACAAAACATATATATTAAAAACACATAATTACCATACAAATAGTAGCAACATTTTTAGGCACAATAAATGAGAAATTTGACTGCAATATATATATATATATATATATATATATATATATATATATATATATATATATATATTCTATGAACAAAACATATATATTAAAAACATATATATTGATATTGTTTGTATGGTAAATATGTGTTTTTAATATATATGTTTTGTCAATTGATTGCTTGTGTGTGGAAGAGGTCTGTGTCAATTGATTACTGATAACATACTAAAAGAGATAGGGGATAAAGAAGCAGAAGTTGAAGACATGCCAATAGTTCTTTTTGTCACTACTACTGATGAATGGTATTCAAATATCACTCATTTTCTTACCTATGGTGAGTGCCCTACCCATCTGTCTTATAAGGAAAAAAGAATTGTTAAGTTGAACGCTACTAACTACGTCCTATGAGACAATGGTTTCTAAAAAAGAAGCCTTGATGGAGTATTTCTTCATTGCATGGATAAAGTGCAACAAATTAGACTTTTGGAGTCATTCCACAATTTGGCTTGTAGAGGAAATTTTTTTTCACCCGTGACGGCTCACAAGATTCTATGAGCCAGATACTATTGGCCTACACTATTTTAAGATGCATGAAATTAGGTACGTAGATCTAACCAGGTTTTACCCCCCCCCACCATGTTGGTTGAAAACTAGCTTCCAAACCCATTGTGATGATGGCTATATTAGCCTCTCACACTTGTTCCAAATCCTACCCAATTAAAGGCAAAAATAGTGGTTTTCACCGCTTGTGATTTTTTAACTTATCAAGTGAAAGTGTATGGGTAGCAAAATCCACCACCCTTACATGAAAAACTCTATCTCTCCCATATTTATCTTTAGTGAAATTAGCCACTCAAACATCAAAACTTTGATTTCATTTTCACATGCAGTGTCAACATTTTTTGCTGCTCCTACATGCAAATGACATGTAACAGTGATAAATTTTGCCACTGATGCAAATGGTAAATATCCCTCACATGTAAGGGTGGTAAATTTCACTACCCATGCAAACATTCTCTTAAATTTTTCTAACTCTGGGATATTTTTAATTTTGCTTTTTTGAGCCTACTTTTCTCTGGTTTTTTTTTTTGTTGGGCTTGCTCACACTTTAGCCCTTTCAAGCACATCCCCATAGTCATGATCATTGACATGTAATTTTCTCAGATTGCCAGTATTTTCCCTAATTACATGATCATTACTTTTTATTGTAGTTTTTTCTATGGATCTTCTTTCTTTATCGACATCCTTTTGGTAACAGCTTGTTCAGATGACTGAGTTATCTCTGAAGAAGTTGAAAGCGATGAAGTAAAAATATCAAGGTGTTTTTCTAATCACCTCAGTTAATTCTAATGTTGATGACATTAGAGATATAGATATTGGTCATATAGACATGGATGAGTTTTTGGAGAGAACCAAGTCAAGCAATCGCAGCTCTGAAATGAAGAAGATAATTGACAGTAACATTCATTTGGTATCTTTTTCCCTGGTGGTAGCTCACAACATAGAATTTGTTCTTTAGTGTGCTCAATTTTATAACAAAGATATTGGGGTTGTGTTGGATGCTAGCAGCAATGTGATAATCAGACTAGATACTAAATTCATTGATAAGGTGTTTATGTTCCCTCCTGCTATATAAAGTATAAAGCTTGATTTTGTTGAAGCACAAAAAGAGTATAACAAAAATATTAAAAAAGCAAAGAAGGTAATCAATAATAAATGGCTCAAGACATCAAGGGAAAACTTGTCAAGGTAGCCATGGAATTTTTCTAGAAGTGACTTTATAGAAGAAGTTGGTGATCTGATAACTCTTCTCAGCAGGATAAGAGGTTTATCTTCTTCTTCACAGTTTCATGAATGGATGTATCCCTTCATCAAGGTAATACTCCAAGGCAAAAAAACCATCTTCTAGGGAGAACAAATCAGTAATGCTTTGTACAAACAATTGATAAAGGTATCCACTACCTTCAAGCTCTATATGACTTCTTATCTGGTGTATAGTGTAGCTTCAATGAGAATCTTTATAGGTCTAACATCATAAAGACATAGGAGAGTAATCCCAGTGTATCAATACTACTCTCAATTAACATTGAAGGGTTTTATTCATCATTTTAGGAGAGTAAATGATGCTTTATTTTCAATATTATTATGTCTTTTTGATCCTCAACTATAACAAAGAAGAGTGTCAGATGAGGCTTGGACAGTGGTAAATGATTTTGGATGCATGTTCTTACAGTTTCCTTCTTTCTCATACCTGAGGGTTGGCTTTTTCCAAGGTCATCCTTATATGCTTTCAAGATTACCATTAGACAAATTGATCTTAATGGAGATATGAAAACAAATTATCATCATGTACAATAAATAAATGGAGCTCAAAAAGCCTAGTTTCAGGTTCCCAATTGAAATTGGTAGGTATTTAATATTAACTATTGTGAAGGCTAGGGTCATGGAAACTGAGATGCAGCTTGTAACTATGAATCAATTCAAAAGAAGACCAAATTTTGACTACAAGGGAATTAAATACATAATCAAGAGGAAAACCTAATTCCATGAACCTATGATTGAAGATGTTTCAGTATATTTGAGAATATAAGAAGATGTTAGGAAAATGGACTATAGCAGGTTATCTCTTCAGCAGATTGAATATCTAGGACTTGTTGATATCCCTAAGAATATAGTGGCTGATGGAGATTTGATTAATGATAGATACAATAATAAACAAATTTATAATTTCCATCTACCTCTGATCTAATGGTCCCAAAAGGAGCTAACCTCTTTGAGGAAAAGACTTGAACATATATTGGCAAACACCAATAATTGGCTAGCAAACAAGGGAATTGCTTTGAAAGAATTCCTCACATGATCAAAAGCTGAGATTCAAATGGAAATAAGAAGAAAGGTAGAGAATAAGAAGAAGAATAAAAGTGATGTTCCTTCTTCTTCCAAGCCACATAAGCCTAAGATCATATTTGCAATGAAGAAGTCAAAAGCTATGGAAAAAGAATCTGAAATAGAAGATATGGAAGTTGAGAAACAAAGCACTAAAGAACCAGTGATGGAAGATCTGAAGATTGAAGATAGGCCTACAAATCAATAAGAGGATGAAACCTTGTCCCCATAAGAGAATTTACAACAAGAAATAGGAGTCTCTTCTCCCCTACCTGACACACCTATTGCAGGTCCTTCATCTATTTCTCCTATTAATGTTCCCTCTTTTGAATCTCCCTCTCCTTCCAAAATAATTTTTGACAACCCTAAAAACACTTTTGAAGATATTCTCTATTCCTCAAGGTCTATTCCTAGTTTTTCCTCCCCATATTTTGATATTGGAGATACTTCTATTTTTGATCACTTAGTAAAAGGTGTAGTTTTTACTAACACTCCACCTATTATTTCCACTACCTATACAAGTGCAACTCTAGTGATGCCAACAATGGAGATAGATCATAATGTGAGTACTTCTATGCTTCCACCATGGTTATTATATTATACACCAAAAAGGAAGAAACAAGCCATCTCTCCTAATGAATTTTATTTTAATAAGATGGTGCCTGTAAAAGCCAAGACCCCGAAGAAGCCAAAGATTCTTTCAAAAATACTTGGGGATAAGGGACACAAATTTATAGAGATTACAAGACCTCCATAGGATGCAACCATGGATAATTTTGATATAAATGATTACTCTATCTCTAGAGTTGAGTTAGGCAAGACAACTCATGAAAGTGCCAAGAATGATATGCAGTTAGCCATGGACATGCTGATTTAGAAATTTGATAGGGAGAAAGAAATGAAGGATCACTAAAAAGAAATGGTGGAATAATTGACTACAGTGGTAAGGAAAATCACTTTGAGTTCAAAATTAGTAACTCTTAAGGCTGTTTCTATAGAAGACCCCATTATTCAGAAGATAGAAAAGACTTATCTCAAAGGAAATGTACTTGAAGAGTACTTAGACAAGATGCGTGCACAAGGAATTTCCCTACTTACAGAGCTATCTGAGAAAATAGATAAAATGAGGAAAATAAGAGTAGAACTTAATGATCTCATTGAATTTTTTTCTCAAGATATTGAGAACATAGAAAAGAATCATGATAAATGAGTGGAGATGAGAAAACTAAAAATAAGCACTCTAATATCAATTAAAATCATTATTGATAGGGATTCTTATACCGAAACTAAAGAGGCATTGACATATAAGAGTCATGTGATTAAATATTTGATCAGTGACCTTGAATCTGTAAGGAAACTTATTAAACAAAGTAATGTCAGTATTTTTCATGAATTAGAGGACCTACCTTACAAGCTTACATCACAAGATAATCAATTTCTATCTGTAGAATAAATGATTTGAGAATTTAAAGATATGTTCCAGAAAGAACTTGAAGATAAAACATTTTCTATAGCCTCTATGGACAATATCCTGGACAATCTGTTGACTCTAGATAATTTGAAAACCAAGTTAACCAATCATGCAAAATCAGTCACCACAGTAAGAGATGCCATAGTTAGAGCCAAGATGATTTTCAAGAACATTATTAGTCCAGACAGTATAAGGATGCAAGCAACTTTCACTATGTATAATGCTCACATGAAGAAAGATGGTGATATAAATTGAAGTAAGTTTTTCCCTTAGTTTATTTTCCATTTTTAAAATGTACTTTTGAAACAACTTTGGAGATTTTCGCATGTACTTTTTTCATATGTAACTACATGTAAAAACATAGGAAGTCCTAAGCTAATAAGGACTCCTATTTTTGAATAGGTCAAAGTAGTTAGGTTTTTCCTAAATTTTCTCAAGGCCTCTCCCTATAAATAAAGAGGGCCTCTATTGTAATAGGGATCATCTTTTAGTTATTAAAATGAAACTTTACCAAAATTGAAAGGCATTTTGAGACATTGAACTCAAATTGTAAATCAAATTTTATCAAGTGAATGAGAAAGCAAGTGATCTTTCAAACTTTGTGTTGAAATAACTTGTGTTGTATTGGAAATTGTTCTTATGTCCTTTTCCTAATACAATCTTATATATTTGATTAAATAAGTAGTGTGAGTGAAAATAATTTGGGAGATGTTCTAAAGTTGATTATAGAGACTTTACGCTATGATAATTATCTTTAGTTTGTGTTTTAATATTTTAAAGTAAAGGATATTGGAAAGGCTTTGAACTACTATTATCTTTTGTGATCATATATTTTGTTGTAGTTTTTGGTGAATACTTTGGGTTGCACCTCATTATATTGTGTTCTAAGTTATAAATCAGTAAAAGAAGCATTGATAGACTTTGTGCTCTCGTGGGTTTCTTGGTTTTTCAATTAAAATCAAGAAAGTGTTCTTTTATTTTGTAAACATCATTTATGAAAAAAGAGAAATGGATGATATGGTCTCACCCCTAAATTAATATTTAGTTTAGATTAGTTTGTGATAATTTATAGGGAACCTCCCCTTGCTGAGAGGAGAGATTTGTCTCATTACACTATGGTTGATATAACCCTTTTGCCTTCAGTTAGTTGAAAATAAAATATTCACCCAACATAAGGAAATGCATGATGGGATCTGAGGGGGATACTTAAGTGGCCTTTCCATGGCTAAATGCATATTTTCCCTTAGTTATTAATGGCCTACCCTTAAACAATATTGTTGTGACTATGTGAAAAAGTGTGTTAAGTGTCAACGACATGCTAATATACATCACACACCTAGCCATAGTCTTTGCATATTCACAAATTTATAGCCTTTCTCATAATGGGGTTTGGATGTTATTGATGAAATTAACCCCCATTCTTCATAGAAACACAATTCTATCATCATTGTGATTAAGTATTTTACCAAATGGTAGAGTCTATTCCTTTAATCTTAATAAAAGCTGAAAATATTATCAGCTTTCGCAACATTCACATCATCTACCATTTTGGTATTCCTCAAAACATTATCATCGATAATGGTAAATATTTTAAAAATAAATAAGTCCAATGTCTTTGTGACACATTTGGCATCAAGTTAATTTTCTCATTTCCATATCACCTTAAATCAAATGGATAGGCAAACACCTCTGATAAAACTCTCAACAACATGTTCACTAATATGGTCAATACCTATGGTCAAGATTGGCATTTGCATATCCCTTTCACCTTGTGGGTATATCATACTATCATCTAAACCCCTATGGGTATTACCCCATTCTCTCTTGTGTTTGGAGTGAATGTTTTCTTACCTCTTGAGATCCAAATCTCATCTCTTCACATATCTTTGCAAGATCTCATTTTTGAAGATGATTATTATCAACACCATTTAGTCCAACATGAGCTACTTGATGAGTGTCATTTAGCCACCCTTACCCATCTTAATGTCTATCAAGAGCATGTAAAATTTGATTATAATAGACACCTTAAAGTGAGAGAATTTAACAATAGATACCTCATCATAAAGTAAAACCAACATGTCACCAATATGGAGAAAACCAAGCAGGGCAAGTTTGCTTTTAATTGGCTTGGAACTTATATCATAACCCACAACTACAGATTAGGATATTATTAGTTATTCTCTCTCGAGGGAAACCTAGAACTTGAGCCCCTTGATGCTTCACATCTGTGTCTTTTATTTTGTTAAGGAGGATCAAGCTCAGATTTTATTTAACTTAAGTTCATTTCTTGCTTTCAAACCACATTTATCTCCCTACTTTAGGGGCAACTGATTAAAACTAAATCATGTGATTTTCCATCATAATTATAGCCTAATATTGAATAATGGGTACCATGGTTCTACCCATGTCATGATTCTCATGGTGCTTTCCACCTCTTTTATAAGATGGATTCCCATGATCATTGTCACCTAAAACTCTCTACACATAATCAACCTTCTTGTGCTTCTATTTTTGCCTTCATAAAGGTCAACCTTTAAGCCTATATATTCAATTCTATGTCAAGCAAAAATCAAGTCATAATAAAAAAACAATCATGGGTCATTCCTATAATTCCCAGACTTCTCCCTTAAAGGATAATTATCAAAGGCATTCAACAAAGCACACAAACTTAGACCACTCCCTAGAAGGATGGCTGAGTAAAGTATTTATCAAATTATAAAAATTTATTAGAAGCTTCTTGCATCGATTAGCTTCCCCAACCCTCCCATGTAATAAAGTAAGCAAAAGACCCATTATCAAGAAAAAGCAAAAACAAAATAATTTTGAAAGCTGCAATAAGCTCTTATAAGCAAAATAATTATAAAATTCACAATTGTCTCTCATGAGTATACTTCCAACATCAATCAATCTACACCTTATATGACATAGACTTGTTTATACTGACTCTTTGGTAACCTCCAAAAGAGGCATGATAGTCTCATAAGATCATTCCATTTTCATATGTCTCCCCTTTTTACACTATAAAAAAGGGATTTCAAACTCACTCAACATGATGTGATCAAGACACCTTTTAACCAACTACTGAAAGTTAATGAAAATAATTCAAAGGGATTATATTCCTTAAGCCAATCCAACTTTGGTCTTATTTTATCCCTTGGCAAAGAAGAAGCATCATTCCTTCTTCTTATCCTATTATAATTGGTTGATATATTCACTAAGACATCTGTCTCTTGATTATATTCCTTTTCTTACATCTAGTGTTTTTATTTAACTTACTTTATATACCTTAAGCAAAATAAACATAATCATAACCACATAACATCATATCAACATATATCATAAGCAAAAACAACACATAAATGATGTCCATAAACATAATCATAACCATCACAATCATATTAACATCATAGCATCTATGAACAATAAAGAACTAAACCATTTTTACCACATGTCTCAATAAGGAAGCATATACTCATTAATTTTTAAGCATGAACATCATCATCATAACCATAAATGTCATAAGCATCATCATGAATGTAAACAAAAGACATCTCATCACACACCTAGCTAAGATAAATCCATATCAATGTCATCATAAGCCTACCAATATTTGCATCACAACCATAATACATATAACATCATCAATGATCAATATGAACATCACATCATAAACATCATAGTAAACCATGAACCATGAGTAATATACAAGGAGCATATCTATAAATCATGAGTCTATCATCAAAAACATCATAATATATACAACGTATATGTCTTTCTCTCAAAAATGTAAATCTCATAGCATCAACTTGCATGCCAGTATCAAAATGATGTACAAAAAATATAACATCTCATAATTATGTCATGACTATTCCCTTGGGACACCACTATCTCCTAGATCATTGATGTCTCTTATGCTAATCCTCTTGACGTACCTACCTATCCACCTATGGAAGCATCCTACTGACTTGATGTCACCATGCTAACACCACCTACCAAATGATCTTTGTATTCACCCTATTGGGGCTCATCAAGATAGTGTCGTTGGACTATGGCCTCATAGTAGCGTAGTTCCTCCACTATGGTTAGATACCATGCTATGGCGATAGTACCCAGTGGTCTTATAGGTGCTATGGCCCCTCTTCCAATCTATCTCAAAAAGTCTCTCTCTTGATTGACCAAATCTAGTTGAGCTCTAGCCTGGTCCCTCTCACCTATAATCATAGATAATTAACCCTATGTTATATCCAACTAACACTGTAAAGGCACCACCTAAACCTATACTATGGATAACACCACTTCTTCATGTGCACTTGGGGAAACTCCCTTTACTTATACTTAATGACCTATACCAGCTAGGTCAACATCCATAGACTACTTACCACCATCATCTCTACCAAAATCTACTATCATATAAATAGCATGGTACCATACAGGGTACCCATCTAAAAAGCATGCATCATCAATCTTGGCCCTAGCCAATAACTCCTCATCATCAAGAAATTTTTGAATTGGTTGTGGCTTTAGGAGTAAAATCTCTACATCCTCCTTCCTATTCCTCAAAAATAGACTTGGGATACCCTAAACTAGACCATCCTTCACCTTAGATATTAATGGCCTACCCTTAACCATGTCTATTGTAACTATGTGAAAAAGTGTGCTAAGTGTCAACAACATGCTAATTTACATCACACACCTAACCATAGTCTTTACATATCCAAAAAAAATTGGCCCTTCTCACAATGGGGTCTAGACCTTATTGGTAAAATTAACCCCCATTCTTCATAGTGACACCATTTTATCATCATTACAACTAAGTATTTTACCAAATGGGTAGAGGCTATTCATTTAGTCTTAATAAAGGCTAAAAATATTATCGACTTTATCAACCATCACATTATTTACCATTTTGGTATTCTTCACAAAATTATCACTGACAATGGAAAATATTTTAAAAACAAATAAGTCCAATGTCTTTGTAACACATTTCACATCAAGTTAAGTTTCTCATTGCCTATTGTTAGGGAGTGGAGCTAAAAGCTTCACCAAGGAGCATACTTTAACAGGTTCAGGTTTACACAGTCACCGGCATCGGTCAGGAGCGACCGACGTCGGTCGCTCCAGTTGAAGGAATGCCAGCGTCTGCAGAGGATTGGCTGACGACGGTCACAGGCAAACAGGTAGGAACCGGCGTCGGTTACCTGTGTGTCTAGAATGCTATTTTCAAGGATAGAAGCGAGTGTTTGCATGATGAGTTTAAGTCTTAGTCTTAAGTTTGCATTTCTATTATTAGCAAGATTGTTTTTAGAGCCCTTGTTCAAGAGGCTCAACTATTGGTTGTAAGTGCATGCTCAAGTTTCCTAATTCTATATGTAGGAAAGATCTTCTTAGCTTAGTGAGTTGAATTGTATGAGTAGAACATTGTGAATGTTTGAAGGACAGTACAAAGTTGTATCAATCCAGGTTGTTGGAATTGATTGTACTTGAGAGAGAGAGAGCTCTTGAGGAATAGAGATCTAGAGAGAGATCTTGTGCATCTGAGAGAGGTGTAGAAGAAAGAAGTTTCTTCAATTGTATTCCTTTTGTAAAGAGTTTTAATACAAGTTTTCAGGGTGGTTTCTTGTATCTCTTGTTCTGTGCCATTTATCATTCTAGTTACTTATCTATCTGATTTATTTCCGCGTTTATTGCTTTCACAAGTGTAATCATTGTTTGTTGATCCCCAACAAGTGGTATCAGAGCTCAGGTTCACTAACAGGTGGTTTAGATCTGTGTAGTGTGTATTGATTACAGGTTGCTCACAGGGGTTTCTACAGGGATTTATGTTTGAGTGGGAGAAGCAATGGCAGAAGAAAGTAAATTGAGAATGGAAAAGTTTAATGGCAAGAACTATCAACATTGGAAAATGTAGATAGAGGACTATCTGTATTAGAAAGATCTTTACTTACCGTTAGGTGGGATTGCAAAGAAGCCCAAGGACATGGAGGATGAAGAATGGGAAGTTCTTGACAGAAAGGCTCTGGGGTCTATAAGACTGAGTCTAGCATCCACTGTGATATCTAATTTATCACAGGAAAAAACAACAGTAGAGTTAATGACTACGTTAGCAAATTTGTATGAAAAACCCTCAGCTTCTAATAAGGTATATCTTATGAAGCAGTTATTTAATTTGCATATGCAAGAAGGTGGATCTGTATCTAATCACCTGAATGATTTCCATGGAATTGTTAATCAGTTAAGTTCAGTCAATATTGTATTTGGTGATGAAATAAAAGCTCTTTTAATATTATGTTCTTTTCCTGAAAGCTGGCATGGCTTGGTAATGGTAGTTTCTAATACTGCATCTGCTTTGAATATTTTAAAAGTAGAGGATGTTGTTAGTGTTATCTTGAATGAGGAAATTCACAAGAAAATCACAGAGGAAACATCAGGGAATGCTTTAAATCTCGAGAGCAGGGGGAGGCAAAAAGAGAAGAGCAAGAGGAGATCAAGATCTAAGTCTAAGGGGAGAGGTAGATCCAAATCCAAAAATGGCAGAAGGCCACAATGCTGGAACTGTGGAAAGTTGGGGTACATAAGCAGAGATTGCTGGTCAAAGCCTAAGGAGGACAATCAACACGAAGGAAAGGAAGAGGTAAAGGTTGCAGGTATTGCACAAGATGCTCTAATTTTCTCTTTGCATAATAATATAAAATCTTGGGTATTAGATTCTGGTGCATCTTTCCATGCTACCCCTAACAGAGAATATTTCAGTGACTATATCCATGGAGATTTTGGAATAGTGTACTTAGGGGATGATGAGCCTTGTAAGATTATTGGCAAAGGTAAAGTGCAGCTGAAGATGCAGAATGGCAACACATGGGTGTTGAGAGATGTGATGCATGTTCCTAGCTTGAAGAGAAATTTGATTTTTTCAGGAAAGCTAGGGGATGAAGGTTGTACAGTAACTCTCACAGCAGAATCTTGGAAGGTGACCAAGTGTGCACTTGTTATGGCCAGGGGTAAGAGAGAAGGTACTCTCTATTTGTGTAATTGTGTTACTAACAAATCTCCTTCTGTAATTGTGATGTATAGTGATCAGATGAGGAAGCTGAATCAATCTGGGCAGAGCAATGGAGAATAGGATGAAGTGATGGTCCAAAATGAGCTCGCGGGAAAAAGAAATAATCACTTGCAGGAAAACATAGAGACCGACGTCGGCAGGGTAGGAACCGACGTTGGCAGTACAAAAACTGATGTCGGTCATACAGAGACCGATGTTGATAGGACAGGCACCGGCATCGGCCAGGAAGAACCGGCGTCGGCCAGTAACAGGTCTACAGGTGGTCGAGGTCAGTCACTGTCAGAAAATTTGGGTGCACAGCGTGTTGAGAATGAGTCTAAGACACCCATCAGGAGGTCAGAAAGGGTAAGTAAGCCTCCAATTAGATATTCTCCTTATTTATACTATTTATTGCTAACTGATGGTGGAGAACCAGAGAATTTTGAAGAAGCATTATAGGTGGAGTCCAAGAGTCAGTGGGAGCGTGGCATGGTTGAGGAGATGGAGTCCTTACGAGAGAACCAAACATGGGATTTGGTTGAATTTCCAGCTGGTAAGAGGATACTGAAGAATAGATGGACCTACAGGTTGAAGGAAGGTGAGAATGGACAGATGAGATATAAGGCCAGATTGGTAGTGAAAGGATTTGCACAAAAGCCAGGTATTGACTTTGGTGAGATTTTTTCTCCTATTGTTAAAATGACTTCTATATGGGTTGTATTGTCTTTGGTTGCTTTTGAGGATTTGCATCTTGAGCAGCTAGATGTTAAGACAGCGTTTCTTCATGGAGATTTGGATGAGGAAATATACATGGAACAACTAGAAGGATTTGAGGTCAAGGGTAAGGAGAATTTGGTGTGCAGGTTGAAGAAAAGCTTGTATGGCCTCAAGCAAGCTCCTAGACAATGGTACTTGAAATTTGACAGGTTTATGACTGAGCATGGCTACAGTAGGTGTCAATCTGACCATTGTGTGTATTTCAAGAGATTTGATAATGGTAGATACATTATTCTATTGTTGTATGTAGATGATATGTTGGTTGTAGGATCACACATGCAGGATATCTCTGAGCTTAAGGTGAAATTAGCTCAAACGTTTGCTATGAAGGATTTGGGAGCAGCAAAGAAAATCCTTGGCATGAGCATTAAGAGAGACAAGAAAAATCACAGGTTGATATTGTCTCAAGAGGATTATGTGGACAAGGTGTTGAAACGGTTCAATATGCAGGATGCTAAACCAGTAAGCACACCTTTGGCTGGACATTTTAAGTTGAGTAAAGAACAATGTCCTAATTCACATGATGAGGTAGAGTACATGAGTAAGGTTCCATATTCTTCTGTAGTAGGAAGTTTGATGTATGCAATGGTGTGTACTAGACTGGATATTGCCCAAGCAGTGGGAGTTGTAAGTAAGTATATGGCCAATCTAGGAAAGGAACACTGGAAAGCAGTTCAGTGGATCCTTAGATATCTGAGAGGAACCAGCAGTAGACACTTGTGCTATGGAGGTTCAGATACTTCTCTACATGGTTATGTAGATTCAGATATGGCAGGTGATTTGGATGGCAGGAGGAGCACTACAAGTTATGTTTTTACTGTAGGTGGAATGGCAGTTAGCTGGATATCAAAGTTGCAGAAGGTTATTGCCTTGTCAACTACAGAAGCAGAGTATATTGCAGCCACAGAAGCTAGCAAAGAGATGATATGGATGACACGGTTCATGGAAGAGCTTGGAAGGGAGCATGGGAGTTGTAGATTGCATAGTGACAGTCAGAGTGCAATCCATTTGGCCAAGAATTCAGCTTTTCATTCAAGAACCAAGCACATACAGCTAAGGTACCATTTCATACGGCAGGTATTGGAAGATGGTGAGTTGAAGCTAGAGAAGATCCATACAGATAGGAATCCTGTTGATATGTTAACCAAGCTGGTTACAAAGGAGAAGTTGAATCTTCATTCAACTTCTATTGGTCTTCATGATTGAATTGAAGATGGAGGAGCTAGAAGATGTTGCTGTACAGGTACTGGTGCAGCTATTTATCTCCAAGTGGGAGATTGTTAAGGTGTGGAGCCTAAAAGCTTCACATATGAGCGCATTACATAGTTGTAGGTTTACACAGTCACAGGTGTCGGTCAGGAGCGACCGACGTCGGTTAGGAGCAGTTGGAAGAACGCTGGCATCGGTAGAGGATTGGCTGACGACGGTCACAGGCAAATAGGTAAGAACCGGCGTCGGTTACCTGTGCGTCCAGAATGATATTTCTGAGGACAGAAGCGAGTGTTTGCATGATGAGTTTAAGTCTTAGTCTTAAGTTCGTGTTTCTATTATTAGCAAGATTGTTTTTAGAGCCCTTGTTCAAGAGGCTTAACTGTTGGTTGTAAGTGCATGCTCAAGTTTCCTAATTCTATATGTAGGAAAGATCTTCTTCGCTTAGAGTGTGAGTATGAGTAGAACATTGTGAATGTTTGAAGGACAGTACAGAGTTGTATCAATCCAAGTTGTTGGAATTGATTGTACTTGAGAGAGAGAGCTCTTGAGGAATAGAGATCTAGAGAGAGATCTTGTGCATCTGAGAGAGGTGTGGAAGAAAGAAGTTTCTTCAATTGTATTCCTTTTGTAAAGAGTTTTAATACAAGTTTTCAGGGTGGTTTCTTGTATCTCTTGTTTTGTGCCATTTATCATTCTAGTTACTTATCTATCTGATTTATTTCTGCGTTTATTGCTTTCACAAGTGTAATCATTATTGGTTGATCCCCAACACCTATCACCCTAAAATAAATGGATAGGTAGAAGCCTCTAGCAAAACTCTCAACAACATGTTCACTAAGATGGCCAATACCTCTAGTCAAGATTGGCATTTGCATATCCCTTTTGCCTTATGGGTATATCATACTAGCATTTGAACCCCTATGGGTGATACCCCATGTCTATTGTGTTTTGAGCGAAGGTTGTCTTACCTCTTGAGGTCCAAAACCCATATCTTTGCATATATCTGCAAGATCTTATTTTTGAAGATGATTATTGTCAACACCATTTAGTCTAACTTGAGCTACTTGATGAGCATCATTTAGCCACCCTTACTCATCTTCATGTCTATCAAAATCATGTCAAATGTGCTTATAAAAAACATATTAAAGTGAGATAATTTAACATTAAAGACCTCATCTTAAAGGAAAACCAACATGTCACCAATATGGAGAAAAGTAAGCAGGGCAAGTTTGTTTTCAATTAGCTTGGACCTTATATCATAACCCACAAGTACAGATCAAGATATTACTGGTTATTTTCTCTTAAGAGAAACCTAGAACCTAAGCCCCTCAATGCTTTACATCTCTATCCTTTATTTTTTTATGGAAGACCAAGCTTACCTTTTGTTTAACTTAAGCTCATTTCTTGCTTTGAAACCATATTTATCTCCATATTTTAGGGGTAATTGATTAAAACTAAATCATGTGATTATCCATCATAATTATAGCCTAATCTTGAATAATGGGTAGCATAGCTCTACCCATGGCATGATTCTCATGGTGCTTTCCACCTCTTTCATAGGATGGATTCCCATGATCATTGTCACCTAAAACTCTCTACACCTAGTAAACCTTCTTGTGCTTCTAGTTTTACCTTCATAAAGGTCAACCTTTAAACCTATATAAGCAATTATATGTCAAGAAAAAATCAATTCATAACCAAAAACAATCATGGTTCATTCCTAGCATCCTTAAACTACTCCCTTGAAGGACAACTATTGGAAACATATCAAAATTTCTCAAAATAAGGTAGACTGCTCCCTTGAAGGACAACTATCAAAGGCATTTAACAAAGCACACATACTTAGACCACTCCCTATAAGGATGGCTAAGTAAAGTATTTGTCAAATTATAGCAATTTATTGGAAGCTTCCTACATAAATTAGGTTTCCCAACCGTCCTATGTAACAAAGTAAGAAAAAGACCCATTACCAAGCAAAATCAAAAACAAAATAATTTTTCAAGCTGCAATCAGCTCTCATAAGCAAAACCATTCTAAAATCTACAATTGTCTCTCATGAGTAGACTTCTAACATAGATTAGTCTACACCTTATATGACATAGACTTGTTTATACTAACTCTTTGGTAACCTCTAGAAGAGGCATTCTAGTCTCATAAGAAGGTTCCATTTTCATCTGTCTCCCCTTTTTACACTATAAGCAAGGGATTTCAAGCTCACTTGACATGATGTGATCAAGACACTTTTAAACCAACTAATGAATGTTAATGCAAATAATTTGAAGGGCTTATGTTCCTTAAGCCAATCCAAATTTGGTTTTGTTTTATCCCTTATAAAATAAGAAGCATTATGCCCTCTTCTTATCCTATTATAACATTGATATATTCACTGAGACATTTGTCTCTTGATTATAATCCTTTTCTTACATCTAGTGTATTTATTTAACTCACTTTATATACCTTAATCCAAATAACCATAATCATAACCACATAACATCATATCAACATATATCATAAGTAAAAACAACACATAAACCATGTCCATAAACATAATCATAATAATCACAATCATCTTAACATCATAGCATCCATGAACAATAAGGCAATAAACCATTTTTACCATGTCTCAATAAGGAAGCATATACTCATTAATTTTTAAGCATGAACACCATTATCATAACCATAAATATCATAAGCATCATCATGAATGTAAACAAAATACATCTCATCACATACTTAGATAAGATAAATCCATATCAATGTCATCATAATCCTACCAATATCTGCATCACAACCATAATATAGATAACATCAGCAATGATCAATATGAACATCACATCATAGACATCAAAGTAAACCATGAACCATGAGCAATATATAAGAGGCACATCTATAAATTATGAGTCTATCATCACTAACATCATAATGTATACAACATACATGTCTCTCTCTCAAAAATTTACATCTCACAACATCTCGTAATCCACTATCAAAATTATGTATAATAAAATATAATATCTCATAACTATGTCATGACTATGCCCTTGGCGTGCCACTATCTCGTGGAGTACCCATGTCTCATATGCCTCTCCTCTTGAGGTACCTACTTATCCACATATAGAAGCATCCTACTAACTTGATGTCATCATGCTAGCACCACCTACCAAACTATCTCTGTATTCACCCCATTGGGGTTCATCAAGATAGTGTCTCCAGAATATGACCTCATAGTAGTGTATCTCCTCCACTATGGCTAAATACCATGATATGGGGATAATACCTGATGGTCTTATAGGTGTTGTGGCCCCTCCTCTAGTCTATCTCAAAAAGTCTCTCCTAAGTGACCAAAGCTAGTTGAGCTCTATCTTGGTCCCTCTCACCTATAATCATAACTAACTAACCCTGTGTGGTAGTTGAATGACATTGTAAAGCCACCACCTGAGCTTGTACTATAATTAGCACCACTTCTACCTGTGCACTTAGGGTAACGCCTGTACTTATACCTACTAACCTCTACTAGTTGAGTACACATCCATAGACTACCTACCACCATCATTACCACCAAAATATGCTACCGTATAAAGAGAATGGTACCATGTAGGGTACCCATCTGCAAACCCTGCATCATCAATCTTGGCCCTAGCCAATAACTCTTTATGACCAAGTAAAGTTTGAATTGGTTATGGCTCTGGGAGTATAATCTCTATATCCTCCTACCTATACCTCAAAAATATACTTGGGATACCCTAAACTAGACCATCCTTCACCTTATCTATTAATGGCCTGCCCTTAACCAAGATTTTTGTGACTATGTGAAAAATTGTGTTAAGTGTCAACAATATGCTAATTTAACTCACACACCTAACCATAGTCTTTACATATCCACTAATTTTTTACCCTTTTCACAATGGGGTATGGACCTTATTGGTGAAATTAACCCCCATTCTTCATAGTGACACCATTCTATCATCATTACGATTGAGTATTTTACCAAATGGGGAGAGGTTATTCCTTTAGTCTTAATAAAAGATGAAAAGATTTTCAACTTTATCAACCATAAAATCATATACATTTTTTGTATTCCTTACAAAATTATCACTAATAATGGAAAATATTTAAAAAACAAACAAGTCCAATGTCTTTGTGACACATTTTACATCAAGTTAAGTTTCTCATTGCCCTATCACCCTAAAATAAATGGACATGTAGAAATCTCTAACAAAACTCTCAACAACATGTTCACTAATATGGTCAATGCCTTTGGTTGATATTGGCATTTTCATATCCCTTTTACCTTGTGGGCATATCATACTAGCATCCAAACCCTTATGGGTGCTACAACATTCTATCTTGTGTTTGGAGTGAAGGCTATCTTACCTCTTGAGGTCCAAATCCCATCTCTTCACATATCTTTGCAAGATATCAATTTTGAAGATGATTATTGTCAATTCCATTTAGTCTAACTTGAGTTACTTAATGAGCATCATTTAGCCACCCTTACCCATCTACATGCCTATCAAGATCATGTCTAATGTGCTTATAATAAACACCTTAAAGTGATAATTTAACTTCAAAGACCCCATCTTAAATTAAAACCAACATGTCACCAATATGGAGAAACGTAAGCAGGGAAAACTTGCTTTCAACTGGCTTGGACCTTATATTATAACCCACAAGTACAGATCATAAGCTTATTGGTTATCCTCTCTTGAGGGAAACCTAGAACCTGAGCCCCTCAATGCTTGTCTTTTATTTTTTTAAGGAAGATCAAGCTCACCTTTTGTTTAATTTAAGCTCATTTATTGCTTTAAAACCACATTTATCTCCTTATTTTAGGGGCAACCAATTAAAACTAAATCATGTGATTATCTATCACAATTATATCATAATCTTGAATAATAGGTACTACATCTCTACACATGGCATGATTCTCATGGTGCTTTCTACCTCTTTTATAGGATGGATTCCCATGATTTTTGTCACCTAAAAATCTCTACACCTAATCAACCTTCTTGTGCTTCTAGTTTTGCCTTCATAAAGCTCAACCTTTAAGCCTATATAAGCAATTCTATGTCAAGCAAAAATCAAACAAGAAAAAAGTAAGTCATAACCAAAAACAATCATGGGTCACTCCTAGAATTCTCAGACTACTCCTTTAAATGACAACTACTAGAAACCTATCAAAATTACTCAAAATAAGGTAGACTACTCCTTTGAAGGACAACTATCAAAGGCATTTAGCAAAGCACACATACTTAGACCACTCCATAGAAGGATGGTTGAGTAAAGTATTTTTCAAATTATACCAATTTATTAGAATCTTTATGCATCGATCAAATTCCCCAACCCTCCTATGTAACAAAGTAAGAAAAAGACCCATTATCAAGAAAAAACAAAAATTAAATAATTTTGAAAGCCATAATCGGCTTTCATAATCAAAACAATTCTAAAAGCCACAATTGTCTCTCATGAGTAGACTTCCAACATTGATCATTTTACACCTTATGTGACATATAATTGTTTATACTAACTCTTTGGTAACTTATATAAGAGGCATGATAGTCTCATAATAAGGTTCCATTTTCATCTGTCTCTCCTTTTTACACTATAAATAAGTGATTTTGAGCTCACTTGGCATGATGTGATCAAAACACCTTTTAACCAATTAATTTTAATGGAAAGTATTAGAAGGTCATATGTTCCTTAATCCAATCCAAATTCTATCTTATTTTATCCCTTATAAAATAAGATGCATCATTCCCTCTTCTTATCCTATTATAACTAGTTGATATATTCACTAAGACATCTGTCTCCTGATTATATTCCTTTTCTTACATCTAGTGTCTTTATTTAACTCACTTTATATACCTTAAGTAAAATAACTATAATCATAACCACATAACATCATATCAACATATATCATAAGCAAAAATAGCACATAAACCATGCCCATAAATATAATCATAACCATCACAATCATATTAACATCATCGCATCCATGAACAATAAAGCAATAAACTATTTTTGCCACATGTCTTAACAAGGAAACATATACTCATTAAGTTTTAATCATGAACATCATCATCATAACCATAAATGTCATAAGCATCATCATGAACGTAAACAAGAGACATCTCAACACATACCTAGCTAACATAAATCCATGTCAATGTCATCATAATCCTACCAATATCCACATCACAACCATAATACATATAACATCATCAATGATCAATATGAACATCACATCATAAACATCAAAGTAAACCATGAACCATGATAAATATACAAGGATCATATCTATAAATCATGAGTCTATCATCAATAACATCATAATGTATATAACATACATGTCTCTCTCTCAAAAATGTACATCTCACCACATCATCTCATAGGCTAGTATCAAAATGATGTACAAAAAAATATAATATCTCATAACTATGTCATGACTATGCCCCTAGGGCACCACTTTCTCTTGGAGCACTAATGTCTCCTTTTCTTGTCCTCCTAAGGTACCCACCTATCCACCTATAAAAGCATCATACTATCCTTATGTCACCACACTATCACCACCTACCAAAATATCTTTTTATTCACCCCATTAGGGATCATCAAGATAGTGTCTTAGAGCTATGGCCTCATAGTAGTGTAGCTCTTCCACTATAGTTAGATACCATGCTATGGGATAGTACCTAATGGTCTTGGAAGTGTGATGGCCCTTCCTCTAGTCTATCTCAAAAATTCTGTCTCTTGAGTGACCAAATCTAGTTGAGGTCTAGCCTGGTCCCTCTCACCTATAATCATAGCTAACTGACCCTATGTTATAGCCAACTAATAATGTAGAGCCATCACCTGAGCCTGTACTTTTGAAAGCACCACTTCTACATGTGCACTTGGAACAACCCCCTATACTTATTACTACTGATCTCTACCAACTGGGTTAACATCCATAGACTGTCTACCACCATCATCACCACAAAAATTTGCTATCATATAAATATCTTGGTACCATGTAGGGTATGCATTTGTAAAGCTTGCATCATCAATCTTTGCCCTAGCTAGTAAATCCTCATGATCAAGAAAAGTTTGAGTTGGCTATGGCTCTAAGAGTAGAATCTCTACTTCATCCTACCTATACCTTAAGAATAGACCTAGGATACCCTAAACTATACCATCTTTCACCTTAGCTATTAATGTCCTACCCTTAGCCAAGACTATTGTGATTATGTGAAAAAGTGTGTTAAGTGTCAACAACATGATAATTTACATCACGCACCAAGCCATAGTCTTTGCATATCCATTAATTTTTTATCCTTCTCATAATGGATTTTGTACCTTATTGGTGAATTTAACCCCCATTATTCATAGCAACACCATTCTATCATCACTATGACTAAGTATTTTACCAAATTGGTAGAGTATATTCCTTTAGTCTTAATAAAATTTGAAAAGATTGTAAACTTTATCAACCATCACATTATCTACCATTTTGGTATTCCTCACAAAATTATCACCAAAAATGGCAAATATTTTTAAAACAAACAAGTCCAACATCTTTGTGATAAATTTGGCATCAAGTTAAGTTTCTCATTGCCCTAAAACAAATGGGTAGGCAAAAGTTTCTAACAAAACTCTCAATAACATTTTCATTAAGATGGCCAATGCCTCTAGTCAAATTGGCATTTGCATATCCCTTTCACCTTGTGGGCATATCATACTAGCATCTGAACCCCTATGGGTGCTATCCCATTCTCTATAGGGTCTAGAGTGATGGTTGTCTTACCTCTTGATGTCCAAATCCTATCTCTTTGTATATATTTGTAAGATCTCATTTTTTAAGATGATTATTGTCAACACCATTTAGTCCAACTTGAGATACTTGATGAGCATCATTTATCCTTGATTACCCATCTTCATGTCTATCAAGATCATGTCAAATGAGCTTATAAAAAACACCTTTAAGTGAGAGAATTTAACATCAGAGACCTAGTCTTAAAGGAAAACCAACATGTCACCAATATGGAGAAAATAAAGTGGGAAATGTTTGTTTTCAATTGGCTTGGACCTTATATCATAACCCACAATTAAAGATCAAGATATTATTGGTTATCCTCTCTTGAGGGAAACCCAGAACCTGAGCCCCTCAATGCTTCACATCTATGTCCTTTATTTTGTTAAGGAGGATTAATATCACCTTTTGTTTAACTTAAGCTTATTTCTTGATTTCAAACCACATTTATCTCCCTATGTTAGGTGCAATTTATTAAAATTAAATCATGTGATTATCTATCATAATTATAGCCTAATCTTGAACAATGGGTACCACAGTTCTACCCATGGCATGATTCTCATGGTGCTTTCCACCTTTTTTATAGGATGGATTCCCATGATCATTGTCACCTAAAACTCTCTACACCTAATCAACCTTATTTTTCTTCTTGTTTTACCTTCATAAAGGTCAAACTTTAAGCATATATAATCAATTTTATGTCAAGAAAAAATCAAACAAGTAAAAAGTAAGTCATAACCAAAAATAATCATGGATCATTCCTAACATTCTCATACTTCTCCCTTAAAGGACAACTATCAAAGGCATTCATCAAAGCACACAAACTTAAACCACTCCCTAGAAGGATGATTGAGTAAAGTATTTTTCAAATTATAGTAATCTATTGGAAGCTTCCTATATTGATCAGCTTCCCCAGCGCTCCCATGCAACAAAGTAAATAAAAGCCCATTATCAAGCAAAAGTAAAAACAAAATAATTTTGAAAGCTGCAATCAACTCTCATAATAAAAATAATTCTAAAAGTTGCGATTA
The DNA here is from genome assembly GCA_037957365.1 of Torreya grandis. Lineage (NCBI taxonomy): Eukaryota > Viridiplantae > Streptophyta > Pinopsida > Cupressales > Taxaceae > Torreya > Torreya grandis. The sequence goes on along the minus strand of JARHVA010000120.1, from coordinate 2,671,046 downwards.
TCTCTAATGAGTAGAATTCTAACATTAATCAGTCTACACCTTATATGACATAGACTTGTATATACTCACTTTTTGGTAACCTCCAAAAGAGGCATGCTAGTCTCATAAGAAGGTTCCATTTTCATTTGTCTCCCCTTTTTACACTATAAGCAAGGGATTTCAAGCTCACTTGACATGATGTGATTAAGACACCTTTTAAGAAACTAACGAACATTGATGGAAAGCATTCGAAGGGCTTATTTTCCTTAAGCCAATCCAACTTCAGTCTTGTTTTAGCCCTTGGAAAATAAGAAGTATTGTGCCCTCTTCTTATCCAATTATAACTAGTTTATATATTCATTAAGACATTTTTCTCTTGATTATATTCCTTTTCATACATCTAGTTTTGTTATTTAACTCACTTTATATACCTTAAGTAAAATAACCATAATGATAACCACATAACATCATATCAACATATATCATAAGTAAAAACAACACATAAATCATGTCCATAAACATAATCATAACCATCACAATCATATGAACATCATAACATCCATGAACAATAAAGAAATAAACCATTTTTATCGTGTCTCAATAAGGAAGCATATACTCATTAAGTTTTAAGCATGAACATCATCATCATAACCATAAATATCATAAGCATCATCATGAACGTAAATAAAACACATCTCATCACATACCTAGCTAAGATATATCCATATCAATGTCATCATAAGCCTACCAATATCTCCATCACAACCATAATACATATAACATCATCAATGATCAATATGAACATCACATCATAAACATCAAAGTAAACCATGAACCATGAGATATATACAAGGAACATATCTATAAATAATGAGTCTATCATCAATAACATCATAATGTATACAACATATATGTCTCTCTCTCAAAAATTTGCATCTCACCATATTGGCTTGTAGGTCAATATCAAAATGATGTAAAATAAAATATAATATCTCATAACTATGTCATGACTATGCCCCTAGGGTACTACTATCTCCTAGAGCACTGATGTCTCATGTTCTTATCCTCTTGAGGTACTTACCTATCTACCTACAAAAGCATCCTAATGACCTAATGTCACCATGCTAGCACCACCTACAAAACTATCTCTTTATTTTCCCCCTTGGGTCTCATCAAGATAGTGTCTCAAGACTATGGCCTCATAGTAGCATAGCTCCTCCACTATGGTTAGATACCATGCTATGGGGATAGTACCTAGTGGTCTTGTAGGTGCTATGTCACCTCCTTTGGTTTATCTCAAAAATTATTTCTCCTAAGTTACCAAAGCTAATTGATCTCTAGCTTGGTCCCTCTCACCTATAATCATAGCTAACTGACCCTATGTTATATCTAGTTGACACTGTAAAGTCACCACTTGAGCTTGTATTATGGCTAACACCATTGCTACCTATGTACCTACGGTAATCCTCTGTACTTATACCTACTAACCTCTACTATCTAGGTCAAAATCCATACATTGATTACGACTATCATCATTACCAAAATTTGCTACCATATAAAGAGCATGCTACCATGCAAGGTACCCATCTACAAAGCTTACATCATCAATCTTGGCCCTAGCCAACAACTCCTCACGATCAAGAAAAGTTTGAATTAGTTGTGGCTCTGGTATTATAATATCTACATCTTCTTACCTATACCTCAAGAACAAACTTGGGATACCTTAAACTAGACCAAAGTATCTCTGCACCCTATCAAATGGGATGAGATCTACATCCCCATTACACCTACCAAGGATCCTCCTGAAACTCTACAAGGATAATGTGTGTCTTCTATATCCATCCCAATCTAGAAACCTAACATATGGCCTCCAAATCATGTCACCAACAACCAAAGCCTCTAGTGAACCTCTAAACTAATCTATATTATGTACCCCACCTCATGCTCTTGTGAGGGCAAAATTAGATCTCCACCTCATAAAGTTGACTTTTAAATCCATTTGGGCATAACCCTCCCATGGTAGCCACATCAATCATAGAAATCAAATGTGATAACATGAACTCGACACTGATGTCATATCTCCTATGAGCTCTAAAACCCCATAGCTCCTTGTATATCTAGACTAGTATCATAGGTACCTAACCAAACATTATGCGACCCAAAAACATCTCAACCAATACCCCTAGTAGTAGATAAAAAAATCTCCCACTACTCAAATCTAGTATGACAAATCATGAGACCACCATCATCATCATGGTCATTAATCTCTTATCATTTTTGGTGCTCAAATTCACTTTTTACCTCCACCCTTTTAGGGTTTTGTACCTGACCACCAATAGTTGACTTCAAGACCCCTGACCATTGAGGGTTAGGATGTTGGACATTTTTTTGGTTTTATCCCTAGAAACAAATTTTTTTAGCACCCACACCAAGTGCCCACCCATGAGGATCACCTTCTCTGCCGACCAACCAACTCATCACCTTGACATTGGCCATTTAGGCCCAATCTAGTGCATGTTTTGTGATGACTTATGCTAGGTATTTTTGACTATAATGAAAAAATTTACCATATTAACCAATTTTTGAACTTGTGTATACCTAACCAACTTATATCTTCTTAGGATCACTTCCTACCTTATATACTTGTGACTTCACCTAACCAATTTGTATTTTCTTGAAAGCACTTCCTATCTTGGATACCCATGAAAACACATACCTTACCTAGTAAAATTGAATTTATGAGTGTTCCCAGCCACCATGCCTAAATACAATCATGCAGTCTACTTGTCACTCATCTTTCTAGCACTGACATTTATTTTTACCAACTATGGCAATCTAGTCAATACATGATCTTGGCTATCATACTTTGTGTGCATGTCTATGATTTAGTGCCCAACCTATCACCCACCTTTGTCATCACCTTCACCACTTATCAAACCCATACCTAATTATATTTACCTCATCAACTCCTAATTTGAGGGGTAACACCTCCTCCCATTCTCAAGGCAATCAAACATTCAACTTGCAATCCATTTTTATTTTGCAGCTCATTGATACAAATTTCATAACAAAAAGGGGGAAAATGTAAACACCAAAAATCCACACACAATGGTTCTAAATGTTACAACTCCCCTAGACCACCTCATGACTCCCTTAGGCATAGCCTTGGCTTTTCAACCATAAACTAGACCTAACTTTAGTCAAACTAACCTACTAGCTAAACCCATCCTTTTAACCCATTATTACCTTGACCCTCGACTGTTAATGATCACCCTAACCTTTGATGGTCACCCTGATCATCAATGATTAGGTTTTATCATCTAAACCAACTTAATTGACCTTTCACCCCACCTTGCTTTTTTATAATTATCTCATATGATTTGTGTGTGACCTAATGCATAAATAAGTTAAAATTAGATAGTAAGTTACACCTCCTATTAAATGTCTTATTTCACCTCTCCTTCCTTCTTATAATAAGATAAGAGCATGAGGTGAAAAAGGATACAGAACTATGACTTTAAGATATTTTGCATCCAAATTTTCTTTCTAGGTCACTTCTTCCAATAATCTATGGATCCAACCATCATGTCAGAGAGCCAACTTACCACCATCCATCATCCAACAACAGAGTACCATCACTATACTAAAATCATGCTAGATTCCATTAATGAGCCAATTGCCTCAACTATTCATCTGATCAATCTTTGATAAACTAAGTATTTGTTTTCAATCTATCAATTACTTTATTTCCATTTCATAATCAGCCTAATATAAACTAATCTCTTAGAATTGCCTTCTATGATCTCATAAATCTGACCTTTCATTATCTAGACCTAGTATACAGTAACCACTAATTGTCATCCTGATTGTTGATGGTCTATCCAACCACTGATGGTTACCTGAACCACCGATGGTCACCTCAACCATTGATGATCATTGTGGTAGAAAATAATAGCAAGCTTTTTGCCCACCTAGCCTCAACTAAATCCAACTTTATTTTCATCTGCCTATTCACAAACCCCCAACCTATTTTTTGAACCATACCCATCCTATTTATCATTAGTATTGATCCACTTATTACTATATTAGTCATTTTAGTCTATTTATTTATCAAGCATCTCTTGTATTCAATTTTAGTACCTTTTGATTATTGATGCAAGTATTTTATCTTTTTTTTATATACTTAATTTTTTTAAACGTGTGGATTGACAACCCCCAAGGAAGCTCTTGCATCCAAGATTTAGCTATTACTAGGCAATCCACCTAGATATCTATCTAACCAACCATTTGCTTTAGTGTTGTATTATTTGAAAGTCATTCCTCCCAAGCCAAATAAGAGCTCTTCATAATCATATGATTCAATGTGTGCACAACCAAATAGGTTTTTCAACCATACCCATATCTATTTTCTTTCTTCTTCATCTTCTGTAATATAAGATGAATTTATATGAAACAAAAGCATTGAGAGGGATAAATATTACCTATAGTCAAAGCTTATACAGACATGAGTGTGCATAAAATATGCCCTAAAAATGAGTTCCTAGTTTCTGAATAGAGTTGCTAGGAATGGATGATAATGAAAGGAGGGAAGTACCCATAGACAAAGATTAACAACCACAAATCACACATAGGATGCAAGAAGAATGAAGAGAGGTGAACTCAATTCTCATTAAGGTGAAAGGTTCAAACAATATAAGGTCTCTTTGATGGAAAATTTTGGCAGTGTAAGGGTAACTGAAAATATCAACACCTTTTCAACATAAGACCTGGGCTTTTATAGGTAATGAGGAGCCCTCGGGTCATTAATTGAAATTTTACCCACTACTGGAGTAGTTAAAACATTTAATACTAATGTGGAGAATTAGTTTATATATTTATCAAAATAAATTACATACCCATGTTCTAACAACCTAATAGCCACCCTAGCATTTATTTCCATTCAAATTTAATTCCCTTAGTATCTAATCAAGCTCAAACACTATTCACATTTATGGCAATCACCTGCTAATATACCTCAATTGTTTTGTTGATGTGTGGTCATGTAAGCACATCATAAAGTTTTACATCATCATCGTACATAAATAATGAAGTTGTCATGCACCCATATTTGTAAATCCTATACATGGCTACACATTGAAGGTTAGGTAGAGAGTCAACTATGAATTATGACTACACACTTATGAAGGGCACTACGAGTTGTATTATATGGTAAGTCACAAGGCCCAATCTCTTCTTATACCAAGTCTCTTCTAGTGGTCTTCATATTCTATGCCTTATTTGGAACGCCTATTGGTCTGCAAAGAGAATTTTGGGTAGTTTAAGATCATAGTCTATGTTTTACAAGGGTGAAAATGGGCACTCTATTGTTTGGATCAAGACTTCATCATTTGAATGCTAAGGTCTCTGAATAAGAGTGTGTAAGAAGATAGGTTATCTTAGTGCACCATTAATGATCTATAATTGTTATTACATAGTCTATTTTTTATTATTTAAACTCAAGGAGGCATGTGTGGTTTGAATTGCATGTCATGCTGGTGTAATGAAGGATATTTTATGAGGCATGAATCAACACTTAATTATTGAGCAAGCTTGAACTGATTATTGAGTGATGGAATGTTGGCAAGCCCACACACATAGACTTACTTTTAATAACTCAATCACTTTGTGAGTGTGTGATTATTTGTGCATTCCCCTTGAGTTTAGTGCCTACTAAAGGGGTGATTTAGAAATTCAACACTTTTGATGACCTCTATGGGCTAATTGCCTACTAAGTGGGAATCTAATAGCCTTAAAGCAATCCAATGGGCATGAAATCCCATGACTAGATTATCTATGAGAATCCCACCTCTTATAAAGAACCAAAATACCTTCACAAGGATTAATAAATAAAACAATTTCATTGAATGATGCTTAAAGGAATGATAACTAAAATAATAGAACAAAACTATGCATAAGCACTTAGAAGAGAATAAACTATTCTAAATAATAGATTGTATGCATAACACTTAGGGAAATTAAAACATCTAAACTACTATTTATAAAGGTGTTCATGATCATCAGCGACAGTACTTAAGATGAATCTCATTAATGGGGATAGGCAACACTTATTCACTTGGCCTTACAAGCTAGTATACATTAGCTTATTTGAAATTGACTATGGTATATAGACCATTCCATATAGCATCAAACTTTGTATGCTTTCCATCCTTCACTTTATTGGTGTCCCATTTGAGTACCACATCTCCATCATCAAAGCTTCTATCAGCAGACCTCTTTTCAAATTTTTTCTTGGTTTATGTCTATTGAAGCTCCATAGTGCACATGGCCCACATCCTAATTTATTCAAGCTCCATTAGTTAGGATAACCTTACTATCATGGGATCACTTTAGAGTAACTCTAATTGATGAGTTATCTCTAGTAAGGGAAATTTGAGAGATATGGGCACCCTTTCTTCATTCCCATAGACTAACATGAAGGGTAAATTCCCCAACACCCTTTTTAGCATTATTTGATATGCTTAGAGCTCTGTCTTGATCTTGGTATGCTAGTATCATTGGTTATATGCTATGATTCACTTGATTATGTAAACTAGGTTTTTAATATTTTATTTTTCCAAATTGTTACCTTAGGGGTAATATTTTTTAAGGGGTGTTCAGATCGATGCTATGATTGATCACCCATTTACTGATCTTAGTTCTGAGAAAAATAAGTGCATCATATGAGATAATAGTGGTTAGGGAACCAAATATTTTTATAATTCTTTCATATGATAATAGAAACCTTGATATCTTCCTTGAGTGCTATCACCTCCATCCACCTTGTAAATTAGTCAGTTGTCATGAAGATCCATTAGTGCCCAATGCTTAATGATGGATTTATCATGCCAATAAAGTCTAGGCCCCACTACACAAAAGTTTGATCAGCTTGTATTGGGGGTAGGGGGAGGGCTACTAATTTATGTTTGTCTATATCTAAGGCACACTTATTTTAGCCTTACACCCATGTGTGTGCATCTTTAAATATAGTTGTCTTATAATAGCCAGCTCACATGATTTTCACTATAGTGGTCTTTGGTGATTAATGACCTCCTTGCCATCATGGAATTATTATATTATCCTATTAACCTATTTATAATCTATGCATATAAATATAATTACATTGATATCTCTACTAAAAATTGTACTGTTGACAAGCACATAGGGAATGGCTTGTAATCTAAAGTTTTTATGCTTGGCTTTATTAATCCTTATAGATATGCATTAGTCTGAAGGAAGATACTCAAGATATAAGTATAGATATTGGAATAAAAATGAATAAGATTTTGGGGGGGTGGATCAGTCTTTAAAAACTTACTTATCAAATTTACATAAGCAATCATGATCTAATTAAATAGGCATATAGATTGAGCAAGCATAAACATCAATCTACAAGAGCATGAAACACAAGAACACATCACATATGTGGGAAACCATCAAGAGGAAGAAAACTCACTGATATATGCAAATTTACTACAATCCTATAAGATAAACACCAATTTTAGTGAAGCACCAAATTCACACAGAGCACCAACCTCAACTAACTAAGCACCAACTCAGCTGGGCTTTAGCAAGCACCCACTTGCAAGGAGGCACCAACCCCCTAGATGACTTAGCACCAACTCAAACACCTAAAACCTTTGATCACCTTTAGAATAATTTGTTTCTCATACAATATATGATTATCTCCTTTTTCATATTTTCTCTCTCTTCTATCCCTCTCAAATTGCCTTTTAGGCTTCTTCGCTCAACTAGTCCTCTTCTTGACTTGATTAGGTCATATGACCCTAATTTTCATGCATATTTCCTCTATAAAAATTTCATAATATATCCTATAAACTCATATTATGGCCTAAAAGACCTTATTTTTTTATTCAATATGATATTCTATTCACTTTCTCTCTAGAAACATAAATAGGCCAAAAATTGCCTAGTATTTATACAAGTCTCTTATTCATATCCTTCTTAGTCAGCCAAACACCCTTGCCCTCTTAGGTCAGACATGAAATGGATCTTAATAAATATAATATACATGCATAAAATTTTATTTTATTCCTTTTATGTATGATCTACCTCAATTAGGTTTTATCTCATCTTTAGGTCTCATGAACCTAATCCCATTAGGTCTACTTAGGACATGTTACACTTTTCCTTCCTTGGTACACATTAAAACACCATAAACAGAAGTAAAATATCATATTTCACTCAAATATACCATTTATAAGCTCCTAAACACTTTTTAGCTCCAACCACCACTTGAAGCATGCCATTAGTACTATTCACTATTTGCCATGTGCATACTCAAAAAGTCTACCTTAAACAACATAAGTATAAACACAATTTTTAAAAAAAAATGGAAAAAATTAAATATAAATAAGATAAATTATCTCCTGGTCATCACCATATGATTTATATTTCATAACTTAGGATAAAAGTACACAAATCCTTTTATGCAAGTAGCTCACTCAGGACTGCTAACTAGCCTCAAAACACAGTCATGGAAACTTGATATTAAACACTGAAAATAATACATCATATGACATTTGAAACTTTTAATATATTATTTTACATATATTTATATATATATATATATATATATATATATATATATATATATATATATATATATAATTATCAAGTATAAATATCATAAGTTCTAATGTCATATATTGGTCTTACAATTTGATCTTTTGTCTTCAGTACACAATCAAACCTGAACCAGTCAGCTTATTTCATCTTTACCATTTAAATTGATTTAAATAACTCTCAAACCTTATTAAAAGCATCTATATGACATATATTTACCAAAAAACAACAAAATTTTCATTGAATACTTCAGCTTAGGACATATATCTTTGAACTCATCATTACAACTTACTTATCTAGAACTGCCAACTTGCCTTGAAGACTAGTCATAGTGATTTTGAGCTTCAACATCTATGTATACATTTTTTTAAAAATTAAATAAATTTGGATAATATTATAATATAATTTTAAAAATATTATATACAAATATAACATGGCAATATGGCAATATTGGTCTTTGCGAACCAATCTCACAACCTTGTATCACACTGTCTCATTTGAACTAGACATGTCAACTTATGAGAAACATTTTAATCATATACACTGACCTCAAAAACATATTAAAAAATTAAAATTTATGAAAATTATTTAAAAACTTCTCCATGCACTTGGATTCATCCCTAATCAACTTATCACTTTTACCTAGGTTTTTCACTATTTGTACCATTAGCCCTGTTAGTGACTAGTCAACTTGTATGACTAATTTATCATCCTTTAGGGATATAACCTACTAAAAAACCACCATGTACATAAAATACAAGTCTAAATATTCAAACTTCATCCATTTATCAACTTTGACTTGGTCAACTATGACTATTACAATAAATATTCAAGAAACAAGGCCTTTCCTTTAGGGTCCACTCACTCACCTAACAAGCCAATCACACTAGGAGGTGGATGGGAGATTTGGATACATTATACCATAGTTTTTATAGTCATTAAAATCCATTATGATTAATTTATATCAAATTATTTCATATCAGGTTCTTTGAGGGTTTAGACCATCTTCCAATCTTAATTATCATTCATAAAGCTTAGCCCTTCATTTAATAAACTAATTATTTTAAATTTGATCTAATAACCTTCCCCATATACCATGAATATCTCATGTTCCCATTAAAATTCTACACATTCCAATGAGCACTTGAAATTCCTTTTTGGATTGATAACCCTTCATTTTATGCACATGAGAGAGCGCAAAACACTTTTTCTTGCCTTAACCTTCAAATTTTGACCTTAAATTTTATCAACATACTTTAAACAACATGACACAATTTTTTTAATTCTCTCATACTCACACTTTCCTTGTAAATTGATCTTTATACCCCATATGGCCACCATCTCTCTGTTAGCTCTCTGAGCTTTGACCTGCAAGTCACATTAGGCCTTGAAACTGACCTTCTAGCCATTGTCCAAGGTGTAAATACCTCATATATATTTCATAAAACATATTACCATTCTCAACCACTTACATACATTCTTTATATGCCTTGATAATACCTCATGACACCTCATTAGCTCAGGCAAGGTCTAGAACTAGTCTAATTACATGTTAGGTCTATAGGTCCTACCCCTATATGATCACTCTGAGACTCTCATGAGTGTTCCAATGGCTTATATTAGTTCTAAAAACAACCTCATATATCCTTTTATGCCTTTATGCATCCATCTCACTAGGACACTAAGCTCATATCTTCTCACAAGGTCTCTTCATGTAATGACCAGTTTCATGATTAGGCTTCTCAAGCATTTAAAGCTTGATAATTGACATTTAAACACTCTTTAATGCTTCTACACATTGTTCACATGCCTTTCATTCTTATTAGGCAATATCATACCTCTACACATACTTATTAATGTTTATCATGCATATGCTCATGATATGACTATGCTTATTATGACTAGGCTTCTCAAAACACCTTGTACTCAAGGACAAGTACTCAATCATGCTTAATTTTACCTAAATCTTGGCATCAACATCAAAAAAATAATTAGGTTGTCCTTAAATTCTCTCTGAATAGAGAGACATTAGGTTTCCTTTAAATTCTCTCTTGTCATATGGATTCCTTGCCACATCAAGTACACAAGCTCATACCTCACAAATCATTCACCAGATGCACATTGACATCAATGACAACACTACTCAACAAAATCCCCCTTTGTCATTGATGTCAAAACATTTTTCAAATTTATCACTCTTACCTCCCCTACTCTAGTCAATCTCCCTTCTTGGACTTTCTCCCCCTTTAACATTAATGGCAAAGGTCTTCCCCAACTATCATCTAGAATCACAAAAAGTTAAGCACACATAATATGATGCATTAAGGCAACATGATTTTCCTTACTTCATTCATACCTCCTTCAAATAAACTTGGATTACAATACCACTTCTCAACAGAGATCAAACTCAATCAACAGCCTGAATAGTTCCCCCTCAAACTAAGCATCTACCATGATTCTTTTTATAGAATAGTGTCTCCATGAAGCCTAATAGAGTCACCTATTTCCATCAGGCATTAAAATAACTCAATTTCAATAGTTTCTAGATCTCCATGCTCACAAAAAAGTTAAATATCCTTTAGTATCCTTTTAGGCTTGATTTGTAATATAGGCTTGACCTCTTCATCAACCATTTAATAATCAATTTGAGCTAACAACAATCATTCCTAACTTTATTTCACATTTGAATCATACTCTATCATAGAAAACAATCCACTTGAGCTTATGGATTGATCATGACACATCTTCACTATCTTTGGTTTCCACACATTCATTTGCCTTCTTTCACTTTAGGGGATTCAAACCTCCTATTTTGACTTGATGACATTCTAACTTTGTTAGAACATAATCTTGAAATGTGTCCTACATTATGACAATTGTAAAAAACCATATTATGCATACCATTTTATTGATGTGAACTATGACTCCTTCCATATTCCCATGAGTATTCATTCTTGGAGGACATTTTACACTCTCTTGCTCTATGACAAAACTGACTGCATATAAAATAGTAACCATTGAATGAATTAGCATACCTCATAGAATTAGGTTGTTTGATAGGTATTTTTATGTTGACCTTCTTGTCTTCAATGGCCTTCTACTTTACTTAAGCTTCCACCTTTTGATCTTCTTTGAAACTAAGACTTGTCTTGTCATTTGCAGACTTTTGACTACTCAAGATATCATTTAGAGTCTTAGTGTTCTTTTCATATTTCACAAAGGTCTTCACCTTACTAGATGATTAATCCAACTTAGATTTCAATGATTTCACTTTAGTTTCATACCTGGTGCATTCTTCCTCTTTAGCCTTTAGACTTGCATTGACTATCTCCATTTGTGATTCTATTTGATTGATGATCTCATCATACTCTTTGGAAGTGTTACTCAATCTCTCCTCAAACAATCCAATCTAATCCTCATGGTCCTTAACCAATGATCTTAGTTTGTGATTTTTTCTTCTTTAGAACTTCAATTCCTCTAGGGCACTCACCAGTTCTACCTCAAGGTTCACTTCAGCTTATTTTCCTCTAATTTTACATCAATCATAAGGCCTTTCCTATTTGATAAACCCTCATTGTTTGATTCTATGGCCATGAATAAGGTTTAATTATTGTCATGTTTAGGTTCATTACTGCCATCAACACTATCAGATGTAATTGATACATTTAGATTAGAAGAGTTATCTTCTTTAGTATAGAAGCTTCTCTTGTTCTTGAAAGTTCCTTTCCTATCTTTATACTTCTTGAACTCCTTGTTTTTGTTAGGCTTATAAGCCTTTCTATCATCTCCATGATATTTATCATGTTTTTCATTATGATCAGATTTATCCTTGTTATGACACTTGGATGAAAAGTGACCAATCTTTCCATAATTAAAACATTTAAAGGGAAACTTACCCTTGTACTTACCTAAGCCAAACCTTAACTTCCTTGCAAACATAGCTATCAATTGATCATCATCAACATCTAAACATTCCTCATCCTTGACCTTATTGGATTTTTAATTCTTCTCAACTATAAACTCTTCTTCCTTCTTGGGAGGTCTTCTTTCATTTTTTCTCATCTCATAGGTAATCAAAATGTCATTAAGCCCATCCATCTCTAGCTTGTCCAAACATTGCATCTCTTCCACTACAGACACCTTAGAATCAAACTTTGAAGTTAGTGATCTCAATACCTTTTGAACAAGTATATATTCATTCACTTCTTCTCCCAATTCTTTAATGACATTGATAACTTCATCAACCCTCAGCAGGTAAGATGAAATGGTTTCATCTTTAGACTTTAAAATTGTCTTTAGTAGGTCTACAACTTGGCTATCTTCACCTTGGTGTCTCATTCATATATGGTCTTCAATTTTTCCCATATTTATTTGAATGATACATAGTGTATCACCTTCATAATATATACCTCTAATAGACCATAAATAATGGCATTTATTGCCTTGGAGTTGTTTTCACTATCCTTATTGCCTGCTACATCAATTGGTGGAATAAAAGGAACATTATAGCCATCCACAATTGACTACCAAATATCATGACCTTGAGACATAAAATATGTCTTCATATTGACATTCTAAAATTCATAATTAGATCCATTGAATAATGGATCTTTACTATTAGAGAAACCACTTTGAGCTTGTTGACTAGCCATACTTGCTTCTAGAATCTCCTTTAAGATTTTAGACCTAATTCAAAGGACTAAGATCCGATACCAAATGCTGGAAGAAAAATTATTGAAAGGGGTGGTTTAATAAATCTTCAAAAACTTACTTATCAACTTTACTTAAGAAATCATGATCTAATCAAATAGGCATATAGATTGAACAAGGATAGACACCAATCCACAAGAGCATGAAACATAAGAACACATCACATATGTATAAAACCCTTAAGGGGAAGATAACCCACTAATATTTTAAAATGGAATATAGTTGTATAAGACAAACACTAATTTTAGAGAATCACCAACTTCACATGGAGCACCAACCCTAACTAACTAAGCACCAACTTAGCTAGGCTTTAGCAAGCACACACTTGCAAGGAGGTACCAACCCCTTAGATGACTTAGTACCAACTCAACCACCAAAAAAATTTAATCACCTTAATAATAATTTATTTCTAATACAATATATGATGATCTCCTTTTTCAACTCTTCTCTCTCTTATGTTCCTCTCAAACTGCCTTCTAGGCTTCTTTGCTCAACTAGTCCTCTTCTTAACTTGATTAGGTCATATGACCTTGATTTTCATGCAAAATACCTATATTAAACCTTCATCATATATCCTCTACATTCCTATGATGGTATACAAGACCTTATTCTAATCTACAATATGTTATTATATTCACTTCCTCTGTACACATAAATAGGCCTAAATTTTCCTAGTAATTACATAAGTCTCTTGTTCATATCCTTCTTAGTCAGCCAAACACCCTTACCCTCTTAGGTAGAACATGAAATGGATCTTAATTCATATAATATGTTGTTCCCAAAATCAGCTGTGCTTATTTTTGGAACTCCCCTGTGAAACTTGTCTGTTTCATCTTTTCGTCCCCCTCAGTTCGTTCTTCAAAATGGTTTTCGAATTCACTCTCATCTTGGCCTCAGAACGAGAAGTGGTTACCATCTCATCCCTACCAATTTTTCCTCTCCTGGACTCCTTCTGGAGTTAGTCTTTCCTCCCTTTTCCCCTATGCAAGGGCGGCAAATTTCTCCGCCCCTACATTTTCCTTCATCTTTTGTGCAAGGGCGGCTAAATTTGCCACCCCTGCACTTTTGCCTGCAAGGGCGGAAAATTTTGCCGCCCTTACCCATGTTCTGCATCCCCTTTTCGCCACCCTTGCAATGGGCGGTAAGTTTGCCACCGTCTGCCGCTATTGCCGTCGTCGGCCGATTTCTACCGTGGTCGGCAGGTTTGCCGACATCGGCTGTTTTCTTCTGCCGTCGTCGACAGGATTGCCGACGTCGGTGGTGTTGTCTGCCGTCGTCGGCAGTGTTCACCGTCTCCGTTCTCCCACCCATGCAGTGGTGATAATTTTTGTCGCCCTTGCATCTGGAACTCACATTTCCCTAGCTCTGGAGAAATCTTAATTCTTTTCATTTTCCGTGCTCGCTCCCCTTTTTCTTCCTCTTTTTGACCTGCTCGTGTCTCATCCCTTTCAAATGCATCTCCCTGATTGTGACCAGCAAACGTGCAATTCTCCCAGATCACTCCTTTCTTCCTCTGATTGCATAATCATGGTTCCTTCTGTAGTTTTTGTGAAGGGTCCCTCTTCATCGACGTCTTTTCAGCAGAAGTTCTTCCAGGTCACTGAAGTTTCCCTGAAGCAGTCCAAGACCAAGGAGAAGACTGAGAATAAAGACTAACAGCTTAGAGAAAGATCTCAGCAGATGGAAGGAATTGAAAAATCCCAAGAAGAGCACTCTGATGTCTGTTGGTGCCATCTCCAGTAAGGACTCCTATGTTGAGATCAAGGAGTCACTGATCTTCAAAATCCAGAAGAAATGATCCAAAATTTCAAAGAGGTTAACTGGCCACTCTAAAGCCATCATAGCATTGAAAGGCGCACTAATCAGAGTGAGAGTCGTCTCCAAGAACGCAGTTGCACCAGACAGCATAGGAATTCAGGCATTGATCGCCATGTACGATGCTCATCTGAAGAAGTCCGACAGCAAGAATTGACACTCTCTCTCCCCCTTCTCTCTTCTTCTATCCTTATGCATTTTTGTTTTGTGCAAAATGCATGCAATTTTGTAAATATGTGATTACATGTAAATATTTTAGAAAATATCTAAAAGTCAAAGATGAGTCATCTTTGACCAAGATATTTTATATTTTATTATTTTCTATTTTTGAGGATTTTTCTCCCTATATATAGTGGAGAGCTCATTTGTTTATGGATCTTAGAAAATTTAATAGCCAACACTCTGCTGAAATTGAAGCAACTTTTGAGACTTTGTGCTCAAATTTGTAAATCATATTCTGTTAAATGAATGAGAAGCAGGTTATTTCAGACTTTGTATTGAGATTGTCTGTGTTGTTTAGGAAATAGTTCTTATGTCTTTTTCCTAGTAACATCTTGTTTATCTGATTTAATAAGCAAGTGGGTGTGTTATTATTATCTAAGGGCACTTCTTGAGGGTAGAAAATAGACTTTGTGCTACTTTTACCTTTGAGATTCTTTTATCTTTTGTAGTTTTAGGTGAAGACTTTGTGCTTCACTTTACTCTACGGTTGTACTTGTTCCAGATCTATGGAGAAGCTACGGAAGACTTTGCGCTTGCGTGAGCGTTCTTGTGAACTTTGTTACTTCAGGTAATCTCTTGCTCTTCGTTTGATATCATTCCTGAAAGAAGAGGAGTGTTGTTAGCTTTAGACCAGGGATTTTCCTCTTTTGTCCTTCATGCATTACCTCTGAAAAAAGAGGGGTAGATGCTGTTATACCACCCTCATGTATTATTTTTTGCTTAATTATATATCCGGCATGTAAATATTGATAGGTAACCTCCCCTTGATGAGAGGAGAGATTTACCTCATCTAGATCTGGTAAAGCCACACTCCTCGTGGTGTAAATCTCCCTTATGTTGTGGCTGATATTCCCATTTTGTCATCAGTTAGTTGACGACAAAATATTCACCCAATAGTTTTTGGCGACTCCGTTGGGGATCCAAATGTGTAGTCTAAAACCTCAAGTTTTAGATTGAAGCAGTCCCTACCCTTATCCATTATATATTCTGGCGACTCTATTTTATATCTTATCCATTATCATTCTAGCCTTACCACCTACCTACGTTATATTATCTGGTCTGCAAAACCAGAGCTATTGGGAAGAACGCACATTTGGAAGCCTCAAGCTTCAACTTGAAGTAGTTTCAATCCCATTTTTGTTTTGAAAACCTGGCAACTCCACGCTACACCAGAAGTCAGAGAGCTAAGGGTGTTGTCGACCCTGTGTTTGAATTGGCACAATAGAGTAATTTTGATCTGTTTCCTCCACCAGCTTCTCTTCAATGGTCTAAGAGTTTTCCCTCCAGCCTTGGCAAATTGCCAACACGAGGAAGAACTCCTTTTCCCGTTGTTAATCGCTGCTTACCTATAAACACTCCACCAAGGTTTGTTATCCCACCTTTTCATCCTCTTATCATAATGGCTCAAGGCCCATGGGGTAATTCCTTCGGCCCTCTTAACTTGACCCCACCTCTGCATGAACTACCTCGTAGTTCTAAGAAAAAAATTCCTAAGTTTTTTGGTGATGGAAAGGTTCATCTCGACGAGCATATTGTTGCTTTCTCCATAGCATGTGGCGTAATTGGTGTCGAATTCGAAGATGTGGCAGTAAGACTCTTTGTAGAAACTTTACAAGGAGCTACCGCGGATTGGTTTTATCACCTGTAGGCAGGGTCAGTGACAAGCTGGGATACGCTCAAGTCCAAATTCAAAGCTAGATTTAAACCCACTGAAGATGCACATGCTTTGTTAGCTCAGCTAACACATATGAAAAAAGAATCCCAGGAACCCATGAGGGATTTCATAGCCAAATTCAACAAATTGAGGAATCGAATTCCAACCATGGCTCAGCGCACGCCGGAAAATCTCAAGTGTTTTTTCATCAACTCGCAGCTTCCTGAAGTAAGTTTTCTGTTAAGGTGAGCTGGGCCTATGGATTTAGCGTTGGCTCAAAGTTTGGCTACTGAGATTGAAGATGATGTTATCCTGGCAGGTAAGATCAGAAAAGACCCAAGTAAAAATAAATTCCCTTCATCTGCTGAAAGCTCTTCTACAGCTACTACAGATTCTATGGTACAAAAGTTAGCGAATGAAATGCTAGCTATCAAAAGACAGATGGCCCAAGTTATGTCTACTTCTCCTAATCAGGATATGCCAAGGAGGACATTTCAGAATCAAGCGTACCAAAGCAATGCTACTAGGAATCAAGGGCAGCCAAATCATCTTCCTCCCCCACAGAGGAACCTCGCCCTTGAAGCCCCTCCAACCAACTCAACGGTTGGATATCTAGAAACAAAACGTGCCCCCCCCTTTCCAACCTGAGTTGGACCAACAATATGATGTTAATCTCTTTGGAGAGAAAGAAGAAGAATTAGCTAGTGACTCCGTCATTGGCTACCTGAATTATCAAGATGAACCCAAAAGTGAGGGGAATGCAACTGAAGGATCATATGCCGTATTCACCTGGTCCCAGAAATAGTCAGCCCGACAAGCTGATAAAGAGAAGATAGAGGAGCAACCTCAGCCAATAGTTTCAATTGCCAAGCAGGGAATTGCTCTGCCCTTCCAACCAAAGGACCCGTTGACTATTGAAAAGGTACGTACCCCAAGCACCTCTGCCCCCTTTACTTCAACTTCGCAAACCAGCCCTTCCCATCCCAAAAACCAAAAGAGTGAACTTCCATCCTCTGTGCCTAGTCTAATACCGACATTTGATATAATTGAGCATGTCAAAAAGACTAAAATTCAAATGTCTGAACTTAAATTTCTACAAGCCCATCCTAACCAGTTGGACAAATTGGCAAAATGTGTAAAAGGTACAGCCATCTCTGCAGGACAAGAAATTTTGAGGGTAACTCATGATCCCCCAAAAGATATATTCACCCAGAACAATCTTGTCGTGACTCCTTCAGTTGTTCCTGAGAAAATAGAGAAAATAGAACCTTTCTATGTTTCTCTATTAATAAACGGTCGCAAGCTGAGCAACTACATTATCGATTCTGGTGTATCTGACAATGTTATGCCTGCTAGAGTGGCAGAATCTCTTGGTCTCACATTGACTAAAACTTTTGGGAGATGTTTCTCCATGGAGAACAAACAAGTACCACTATTGGGGCAAATCAAAGATGCCCAATTTGCATTTACAGCGTTCCCTGACAAGAAAATTAAGATGACAATACTGATAGCTGATGTCCCAGCCTCATATGGCATTCTGCTTGGGCAAAACTTTTGCAAAGATGTCGGAGGAGAATTAAGCATGGACTTATCCCAGGCAAAGATTCTTGTGAAAGGCGTGATGTAAAAGTTGCTCCCTGAGAGAGAGGGAAAGTACGTGGTCACCCAAATGTCATCTCCTGTAGCTCAGATTCTATTTGAGTCCTCTGGCAGGGGTAATTATCTTTTGACCACAGAAGACGTTCATGAAGAACCTGTTAAAGCCCTTGAAAATGCCAACCAGAAAATTGGTTCAACTAAAATAATGACAAGTAGACCTGATAGTGCCAATCATTGGCAAATGTCAAATGAGGACAATCGAATCAGGTGCTGGATAGAACCAAAAGAGCAACCAATTATGGTAGCTGACCATACTACTGCGCATCATGATCAGGGAAAATAACTCTTCACCCAGAAAACAAAGATTCATGGTTTTCGGGTCAAAAGACATCTTACTGTGGGGCAAGAGGAGAAAACTAAAGGGATAGCACAAGAAGTTAGTTTTCTGGTGGAGGTTTCCATTTACACATCATCCATTCTGGGGGGAAAATGGCCTCTTGTTGGTTTATCAAGATAGAGCGTCATCACCACTGCTTCTACAGGGGCAGCATCTAAGGTGCTTCGTTTCTTGAAGTGCCAAGTAAATTCACTTGTATATTTGTATAGTCTTTAGCTTTGTTTTATTCATTTCTTTTTCATTTTTGGAGCCTTTATTTTTGAGTAACTTGACCCCGCGGCCTAATGGCACGCTTATAAGGCACTGGAGATTCTGAATTCTACTCCCTTCCATCACTTTTTGCAATAGAAGGCAGTTCCCCAACAGGAGCCAGCTGTTGTTCCCAAAATCAGCTGTGCTTATTTTTGGAACTCCCCTGCGAAACTTGTTCATCTCATCTTTTCGTCCCCCTCAGTTCATTCTTCAAAATGGTTTTCGAATTCACTCTCATCTTGGCCTCAGAACGAGAAGTGGTTACCATCTCGTCCCTGCCAATTTTTCCTCTCCTGGACTCCTTCTGGAGTTAGTCTTTCCTCCCTTTTCCCCTGTGCAAGGGCGGCAAATTTTGCCGCCCCTGCATATTCCTTCATTTTTTGTGCAAGGGCAGGTAAATTTGCCACCCCTGCACTTTTGCCTGTAAGGGCGGAAAATTTTGCCGCCCTTACCCGTGTTCTGTGTCCCCTTTTCGCTACCCTTGCAATGGGCGGTAAGTTTGCCGCCATCTGCCACTATTGCCATTGTCAGCCGATTTTTGCCGTGGTCGGCAGGTTTGCCGACGTCGGCTATTTTCTTCTACCATCGTCGGTAGGATTGTCGACGTCGGTGGTGTTGTCTATCATCATCAACAGTGTTCACCATCTCTGTTCTCCCGCCCATGCAGTGGCGGTAATTTTTGCCGCCCTTGCATTTGGAACTCACATTTCCCTAGCTCTGGAGAAATCTTCATTCTTTTCATTTTCCCGCCCACTCCCCTTTTTCTTCCTCTTTTCGACCTGCTCGTGTCTCATCCCTTTCAAATGAATCTCCCTGATTGTGACCAGCAAACGTGCAGTTCTCCCAGATCACTCCTTTCTTCCTCTGATTGCACAATCATGGTTCCTACTGTAGTTTCTGTGAAGGGTCCCTCTTCGTCGGCGTCTTTTCAGCAGAAGTTCTTCCAGGTCACTGAAGTTTCCCTGAAGCAGTCCAAGACCAAGGAGAAGACTGAGAATAAAGATTGATAGCTTAGAGAAAGATCTCAGCAGATGGAAGGAATTGAAAAATCCCAAGAAGAGCACTCTGATGTCTGTTGGTGCCATCTCCAGTAAGGACTCCTATGTTGAGATCAAGGAGTCACTGATCTTCAAAATCTAGAAGAAATGATCCAAAATTTCAAAGAGGTTAATTGGCCACTCTAAAGCCATCATAGCATTGAAAGGCACACTGATCAAAGCGAGAGTCATCTCCAAGAATGCAGTTGCGCCAGACATCATAGGAATTCAGGCATCGATCGCCATGTACAATGCTCATCTGAAGAAGTCTGGCAGCAAGAATTGACACTCTCTCTCCCCCTTCTCTCTTCTTCTATCCTTATGCATTTCTGTTTTGTGCAAAATGCATGCAATTTTGTAAATATGTGATTACATGTAAATATTTTAGAAAATATCTAAAAGTCAAAGATGAGTCATCTTTGACCAAGATATTTTATATTTTATTATTTTCTATTTTGAGGATTTTTCTCCCTATATATAGTGGAGAGCTCATTTGTTTATGGATCTTAGAAAATTTAATAGCCAACACTCTGCTGAAATTGAAGCAACTTTTGAGACTTTGTGCTCGAATTTGTAAATCATATTCTGTTAAATGAATGAGAAGTAGGTTATTTTAGACTTTGTGTTGAGATTGTCTGTGTTGTTTAGGAAATAGTTCTTATGTCTTTTTCCTAGTAACATCTTGTTTATCTGATTTAATAAGCAAGTGGGTGTGTTATTATTATCTGAGGGCACTTCTTGAGGGTAGAAAATAGACTTTGTGCTACTTTTACCTTTGAGATTCTTTTATCTTTTGTAGTTTCAGATGAAGACTTTGTGCTTCACTTTACTCTATGGTTGTACTTGTTTCGGATCTGTGGAGAAGCTACAGAAGACTTTGCGCTTGCGTGAGCGTTCTTGTGAACTTTGTTACTTTAGGTAATCTCTTGCTCTTCGTTTGATACCATTCCTGAAAGAAGAGGAGTGTTGTTAGCTTTAGACCAGGGATTTTCCTCTTTTGTCCTTCATGCATTACCTCTAAAAAAAGAGGGGTAGATGCTGTTATACCACCCTCATGTGTTATTTTTTGCTTAATTATATATTCGGCACGTAAATATTGATAGGGAACCTCCCCTTGATGAGAGGAGAGATTTACCTCGTCTAGATCTGGTAAAGCCACACTCCTCGTGGTGTAAATCTCCCTTA
Source organism: Torreya grandis (assembly GCA_037957365.1). Taxonomy (NCBI): domain Eukaryota; kingdom Viridiplantae; phylum Streptophyta; class Pinopsida; order Cupressales; family Taxaceae; genus Torreya; species Torreya grandis. The sequence continues at coordinate 2,649,574 of JARHVA010000120.1, read as the reverse complement.
TGATGTGGCTGATATTCTCATTTTATCATCAGTTAGTTGATGACAAAATATTCACCCAACATAATATACATGTATAAAACATTATTTGAGTCTTTTTAGGTCTTATCTACCTCAATTAGGTCTTATCTCATCTTTAGGTCTCATGGAGACCTAATCCCATTAGGTTTACTTAGGACACATTAAACTTTGCCTTTCTTGGTAAAAATTAAAACACATTAAACAAAAATGAAACATCATATTCCAATATAATCAATATTGTGCCTTCAAATGCTCCTAGCCATGTTTCAATGCAAATCCTCTATTATATTTCATACATCAACTCATATAGGAAAAAAAAATTTGAGTACCCTTTACCATTATTATACTTCACACAAAATTTCATGTTAGGTTACTTTGAAAATTTTAGTACTTATAGGCTTAGCTCCTCAATTAGCCCTCCTATTGGACAAACCTCCTTGGTCTAAGTAATATATGTTCAACCCAATATAAATAATGACCTTTTTGGAAACCCATTATCCTTATCCATATTAATCAACTATTTTTTCACTCTCAATCTCAACACACATACCTTTTCCTTGGCTTATTCAACTAGCCCTTCTTCTAGGCCTATTCCATCTCAGTCCTTGAAAATACACACATATTGGTTTGAACACCTCTAAAACCATAAAAATTAGTTATAGAACATTAAAATTGATAATACTACAAGTTTTTGTGATATTTGGTTGGTTAATTATTGTTTTATGCACCAAACCCTAGAATCAAGGTTCTACGCCAATGTATAGACCGAGAGCCTATAAAAAGGCATAAATTTCACTATATGAGGTTTTAAAACCCTAAACAACCTAAATTAGGTATGTATATACCCTAAATAACTGTATAAATCCTAAAAATATGTGATTCAACCCACTGTCCTTGATTTCCACTCAAAACTCATTTGATTATGATAGGAATTTGACTATCTACAAGTTTGTGCTATAAGCAATTTGAAAAAATAGAAATAAAATGAAAACTATAGGATAAAATAACCTTGAAAAACATTAAATATCACTTACCTTTTCTCTAAGTCCCTTGGATATAAATGTAAATTCACTTCTTGTCCTTCAAATGCATGCACAGTACCAAATAGTAAGCCTATTATCAAAAAATAGGGTTATCACAGAATGGATTTATAAATCAAAGAATTATTGATGGTTTAAGGACATTTTATATCCAAAAAAATACTCGTATACTTAAATATACTTAGGGAAAAATAAATTCAATGTCCTCTAACCCATAATAGTAACACATAACTTGTATACAAATCAAAATGCATAAAATAAGGTCTTGGTTATCTTCTTCAAGAATAGGGTTATTTCTTTTTTCCTTCAAGTTTAAATCTCAAACATTCATGCATTAAAATTCACTCACACATGTAAAAAAAATTATCATTCATTCTTTCTTCCAACTTTATCACCATAAGTATACATTCAAATTGATTGATTGTGCTATCAAACAGGATATGATGAACTTGCAATTTTTTAAAAACATAGTAGTTTACTTGTTTGCACAAGGATCATATAAAGAACCATATGACCATAAACAAACATATTGATTACAATAAGCCTTTTTTAAAATAACATTCTTTATTAATGTTTATTCATAAAAAAATTGAACTTACATAGTCTTCATTCCTCTTGGCAGACCTTCTCACTCTTGTTTGCCCCTATTTTCTTTTCCTAATACTCTCTCTCTCCAAACTACTAAGACTATATATCCTTTATACTATGAAATAGACTCTAAATTATTCTTTATAACCATTTTTTTATCAATAAAATCTTCTTAATTCCTCAAGACCCACATAGGGTGGTGATTCAACATGACTGCCACTTCATACTTACAACATGACATATAACTCAGTCCACTCGTAAGACCTCTCAATATACCATAAAGGTATATCAAAACATTATTCAATATTTACATAGAATCAACATTCATTTATACCACTAAACCACTCTCAATCCCACATTATACATTTAAAAATTCAAATTTAATAAAAAATCAAGAAAACTAAAATTCAAATTTAACTCATATTCATAACTCCTAGACCAACTCTTAGGCATTCCTAGGATGCCCCTGCATCATAATCCCAAGGGGAGAAAATAAATTGACCTCAATATGCTTTTTCATTCAAGTTTTCATATAAATGTGTGTGTTCCTTGTTATTACACCTATGCTTCTACTTCTTCATCTAAGTGTTCCTTTATTCTTGCTTCTATTTCTGCTCATACTACTGATTGTACCTATAATTACTCTTCTTTCTTTGTTTTCTCTCATGGTCCTCTTCAATCTTCATGTCATTGATCATGAATTACCATTCTCTTTCTATTTATTCATCTAGCATTTTTATGTTTGCCTCTTCATTAGCATATCTGATCCACATCATACTCTATTCCTCTTTTGACCATTCCAAGGTCTCTTACTTGTTCATAATCTTATCATCATCATCTTTTATCTTGTTGTCATCCATTGTAGTTGTTCCTTCTTTCTTGAGTTTGTAATTAGCCATCTCATCACCTTGCATCTTATCTTCATGGACTGTGATTTTAGTCTCATCTTCCTTTACCTATTCTTCTCTTTCCTCAAGCACTTCATGTGCTTCTTACTTCTTATCTGATCTAATGAACTCTTTAAAAAAACCTATGGTGTCCTTATAAAACACATCATCTTCCTCTTCAAAATACTCATCAAAAATCACATGCATTTCATTACCTATTATGTCTTTGCCTTCTTGATCAGTTGTTATTTACTTCTCTTCATTTCTCCACTCCTCTCCATTAAGTAATTCACCATATTGAGGATGATAAAACACCTCATCATTAGCTACATCTTCACTCTTATATGTATCATCTTCTTCATCTTTATGGGCTGCAGTCCATCCATCTTCTTCATTTTAATTATGTTCTTCTCATGCATTCAAAAATGATAAATCATTATTAGTTTGAAAAAAAATTGGCTCTATTACCTCTCTTTCCTCTTCCATGGAAAGTTTTATTTCCATCTCTTTCAACTACCTTTCTAATTGTTCCATCACTTGCTAGTTTGCTTTATCTTGCATTCTTTATATGAAGATACACTTGACTCTTTTCTTAATCTTAAGTCCACATTATAAACCATACACATTCCACATCCTAAATAACTCTCTTTCCATCCTTGTAAATGTATTATTCATCTCTTTTATCTCTATCTCCATCATTATCTCATTGTGGTTTTCATACTTAACCTTGTCTCTCACCTTTCTCTATACCTCTCCTTTCATCTTCATCTTGAGTACCTCACTTGGGTACATAATCTCTCTCATTTTTGTTTTAGTCTCACTTGGACCACCTTATCTTGGTTCACACTTGGAAACTTTCACTCTCTCTATTTTAGACCACACTAGGGCCTTTCCAACTCTTGTTCTTTACACTAGGACTATTTATCTTTCCTAGGCTTTATTTATGAGCTTATCTCTCTCACTTGAGCTTGTTAATAACTCACTTGATGTAGGGATTCCACCACACTATTCACCTATTTTATTTCCTTCACCTATCACACATCATTATTCATGTAATCAAACAAATATTCAACCTCAAAATAGATCATACCTTCTATTGTTTTAGTGCAATTCTAATGTTGTCTTACAACAAAACTCCTTGCAACTACTTCCCTACTTGCTCTTCTTGTAATTTCTTATAACATGCACTATGAACCATATATTCATCAATTTATATACCTATATATACCTTCTTAGAGCATCAAGATGGATCTGATACTAAATGATGTATAGTTATTCCCCCAGCCTACAATTCTCTTTCACTTTGCATGTAAACCTGCAAAGCTTCCGTAGCCAACACTAGGCCAAACTTGTCAAAAAGGACCAAAGCTCAAACACTTGATTTTTAAAAGTTCCAAAACACTCAAAAAAATATATTTCATGATTTTAAACCATATCTATAACTCACTTCATGTGATTTCACTTAATAATCAATATCTTGCCTTCAAATGCTATTAGCCATGTTTTAATACAAATCCTTTGTTCTATTTCATACATAAACTCATCTAGGAAAAACAAATAAATTTTTGAGTTACCTTTACCATTATTATGCTTCACACAAAATTTTAGGTTAGGTTACTTTGAAAATTTTAGTACTTGTAGGCTTACCTAGCTCCTCAATTAGCCCTCCTATTGGGAAAACCTCCTTAGTATGAGTAATATATGGTAAAACCAATAAACCTATTAACCATTTTGTAAACCCATTATCCTTATATATCTTAATAAACTCTTTCTTCACTCTCAATCTCAACACACATACCTTTTCATTCTTTAGCCTATTTAACTAGCCCTTCTCCTAGGTCTATTCCATCTAAATCCTTGAAAATCCATACATATTGATCCATACACTATAAAACCATCAAAATAAGTTATATAAAATTAAAATTTACAATACTATTTTTTTTAGATTTGGATGATTAAATCTTATTTTATACACCAAACCCTAGAATCAAGGTTTTTAGGCCACTATATAGGCCGAGAGCCTATAAAAAGGCATAACTTTCACTATGTGAGTTTTCAAAACCCAAAACCACCTAAATTGGGTCTATATATACCCTACACAAATTTATCAATCATCATAAAATGTGATTCAACACACTGTCCTTAATTTCCACTCAAAACTCATTTGATTGTGATATAAATTTGATTACCTACAAGTCTATGCTCTAAGAAATTTGAACAAATAGTAATAAAGTGCCAACTATAAAATATCACTTTCCTTGATACCCCAAGTCCATTGGATAGCAATTCAAAGTCACTTCGTGTCCTTAAAATGCATGCACAGTGTCAAATAGTAAGCCTGCTACAGGAAAACATGGTTATCATGGAATGTATTTATAAATCAAAGAATTCTTGATGGTTTAAGGAAATTTTATCTCCACATAAATCCTCATATCCTTTAATATACTTTGGGACAAATCACTTCAATGTCCTCTAACCCATAATAATAACACATAGCCTGTATATAAATCAAAATTCATAAAATAGGGTACTGGTTATCCTCTTCAAGAATAGGTTTATTTCTTTTTTTCCTTTGAGTCTAACTCTAAAACATTCATGAATTCAAATCCACTCAAACCTGGAAACAATTTCATAATTCATTCTTTCTTCCAACTTGATCTTCACAAGTATACATTCAAATTGATTGATTGTATTATCAAATAGCATATGATGAACCTACAACTTTCCTGAAACATAGTAGTTTACTTGTTTGCACTAGGATCATATAAATACCATATGAACATAAATAAGCATAGTTATTACAATAATACAAATAAAATTCTTTATTGGTGTTCATTCATACAAAATTTGAACTTACACAGTCCTTCATTCCTCTTAGCAAACCTTCTCACTCTTGCTACCCCTATTTTCTTTTCCTAATGCTCTCTCTCTAGACTACTATGACTATATATCATTCATAATATGAAATATACTCTAAAACATGCTTCATAATTATTTCTTGATCAAAAAACTCTTCTTCATTCCTCAAGACCCACATACAATAGTGATTCAACATGACTGCCACTTCATACTTACAACATGACATATGACTTATTCCACTATTTATACCTCTCAAAAGACCATAAAGGTATATCAAAACATTATTCAAAATTTACATAGCATCAACATTCATTTAGACTACTAAACCACTCTCCATCCCTCATTATACATTTGAAAATTCAAATTTAAGAAAAAGGCAAGAAAATTCAAATTCAAATTTAACTCATATTCATTAATCCTAAACGAAATCTTGGGAATTCCTAATATGCACCTACATCACATATATAAATACAACATAGTCATATGGAAATACTAGTCTTGCAAACTAATCTCACAACCTTGTATTACATTGTCTCATCTAAACTAGATAGGTCAACTTATGAACAAAATTTTCATCATATCCACTAACCTCCAAAACATATATCCAAAATTAAAATATATTGATAGTATTGAATAACTTGTCCATGTACTTGGATTCATCTGTAATCCATGATAACACATCCCTAATCAACTTCTCACTTATTCTTGGGTTTTTCACTATTTGCACCATTAGGCCTGTTAGAGACTGGTCAACTTATATGACTGGTTTATCACCCTTTAAGGATATAACCTACTAAAAAACCACCATGAACATAAAATAAAAGTCTCAATATTAAACCTTCATCCATTTATCAACTTTGACTTGGTCAACTATGACTGCTACAATAAATCTTTGAGAAATAAAGCCTTTCTTGTAGGGTCCACTCATTCACCTGACAAACCAATCACACTTGGAGATGCTTGGGAGAGTTGTATACATTATCCAATAGTTTATATAGTCATTCTAATTCATTTTAAGTACTTTATAATAGCTTTTTCATATCGGGTCACTATTAGGGTTCTTTGAGGGTTTAGACCATCTTCCAATTTTAATAATCATTCATAAAGCTTAGCCCCTCATTATAGAAACTACTGATTAGATATTTGATATAGTACCCTTCCCAATATACCATGAATATAGTCATTTCACATGTAGATGTTACATGTGCCAATGATCACTTGAAAGTCCTTCTTGAGTTGAGAACCCTTCATTTTGTGCACGTAAGAGACTTTAAAACACTTTTTCTTACCTTAACCTTCAAATTTTGACTTAAAACTTGGAAAACATACTTGAAACAAAATGAAACACTTATTTAAATTCTTATATACTCACACTTTCCTTGAAAACTAATCCTATACCCCATCTAGCCACCATCTCTCTCTTTACTCTCTAGGCCTTCACTTATAAGTCACATTAGGATTTGAAACTGACCTTCTAGCCACTATCCAAGTTGTCAATACCTCATATACATGTCACATGTCATAAAAACTCATACCATTCTCAACCACTACCATAAATTATTCATATGCCTTGACAATACCACATGACACCTCATTAGGTCAGGTAGGGTCTAAAACTAGTCTAGTTGCATGTTAGGTCTATAGCTCCTACCCCTGTATGATCACTTTGAGATTATCATGAGTGATCCAATGCTTCATATGAATTATATAAAAAAATATTATATCCTCTTATTCCTTTTTAAATCTATATCACCAGGCCACCAAGCTCATATCTTCTCACAAGGTCTCTTCATGTAATGACCAGTGTCATGACTAGGTTTCTCAAGCATTTAAAGCTTGATAACTGACCTTAAAAAACTCCTTGATGATTATACACCTTGTTCACATTAATTTCATGCTTATGAGTTAATATCATACCTATATACATGCCTCTTCATTCTCATCATGCATATGCTCATGATATTACTATGTTTGTTATGACTAGGCTTCTCAAGACACCTTGTCAAGGACTAGTATTCAATCATGCTTACCTTGACCTGAATCTTGACATCAACCTCAGAATAATAATTAGGTTACATTAAAATTCTCTCTTATCACATGGATTCTTTGTCACATTAGGCACACAAGTTTATACCTCACAGATCATTCATCATGTATCTTCACTAGATGCACCTTGACATCAATGACAACACTACTAAACACTAACTGGTTGGGGAGTCTTAGTCTTATGGTTGATTCTTAAATAGTGCAATAAATATGTAGTATTCATTCATCATATTTTTTATATCTATTCACATATTCCCTTACTTCACACTAGCCTAGTGATTTGGATGTCTATCTCAAACTCCATCACCTTTGTGACCCAATCAGTTATCTTTTTGTCTATGTCCTTGTTGTGTAAGAATTATTTTTTAGTTGAGTGTGAGACCATAATTTAGAAATTTTTATTAGATAGCATGTGATAAAAATTATTGATCACTCATATTAACATGAGTATAATCTTCTCTACAAAGTTGTATCACCACTCATAATCCTTGAATGCATGGCCAAATAAGGCAATAGGCTAATATACTTGACCATTATTCTATTGCATAAGAATAGTTGAGATGCCTTCAACCCCACCAAATGCATAAAGGATAAAATCCAATATACAATCTAGATTTATCAACATAGGATATTCTATGATGGCATACCTGATGGCCTCAAAACTGATTTGGTCTTTCTGGCTCTAGCTGACCATAGTGTTCTTCTTGAGAATTGTTGTAAGGGGTTTGACTAGAGTCATGAAACTCAGCATGAACCTTTTGACAAAGTTTATTTTTATCAAGAAGATTTGGAGACCCTTCTTCTGACTTGGGGGTAAGAAAGATAGAATGGCCTAGATTATTTTAGGGTCAATTGTGATTCCCTCTTTGGAGATTATGTTTCTTAAAATATTTCCTTCATATACTATGAATATACACTTGTTTAGGTTCAGAGAGATCCCAAACTCTATATTTTTTAAGACTTTTTCTAGGTGACCCAAGTGATCAACTATGTGCTTTGAGAAAATAGTTATGTCATCAAGGTAAACCAATATGACATTATTGAGGAGTCCCTTAAACTCCATATCCATGTCCCTTTAGAAGGTAGCCCCTACATTTATCAGACCAAAGGGAATCCTTTGATATAGTAAGGTACCCCATTTAGTGGTAAATGTAGTTTTGAATTGATCACACTCCCACACAAGCACATGGTTATAACCTTCATAACCATCTAATAGTGAAAATATTTTTATTCCTACAACTATTTTTAGAATTTGTTTCATTGGTAGGAAGGGGTAGTGGTCTTTAAGGGAGGATTTGTTGAGGTCCCTAAAGTCTATGCACAAGCAGATATCTCTATTTTTTAATACACCAGGACTAAATCAACCACCCATGAAGAATGTTTGATTTGAAAGAATATGTTGTCCTCAATATTTGAGAACTTTTTACTCATTAATATTTTAATTTTTTTATTCTATTTCTACCTAATCATTCTGGTATTGGGTTCGAGCTCGATAGTATATTAGGCCAAGCCTAGATCAAAGCTAGTGAGGCCCTTATAGATCTATGCAAAGATATAATCATACTTTATTATCTCAACGAATTATTTGATTTTGGATAGGTATCATACCTTACCAACCTTCAAGAGCTTGTTATCATAGATGGAAACTAACTGGAATATTTCTTCTTTTATTATCATGTTTATCCTCTCGCCTTTCAGCTAGTCATCAAAATTGAATAAACTTTCTAGCATGACCAGCCCCTAAGTGGCTTATTTACCTTTAGTTGAATGATCTAATCTTTTCACTTTTCTTGGAGTTGAGGTTGGTTGTTGGTGTAAAACTCATATTTTTCTTTTAATAAATTGACAATTTATTCATCCTTCTCAAACACTTTCTAATTGCTTGCATTATATAGGACTATTGGTCTGATTACGAATTGGTTCGATCCATTTTTTATGTTTTACAGAAGATCATATTGTTCTCCCATAGTTATAATACTATCAACATCATCATTATGTACCCTTGGTATGGAATAGCTATTGAAATCATCAAACCCTTCAATCATGTCCCATTGCCTATGCTTGTAAGCTCTTATCATATTATTTATGGACATGTTCCATGCTCTAACCTATTTCACCACTAGTTTATTATGTCCAAAGACTTACAACACCTTGGCCCCTTTCTTAGGGACCAATTGGAGACCTTGGATCAGAACCTTGTATTTGACAACATTGTTTATACAACCCAACTACAATATGAATGCATGGAAATAATTTTCCTTTTGAGGGGATACCATTAAAACATTGGCTCCTACACTATTTTGCTTTGGGATCCATCAAAGTACAATTACCATATACCTTTGAGGTTATCTTGCACCTTTACAAGGTTAATTAATAAGGTGTCCTCCTCAAGAATGAAGTATTTGCCTAGCCTTATCTTCTTTGTATTATCATATTGGTCACACTCATAATGTCTGCATGCCCATTCATAAATAAATTTATCTAGGACCTCTTCAAGGGGTTTGGTGGTCTCATGAAGAATTGGATTATCCTCTTGATTGAACAAGGTGTAGTTTGCATCATATGGGCTAGGAGTGTATGGAACTACATGATTTTTTTAATAGGCTTAGACTTAATGGTCACCTTGTCCCATATCTATTTCTAAGGATAATGTGTGACAAATCTGAAAATAGATATCCATCCACTTTCACTATGAAATATTAGGATAAACATATAACAAAGTAAGGGGGTAGGTTAATGACTACCACATCATGTGCAATGGAAAGGTTTAGACATGCATGTAGAGTGAAACTCATGTCCTTGTGATTCCCATAGTTTTTAATATTGTCCTATCTAATTGGATGACCCCTTTTGAGATGGGAGCATATAATATGCCTAGTATGTCTATGATTTTATTTGGCAACATTAAACTATTCACGCCTAAATCTATCATACAATTATGTATGAGATACTCATTGATGATCAAATAGATTTAGAATGGGAGGATTTCTACTTATTTTCACTTCTTCTTTGGGTTGGCATAGACTTATATGTATGGTAGGTGTAGTCTATGATGGCTCAAGAGGTTAGAAACCCCTTAGGGCATCTTGCAGTAAATTTTTTTGGGAAGGAATGGAAAAAGCATCCCACATGGAAATGTTTAACTTAGTCTTCTTTATCTATTCAATTATGTTAAAGTGTATTTGAGTCCCTTTAACATGCAACTTTTGAATTATAGTCTCTTCTTACACTTGCACACTAGTCTGGGGTTGGATTTACTTATACATAACTTATTCCATGTGTATTAGAGGTTGATTAAGTGATTTAACTTGGGCATATACAAACTAAACCTAGGGCATGAATATTGAAAGTTTTGAAAAATAATTTTTCTCCATCATTTCTCTCTTCCTAAATCTTGTGTTAAAATAAACTAGGCTACTTTTTACATTTGGTACTTTATTCTGATTCACATAGTTGAAGTCATCTTATTTCCAATTTAAGAGGTAATATTTGTCTTGTTCTTGTATTTTCACCTATAGTTCATACCTTAGTTAGATAGATGGATGCCCCTAAGGGGATGGTGTATTATATATCATAGGTGTCTCACTTATTGCTCTATTCACTCACATAACTTGATCATCTGGTTGATCACTTAATAACACCATTCATAGTCCCATGCCATGTTATTTTGTATAGGTAAAAGAGATCTATAGGTGCTTACAGTGTTAGGATTTAGTAAAAAAGGTGGCCTATTATATGTTATCTAGTTCTAAGTCTGAGCAACATGTTGATAGGGAGGCTTGTTTGATTGATATTATTGATTGAAGGGTTGATAAGGTATGGAATGCTATTTCCAAATATTTTCATTAAGGTTTTAACCTAATGAAGCTCACTTAAGGGTGCATAAGTTAATGGGATTAGTGGGCTAATAGCAATAAGAATGGGGGCTAGTTTTGGAACATAAGGTAGGGCAAATGAACTTTTACATGGGGGCTCAGGATATAAGGGCACAAGGGGTCTTGGCATGATTTTTAATACTTGAATCAAGTAGTTTTTTCACACATAGTGAACTCATAGGCATCTAGTAATATTGTTCCACCCATTGATTGGATCATTACAGCCACACCATTATTTAGTGATTTTAGGAAGTATAATAATAAAGTGTTAGGGTCAAGCATTACTAGGGGTGGAACTCAGTCCCAAGTCCTCTTGAATATAAAATTGAAGTTGATCATCTTCTCATGTGAAGCCCATTTAATTTACATGATTTGTTCTATCAATGATAGGTGATCACTCTTATCTTTAAACTTCCTGCATTATGTCACATATAACTCATCCCAATTATGAATACAACTAAGGTATAATTTGAGATACCATTGAAGCACTCTCCCTTTCAAATAAGAGGCAAGGAGTCATACTGTGACATTTTCTTTAGTCACATTGTGAACAGAGAAAATATTTTCTATGTCATGTATGTGCTCTATAGGTGTAGTTGAATTTTCTCCAATAAATTGTGATCAATAATAATCTAAGAGGGGAAATTAATATTATGTTTGTATGAGAAAAACTAAATAAAAACATGCTAATGAAACTAGCACCTCTATCTTAAACACTCAAAGAGCAAGAGAACAATATAAGTAACTATCAAATGAAGACAAAATAACCATTATTTACCTTTTTTGAGAGAAAAATTTGTATTTTGGCCATGAAGTAATGTGCTTAGTATTATGATCAAATAATCTTTGGCAATGGTGATCATTGCATCATCTTTCCTTGTCACCTTGGTAATGTTAGGTTTGGCTTGGATTTGATGTAGTAATATATGAACATTTGTGCATTATAAAACTCTATCACAAATCTCATTGAAGGTATTTTTGTATGATAACTTTACACCAAAAGAGATCCTTGAATAATGGGTGAATCCTTGTATTTATAGCCTTTCAAACTAACTCTAACCCAAGTGTAGTTAGGTTAGATTTAACTATAATTAAGTTTAGATTAACCTTAGTTGCGTTAATTTTAACCCTAGTTACTTTAAAGAGGGGATAAACAAGTGATATTTTGGATAGATATTCCATTTATTAAGCATGGATCTCCATTTCTAAATTTAAGGCTTTAAGGGAGATATTTTCAATTCCTTGACTTTGAGGATGATGACATCATATGACCTCATTTTTAATGGAATTTCCTTTTTATAAAATTCATTTTCACTAATTACACATAGAAATTCCTATTAAACATTTAATTTTATTGGCTTAGTTTATTCATTCTACTTAGCATTTTTGCACCTTAAGAATTGTTTAAGTACCCCGCTTCATGGGTCCAAAGGCCAAACTATTGATTTGTTGGGTCACAAGTTGATTGGAGATGAATTCATGAGAGGTTACTATTTTCTATAAGATAATACCCCAAATAAATATTCCAAAACATTATTTTGAACACTAATATCCAATGTGCAGATGAAATTGGGACATTTAGTAATTCCTAGGCTTAATTTGCATTGTTTGGTAAAAATCAATTTTAAGTTTGATTCGATCATAATTGTGTCCAAAATAGGGTGTTTATATTTTTCCCATGTTTGGGAAGGTGTTGAAATATATAAGCATAGTAACATCTCAAAAAATGAAAAAGTCATTAATACCTTGGTTAATGCCCAAGAAGGTGATGGATGAGCCTTAGATACCCCCTCAAGGGAGCGGGTAGCAAAAAAAGATTGATGAACGGTCCCTCAAAAAAAAGGAAACAATGTGACTTATAGGTAATGGGGGTGAAATTATTAATTTTCTCAAAGGCATTTATAATCAGTGGCACAGTGAGATGCCCCAGTAGGGTAAATGAAAAGAATAATTTGCCCAAAGGTGGTTATAAGCATTTGGCATGATGAAATGCCCTAGTAGGGGAGATGAGTGAAAATTAATTATTTTCCTAAAGGCAATTATAATAATTAGTGCATTGAAAAATACCCTAGTAAGGTGGATAATAATTTTCCCAAAGGTGACTATAATCATTAGCATAATAAACATGCCCCAGTAGGGAGGATAATGATTTGCCCAAAGGTGGTTATAATCATTAGTATAGTGAAAAATGCCCTAGTAAGGTGAATATGATCAGGAATGGTTCACATGAGTTGACCTAGTATGAAAAATCAAAAAAGGGGGCTTACATACTAAATCCATACTCACAGAGTAAGAGTAACTTAGTACAAAATAAAAACGTGAATTTGGGCTACCTGCTCATATGGAGATGTGCATCCTAACCAAAAAAAATTACAATTCATTTATGGTTTAATTACTCTTTATTTGGGTAATATGTGGGTAGGTCAAGGATTTTGCCAAGTTTGAACAATAAGAAGTATTATGGCAGCATTGCTTGGGATATTATGTATCATAGTTATACGCAAATATAATAACAATGTGTATCCAAAGCATGGGAAACTCAGTTTAAATACAATTACAAATCACTTAGGCATAATATATGAACAATAAAATCCCAAGTGAATATATTACAATAACCTAAGTATAGGAACATACACTAATTCACAACTGAAGTATAAGATATGAGTAATCAAGACTCTAGTGTAAACAAAGTTTAATAATCCTATGGAAACCAAAAAAATTCAAAGATGTAAAACAAAACAAACTAAAAAAAACACCAAAAAAAAAAATAAACACATGACAAAACACCAATAAAAAACATGGCCATAAATAAATAAAATAAATAAATAATCTAAAACAAAGAAAAGTGCTATAAACAAACTATTCTAACAAAGGAAAAATACAAACAATGGTTAATCATAATGTCATTACAAACAAAATATAAATTAGTCATGTATGTGTAATAGAGGTGTTACTCTTGGCAATAGGGTGACCCCTAAACTAGATAACAATGATGTAGATATAACAATGCAAGAACAAAAGATAAACAATGTTGCCCCTAGAATATAGAAAATAATAACACTTAAAAAGATGGTAAAGACTTCCCCTAGGCTATAGGATAAAATAACACAAACAAATAATATGGTCAAGTATAAGAAAAGGAATAGGTAGTTGAGCTAACTACAAATGTGCTAGGCAAGTGGGTGTTTCCTACATAATTCCATGGATTCAAGATCAACATGAACTTCAGGATAAATTTAATTCTCTCAAGATATGGGATAGAAGAAAATGAATGATAAGAAAACATGATTGACTTGTAGAGGAAAATAAGAATGATCTCATAAAGCAACAATTATAAGAGAAAAGAGGGGATTATATTTCACAATCATGAAAATATCAACACAAATAAATCATGCAATCACAAGAGTATGGTTTAGGCTAAAACCACACTAAAATACAATAAATAAGCACTCACACATATGAACTAGGTTCATAATGCTTACTACATCTAAGTCTGAGAAAGAGAATGAGCTCACAAAATGACAAGAGTATAGCTCATAAAATTGTAAGAGCGTTAGTGGAGACAAACCTATAAGAAGGGATGATCCAAGTGAATGGTGAATAAAATCAATCACCTAAATTGGTTGAGCTAACTCCAAATGCACTATATAATTATACATTGCTTACATAGTCACATGGACACAAGGTCCAATGTGGACTTTAGGAAAAATGTAGTTATCTCAGGAATGAGATGAAATACTATCAAAAAATGGAATAGGAAAATAGAAATGGTCATGAAAAATTGTAGGAGAACACTCCAATTAGACCGACCATCTAAGAGATGCACATCCTAAGTATAAAGGATATAATCTAAATGGTTATCCATACATCCATGTTCTTAGGTTTCTTAGGCATCTCAACTCAATGGTGAATTATGAGACATAAAATGGGTAAACTCATAAAATGGTGAGAACATGGCTTAAACATGCTCACCAAATGGTGAGAGCATTCAAACTTATATTTCTTGAAAAATAATGAAAACATGGGAAAGGGGTGACTACACTAATGTCAATGTGAATTGAGAACTGCCTACATAGTCTAAATGGACCTCAAGTCACTATAGTTCCTCCTTAAATGGAGGAGATTGACTAGGTAGTAGTAAGTTCATGAATTAGGTAAATGGCATAGTATGGCATAGGGAATTTGACAATGTGGATAAAAACAAGGTTGTTACTAATTTATCTAAAGGTGGTTATAATGAGGAAATAACGACATGGGTAAGTGATACTAATTTTCCCAAATGTGGTTATAATTAGTATCACTAGAAAGGAGATAGAATGTGACAACAATGAAGAATGCAATTGCCAAACCACTATCATATTAACCCAAGATACCACCTCTTTGTGAAATACTAAATCAACTACTAAAAATCCATCTGAAACCCCTTGTTGAAGGTGCTTGAAGAACCAATGGATTAGAACCAAGGTCAAAAAGGGTTGGAAGGGAGGGTAAACAAATTCAGCTACTAGGTAAGGTATGGTAGGAATGGTATATGGTATGGTACAAGGAAAGTGATATTATAGTATTATGTAAACTATTATTATAAACACTATCTCAAGTCTCTCAAGAGAAATAATGCTTGAGATGTATTATGTCATGGGATCATCAAGTGCATCTCTGTCCATTGTAGCTAACATGTATGCTCCAAAGCCATAATTAGCAACAATGACATAAGGGCCAATCCAATTAGGCTTGAACTTGCCTTTCTACTTTTTCTCAATCATGGTGTTCTTCTAGTTTTCTATAAGGATAAGATCACCAAGGTTAAACTATTTATGCTTGACACACCAATTATATTAACCACGTAGCTAGTTTTGATATGCTTGAAGGTTTTTTATAATGGCCATATACTTTTCATCCAATAACTCTATCTCTTTCATGTGATTAACTCTATAATCCTCATCATCAAGGATATCCTTCAATGATATATGTAGAGAAGGCAACTCAACCTCGATGAGAAGAATGGAATCAATGCCATATATAAGGGAATATGGTGCAGCCCCTATTAGAATATGATAATTAGTACGGTAAGCCTATAGGGCATGAAAGATATACAAGTGTCAATCATGGCCAGCATCATTGACATTCTTCTTAAGAATATTAACAATGGTATTTTTATATACATCTACTTAGACATTACCTTATGGGTAATAAGTAGTGGAAAAATGTTGGGTGATATTAAACGTGGCACAAAGTGATTTGACATCTTTATTCTTAAATGATTTACCATTATTAAATATAATGTCAGATGAGATACCATAGTGGAAAATGAGATTGTTGAAGATGAATTTGGAAATTTATTTTCTAGTCATGTAAGTGACAGGTATAACTTCAATCCAATTATTGAAATATTTGGTGACAGTAAGGATGTGTTTATGACCATTTAAGGAGGTAGGGTTAGACTTCTTGATGATATTGAGACCCCATATTATAAACAACCATGGTGTAATAATTAGTTTGATTATTCTAGCCAGAGCATATATCAATTTTTTATTCCTATAACATTTGTTACATCATTTTACATACTCAGTTACATCTAATTCTATGGTTGGCCAATCATAACCAATATGTAGGAGATTTTTGGTAAGGATGGCCCATCTAGTGTGGGATCTACAAACTCCTTCATCAACTTACCTCAATGCTAATGTGGCTTCTACAAAATTTTAATAATGAAGTAAATTTCCATCAAAGATTTTACAATAAAGGTTTAGGACAAGTAGGGTATATTGAGAGGCTTGGTGTGTGTAGGGTTTTTGTTATTTTCATGAAAGATCTTGTGAAAGGACTTGGTCATGAAGGTAGTTATATAGGTTTGAATACCAAATAGAATTGGGACCAATAATATAATAGATCATTTCAATGATCAAAGGTTCATGATCAAGTGCTAGAAGATGTTTAATGAAGAACTGATAATCTTTTTCCTTTTCTATGTTGTGAATCAAAGAACCAATGGTATACATGGCATCTGATGTCTTATTATTATCCCTAGGTATGTTTCCAAATTAAATGTGGAAAATTTGTTTCTTAAGAATGTATATATCATGGCCTTGTATGGTAAAAACTTATCATCTTTAGTTTAGAATTTGTTTGTAACCTAATTGATAATTAGTTGAGAATCACCATGAACCAAGAAATGTTAAATGTTATATTATACCACTTGGTGAAGCCCTACGATGATTGTTTTATATTCAACCATGTTATTAGTATAAGGAAATCTGATATGAAATAATTTAGGAATGATATCCCCTTGTGGTGTAATAAATAATAGGACTCCTCCTGCACAATGAAATGTGAATGAACCATCAAAGTATAGCTTGCAATGTTGCTTCTTAGGAGGTGTTTCTATGATGGTCATGATGGACTCATCTGGGAATGAAAAAGTGAGTGGTTCAGTATCTGAAGGGGAGCTTCAACAAGATATTTTGATAGTACTTGTCCCTTGATGGTCTTTTGATTGACATACTCAAACTCAAACTCATTCAAAATCATGATCCACTTGGCCATGTGGCCCTGTAAAGATGTTTGTGATAGTATATATTTGATCGGATATACTTTGGTTATGACTATGGTTTTGTTGTTAAACATGTAATGATACAGATTATAAGCTACAAATACCATAGTTAAAAAATTATTTTAATGGTATTATAGTTATGTTCATATGCTACTAGTGTATGGCTTAAATAACACATAATGTGATCTTTCCCATTTTCATCATGTTGAGTTAAAATTTCCCATAGGGCCTTGTGAGTGGAAGATAGGCATGGTAGAAATGGCCTCCTTGGAATTGGTGGTAACAGAATAGGTAGACTAGCTAGGTATTCTTTCAGGTGCTCAAAGGATTTTTGACATTCTGCATCCCAAAGAAATGTAACACCTTTCTTCAATAAATGAGTGAAAGTATGGCATTTATTGTCCAACTATGAAATGAAGCATCTAATAGACTATATTTTTCCCAGTAAAATATGGATCTACTTCAAAGTGGAAGGTGGTAGCATGTTGGTAAATGATTGTAGCTTGGAAGTATCAACTTAATTGCCTAAATGAGAGATAATAAAGTCTAAAAATTTACCTAAAGTGATACTTAAGATGTACTTCTTAGGATTAAGGTGAATCTTGTACTCATAAATCCTTTTAAATATCCTTCATAGCATGGTTGGATGATCTTCATGGGTCTTAGATTTACATAATATGTCATCAACATAGTCTTTGATAATATCATGTATCATGTCATGGAATATAACAATCAATATCCCTTTGGTACATTACCCTATCATTCTTGAGGCTCAATGACATGACTTGATATCAAAATTTTCCCCAACGAGTGGTGAACGTTATTTTGTGTTAATTTTCTAGCACAATCTTGATCTGGTTATATCCTAAAGATCTATCCATGATGGAAAACATTTCATACCCAATAGTGGAGTCAACTATCATGTCAATACTTGATAGATAAAATTCATATTTTGGGTAGGCCTTATTGATGTCTCTAAAATTGATGATTTGATCCATTTGGGGTTTTTATTAATAGGCACAATGTTGGAGATCCACTCTAAATAGTCAATTGATTTGATGCATCTCACTTCCAAGAGTTTTTCCAACTCTTTTTTTACTAGTATAGTAATATGATGATGCATCTTATGAAACTTATATTTAATAGGCCTAGCATTAGGATGTGAAACAAGATAGTGTAAAACTAAAGTGAGGTCCAAACTTGGCATGTCTAAATAAGCCCATGAAAATATTTCAACAAATTCCCTCAAAAGGGATGTAAAAACTTCATGTTCCTTCTCAGTGAGGGATACACCTAAATTTATCCACTTCAAGTCCTCTAGAGTCCCAATGTTGACTTTCATAGTATCCTCTACTAAGAGAGTCAAGTCATCTTCTAGAATAGTTGGCAAGGATATGAATTGACCAACAATGGTAAAGACCTCTAGTTGGATCGGTTTGTCAAGTGCTCTCAAATAATATGAATATGAATCACCTAATAGTAGTAATGACCATGTAACAAATGTTATAGGACATTCTTTGAAAATTTTATCAAAGGTGTGTTGTTCTTCTATATTGATCTCAAACCTAAAATCAATTTCATTGTTAGTGGTTTCCCAAGCTTCATTAAAAGAAGGGTGAACATACCCATATATCCATTCCTAAAATAGGTTTTCACCAAGTGACTTGCCTTTTTATTTACTTTTTCCCTCGTCCAAAATCACCTCAAAAATATTTTCACTTTGGGACTTCAATGTTTTATTCCTTTTTTGTCTAAGGGTGTTCACCCACTCTTAGAAATAGGCAATAAGATCTATAATAGAGAACCCTTATTTGTGGTCTCCTAATGGAACATTGTCTCTTAGGCCAAGAAAATCATAAAAGGCCTCATCATTTTTAAACTTGTCTAAAGATAGTATAGATTATTTTTGGTCCAAAATTATTAGTTGAGGATGATAAAAGGTAAGCAGGGAATGTCAAATTATTGGTGTAATGATGCAAATAGTATATGGGTCGAATAGCTTAGTATTAGAAAGGTATTCATATATGTTATGATCAAACTCTATTTCATTGCCAACATCATTATCACTAGTCATTGGAATTGAAACATGAATAAGATATGTGGGGTCACCCCCATGTAGTGTAAATCTAAGACCATAAATCCTTTGATTTACTCATAGAGATGGGTTCAATAATACCCTATTGGTTTGCCCCCAAGCCTTTACCTTCATAATCTTGGTTATACATGATCCTTTTAGGGATGGGATACTTTATGATCCAGTATCAATAAACCAATTTGTCATTGTATAACCAGGAATCATCATTGGCAAGTGGGTCTTGTTCTTAGATAGTGGCTAGTGTGAAAATAATTTGTGTTGGGCCATGCATCTTTTCTTTTCCCTTTCATCATCATTCCATACAAATTGGATTAGGTTTAAGTCTTCCATAGGTCTTGGGATTCTGTGTGACCTTGGTAATATGGAATGTATCATGGCTAAAATACTCTACTGGACCATTATCCGAAATGGTCAAATGATTAGAAATTTTAATAAGAGGCATATGTGAATATGAGGCAAAGCGATCAGGGTCTATGCAATTGGCCTCTAGTGATTTAACAATTATTTATTTGTATTTATTTTTCTTTGGTATTAGGTATAGACAAATATGGTAATTGTATCTTTCATATTCAGCCTCCAAATGCTTGTAGTGTTCATATGGTTGTAGATCCCCATGGATAGTTACCTCAATTCTTGAGTGAGGAAACTTGATACACTAGTGCAATGTTAAAGGAATTGCATGAATTTCATGTATCTATGGTCTACCCAAAAGTAAATTGTATGATAAATATAGGTTTAGCACATGGTAAAGTGTATCATGGGTTAAAGGCCCAACAATCACTAACAAGTTAATGGTTCTTTATGATTCCTACTCTTCATTGTCATAGGCCTTAATAGTAATAGTCTATGGTTGAAGGTTGGCTACTACATATCCTAAATGCTTATATGAGCTTTAGGGACACAATAGTCAAGCCCAATTCATTATATATGAGGACACATTTAATTTTGTGCCATGTGATGACAACTTCAATATACAACAAGTTATTATGGAGAAGGCCAAGGGATGACATATCACTTTGGTCAAATGTCAACTATTGGTCTAGGGCTAGGTGTCTAACCAAAGCTTGAAATTTATCTATTGTAATGTCATTTGGCATTTGGGATTGGCCTAGGACTTATGTAAGAATGTTCTTATGGATGGTAAATGTATGCAACAAATCCAAAATGGATATTTATGCAGGTGTCATTTATATTTGTTCCAAAATATTATACATTTTTTACCTAATAATGGTAATTAGCTTACTCCTATCTAGCATAATCGGTTGGATTGGCTCACTGGTAGGGGGTTGTGGGTCTGACATGGTGATTTTAGACTACCAAGTTATTATTATGGAATATGGATTGGATATAGGACCATCATAACTAGGAAATGATGGAGATGGGCCTAAGAGGGTAAGTCTTGATTTCTAGTGTACTTGGTTGTGGTCATAGGGAAATGAAGAGTTACTAGTAGAATGTTCAAAAATGTTTATCCTTGGTTGTTTTTACACTTGGCTATGGTCACATGTCAATAAAATATTACCAGCATTTATAGATTGATTAGAATTGTTAGGAAAAGGTCCTGGTCATTTGGCATTTGGTCTAGGATTGATGGTGATGGTATAAATGTGACCACCCATAATATGAACTAAAATTTTATTATATTCATATGCAACTACATGATAATTATGTTGGTTATTGGGGTCATTTTATCTTTGGTTCCTTCCATTTGGTGGTTGACATTATTTTTGTTGCTTTTGATATTATTGTTATTATGGATATTGTTATAGTCTTCCTTATTTTTGTTGTTGATTAGCATCATTATGTTGTGTAAAATAATTTTGGTAAATATCCAGGCTTTGATTGGAATTATATGCTCTATTATCCAATTGAATATTTCTATTTTCTAGCATATTTTATATAATATTCCTTAGTTTTACACAAAGGTGTATGGAATGTCCATGAACATGATGATATTCACATAATTCATCCTCTTTGCAATAATATGATAAGGGATTCCCTCAAGAAAGTGTTTAGGAATCAGCCAATAAATCATATTGGTTTTTAACATAGTCTCTTGATGTCTATGATTATCATTGATGTCAAGGTGGTCATGGTGCATAGTGCATTAAAGACAA
Source organism: Torreya grandis (assembly GCA_037957365.1). Classification (NCBI taxonomy): domain Eukaryota; kingdom Viridiplantae; phylum Streptophyta; class Pinopsida; order Cupressales; family Taxaceae; genus Torreya; species Torreya grandis. The sequence continues at coordinate 2,627,499 of JARHVA010000120.1, read as the reverse complement.
AATGGTTAGTTTTGTTGCTTGAAGTAAGTTTGTCTTATGTGTAGGTTTTTAGATTGATATAAAATGATATGAGGGTATTATAGGTCATTTGGTAAAGTTCTAGTGTCCTTTGAAGAGAGAGAAAGTGCCTCTCTAGTTAATAAGCAACTAGACCATCACAAGATATCATTCAAGTATGGACAAGCTAGTTTTTTTTGATAATTTATTATTTGTACTTGCTCAAGTCAACCTTGTTCAAAAAAATCATGGAGGTGTTGTTGAATATCCTAATTTGGTCTCCTAAAAGTTTGGTGTCATGAGGAGTTGTCTATTTTAAGCTATAGGGATTCAAATTTGCTCTTGTTAACTATGACATGCTTGAAACTATCAATTTAAATCCCTAAGAAATAGCTATTTAAATTCAAAATATATAGATGTTAGGATTTGAATTCAAACTATGTGTTGAAGACCAGTGAGCAAAGAATGAGTTGTAAAAGACACAAAATGTGTCATATCAAGATAGAGTAAAAAGGAAAGTTATATCAAAATCCATGATGAAGATTTTTTAGATGGTGGTTTGTCCCAAAAGTATATATACATGAATTTATTGCATGTAATATTTGATTTTTGGTTGATTAGGTTTATGTCTAATGATCAATTTACAAAGAATGGCTTATAGAACCATGGATGAAGTCAAATAAAGATGGGGTAAGAATAAAATTTGAAGAGGAATTAGTGTATAATACCCCTAAAGTGATTAGAAGGTTTGACCATCCATACAGGTGCATTTATTACACATTAAAGTCAAATCTTATTGACTATGTTTGAAATGGTGAACCTGGGTAGACTAAGATGATTTGAAAACTTGTCCAAAGTGCTCAAAATGGTGATATAAGAATTGAATAATGCTTATGGATTAGTATATAATTTCTTAGTGCCTTAAGAGTGATCTTGAAGTGCTCATTTGAGCAAGAAAATATTCATACAAGTAAATTGTTCTTGAAGAACCTTATCTTTGGCAGACATAAGTTGATAGGTGAGTTGTTTAGTGACTTTGGTCACCCAATGTGTTTGATATAAGAGTTTGGATATGACATCAAGGTCATGATACACATATTTTTTCTCTATATAAGGCTATTTTGGCCCTATATGTGTTAAACAAGCTCAAGTAATGAAGGATAGTGTATTGAGGGTTTGATGTTTGCAAACTTTAAGGTGGTTGTTCTTGATGTTAATGGCCTTGTAATGTCTAATAATGCTCAGTGGTAACTAGTTGAGGTTTTTGAAAAGTTTTCATCAGTTTTTTATATGCTCATGATGCATTTGTGAGTTCTTAGATGATGCCTTAAAAGACAAAGACAGAGAAGGGGTATGAAGAGTTGTTGATTGATCTTGAAGACCAATTATAAAGTAAGTAGTGTTATTGTTTATATGTTCCAAGGTATTGTATTGATCTAAGAAGTTGTCATGAATTTCCATAGTACTTTGATGATGTCAAGTAGATCTAAGTGTATAAAATAGGGTATTGAATGTATATGTACTGAGTTGATCTTTGAGTGATCTTTGAAGCATGTCTAAAAATTTTTGGTGTTTCTTAAGCTTGGAAATGACCTTTAGGTCATAGTGGATGTATGGTAACTATTTTCATCTCATGAAGGAGAAAATTTTTTGATCAGAGGTCTGTCATAGTATATGATGTCTCTCAGATCTAGTATAAGACTGTGTGTTAGCCGAGAGATTACTTTATGGTGTTTGGATCCTTGATGGATTAAGGAACTTCGAGAGAAATATGATTGAAGGAAAAATTATTATATATAAGTTGTTTGTTATTTTTTCATATTGACAAAAGGCTCAAGTAGTCTGTATTTGTGTAAAGAAAGGAATAGACTTTTGTATTAGGTCTCCATGAGATATATTAGTAGAATAAGGCCTAATGGAATGTTATATGTGAAAACAAATGAGGTATTGGGTCTAAATAATTTATCATTCCTATTAGACATATATGTAAAATTTATAAAATGTTTCTTATAGCTATTTCATTGTAAAGGGTCTACATGTAATGTGTTACCTAGTGGAGGGCTAATTGCTTAGGTCTAACTTAAGCCTAGAGTGTTGGTTTGAGCCATTTAAAGCATAGCTGACCTAATGAGTTGATGTATCTTGTATGAAACATATCCTAATTGATATTTTTTAATTTTATAAGAGTAAGTATGGTGTGTTGGTTGATAGAGGTAGTATGAGGGCTAATGTCATGTATAAAGAGAAGGCTAATTAGACCTATTTAGACTAGTTAGACTAAGTGAGAATGAAGTGAATGGTATGAGAGTTTGTATAAGGGTAATAGGACATGTAAACTATTATAAAATCATGATGAATATGTGGCAATGGTATAATAGTGTTTTTGACAATTCATGAGCAAGAAAATTAATTTTTTTCAAGGTTATGAGGCTTATTTTACTTAGGTGACCTAGTGTAAAGGTTTTGTGTGAGGATGATATTCATATTAATTAATTACTCTATATTAATCTAAGAATATCAGAGTGTGGAGGAGGAATGGCTTCAAGGTCATGAGTATGTGTATGAGGGGTGTTTGAGTAAAGAAGAGAAAGTGTTGGTGTATGCCTATGTAAGAGGCAGATTTGATTTTGTATGAGCTATAAAAAACCATCATAAGTTATGTGAGGGAAAAAAATCAAGATGGAGTTTCATATTTTTGATTGAGTGGGTACTTGATTAGTAAAGGGGGTTATAGCCTCCTATCAAGCTAGTTCTTGCTAAAGCCATTTGTGTTCTTGGTGAATTTGAGGGGTTGGAGCTCCTTGTGGAGTGGGTGCTTCACTAAATTCTCTTCTTTTTTATCTATTATAGGATTGTAGTATATTTATTTATAGGATTGAGAGTGGGTTTTATCCTTGATGAGGGTTTCCCACATAATTAATGTGTTATGTGTTTTGATCTTGCATTGTTTTCTTTGTTCATTGTAATGAATGGTTTATATACTTCATGAATGCTTATGTTGAATGGTTAAGAGTTTTAAGAATTGGAATTGAAATTTATTTGCTTGAATCACTAATTCACCCCCCCCCCAACTCTTAGTGATTATGATTCCAAAAATTGGTATTAGAGTAGGTCTTTTCATGAGGCTTGACATATTGAAGGTGGTCCTAAGAATCACAAGATGGCTAAGAAATTAAAGAAAGAGAACTAAGAGTTAAAGGTTATGATCAAGGCACTTGGAGAGCAAGTGCGTAATTTGAATAAAGATGCCAAATAGGATGATAAGGTTATCAAATATCTCAAGGTTTAGTTATGAGATTCCAAAGTAAGTTTGAGTTCAAAGGAGATTGAGTGTGATCAATTTAAGACTATGTTTGGTTTGTTGAAGAATGAGCATGAGTAGTTAGTTGTCAATATGAGCTAGCTAGAAAAGGAGAGATAAATTAGATCAGGTCAAAAAGTGTGACAACACCATGGGAAACATGAATAAGTCAATAAGATAATATAATGCATTAATTTACTCATATTCCTTTTATGGTCATTGTTATGTGTGTCATATTTTTGGTCATAAAGCTAGAGATTGCATGAGAAGGAGAAGTCGGCTCAAAAGAGATATCAATCATTCTCAAGAAAAAGATATGAATAAGGTTATTTTCTAATACTATCATAAGAGTGGTCATATTGCAAGATTCTACCCAAAAATAGTTGATAGATCCTCAAGGTATCTCAAAGGACATGTAGTTTCTAATATGCATAAGAAAGGTCACACATGGGTGTGGAGATCAAAGTCAACAAAGGTAGTCCAAGATGACTCCAAGAGTGATGAAGGTTCACTTTTTGAGGTAGAGGAAGACTAAAATAATAAGGTATGTGAAGAATCCTTGTTATCAATCATTGGATACTAGTCATAATCTGCATATTGATCAAAAGGTATAACATGTTATAGTTGAGCATGAGCCTTGTCAAAATTACCTATTATTAGTTTCTTCTGATATTGATGTTAAAGGTAAGTTTATTACATCAAATGAGTAAAAGATTAGAATTTTTGAGGCTAGTATGGAAAATATGGTTGACAAGCATAAGAGGTCTTAGAAGGAAGCTAATCAGTCTACCAAGTGCATGAGTCTCAAGGAGATAAGAGAGGAGATGTGAGCATCACCTAGCTTCATATTATTCAAGGACATTATAGAGTAAGTATGTCTCTCTCTAGGATTTATAAAATAATTCATTAATTATATGGAAGCATTTGAATTTAGTGGTGATGACATGAAAGATGGTCATTGGATGGTTTATTCAAGGTAGTTGACTGTCTCAATCAAGTCTGAGTTACAAGATCATTTTCTGGTTGATGCAAGGTGAGTTTTAAATGTAATAGAGTCCATGAAATAATGGAATGAGGTGTGATATGTTATTCCAAAGATTTTGACTAAGTTTTAGGTCATTAGTTAAAGAATAAAGTAAGATATCACATTGGCAGATCTCTTATACATGCAGAATTAAGGTTTCCAAGCCTAAGAAGGAAGTTGAGATGATCATTGGCATGTGCAGAGTTTGCATGGTGACCTAAGAATTTGTATTATTTGGGTAAGGGTCTTAATAATCTTCTAGAATAATTTTTTATAGAAACCAAGCCATCAGTTTTATGGATGAATGTTAAGAAGGTAATGAGGTTTTTGTGCTTACAAACTCTCATAGTGGAGCGATTGGAAAGATGTGAATGGTTTTGGCCCAAAATGGATTTTTTGATCAAGTGTTATGATTGGATGTTTTATAATAATCCTTCAATCACCTTCAAGTGGTAGTGGTGTATTAAAGAAGTAAGTAGAAGGTAAATGAAAATCCTTATTTGTAATAATTTTGATGCTAAAGATAGGGTTGATTGAGTAAATGCATGAGAATAGATGGAGGTTGAAGGTCAGGACTTGTTTTTGAGGTCTATGGATTTATTTTGGTATATTCTATCCTTTGTGTCAATATTTTTGGTCATGAAAATTGTCCTATCACTAAAAGGGCTAATGATGAAAATAATGAAGAAAAACTAGTCAAGTGAGAAGAGGTTTAGGGATGCAAAATAATTATTTAGGGATGAACCAATGGACATGGATTGTGATTATAAGTCTTGTAGCATCTCACCATGAATTTAAAGTTGTCCCTAATCCTATGTGGTGGTCAAAGTTTCTCAAGAAAGATGTAGTTTGTGACTGTGTAATGATAGTGAGATTGATCTAAAAGTCCAATTTGTGATATTAGACCATGTTGGATAGTTACTTTAAGGTGTGACTAAGTGGTCTAGGGTTCTTGTGAGTATATTAATAGATAATATAAGTGACCATGTTATTTTAGAGAGTCAAATTTTGTTGACTAGATGTTGGTAAAATTTGGTAGCTTTGAGTGAGCTTCTTGTAGAGAAGATTTAGTATTTACAAAAGTTGAATTGAAGAACCTAATGAGATATATGATGTTATTGAGGTATTGATATTTCCATTAATATATGTATTATGCCTATAATAAGTGTATTTAGGTTGTTTGAGCTTTGTCTTTAAAGACTTGGTTTTGAGATTCTTGGCAAGTCTAAGTGAGCATTTGAGAGTGATAAGTTAGAGCTCTTATGCCCTATGTTGGAGTGTTTAAAGCTCATGGACATGAATCTAACGTCTTGAATATTTCACCCATGTGACTAATCATATGGTTATGTGTAAGATTTGAGTGTTTGCCTTAGATGTGTGGAGATAGTGTTTTTGGGATATTTCAGCCTAATAGGTCTTTAAGGCCTAATGAAAGTGTCTTCAATCATGGTAATTAAATCTTGTGTGAAGTTGTGCTTATTATTTTTTTTTATCAATTGGCTTTTGGCTTTAGTTAGTATGCTCTAGAATAAGATTAAGTATTGAGTTATGGGGAGATAACTTAATTTTCTTAAGCTTAGTATGAGGATAACTTGTAATTGAAGTGCTTTGAGAAGGTCTTCATGAGTTTGGATATTGGATCAAGAGAATGATCCATTTTTGACAAGGACAAGTGGTCTAAGGTTTACATATGATAGGGGTAGTATATGAAAAGCTTCAAGAGATTCAAGAATTAGGTTTGAGTTTGGATTTATTCAAAAATGCATATCAGGTCCAAGGATCAAGTGGGCTAGTTGGAGAGAGACACTTTGTCATTAATGTCAAAGGAGGAGAAAGATCAAAATGATGAAAAAAAAGATTAGTTTGAGAAGAATTCTGAGATTTATTTTTCATCAATGACAATGGGGGAGATTGTTGGACATAGTCTCTTGATGTCCATGATTGTCATTAATGTCAAGGTGGTCATGGTTCATAGCGCATTAATGACAAAGTGGTTAGTTTTGTTGCTTGAAGTTTGTCTTGTGTGAAAGTCTTTAGGTTGATAGAGAATGATGTGAGGGTGTTATAAGTCATTTGGTGAAGTTCTAGTGTCCTTTAAAGAGAGATAAAGTGACTTTATAGTTAATAAGCATCTAGATCATCATAGGACATCATTCAAGTATGGATAAGTCAGTTTGTTTGAGCATTTATTACTTGTACTTACATAGGTCAACCTTGGTTAACAAAATCATGGAGATGTTGTTGAATGTCCCAATTTAGCTCCTAAACATTTGGTGCCATGAGGAGTTGTAAATTTCAAGTTATAGGGCTTTAAATTTTCTCTTCTTAATTGTGATAGGCCTAAAACTATCAATTTAAATCCCCAAAATATATAGACGTTGGGATTTGGATTCAAATTGTGTGTTGAAGACCAGTGAGAAAAGAAATGAGTTGTAAAAGACATGGAATGTGTCAGATCAAGATGGAGTAAAAATTAAAGTTGTATAAAAATAAATGATGAAGGTTCTCCAGGTGGTGGCTTGTCCTAAAAGTCTATATAGATGCATTTATTACATGTGAGAGTTGACTATTATTTGACTAGGTTTATGTGTAATGACAAGTTTGCAAAGAATGTCTTGTAGAAGCCATGGATGAATTCAGATAAAGATGTGTAAAGAATAAAATTTGAACAAGAATGAGTGTATAAGACCCCCAAATGATTAGAAGGTTTGAGCATATATACAAGTGAAGTTATTACACATCAAATTCAAAGCTTGTTGACTATGTTTGAAATGATAAACCTAGATAAGCTAAGATGATTTGAGAACTTGTCCAAAATGCCCAAAATGGTGATATAAGAATTTAATAATATTTATGGCTTAGTATAAAAAATTTCCATGCCTTAAGAGTGATTTGGAGTGTTCATTTGAGCAAAAAAATCTTCATAGAAGTAGATTGTTCTTGAAGAAGCTTGTCTTTGGCAGATAGAGGTTGATAAGTGAGTTTCTTAGTGACTTTGGTTAGTCAAGGTGTTTGATATAAGAGTTTGGATATGACCTCAAGGTCATGAGACACATGTAGGTGTTATTTTTAGGGTCATTTTGGTCCTTGATGTGTTAAACAAACTCAAGTAATGAAATATAGTGTATTGAGGGTTTGATATTTACAAACCCTAAGGTAGATGTCTTGATGTTTATGGCCTTGTAATTTCTTATGATGCTTAGTGATCACTAGGTGAGGTTTATGTAAATTTATATTTAGTTTTCAACATGCTCATGATGCATTTGTGTGTGCTCAGATTGTGCCTTAGAAGATAAAGACACAGCAGGGGTATGAAGAGTTGTTGATTGATCTTGAAAACCAATGCTAGTGTAAGTAGTGTTGTTTTTCATATGTTCCAAGTCTTGTATTGACCTAATAATTTGTCATGAAGTTTTCCATATAACTCTAAAGATTTCAAGTAGGTCTAAGTGTATAGAATAGGGTATAAAATGTGCATGCATTGAGTTAGCCTTTGACTGATCTTTGAAAAATGTCATGAAGAGTTTGGTGTTTTTTGAGCTTGAAAATGGCCTTTAGGTCATAGTTGATCAATTCCCATATGTATGGTACCTATTGGAATCTCATGAATGAGACAAAATTTTGATCAGAGGTTTATCATAGTAAATGAAGGCTCTCAGACCTAGTGTAAGACTGTGTGTTAGTCAAGAGGTTACTTTGTGGTGTTTGGAGCCTTGATGGATTAAGGAACTTAGAGAGAAATATGATTGAACGCATAAGGAATATATAGATTTTTTTTCTTGTTTTTTCATATTGACAAAAGCCTCAAGTAGCATGTATTTGTGTGATGAAAGGAGTAGACTTTTATATTAGGTCTCCATGAGACCTATTGGTAGAATAAGGCCTAATGGAATGTTCTAAGTGAAGGTGAATGAGGTATGGGGTGTAAAGCATAGAGAAGGCCTATTGGAAATATTTTTAAAATGTATAATAGTTTTTTTATAGCTAATTTATTTTAAAGGGTCTACATGTAACATGTGACCTAATAGATGGCTAATTGCTTAGGTCTAGCTTAAGCTTAGTGTATTCATTTGAGCCATTTAAAGCATGGTCGACATAATGATTTGATGCATCTTATCTAAGACATATCCTAATTGATATTTTGTAATGTTACAAGATTAATTAACATGTGTTGGTTGATAGAGGTATCATGAGGGCTAATTTTATGTATAAAGAGAAGGCTAATTAGACCTATTTGGACTAGTTAGACTAAGTGAGAATGAAGCAAATGGTGTGAGATTTTGTAGAAGGGTAAGAGGCCATGGAAACTATTATAAAATTATGTTGAATTTGTGTCAAGGGTATAATAGTGTTTATTTTAGGTCATGAGCAAGCAAGTTGATTTGTTTCAAGGCTATTAGGCCTATTTTGCTTAGGTGACCTAGTGCAAAGGTTTTGATTGGAATCAATTAGAAGAACAATGTAGAGGCTATGTGAGGATGAAATTCATATTGATGCATGAATATATGTTCATCTAATAATATCAAAATGTGAAGGATGAATGGCTTTAAGGTCATGAGCATGTGTATGAGGGGTGTTTGAGTAAAGAAGAGAAAGAGTTGTATGTCTATGTAAGAGGCAGATTTGAGTTTATATGAGCTATAGAAGACCATCATAAGTTGTATGAGGGAAAAAAATTAAGATGGAGTTTTAGATTATTTATTAAGTGGGTTATTCATCAATAAAGGGGGTTGGGTTGTAGCCTTCTAGAAAATTAGTGCTTGTTAAATCCAAGTGGGTTCTTGGTGAATTTGAGGGGTTGGTGTTCCTTATGGAGTAGGTGCTTCACTAAATTCTCTTGTTTGTGATCTCGTATAGGATTTTAGTCTATTTTTTTGTAGGCTTGAGAGTGGGTTTTATCCCTTGTGAGGTTTTCCCACATAATTCATGTGTTATGTGCTTTGATCTTGCATTGTTTTCTTTGTTCATTGCAATGAATGGTTTATATGATTCATGAATACTTATGTTGAATGGTTAAGATTTGAAGAATTAGAATTGAAGTTTCTTTGTTTTTATAATTTATTCACCCCCCCCCTTAGTTATTGTGCTTCCAATAACTGGTCACAGCTAATTTTTGAAACACTAATTCAATATGATCACCAAGGTCACTTAAGACTCTAGGAGTGGGTCTTCTTCTTAGAGGATGGGTGTGTAAAGATGGTGGTTTTAGAATTTGAGGAGTTGGTTTGCGTTGAGGTATAAATTATGCTTATTACATGGGTTGCATTTGTGGAATAAGTCATATAGGTTAAATAGACAGTGTTTACACCATTTAAACATGATGAAACTTAGTTATTCCATTAGCAATGACATTCTTGTTATGATTATAAGGCATAGGTTTTTCATAATTAATATCTTGAGTAAGTATAAATGCTTAATTTTGGACTAGGCTAAGGTTCTAACTTGGGCCTAAATTTTGGTTTTAGTTCTAATTGTGGTTTTAATTTGAAAAAGATAGCTTGATAATCTTTTTTTTGATAAGGTCATTTTCAATTTGTATGCCTTTCTCAATAATCTCCTTAAATGTGTGAGCACACTAAAGCTCCAAGTGATAATATATTTTGCTATGTATATATTTGGTAAACATGGCTGACAATTATTTATCTGGTAGATTATGGGTGAAGTGACTAGCAAGTGCTCTCCATCTTTATAAGTAGCTCAAAAATCTTTCACCAACTTTCTACTTGGCCTAACTTAAATCCACTACTAAAATCTTATGCTCAAGATTATAGGATAAATTTTGTACAAACTTATTTGATAGATCATCAAAGTTAGATATTGAATTCTTTGGTTACTTAAGAAATCATTCCAAAACCTATCTAGCTAGACTTTAAGGAAAAAGAATAAGTGGGTAGATGTCACTAAAGTACATTGGCTAAGAAGCGACTAAAAACTCAATTGGATGATCTTCACAGTCTCCTTTACCCTTATACTTATCAAATTTTGGTGGCTCGTAACCTAGTGGAAGTGATATCTAGAGATACTCCATGTTAAATGGGTATGAACACACATCATCTCATTTGAACTTATTGGTCTACTTTCTTATTTGAATGGATACGATTATATCCTTTATATATTACAGTTCTTAGGCCAAGAAACTTGATGGCATGTTTGGTTGTGGTTATGGTTAGGAGGTCAAAGGAATATTACCTTGACTAGGGTATAATAGAGGTATGGAGTGTTGTGTAATGTTGGTTTGATGAACCAATCAACTAGGAATATGAATCCACATATTAAGATGAGGTTGTTGATATTACATGTGATGTTGGTAAATATCTTGGTTTGGATTCAAAATATGGCCTTGGGTTTGAGTTAATTAAGGTTTTGATGGAAGTATGTGGATTTATGGGATGTATTATGCCTATTGAGTTTGAGTAGGGACTTGTTGTCAACTAGTTAAACCTGACTATATAAATGGTATTTATTATTGACAAAAGCCCTATCTTTGAATATATGGTACATGTTGATTAAAAGGTAGTGGTTTCCTAATAGTTACTTGTTGGACATTGGCACCTCTTTGTTAAACAAATGTTGTGAACTGGATACTTGTTAGATGTTTGGGATTTGTCATTGACCAATAGGAACACGTTGTTGACTAGATAATGGTTATAATGTTATGACTTTTTTGAAGTAGTAAATTGGTATGAGCCTATGGTCATGGAATATTAGTTGTTACTTATTGATTTTTTATGATGTTCATTACTTGTTGATTGAAAACATTAGCTAACACCTAGCTATTTATCCTATGTTATTGCATGCTTAAAGAAGCATCTGGTTGAAGAGTGGGAGTAACCTATTATAGTTAGGAAGTAGGAATTCATGTCCCTTGTTGTTTTGAACCATTCATGGTATTAGAAATAGGTAATTTTTAATTTGGATTATTTGGAAGTACATTTAATGCACCTTGGCCTAAATAAGAAGACACTTGTGTGTTATCCATTATATTTTGCATTTGGTCATGAGTATAAAATATAGTTACTTCTTCAATGAATGGGACATTAAACATGTCACTTAATAAATTAATTTATGAAAATGGGTCCACACCTATATTATCATGACTGAACAAATCAACTGGCATTGTTATTGAAGGAGTTAGCTTTATAATTAGGGTATTCAATATGGCCATAGTGTTAAAATTATGTGCTAGATTGAGATAGATTTGATATGCTTGTTGCATTTATATTAATTGGTCCATCATGGGGCCCTTTCCTTTTATAATAATATTTAGATCTTGGTGTGACATTGGAATGAGTGCTTTAGGATAACTCATGGAGCCTTGTTTGATAGTTTGGATATAAGGTACATTTCTAGGCACTCTAACTAGACTAGGTAGGTTTTCATAGGGAAAGTCTTCCAAAAACTTGGCCCCTACCTCTACATTTATAACCAAAACCTCATCCTTATTTTCAAGAAAGTGATGATGAAACAAGTATCAATTATAAGTTGATGGCATGATAATGTAATAAGGTTGTTGCTAAATTTGTTCGATAGTATATGGTACACTAAAGAGGTACTGAGATGTTTATTCTTATCTCTGACCTAGATAAGGAGGTGTATTAACTAGGTAGTGTACTAAAAAAGCTTTGCCTTGTTACATATATTTAGTATTATAATGAGGATATGGATTCATCTCACAAACTACATCATCACCATATGGGTCTTGAATAAAGGTATCATTCATGACTATGTTTTCATAATCCAAATTATACATGGTCCTATTACATGTGTAGCAAGTCATATATAAATCCATGACTAATGTCTCATGAATAAAAGTTATAGATTTAATAAAACTCTTTAAACATGGTCTAAAAGAATTGGTTAATACTTGGTATGTTTAAAAACCTGGTTTTAGTGACAAACTTGGTCTATTATTGTAAACAATCTAACTTGGCCTAGAAATGAAGCTCCTCTCCAAAATCATCAATGGAAAACTTGGTCTCAAATACTTCCAAAGTCTAAGGTATTGCACACAAATGGTAAAATGAATGGTAAATTTGAATCCTAGTTTTGGCAAAGTGTTTCAAACAAATCTAATCTAGGTTTAAAATGAAAAACAATGCTAGGTATTTGGAAACAAGGCACAAATATAGACTCAAAGGGCATGCATGAAATTAAAAAATAAGGCAAAATTTTAGGTCTTTATAAATAAGGCACAAAGCTAGACTAATAAACAAACTAGGTTTGAAATTTTTGAAAGGAAAATGCTAGGTCTTTGGAAACAAGTCAGAGATAAAATTTGGAAACAAACCAGGTCTAAGCTAAAAAATTGTAAGGCAAATGTTAGGTTTTTAGAAATAAGGCAAAAAGATAGACTTTAAAAACAAACTAGTTCTAAGGTAAAAACTTAAAAGGCAATTAATCTAACTTTAAAACACTTTGACTCAATCTAGGCACATGGATTTAAAAACAAACTTGACATTGGTAGAAGATATTCACTCTAGGTACATGTCTAAAACTAATTGGGAAATTCAATCTCAAGTAAGTAAAAATAAGAACAATGAGTAAAGCATTCAAGCCCAAGTGATAAACAAGGATCCAATGTAAACTAATTGTGCTTAAATTTATACTTGAAAAGAGAGTTTTGACCTTAGTTTTAGGCAACAAAAAAACTTGAGGCACACAAAAAATAAACCACTTCCTATATCTAGGTAAAAGGAGTCTTTAAAGCAAGCAAGGAATTAGTCCAAGTTACATAATTCAAAGGTAATAGGTAAACACCTAAGCCAAAATTATGCAAGGCATAGGTATAAACTACTCAATTTTGAATCTAAACTTCACAAGATAAATTTTGAACTTATTTTAAAAGACTTGGATTGATAAAATAGACAACATTCTAGACCCAAATGGATGGCATGATGATACCAATTGTAGACCAAAGGTATACATGGTTTTGAACTCAGTTTAAAATAAGGCAATGGTTTTGAAATAATATGATTAACATAATGATGCTACTTTGATCAAAAGGTATGACATGGTTATTATTTTAAAATTCTAAGACAAATACTTGGGATAAAAATGGGCATCATAATGATACCCCATTTGAACAAGTGACACATATACACAAATATTTTGAAAAAGTCTATGGCAAAAGTGTGGTATCAAATAGACAGAATAACACCTCTTAGGCTAAAGTGGTGTAAAAAACATGTGACCTTAATGACTTGTTTTTGAATTGTGATAAAAAACTAGATTTTAGTATTTAAAATACACATGAAAATTAAATAAAATAGAAATAGCCCAAATGGATCATCCTATCCCTATATCTGACATGGGTGTGTGTATATTTAGCCAAATTTTTCATTGATATACCAATGCTTGTGACGAATTAAGTGTTAATCCAAAAAATAAATTACATGTGTAGGTAGATTTTTTTACCCCCCCTCTATCTCTCAAGCATTGGTACGAGCATGAAATTAGAGTGAGGATCACTCAGCATTTGGCATGAAATTCTAAGGTAGGTGAGGTTTTGTCTAAAATCTATAAGCTTCACATGTAATATATGGTCCCAAGTGTGCATAACACAAGGCAATAAACATGTCAATTGAATCCAAACCACCTATCTTACTATTTAAGGGTCTATTCCTTTGTATAGTGACTCCAATCATGTACTTCTTAGTGGCTTTTGATGTCTAGCTATCACATGGCCCAAGTACCCATTAAGATGGTTAGGCTAACCACTCACCATTATCCCATCCAATAGTTTTCCTAATTTGTATACCCCATCATGGAGTGGGGTTAGTATGATGTTAGGAGATGAAACCCTAGGTCAATGTATCCCTAAAGAACTCATGGGGAGATGATGAACTCCTACCCAAAATTTAAGTGCATAAAAATAAATAAATGAAAAATGTAAATACTTTAGAGGTCATTTTTTAATCACCCAAGTCACTTAGAGCTTGGGGAGAGCATACATGACATTATTTGAAATATAATTTTGACAAATAATGATAATAAACTAAGCATTTTTGGTCCTTCGATTTCCCTAAAGGGGATGGGGGGGACCATACATGCTAAAGTTTCTTGTTTTCCTAAATCAAGAGAAACTAATCTAAGAAAATTGAAACTAATCTAAGGAACAAATAAAAATCAAAAAATCCTTTAGAGGCTCTTACTAAGAATGTAAGTTCTTATTACTAACACTAAATAAAAATTTGTTTTAAAATTTTTAGCCCCTTGACTTTGTTTACACTTTTAAAAGCTTGTAAAATGCCAAAAACAAATTGTTAAGTGAATTTTAAAAACATTTTAATGAAATGTGAATGAGTTTTTCAACATTTGTAAAACTTGATGTTTTCAAAAATGAAAAATTGATTTAAAAAGCATTCAAACTTATTCTTCCTTGGCTTAATTCCCTACAAACAAGTCAGTGGTTTAATTTGTATTTAGGCCAAAGTTATTTCCTTGTAAATTAGGTCAAAAAAAACATAATTTTTTACTCTTGGGTTTTCTAAAAAAATAAAAAACATAAAAAATCATTGATGATCAATAGGGATCATGGTTGATTCTTGTGATGGACATCGATTCTATTCTGATCATTGTCAATTCATACAACCACACCAAAAACAAAGTGTTTTGATAGAAAAAATGTTTGAAAATCAATGTTATAAACTTAAAACTTTTCACTACCCTAAAATAAATAAGTTAGACAATAAATAAATAGGTGTTAAGAACAAATAAAAGTTAAGAAAAACTTTATTCTTACTAGGTTTAGGGTTTCTACTTTAACTATGTTTTTTATATAGAGATCATTGTCAATTATTTTGATCAATATCAATTATAACAATCAACCTTGATTTTTTTTATTGTTTCCAATATATATGTCTCATCTAAGAGATAAAATTCTTCACTTTTTGGCATTTGAATCAAAATTTTGGCATAAAATGGTTAGTAAAACATCCTAAAAAGTAACTAGAAGAGGTTTGTGGGGTGTATGTCCCATCGAGCATAACATTATGTGATCAATAGGAATCCAAGAGGGGAGATTATTATCATGTTAGTATGAGGAAAACTAAATAAAAACACACTAATGAAACTAACACCTCTATACTAGACACTCAAAGAGCAAGAAAACAATATAGGTAACCATCAAATCAAGATAAAACAACCATTATTTACCTTTTTTAGAGTAAGAGTCATATGTTAGCCATGGATTAATGTGTTTAGTCATGTGATAAAATAATATTTGGAAATGGTTCTCCTTTCATTATCTTTACTTGTCACCTTGGTAATGTTGGGTTTAGATGGGCTTTGATGTAGCAATCTATGAACATTTGTGCATTATAACACTATATGGCAAGGTTACTTGAAGGTATTTTTACATGATAACTTTACACCAAAATAACTCATTGAACAATGTGTGAAACATTATATTTATAGCCTTTCAAACTAACTCTAACCCAAGTTCAGTTAGGTTAGAATTATTTGTGGATAGGTTTAAATTAACCCTAGTTAATTTAAGTTTAACCCTAGTTGAGTTAAAGAGGGGGAAAGAAATAAATATTTTAGATAGAGATCCCATTTATTAAAAATGGCTCTTCATTTCTAAATTTAAAGTTTTAGGGGAGATATTTTCAATTCTTTGACTTTGAAGATGATGACATCATCTGGACCTCATTTTTATTGAAATTTTCTTTTTAGAAAATTCATTTTCACTAATTACACATGGAAATTCCACTTAAGCATTTAATTTTATTTTCTTAGTTAACTCATTCTACTTAACATTTTTTTCACTTTAGGTGTATGCACTAAAATCCACTCACCTTGCTAATTCCATTAATTTCGCTAATTTAACCTGAAAATATATTTCATATCTAATTTAATAATGTCTGCTTTATCCCACATCCCATTTCCTACATCTTATAAACCTTACCCCATCTCATGACCAATTAATCCCTTCATTATTCCCTAACAAAACCTATTTACCCACTAAACTACTTGTCAATTTAAAATACAAAATATTATACCTACCCATCTACCACCTTATTCCTAGCTATTCCTAAAACCCTAAACACTAATAGGAGATTTCTCAAATTGAAATATTTTAAAAAATCTCCTCCATTTTAGCCCCCTTTCTCTATAATTTTCTACTTTAGAGATTTTCATGAATTAAAAAATGCCATGAAAAATCCTTAGCCATTGATCCCAATGGCTCAAAATTGAATTTGAGCATTGATTTCTCCCTCTATTCCTATATTGTTGGAAATATTGTC
This sequence comes from Torreya grandis, assembly GCA_037957365.1. Lineage (NCBI taxonomy): Eukaryota > Viridiplantae > Streptophyta > Pinopsida > Cupressales > Taxaceae > Torreya > Torreya grandis. The sequence goes on along the minus strand of JARHVA010000120.1, from coordinate 2,610,929 downwards.
ATTGATGTCAAAGGTATAGCATTTGTGACAAATGCCTCATTGCATTTAATGGTGTTTTTAATATTCATATCTTGGCTAATGTGTGTTAATATTTATTTAATATTAATGAATATAGTTTTGGTTGCATATAAGTCAAAAGAAGGCCCATGGAGAAGTCAAAGAGTCATGGGGTAAATACAAAAGAGGAATGGGATGAATTTTCTCATGAAGAGTCATCTTGAGAAATTACAAGAGTCACCATGTGAAGACAAAAGAGGGTATGGCACATTTTTCCATGAAGAGACACTTTGAGGAATATAAAAAGTCATCAAGATAAATACAAAAGAGGAAAGGACGCATTTGCTTATAAAGAGTTACCATGTGACTTTTTGAATGTAAGGATACAAAAGGTCATGTAAGTTTGGCAACATTTTCCATGAGGATTGTACAGACACAAAGGGTGAATGCTAAAGGTCATTTAGAAAGCTATAAATAAAGGCTTGAGAAGCCATTTGTAATATGCAAGAGAGTACATGGTTTGTATTTTTTTTTCAAAAAGAGAAAAGCAGGAGATATTGTAGAGTTATATCATTTATTGAGTAAGCAAAAGTTAGAGATAGATGTGTTTTATACATAAGAGGGTTTGATGCTCTTGTGGGTTGGTGCTCACAAATCTTTGCAAGGGGTTAGTGTTCCTATGGGTTGGTGCTCACAAATAGTTGTTGTGTTGGTGAATAAAAAAGGGGTTGGTGCTCTTACAAGTTGGTGGTTATGAACTTTGTAATTTTAGTTAGTGCTCATTAATATACTTGAGATTATTCTCCATGGTTTTTCCCACTTTGGGTTTCCACATAAAAATCTAGTGTCTCTCTCTCTCTCTTGTGTGGTGCATATTATTGTTTTAGTTTTATTACATATCTTGAATGTGTGGTTAAGTGGTTAAAGAAAAGGAATTTGATTAAGTAAAAAGATATATAATATACTGATTCAACCCCCCTCTCAGTATATTCCATGCTTAATAATTGGTATTAGAGCAATTTCCTTTGGAAAAAATTTTACAGCTTGAAGGTAGATCAGGTAAGCATGATGGTTGGATCAGATGAAGGGTTTTCTACAAATAAGGCACATTTGTTTGATGAGACAAATTATGCTTTTTGGATAATATGGATGAAGACTTATTTGATGGCCCTTGGATTCTACATTTGGCAAGTAGTGGTGGAGGAATATGAAGAGCCATAGACACTTTTAACTAATCTGATAGAAAAGAAGGCAAGTGAAAATAATGTTAAAGCTTTAAATGTTATTTTATATGTTTTATGTGAATCAAAATTTGTTAAATTTATGTAATGTAAATCTTCTCGTGAAACTTGGGTAAAACTTGAGAATATTTAAAAACGTGATGGATAGGTTTAGCAAGCTAAGTTTTAGACTTTCAGAAGATAATTTGAGAGTTTGAAGATGGAAGATGAAGAAAATATAGCAAGTTATCTTTTACAGGTTGATTAAAGAGTTAATTAGATTCAAGGTCTTGGAGACAAGTTAGAAGAATCAATTGTGGTTCAAAAATATTTTGAGATCTCTACCATTGAGATATGATGCAAAAGTTATAGCAATTAAAGAGATGAAGAATTTAGCCAAGCTAAAGGTGGATGAGCTACATGGCATTCTTACGACATATGAGATGTAAACTGAACAAGAGAAACCCTCAAAGAGAGAAGCTACTTTCAAGACATCAAAGAAAGAGAAGGTTAAGATTCAAGAATTAAGTGATAGTTTTAGTGATGATGAAGATGACAATGGAGATCTATTCATTCACAAGATAAAAAAAGGGCACAATTAAATATCAAGGAAAATTACCTTTTAAATGTTTTAATTGTGGAAAGATTGGACATTTTTTAGCTAAGTGTCCAGATAAGGTTAGTAGTGAAAATGAAGAAGGAAAGTTTACATACAAGAAGAATTTCAAAGGAAAATTCAAGAAGGCATTTGAGAAGAAGAGTTTGTATTCTAAAGATCCTAGCTCAATCAAAGATAGTGGAGTCAGTGATTCAGAAGAAGAAGAAATTTTATTCATGGCCATACATGAAGATGCCTTCACAAGCAAAAGTACAAGTGACCAAAAAGAAAAATAGGATGAATTTGAAGTGAAAATGGAAGAAGAACTCATTTGTGCCTTAGAAGAGTTAAAATCTCTTGAGAAGAAGAATCAAAAATCAAATCTTCAGATTGAAAAAAATAAAGGAGTCAAAGGAAACAATTGAATATCTATAAGCACACTTTGAATAAGCCAAGAAGAATGAAGAAGATCTAATAGTAGAGTTTCAAAAATTAAGTAAATAATGTGAAAGGTATGTTATTGAAATTTCTTCTTTAAAAATAGATCTTGAGAAAATAAATAAAACAATCAATGATAGAGCAGCCAATGATTCAAAATTTGAGAATAACACTAATATGTTGAATAAGATATTAGAAAGTCAAAGATTAATGTCAAATAAGACAAGTATCAGATTTAAAAAAGAGAAAGGGGAAGCCACTACTTTCATAGATAAGGAAAAAGGAAAGAGTTATGCTAAAGCTCTTACAAAAGAGGAAATAAAAAGGGAACAAGTTAAGAATATAGAGGACATCTAAATAAAAAAGGTTGGATGGAATAGAGCTATAAAAGGCAATCAGGTTAAAGATACACAAACAGGTCTTATTTTTATGGTTACTATTTTTATTTTAATGGATATGTTCATAATAAAATAAAATGTCAAAAAAGGGATAACAGTTTCAGAAATAAAGAGAAGAAAAGTCATGCAGAGTCAAGTAGAAGCCACAACTCTTTTTCTCCTTGATCAGACTTTAAAAAAGAGGCTATAAAATGTTATAAGTGTAACAAATTCAAACACGTATCTCGGTACTATAGAAGTGTGTTTGAGTTAGTCAAGAAGGACCAAAGTTTCAAGGCTTCATTCATCAAGAAGAAAGTTTAGACAAGTTCATGGCAAAAGAAACAACTTAAAAAATCTATGTTGGTATAGACAGCTTTGCATGCAAGAAATGAAAAAAAGCCATGGTTCATTGATACTAGATGTTTGAGGCACATGATAGGAGACAAAATCAAGTTCATAACCTTGAATAAGATTAATGGTGGCATAGTGAAATATAGAGATAATACTACTGCTAGAATTGTCTAAAAAGGTACACTAAGTTTGGATAATGGTAGAACTAAAAATGAAAATGTTTTGTATGTAGAAGGTCATTTTAAGCATAATATTTTGAGTGTAATTAAAATGTGTGATCAGGGGCACACACTAAAGTTTTATTCATAAGGTTTTGAAATTAGGAGAAAAGATTCAGATGTGTTGGTTGCAAATGCTTAGAGAACATGCAATAATTTATATATGTTATCAAACATCAAAGGTCAGATTTGTTTGAGTCAAATTGAAGAAAGTTAGCTATGAAATAGGAGAATGGAACACATAAATTTTAATAATCTTGTCAATATCATCAAAAATCAAGCAATCAAAAATCTTTTAAAGATTACAAAGCCATCTGACATGCTTTGTGAACCTTGTTAGCATGGGAAGTAGGCCAGAAGGTAATTCAAGACAAAAGAGTACTTGACCACTCAGATGTTAGAGTTTGTTCACACTGATCTGTGTGGACCTATGAAAACTCAAAGTACTCAAGGTAAGAAATATTTCATGTTGCTTATTGATTATTTTTCATGTATGACTTTGGTAATGTTTTTAAAGAAAAAATTAGAAGCTTTCAGACATTTCAAAGCATTCAAAGTATTAGTTGAGAATGAAACTAATTTGAAGATTAAGTGTCTAAGATCATATCAAGAAGGAGAATTTATGTCAGATCAATTTATTGAGTTTTGTGAAGACCATGGAATAAAGAGACATTATTCACTAGCCAAAACTCTACAACAAAATAGAGTAGTTGAATAGAGAAATAGAATAATTCAATAGATAGTAAGGACAATGCTAAATGAATTCAAGATATAAATATTGGAGAGAAGTAGTTGCTATAGTAGTGCATATTTAGAATATAGAATTATTAAGATTCAATAGTGATAAGACTCTTTATGAGCTATGGAAAAACAAACAAGCAACAGTTGATTATTTTAGAGTTTTCAGTAGCAGATGCTTCATAAAGAGAACTGATAAAAAAATTGGTAAGTTTGAATCAGAGAAGATGAAGGTATATTTCTTGGTTATTCTTACAAAATTAAATATTATAAAAGTTTTAACAAAATAACCAAAAAAATTGTTGAAAGTGTAAGTGTTAGGATAGAAAAAGATGGAACTCAAAGAATTAGTGATCTAGTAGACATTCCTGAAATCATTCAAGAAGAAGATTTTGAATCAGATGAAGATGAGAAGGAGAAAAAAGACACAAAAACTCCATCTAAATATGTACAGACAAATCTTAATGAAAGTGACATCATTAGGGACATAAATGAAGGAATTTGTACTAGAATAATGATGGTAAGTGAATCTAAGCAAGTTAATTTTTCTTTGTTATCTAAAATTTAACCTAGAACTTTTTTAGAAGCTAAACATGATAAGCATTGGGTTAAGGCAATGGATGAAGAATTAAATTAGATAGAAAAGAATAATACTTGGGAATTAGTGCCTAGACCAAAAGATCACAATGTGATAGGAACAAAATGGGTTTACAAAAATAAGTTGAATGAAAATGGAAAAGTGACTAGGAATAAAACAAATTTAATATGTAAAGGATATGCTCAGATTGAGGGAATATATTTTGAAGAAACTTTTGCACCAGTGGCAAGGCTAGAGGCTATTAGAATGTTTCTTGCATATACAGTGTTTAAAATTTTCAAAGTGCTTTAGATGGATGTCAAATCTGCCTTCCTAAATGGGAATCTAGAAGAAGAGGTCTACATTGAGCAACCTAAGGGATTTATTATCTCAAATATTAGTAGACATGTATGCATATTGAAGAAATCACTGTATGGATTGAAATAAGCTCCCAGAGCTTGGTATGCAAGACTTGATAAGTATCTATAGGATCAAGATTTCAAGAGAGGATTTGCTGACAGTAATCTCTACATCAAAACAAAAGGTGAGTATCAATTGATTATTGTGGTATATGTTGATGACATCATTTTTGGAGGAAACATTGAAAATATGATGAAAGAATTTTCTAAAATAATGCAAAAAAATTTTGAGATGTCTATGCTTGGAGAATTGTCATTTTTTTTAAGATTGCAAATATTTCAATCAGATAAAGGAATTTTCATATCTCAAAGTAAATATGCCAAGGAAATATTGAATAAATTTGGTTTTGAGGATTATCCACCAGTTGGCACACCAATGAGTATAGTAAATAATGTGAGCAAGGATGAAGATTCACCTATTATAGATTAATCTTTGTATAGATCTATGATTGGCAGTCTTTTATATTTGATATCATCGAGGACAGACAACATGCATGTAGTAGGTATGGTTGTAAGATATCAATTAGCTCCAAAAGATAGTCATGTTTAGCTAGTGAAAAGAATATTCAAATATATCAAGGGGACATTGGATTGTGGATTGTGGTATCCCACAGGCAGAGATTTCACTTTGGTTGCTTATATAGATTTAGATTGGGTAGGTTGCTTGGATGAAAGAAAGAGTACAAGTGGAGGAGCTTTCTTCTTTGGTGATACCTTAGTATCATGGCTAAGCAAAAAGTAGAATTCAATATCACTTTCTATAGCTGAAGCAGAATATATTTTAGTGGTACTATGTTAAACTCAAGTGCTTTGGATGAAGCAAACTTTGGAAGATATCAAGGTAAAATATGATGAACCTATTTCTATTTTTTGTGACAATACAAGTGCTATTAATACTTAAAATAATATAGTGATGCATTCAAGAACAAAACATATTCCCATCAGATATAACTTCTTGAGAGAGCAAGTTGCAGATCAATACGTTAAGATGGAATATATCAATACTATAGAGCAGATTATAGATATTTTCATAAAGGCACTACTAAAAGACACATTTGAGTATCTATGAGAGAATTTGGGAGTAATTTATTTTACATCCTACCATTAAATATCAACATCATTTGATGGGGAGCTAAGTGTTAGCTCTAGGATAGGCCCTTTGCCATTGATGTCAAAGGGGGAGAAGAATAGAAACAGGGATAGGGAACATGTACAAGTTGCTATAGTAAGGGGGGGTTACTATATGTTTTTTAGATGGAAATATGTGTAGGATTGGCATGAGCAGTGTAAGTTTTAGGATGTGGTATTTTTAGTTTGAGGTTGTCATCAATGACAAAGGGGGAGATTGTTAGAAATATTATCATTGATGTCAAAGGTCTAGTATTGGTGATAAATTCCCCATTTCATTTAATGGTATTTTTAATATTCATATCTTGGCTAATGTGTGTTAATATTTATTTAATATTAATGAATATATTTTTGGTTGCATATAAGTCAAAAAAGGGCCCATGGAGAATTCAAAGAGTCACGAGGTAAAGACAAAAGAGGAATGGGATGCAGTTTCTCATGAAGAGTCATCTTGAGGAATTACAAGAGTCACCATGTGAAGACAAAAGAGGGTATGGCATATTTTTCCATGAAGGGACACTTTGAAGAATATAAAAAGCTACCAAGATAAAGACAAAAGAGGAAAGGATGTATTTGCTTATGAAGAGTCACCATGTGACTTTTTGAGTGCAAAGATATGAAGGGTCATGTAATTTTGGTACCATTTTCCATGAGGATTAAAGGGACACAAAGGGTGAATTCCAAAGGTCATTTGGAAAGCTATAAATAAAGGATTGAGGATCCATTTGTAATATGCAAGATAGTGCATGGTTTGTATTTATTTTTAATGAGAGAAAAATAGGAGATATTGTAGAGTTCTATCATTTGTTGAGTAAGTAACATTGAGAGATAGTTGTGTTTTATACACAAGAGGGGTTGGTGCTCCTGTGGGTTGGTGCTCCTATGGGTTGATGCTCCTATAATTTGGTGCTTGCAAACTTTTTAATTTGAGTTGGTGCTTATTCATATACTTGAGATTGTTCTTCATGGTTTTTCCCACTTTGGGTTTCCACATAAAAATTCTCTCTCTCTCTCTCTCTCTCTCTCTCTCTCTCTCTCTCTCTCTCTCTCTCTCTCTCTCTCTCTCTCTCTCTCTCTCTCTCTCTCTCTCGTGTCGTGCATATTATTGTTTCATTTTTATTGCATATCTTGAATGTGTGGTTAAGTGGTTAAAGAAAAAGAATTTGATTAAGTAAAAAGATATATAATATACTGATTCACCCCCCTCTCAGTATATTTCATGCTTAATATATATAACCAAGCTCACCCCTCCATAAAACTAACATGAAAAATTACAAATTTGGGAAACTATCAACTTGATTCCATCCATATAGCCTTCTTGCATCCACCAAGAGTCATTATCAAACACAATTATCTATTATAAGCCATTATCAACAACAAGAAAGTAATCCAATAATCATCCATTTTGGCATCAAAAATCCATTTGATAATATTGGAGAGGATCCATAAAGAGGTAAAGTGATGATAAGATCATTCTTAGCAGTTTGATTATCTCTTTTATCCCCTCCTATTGATGTGTTTAGGTTTTAGGTTTTTATTACTAAATATAGTAATAAGAGTTGAATCTAAAATTTAGGCTATATTTGTGTGACCACAGTGTGATATTACTCCCTAAACTAACATTATAAGCTTTATTGAAGTGATTTATATTCTTTTAGGATAAACTAGACATAAATTAAAGACTAAATTTTGAAATTTCATCATGCACAAGCAATTTACATTATTACACTGGTATCTATGATATTGCAATGTAAATCACAATATTGTTGAATTGATAGGATTAACCACTAATGGTTTTTGAATTTTACAATTTTTTATATTTTGATAAAGTTACAACTTTAAAATTTGTGGTTTTGCCCTAGTAATAGCGATTTTGTAGGTTAAAGTTGTGACTTTACAAAAGCTAATAATTAGGGTCAGATCTATATTCTATCTTCCACTAAACCCCTTTATAAGCTAATCAATATTTTGTCTTCTATCTAGAAGTGTTATTTTTCTCTATACAAGGAAAGGAAGGGGTGGTATAGCACTTGGATCATATGAACCCCAATGATAATGTCATATATTTTGAAACAATGACTTCACCCTGGTAATAGCGGTCTTGCATATAGAGCCATAATTTTATAGAACTTGGGTTTGCTCTATACCTCTGGCCCTTATCTGTCATTAGTTTTTCTTTAAGTTGTTATCATTCTATTTGTGTTGCCTTGGGGTTCATTTTGGTCTTTGGTGTGCAGTGAAAGAGAACTAAATTAAGACGTAACCACTTTGACCATAACTCATAATACCATGACTTTCCCATCTACAGTTTTGCTCTGGTAACTGCAATTTTTCCTTCAAGACTTGTGGTAGTGTCCTTCTTGATCAAATTGGTAAAACCTTGATCTATCAATATCTAATTTGCAGAAGAAGGGTTTTTAGCTCCTATAGGTAGTTATAAGGTTTCTTGTAGTAATCCCAAGTTGTCTCTTGCTTATTCTAACCATATTTGAATTTAGTTATATTGGTCTAATGATGTACTTGTAGAGGTGTTCTAAAAAAAATTCATGTGCAAGATTAATAGGTGTAAAAGACAACCTAGGAAAATATCAAACACCTCACCACAAACCTTTTTACCCCCTACTTCAATACCATAAGACTCAAACTTATGATTTAGTTCTAAGATTATCGATTTTATAGTTCACAGTTATGTTTTTGTAATTAGATAGAAAATAAGATAGTCTTGATACTTTTATTCATCTATTTAGATAAATATTAGACTTAGAAATTTTATCATTATGTGTATATTAGCATAAATCATTCTATCTAGCATAAATCATTCTAAGATAACTTGTTTATCGAAAAGTCCTAATAATATAATCAATTGTCATAAAGTAGCTAAGAAACATTTTTGTTAATCTTTTTTGTTTCAATTTTTTGGAGGATTTATCTCACTAAAATCTATCTAGATATATCTCTATCCTTTTTTTCATTTTATATAAAACCATAGATTACGAATTTTAGAGACTTGTAATTTTGATCTTTAAGTTGTGGTTTGGCCTCAATATCACAATTTTCTAGGTTTGACTATCATGTTTAACTAACTTCTACAAGATAATAACTCGTAATCCATGATTTTACATTAGAATAGTGATTTTGTAGTTTTTGGTTGTGATATTTCACTGTGTATTTCTAGTTTTGTAGGGAATCATGGTTTTGCAAAAATTAAACTACTAACCCTTTTTGGTTCAAGACCCCTCAAGACTAAGGCACCACATTTTGTTTTCTAACTCTTGTGATTGAAAGAAGGGTACCAAAACATTTTTATATCTCAGTTTTGTTATTTTCTTATTGTGTTGGACTTTAATTTTATATATATATATATATATATATATATATATATATAATATATATATATACTCTTGATTATATATACTTCTGTCTTCCTCGCATAGAATAATTAATCATGTTATACCTATTTATTACCCCTTCCTGAGTCTAGGATACCATGTGACATGGAATTCATCTCCATGCATGGGCTTAACAAATAGGGGTCATTGACATGGATTTTATCACCACACACTAGACCAAACTCTATTTCCTAGTGGATTATAAAAATCAGGAGAGCTATCATTTGGCACTTAAGTAGAATTCCCCATAAAGGGTTATATAAAGTGAGGGGTGTTTAAGATACAATATGTAGGGTAGCTAGACAACATCTTATATAGACTTGGGCCCCATTATACCTTTGTATATATAGGGTACACACCTGAAAACCCTTGTGTAAACTACATTAGGAGCCTACGACCATAATAGGTATATTGATTTTGGATTCAGTATCAACTCCTAAGTAGACATAATGTGCAAATGGGGTGAAAAGATTTTAAGATATTTCATAATGGGTCATCGGCCTATAGCCTCACCTGTAAAACTATTTGATGGTGTAGGTATCGATTTACACACCCTTATTAGTTGACTAATTTAGGATTCATGATTGTGTGTGTTATTTTAGTGTTATGTTAGACCCTTATTATTTTCAAGTCAAGTTAGCCATACCCTATTTTATGTATGACACTTTAAACACCCCTAGGTTAATACCCATACTCATCTCATCATTCTATACCTTCAACATTTCAAACTCATCTCATATTCTCCACATCCTAATCTTTTATTTTCCATCTACCTAAAACCTATCCACCTCATAGTCTCTATCTACCCTACTATATTTTAAAATCCACCCTATATCATCTACCCATATTATATTAATCACCAATCCCACATTTACTACTTCTTATCCTATACATCATCTAATATCTAGCATCCATTTATTATCCATTTTATATCCTCCATACCTCGTATATCCAACAATATCCATTGTATATTCTAGGTAGATTCTATAATCCTTCTTGTCCATCTTATATCTTCCATCACTCATCCCATATACCATCCTATATCTACCCACTTAACATCACCCCATAGCTTCTATCCAACTCCTCACTTCACATAGTATATCTTATATACCCCATCCATCTCACATTCTCCCATCACTTTTGAATATTGTATATAGTCTTCAAATCAAGTACTAGTGGTCACCCATATTTTTTATCCTCATCATCACTTCTTACATCCTTATACTAGGTATTATCAACATACATAGTCTTATTAAGATTTTAATCTAACACCCATTACTCATCTCTATTAAGTACCTTCTTTACCTAACACCCATTCAATTATCCCTTTGATAGTGGATAAGGTATTTGATCCCATCACTCTCTTTCATCCTTTCTAGATTGGGATCTTACAAGAATTTGTCTCTTGGTAATTCTTAGTCACCCTATCCTTTTATAAAAATCATCACATCACTCTCTTTGACCACTAGTATATTTGGTTTCTAGATGGAGTTAGTATTCAAACATTTCCACATCACCTATCACACCTCATCACATCTCTCTTTCAAAATGGTGATCCAAACTGGTGCCCAACTTAGGATTGGATAAGCTTCCAACCAAAACAATTATCCATTGGGTAACTTAGGTGATCAAACTCAAGATTATGATGATATACATAGTGATATGCATACCCTTTGAGAAGAGGATGGATGATATAATCCCCTCTATAATGATGAGGTTAGGAATTTAATTGATGGATACCTCTATGAAAACCATGATCATGTTTTAGCCTGTACCATTGAAATAAGGGACACACTACCCTCAAATTTTGACTGTAGCCTCCTAAACATATAGTTCATCCTCCCACTCATCTAAATACACCACATCAAAACACATATTCTAATCAAATACCCAAATAAGAGGAAGGTGTGGACCAAGAATTTACTGAAGAAGAACATCTTACAACCCTCTAAAATATCATATTGAGGCTAACAGGAGAAAAACTATTTTAGAGGAATAACTAGAACAACTTACACAATAAATAAACCTTTTACATCATGCCCAAAATCAACAATCATCATCCCCCAACCAAAATGTTCATAACAACCAAAACACCCATAACACTCATAACACCCAAAACACTCAAAACACCCATATCCCTCATAATAGTCAAAATCAAACCACCAATCCTCTTGGGGACCCCACATTCGCACAAGAATGGAAGGTAATGAAGGAGACTCTTCAGAAAATAGATCCATGCTTATAATCACTAAAATACAAATATGAATATTTTGCTTCTCCCCCTTGGACATGAGCATCTTACAAATACCTTTCCCTCCCTACTTTGAAGTACTTAAATTTGAAAAATATAGAGGGAAAGGGGATCCATGAGACCATGTATAAGAATTTTATGTGGTTTGCCATGAAGTAGCATATGAAGATGCCTATTTATTGAGACTTTTCCTAAAATAGCCTTACTAGAGTAGCTTTAAAAATGTTTATACACTTACCCAAGGGGTCTATATCTAGCTTAGGGTAATTATTGAAACAATTTGTCAGAGATTTTTAATTCAATATTGAACATGATTTCTCTATTATAGACCTCTATAATATAAAATAAATAACTAGGGAAAGCTTGGCATATTTCTTGCAAAGATGGAGAAGTTTATCAAATACTTATAATGTAGCATACCTAAAAAGGAGTTATCTAAACTATTTTTTGATAACCTTAATGCTAAGCTCAAATATCAGTTAAAACTATAGTGTGCTAAATCCTTTGATGAAACAATTGAGAAGGGGATGCAAATTGAAAAAAAACCTTATTGAGAAAGAGACAATCAAACTATACACCCAAAATGAGCATAAATAGATTCAAGAAATCTCCTTTTTAGGAAATTCAAAAGTCTTCAAAAAAATAAAAATGTCATGGGAGATGGGGTGACTGATTCTAAACATTAGCATATCAAAATAGTGCAAAATAAGAACCCCATAAAAGAATAAAATGTCTCTTCCATCCAAGTTCTACAAGGCAATCCAAAATGTTAGACTAGAAAAATACCACTCACTAGCTTGGGAGTACCCACTAAAATGGTCCTTCATAAGTTAATTGCTACTAATATGATCACCCTTCCTAAAATCAGACCTGTGGATGATCATTAACCTAAACTATATTGGCTCCATGAAGATGAATTTTATAAATACCATAGTGTCAAAGGTCATGATACAAAAATATGTATGCAACTAAATCAATACATTTAGGACCTAATTGAAAGAGGTGACATTGAAATAGAATCATAGAATCCTTTGAATCAATCTAAAAATGAGTAGTTAGGCATTTACAATAACCCAATACCCAAGCATGATTAAAGAAATAGGAAGCCACCAAGAGACTAGGGTCAGGCCTCTTCTTCTAACCACATTGACTACTATGCCACACCATACCATTATGTCAACACCATTAAAATAAAAATCCCCCAAGAACCCTCTCCATCTTCATCTTCATCTACCATACTAAAAATAAAGTAGGCCACTATTGATTGCATAGTTACCATCTAGCATAGTAAAATTGTAGTTCTTACGGCCTCACCAAAGGACCCATCTACTTCTTATATTATTCATAAGGGGAACATTTATAATAAAATTTTAGTATCTTTAGATAAGTCTTATGATATTATTTAGTAACTTGAGAAGGCCAGCTCAAATTTCATTAATGGAACTTCTCAAAACATCCCCTTTACATTGGGAGATACTTAATCAAGCTTTGAATGACCTCAAGGTCCCTAGTAATTTGGGTACCAATCAATTCTAGGCATTATTATGACATTTATCCCCTTCTTAATAGATTACCTTTGGTGTCTAGGACATGCCTCCAATTAGCCCACACCATAATTGTCCATTGTTCATTGAAGTCTCTATATCCCACCATTGTATTCCTTAAGTGCTAGTAGATGGAGGGTAATCACTAAATTTATGTAATATTTATTTCTTGAAGAAATTGGGGTATTCAAAATCATATTTGGGGCCTACCTTGATAATGATCAAAGTGTATGATGATAATGAACACATCCGTAGGAACTATATACATTCCCATTATCGTGGGACCCATAATACACCAAACTCTAATTCATGTTATGGATGTTGATCTACCTTATAACATGATGCTAAGATGTCCATGGATCCATGAGATGAAAGTTATCCCATCTACCTTACATCAATGTCTAAAATTCCCCCATTCAAGAATGGAAGTCACCATTCCTAGAGAAATTGATCATTTCCACAGCTATCAAATATTCATCATCATATCATTATCCAAGCATAGATAATTCCTTCTTAAGTCCAACAGCTTTCAAATATATATATATATATATATATATATATATATATATATATATATATATATATATATATATATATATATATATATATATATATATATCCCCTGATCAGCTTATACCTACATCAGATCCACTACCTAAGGTCACCTACCTAAAAATCACATCCATGAGTTATGGAAAGTAACAATATAAAACTTTATGTGTAGGTGACTTACCACTCTCCCCATGCATTTATGGGTCCCCAGCCATGCAAAAGACTAATCCTATCAGGTATCAATTTAGACCAATGGCTTTTTTAATTGTAAGATTACTATTTGGAGAATGTATTGAAGAATCATATGGCTCATGGCTTATTTTAGAAGAAAAGGCCCCAATATCTCCTAGAAATCAATACCCCATGTCTAGAAGATGTTATATAACATGAATTATGAAGGGAAAGGACTAGGGAAACAAGAACAAGGTAGGATTGAGCTCATATTAGGTTAAGAGATCCATAGTATCTTGGTTTAGGGTACATACTAGTTGATGATGAAATAAACAATATTATTATGGATACTACTTTGATCTTTGAGTAATCTCTCTGATGAAGAAGTCAAGATGGGTTCATTTTCTAGTCATTTTAAAGAGCTTGTTGTACCAAAATTTTCCTCGATATCACCATTTATACCATGAAAAAATCACTCTACTACCCCTCACTCATTGACTAGGATAAAAATGAAGATCCTTCTTTTGAAACATTTCAAAATGATGAGGCCATTTTATAATTTCTAGGAGCTCAAGACTGTATGCCTTCCATAGATCATAAAAGATGATTTTCCATTAAACTTTATAAATCAGCTTATTTTGAAGAACAATAAGTACGCCATGATCAAAGTGAATAAGAGTAATTTGAAGATGAAGAGACTTATCAAAATCTAAAATAACCCCCATGTGCCTTATTTAAATCAGAAGAATACATAGAATTTGATACAGAGCTCCCAGGTTGTTTCACTTTAGATGTTCCAAAAATATCATTGCCTCCCTATTTGTAAGATCAATTACCCTCTCTTATTGAGGAGGTTATTAAAGTTAATATTTGGATTGATAAACATCCCAAAATAGTAAAACTAAGGGCATCCCTCACTCTAAATAATTCTAGATTATTATTGAGTTGCTTAAAGAATTCATAGACATATTTGCATGGAGCTATGTCGACATGCCTAGACTAGACCCCTCCTTAGTAGTACATCATTTAGTGGTGCACCCTAATGTTAAACCAATTAAGCAAAAATTATGTAAAATTCACCCCAAAGTAGCCCTATTGGTTAAGGGGGAGCTACAAAAATTCTTAGAAGTTGGCTTCATCTAACTAATTGATTACTTTGATTGGATCTCTAGCATTGTTCACATGGCTAAACCCCAAGGAAGAATTTTTAGATTTGCACAGACTCCCAAGACATTAATAAGGCATTTCTCAAGGATGACTTCCCTATTTTTAATATTGACATGATCTTGGACTCAACAATAGGATATAAAATGTTATCTCTCATAGATGATTTCTTGGGTTATAATCAAAATCATGCCCGAGGATCAACACAAAATAGCCTTCATCACTCTATGGGGACCTTTTGCTATAAGTTCATGCCATTTCACCTTTAAAATTTTGGTGAAAAATATCAACGAGACATGATAGTCATTTTAGATGACATGATTCATGATATAGTTGAATATTATATGATGATATCTTGGGGAAGTCTCAGCTTGGGTTAGAACATCATGTAGTCTTAAGATGAATATTTGAGTAACTACTCAAGTACAAATTAAGGTAAATCCTGAGAAGCATGTATTTGGAATTACCTCAAGAAAACTATTGGGATTCATAGTCTCTAGGAGAGGCATAGAAGTGGACCTAGTCAAAGTCAAAGTAATTATGGAAATGCATCCTCATAATTTGAAGCAGCTTAGAAGTCTCCAAAGAAAGTTAAAATCCATTAAGTGATTTATCTCTCAGTTTGTGGATAATGTCACCCATCTACCCATCTATTAAAGAAGGGGACCACTTTTAATAGGAACTTTGAGTTCAACAAAGCCTTCAATAACCTCAAATAGTTTTTTTTAAACATGCTTGTGTTGTCTCCCCTTGTCTTGGGAGGACCTTTGCTCTTGTATATTTCATCGACTCCATACGCAATAGGTGCTCTCTTAACACAACACAATGATCATGTCAAGGAACAAGAAATATATTACCTCAATCACACTCTCATCTCTTATGAGCTAAATTACACTTCCATTGAGAAATATTGCTTAGCCATGGTCTTCAGTTCATAGAAAATTTAGCATTACATGTTTATCAGGTTCAAATCATTTCCAAGGTTGATCCCCTCAAGTATTTATTGTTAAAATCAGCCCTTATAGGACGAATGGCCAAATGGATCATGTTACTTAGTGAATTTTTTATATAATATGTTAATCAAAAATCCACAAGGGGTAATTAATAGTGAATCAACTAGTTGCAGCACCTCTTAAAGTGATTGAGATCTTACAACAACCTTCCTAGATGAGTCTTTAATGAGCACTTCAAAATCTAGTGGTTGGAAGTTATATTTTGATAGTTCAATTACTATGCATGGATCAAGGGCAAGCATCCTCCTTATCACCCCACAAGGTGACCTTAATCCCAAATCCTTCTACCTTGCCTTCCCATGCACCAACAACATCTCAAAATATGAGGCCTTAATAATTGGCCTTCACCTAGCCATCTAATGTAACATCTAGCATTTACATGTATTTGGGGATTCACAGCTTATAATCAAGAGGGTTAATGATGAGTTCCAAACCAAGGATAAGAATTTACTCCCTTATATATAATTGATTTATCAATGAAAGCAAAAATTTTAAACTATCACATTTGATCAAGTACTGAGGGGGAGTAACAAAGCAGCTAATGCAATGGCCACTATTGGCTCTCTTATTGATCTCCTTGAAGATGTTTTAGAATGAAATTTTCTAATAGATCATCTTCTTCTCCCAACACATCAATCCATGGCTTTGTTACAAATTTGTACAATCCATAATCCTAGTCTTCCCTAGTACCATGACATCTATAGGTACCTCCATGATAACATCTTACCTCTTAACCTTAATCACCACCAACAAAATCCTTCATCCACCGCACTTCCCACTACACAATCCTTGGTAATATGCTCTATTGTAGAGGCTATGACAAGACTTTGTTAATATTCATAACCTTATAAGAGGCCTCTCTTGTGATTAAGGAAGTCCATGATGGTATTTATGATGGTCATATCAGTGGGAAGGCTTTGGCTAAGAAATTACTCCAAACTAGATATTATTGGCCTACCATGGACCTAGACTCTTGCTAGTCCATGCAAAAATGTGTGGCTTTTCAACATGGTAATCTCATTCATGTACCTATACAAGAATTACAACCCATAATGATTCCATGGCCATTATCTATATGGGGACTTGATTTGATTAGTAAGATAAATCCTAAATCTTCATATAGTCATGAGTTTATCATTACAGCAATGGAGTATTTCATTAAATGGGTAGAGGTAATGTTTCTTACCTAAACTATAGGCCTTCATATTTATAAATTCATTCTCAATCAAATAATTTATCATTTTATCATCCTTTCCAACATCATCTCTAATAATGGTAAGTCATTTAAAAATCAAGAAGTTGAGGCCTTGTTTTAAAAGAGTCACATCAAGCAGCATTTCTCTTTTCCTTAATACCCCTAAGGGAATAAACAAGTTGAAGAAACAAACAAGACCCTCATCAAAATCCTCAATAAAATAGTCACCTACAATTATATGAATCACTTTGGTCCATACGCACACCTACTGGGTCCACTCCATATGCCTTAGTGTATGGGACAGAGTCAATCTTGCCTATGGAATTAGATATCCCCTCTCTACAAATCTCATTAAGGGGTATCATCATTGATCACAACTCTCATCAAGAAAGACTACAAAAATTAGAACTTCTTGATGAAAAGTGTCAAATGACCCTTGATCACCTACGAACATATTAGAATAGACTGAAAGGTCAATAACAAGAAGATCCAATCTAGATAGTTTGAGGTCATTGACCTAGGCTTGAAATAAAATCAAAAAATACTAATGCTGATAGGGTCAAGAAGGGCAAATTTGAAACCAATTGGCTTGGGCCATACATCATAATTTCCAAGTTTGGATCAGAAACCTACAAATTAGCTACATTGGATGGTGAATAACTTGATGATCCTATGATTATAATGCATCTAAAATGATTCTACACTGGAAAGGCTCCACCTTCCTCTATCTATGAGTCCCCACTCTTGGGAGCATATCCTTTCAACTCCATCACATCTCCCCAAAAGTCTTATATATATATATATATATATATATATATATATATATATATATATATATATATAATTGTAAAAACTAGTCTTCTAGTGCCTTGGACAAGTACCATGATGAAAATTAGTTTCCCGCATCATTGTAAAATAACCTATTCCTGACCTTGGTCTTAATAGTGGGCATCCATCACAGGTTCTTATACAACATCAGGAGATGAATGTTTTCAAAAGTAGAAGAAATCATTACTTGTTTGTAATGGGGATGTTTGTTGGGGAAGTATTTTGGAGTCTCTTATCCATAGCCATCATATGTCCTTAAGTCCTATTGTATCCTTATTACTATACCCTATTTAATCACCCTATCATGTCCTCTTTGACAAGTGTGTCTCCTTTTCACCCAAAGACAAACCCACTTGTCCCTTTCTATCCCACAAACCATGGTTCCCACCTCCCCATTAATATTTTAATTATGGAAGGGTCAAAACATAGAATTTTATATTCTACGGATTAGTGTGCATTATGATACCAAATCCTGATTGATCATCCTAAACCCCATGTATAGTTACTTTTGGAATTGGTTGGAATCTTGTTCTAAAATAAAAATAGCTTGGGCACTATATATCTCATGTACATATCCCCTCATCATCATTAGGATCACTGTCTCTAAGCATATTATCATCATTACATTATTATTATTATTATTACTATTATTATTATTATTATTATTATTATTATTATTATTATTATTATTATTATTATTATTATTATTATTATTATCCTCATTTCTAATCTATGTTATTTTTATAATGATCTTGTGTGATTGTGTGTTTGTTTTTTAGTGTGTGTGTGGGTGTTTGGTTCATTATGTAGATATTAAATTGTCTTGCTTATTTAATAAGTTTTTGTCAACATTTTGTATATATTTTATTTTTTTAACCTTTTAGGAATAAGGATGGTTTTGGTGACCCCAAAAACTTTACTCAGGTAAGACCACTTTCAAACAGAGTTCCCTTACGTACTGAATACTTAAAGTGTCTGTGACTTGTTCATGTCATATGGCAAATATTTACTTACCAGTGCAATATTAAAAAAGATTGAAAACATTTCAATGGCTTCCAAAACTGCTGACTATCTAATTCCCCTAATTCTATCCCTTACCCTATCACCACTATCCCTATCCCATATAAAAACTACTTATATCCCATCCCATCATTATCCTACCTCCATGATACAAGAGGATTTCTACCCAAACCCACATCATGAGACATCATGAATTAAAGGGGATTAATATTTTATTAACAACATTAGTTTATATTTCCCATTACCATTATTACATACATCCATACCATATCATCATTTCATACACATTATATCACATTCCAACACATCATTTTATCATCATCCTATGGTAATTCTTGTCATTCAAAATGTGCACCCATGAATGCTAGGTGGTACATGGAAGCTTTTCGATGGGGTACTAAGTGTGGGGACTCAGTGTGGGGTGTGAGAGGCCAAAGCAATAGGCATGGAAGTATTACTACACATCTATGTATGTGAGCATAAATTGTCTCACCATAATAATGGAAACACCCCAAACATGTGGGATACTTGTGCTCCTTAGGATGAGTCTCTAGAGTAGGCCAAATTCCTTCTATTCTAAGTGCACCTAGTTTAAAACCAACATGCAGACATAAATAATATAAAGTTAACCTATGGCTATCATAAACCTAATAACTTCAAGGGAAAGGGAGGGAGAAAGTAGAGAATGCATAAAAAAAAGGGGTGATGCACCTAAAATAGAATGAGTGCTTGTAATGTCATAAGCACATTGTAGACACTTGAGAATAAGATAATTTCCACACAGATTCTACCAAAGATATTTTTCATGTAGGGGATTTCACATAGAGGTGTAAGAACACAACGTGGTATCAATAGGAATGAGAAGAATCCATAGATGACACTTACATAGACGTTGATTCACATAGGATGCAAACTACAAGTAAATTCCAAGTTCAATGAAGAGTTGTAAGGGATGAAAAAACCAAAGAAAGGGATGAGGGTCACCCATGAACAGGCATTAATCAAACACAAAGAGCACATAGATCATTAGAATAATAGAAAGAGGTGAACTTAATTCTCATTAATTATGTATGACTTATCTAACATAATAAATCATGGAGGGAAAATTTTGGTAGTGTGAGGCTACAAAATGTGTCGATACTTTTACAATAGGAGAACTAGGCTTTTATAAAAGATCAAGCTAGTTTTATAATAAATGCACCACTTGGGTAGTGGATAAAACATTAGATTATTTAGTGATACCTTGGCCACATTTCTTGAAACTTTTTTGATGATTAGACTTAGGTTGGTGGTAGGATCACATCTGAATGCATTTGTGTTAGAGAATGGAAGATTTTCTAATAGTGTCAGAAGGTGGCATGCACTCAAGTCCTAATGCATAGAGGTTATTTCTATATTTAATTCTAATAGCACCTTGAGTTCATAACCACCTCTAATGGCCTTCAATAAATTTTCCAACTACCTAACACATGACACTTTGATGGGCTCTTTGAGAGAGCTCCCTTGGCTTGATGCATAGAAGAAGTGTGGGTGTTACACATAGAAGGTTGGCACTTCCCTTAGGAGAATTGTGAAGATATCTATGTTGAATGAGCATGGTTCCACCATGTAGTAGCTATAGAATAAGGTTGTGCACTATGCAAGGAGAAGGTATGGATGTATAACTCTACATGTGGGCATAGAACTTTTTAGAATAGGTGGGAAGACTATTTTGAAGGAAAGTGCACATAAGGATTTCAAGATCTTAGGCGTGTTTGAGTTGTTTTATGTCTACTCCTTATTCCATGTTTATTGGCCACTTTTGAACCCAAAATATACACTCTAAATATCATGTGATTCTTGATCTGTGTACCACCAAACCCTACGCATAGATATGCGTTGAGTCTCTTATGTTGGAATGGATTATTATGGCCCTGTTGTGCAGACTTACATGTTCATCTAGGGTGCTAACATCGATAAGAAGTGTTTGTACCTCTTATGCTTAAAGCATAAGATACTCCATGGGTGTTGATATTCTATATGGCTTTGATAGGTCTTGTGTTGATCAAGGGGTGACTCAGAGAGAACACTTTTGGAGACCTTTGTAGGATACTTGGCTATTAAATGAGACCCTAGTAGCCTTTAAGTGGTCCATTTGGCATAGATTTTTAGGGACTTATAAATCCTCCACTTTTTAATGCACTATCTACATACCTTGGCTTTTGAGTGAGCTGAGATTCACCTTGAAAAATAGAAAACTACACCAAAGGCACTTAGAGGAAAAGACTTAAACTAAGAAAACACTATGCATAAGCACTTGGAGGAAATGAAACTAATCTAGAAATAAGGGTATAAGAGGTGAACCTTTATGGAAATGAAAAACATCTACTCTAATTATTTACAAATATATACAAGATTTTAATGGAGATACCGCTTCAGATGAATCCTATTGATTGGGATTGGAAACTCTTCTCCATTCATCTAACCAGTAAGAAGGCATTATAGGTTTCACAACTAGTGATGGTTTATGGACCACTCTATATTGTATATAATTTAGTGTGCCTTCCAGGATTTGCTCTATCTACATCCTATTTTTGCACTAAGTCCCCTACTTTGAGACTTTTATCACTAGCCTTTTTATCAAATACCCTCTTGGTCTATGCCTATTGTAGTTCCATGGTGTGCACAGCTTGTGCTCTAGTCTCTTTGAGCTCCATGAACTATGCCATTATTACTTCAAGGGGATCACTTTCAATCAACTCTAATTGATGTGTGATTTCTAATGAAGTCATCTCAAGGGATGTTGGTTATCAGGCTTCCCTTCTCTAAACTAGCATGAAGGGTGAGTTCCCTAATATCCTTTTGGGCATAATTTGATCAGCCCAAAGGGCAGTTCTAAGCTTAGTATACCAAGCTCACTAATTATCCTCTAGAGTTATTTTGATGATACAAATCAAGTTATTATTCATGGACTCAGCTAGACCATTACCCTAGGGGTAATATTTTGATGAGATGCTCAAGTGGATGCTATGCTTGATGGCCCATTCACCGATTCTAGTCTCAATGAAGACTAGCACATTATCAAAGATAATGGTGGTCAAAACACTAGATCTCATCATAATTATTTTATAAAAACTAAGTATGGATGTCTCATTATCCTCTTTTAGTGTAGCTACCTCCATTCACTTTATCAAATAGATAGTAATCGTAAGGATCCATTTGTGTCCCTCACTTGATGGTAGGTTAGTTATGCCTATGAAATCTAGCCCCATTGCACAAAGGGCTGATCAACTTGAATTAGTTACAGTGGTAAGGCTACAAGCTTTAATTTCTTGTGAATAAGGCATATTTCCTATAAGATCATAAACATGCACGTATTTGAATAGAGTTGGCTAGTAATAAATCACTCACATGATCTTCATGGCTAAAGTCTTGGGAGAATAATAGCCTCTTGAAAGGCTATCATGGAATTCTTAGAGAATTCTACCCATTTTCTTTGCTTCAACGTACCTCAAGAGAATACCACTGAGGTCTTTTTGGAAAATTACACCATCTATAAACACATAGGGAATGGATTTCAATCTGAAGTGCTTATGCTTGGCCTTATCAAGGTCAGGAGGATATATCTTATTTTGAAGTAAGGACTTTATATCCTATGCCTAGCTAGTTATAGCTTCATTTTCACCCTTTTTTTAATGTGGCAATAGGACTATGTTGTCCTCCATCTTTGTTATTTTGGCTAACTACTAGCAAAATCCTTTTCCTCACACCAAATTGGTGACTTGGATGTCTATGTCAGATTCCATTACTTTTGTGATCCAACTAGCCTTTTTCTCACTGATGTCCCTGCAAAAGAGGAATTCCTTGATACTTGTGTGTGCTACCATGATTTGGATCTTTTTATTGGAGAGCATGTGCTTGAATTTCTTCAATGCTCTCATAATTTTGAATGCATGCTTCTCTATGAAGTTAAAGTGGCACTCATAATCCTTTAGTGCCTAGCTAAAGAAAGTAATTGGTTTCTCTAGTTTATCCTTATTTTATTGCATTAGGATGGTTGAGATGCCTTCAGCTCCACTAAATGTATAGAGGATGAAGTCCTTATTATAATCTAGTTTAATCAAGGTGGTATCTTGTGTGATGGCATGCTTAATGGCCTCAAAACTTTATTTACCTTTATAGGTCTAATTAAATGTAGCATTCTTATTTAACATCATAGTGAAATGCTTGACTGGGATAGCAGAACCAGCACAAACCTTTTCACAAAGTTGATTCTCCCTAGGAAACTCTAGAGGCTCCTTTTATGGCTTGGAAGGGGAAGAGATGAGATAGCCTTGACTCACTCTGGATCTATTGAGAGTCCTTATTTGGAGAGAAATTTCATGTACTATAAAGATGCATTTTCTAGGGTTCAAATATATTCCAAACTCGTGACACCTCTAAAAGACTTGCTTCAGGTGATCCAAGTGATCTCTGCATACTTGGAGAAAATAGTTATATCATCAAGGTAAAACCAAGATGATCTTATTGATGAGCTCCTTAAATTCCATATCCATAGCTCTTTGGAAGGTCATGCCAGTATTCATGAGGTCAAAAGGCATTCACTAATATTCACAAGTTTCCCTTTTAGTGATGAACATAGTCTTGTATCGATCATACTCTAGCACTTGAATCTAGTTATAGCTAGAATAACCATCCAGTAATGAAAATATCTCCACACATGTGACCATTTACAATATTTTATCTATGGGTGGAAGAGGATAGTGGTCTTTAAGGTAATCCTTATTTAGGTCCCTAAAGTCCATATAGAGATGTATCTCCCCATTCTTTTTACACCTCGATACTAAATTGGTGACCCATAAAGAGTACTTGATTGGAAGTATTATATTGGCCTCAATGATCTTGGAGAGTTCCTTACACATCAATGGCTCTAATTTTGGGTTGATGGTATTTGATTTTGGTGTATGGGTTACAAATCTTGGTCTAGTTTAATTATGTGTTACACAATGTCTAGATCAAAACCTCTAAGATCTTTGTATCTCCATGCAAAAATGTTGTCGTATCTCTTACTGAGTTGAATGAAGCTTTTGATTTCTAGAATAGAGCACACCTTACCAACTTTAAGATATTTTCCATCTAAAATGTCTATAGGTGTAGAGATGTCTTCTTTGCCTATTATGCTATGCCTTTCTCCTCTGAGTTGGTCATCGAAATCAAAGATACTCTCTAGGGTGACTAGCCCCTTTGGTAATTTGTTCTCATTTAGCTAGATGACCTATTGTTCATATTGGGATTGTAATTATGCCTGATTCATGGTACAAAACTCTACTTCATCCTAAAGTAAGTTGATATTTGCTCATCACTATTGAATAATTACCAATTTTTTACATTGTCAAGGACTGCTAGTTTGACCACTAGCTTGACAAGCTATTCATATTTTTTCATTATATTGTGCAGAATATCATATTATGCACCTATAGTTGCCAGCCTATCTACATCTTCATTGTATGCTCTTGGGATTGAGGTGACATTGAAATCATCAAAACCTTCTATCATATCCCATAATCTATCTCTGTATGCTTTCATCAAGCCATTCCTAGTCATGTTTTGTACTCTAACTTGATTCACCACTAGCTCACTATCACCCATTGCTTATAGTACCTTGATTCATTTTTTATGTACCAATCAAAGGCCTTGAATAATCACGTCATACTTGATAGCATTTTTAATGTAAGCAAACTATAGTCTATATGCATGGAAGTATTTTTCCTTTTAGGGAGAGACCAGTACGATGCCATATCTTGCACCATTCTTACTCTGGGAGTCATCCAAGTATAGTTGTCATATGCCTTCAGGATTCTCATGCACCTTCATCAATTTAGGAAGCACAAGGTTCTCCTCCATGATGAAATATGTTCCAATCCCTATCTCTACATTATAATATGGGTCACACTCAAAGATTTCATCCACCTATTCATCTAGTAAGTTGGCTAGGGTTTCCTCTAATGGTATTTTGACCTCATAGAGAATCAAATCCTCCTCTTGGTTAAACATTACATATTTATAATCAAATAGGATAGGAGTGTATGGGTAAACATGGATTTTTAAGATATGCTCTACCCTAATGGTTATTTTTGTCCCATATTTGGTCCTCAATAATATATGTGACCAATTTGAATTTAAATACCTACCCATGTTTTCCATGAATTCTTAAGAGAGACAGAGGGAAAAATAGGGAGCTAAGTCGATGGCAATGACATCCTATGAAATACAAAGGCTTGGGCATGCATGTAGAATTAAATTTAAATACTTGATTACACTTACAACCTTAACTATTGTGCCATCAAGTTAAACAACTCCTTATATTCCATCCCATAATTATCCCACCTCCATGGTATAGGAGGATTCCTACCCAAACCCACATTGTGAGACATCATGAATTAAAGGGGATTAATATTTTATTAACAATATTAATTTATATTTCCCATTACCATTATTACATACATCCATACCATCTCATTTCACCATACACAGTATATCACATTTGAATACATCATTTTATCATCATCCTGTAGTAATTCTTGTCATTCAAAATGTGCAACCATCGATACTCGGTGGTGTGAGGAAGTTTTTCAATGGAGCACAAGGGGTGGGGACTCAGTGTGGGGTATGAGAGGCCAAAGAACTACGCATGGAAGTATTACTATGTAGTTACATGCATGAGTATCAACTATATTTTTTTAATGATGGAAACATCCCCAATGTGTGGGACCCTTGTGTTCCTTAGGATGAGTCTTTGGAGTAGGCTAGATTCCTTCCATTCTAAGTGCACCTAGTTTAAAACTAGCATGCAAACCTAACGAGCAAAAAAGCAACCTATCATAAGCCTAAACCTAATAAATTCAAGGAAAAGGGAGGGATAAGGTAAGATAATGTATAAAATAAAATGAGTGATGTACCTAAAATAGAATGAGCACTTCTACTGACATAAGCACACTGTAGATGCGTGAGAATAAGATAATTTACACACAAATTCTACCAAGTATATTCTTCATGTAGCTGACTTCGCATAGAGGTGCAAGAACATAATGTGGCATTGAGAGAAATGAGAAGCATCCAAAGGTGACACCTACATAGACCTTGATGTACATAGGATGCAAACTATAAGTGAATTCCAAGTTCAATGAAGAGGTACAAGGGATGAAAAGACCAAAGAAAGGGGTGAGGGGCACCCATGAAAAAACATCAATCAAACACAAAGATTACATAGATCATTAGAATAATAGAAAGAGGTGAACTTAATTCTCATTAATTCTATATGACTTATCCAACATAAGAACTCATAGAGGGAAAATGTTGGCAGTGTGAGGCTACAAAATGTGTCGATGCTTTTATAATAGGAGAACTAGGCTTTTATAAAATATCAACCTAATTTTATAATAAATGTACCACTTGGGTAGTAGATAAAACATTAAATTCTTTAGTGACACCTTGGTCATGTTTCTTGAAGCTTTTCTAATTATTATACTTAGGTTGGTGGTAAGATCATGTCTAAATGCATGTGTACTGGAGAATGGAAGATTTTCTAATAATGCCAGAAGGTGGCATACACTTAGGTCTTAATGCATAATGGTTTCTTATATATTTAATTCTAACATCACCTCAAGATCCTCCCAACCACCTCCAATAGCCTTCATTAAATTTAGAAACCACCTGACATATAGCACTTTGATGGGATTTTTGAGAGAGCTCCCTTAGCTTGCTAGATAGGACAAGCATGTATATGACATGTGGAAGGTTAGCACTTCCCTTGGGAGAACTATGAATATCTCTATGTTAAATGATCATGGTACCACCACGTGGTAGTTGTCAAAGAAGGTTGTGCACTGTGTAAAGATAAGGTGTGGATATAGAACTTGCATGTGGGTGTGGACATTTTTGGAATAGGTGGGAAGACTATTTTGAAGGAGAGTGTGCACAAAGATTTGAAGATATTGAGCATATTTGAGTTGTTTTATGTCTAATCCTTGTGCCATGTTTCTTAGCCACTTTTGAACCCAAAATCTACACACTAAAGATCATGTTTTTTTTAATTTGTGCACCACCAAACCTTATGCATGGATATAAGATCAGTCCCTTATGTTGGCATGGATCATTATGGCCCTATTTTATAGACTTAGACAAACATATAGGTTTATATAACATACAAGAAATTTTTGTGCCTCTTCTTCTTGTAGCACAGGATACTCCATAAAAAAAATTATCTTCTATAGGGCTTTGAGAGGTCTTGCACCAATCTGGGGGTGACTCAAAAATTCAACACTTTTGGCAACCTATTTGGGTAGCTTACCTGTTAAGCAAGAACCTAATAGCCTTTGAGTGGTCCATTAGGCATGAATTTTTAGGAAATTATAAATCTTACACTTGTGAATACACTATCTGCACACCCTAGATTTTGAGTGAGATGAGATTCACCTTGAAAAATAGATAAATGCACCAAAGGTGCTTAGAGGAAAAGACTTAAACTAAGAAAACACTATGCATAAGTACTTGGAGGAAATGAAACTAATCTATAAATAAGGGCATGAGAGGCACACATTTAAGGAAACGAAAAACATATAATCTACTTATTTACAAAGATATACAATATTTTAATTTAGATAGTACTTGAGATGAATCCTATTGATTGGGATTAGAATCTCTTCTCCATTTATTCTAGCGAGCTAAAAGGCATTAGAGGTTTTTCAATAGGTGATGGTGTATGAACCACTCTATATTAAATCACATTTAGTGTGCCTTCTAGGCTTTGCTCTATTTGTATCCTATTTTAACACTAGCCTTTTTGTCAAAGACCCTCTTGGTCTATGCCTATTATAGTTCCATGGTGTGCGCAGCTTGTGCTATAGTCTCTTTTATCTCCATGAGCTCTGACATTCTTACTTCAATGGGATCACTTTCAAGAAACTCTAACTAATGTGCAAGTTCTAATAAAAGTAGCTCGAGGGATGCTAAAAATCAAGCTTCCCTTACATAAACTAGCATGAAGGGTAAGTTCCACAATATCCTTTTAGGCATAATGTGATTGGCCCAAAGGGTGGTTGTAAGCTTAGTATGCCAAGTTCATTGATTATCTTCCAAAGTCTTTTTGATGATATGAATCAAGTTTTTGTTTGTGGACTTGACTAGACTATTACCTTGGGGGTAATAGTTTGATGAGGCACTCAAGTGGATGTTGTGCTTGATAGCCCATTCATTTATTTTGGTCCCAAAAAAGGATAATGTATTGTAGAGATAATGGTGGTCAAAACACCAAATCTCATCACAATGCTTTTATAGAAACTGAGGATAGATGTCTCATTAGCCTCTTTTATTTCAACTTCCTCTGTCTACTTTGTGAAATAGTTGGTAGCCATAAGGATCTATTTGTGTCCCTCACTTGATGGTAGTTTAATCATGCCTATGAAATCTAGGCCCCATTACACAAAGGGTTGATCTACTTGAATAGGGTGCAATGGTAAGGCTATAAGCCTTCATTTGCCTGTGAAGAAGGCATATTTCCTACAACCTCGTATGTAAGCATGTGCATATTTGAATAGAGTTAGATAGTAATAGCTAGCTCACATGATCTTTATGACTAAAGTATTGGGAGAATAATGGCCTCCTAAAAGGCCATCATGGAATTCTTGGAGAATTCTACCTATTTTCTCTACTTCAATGTACCTCAAGAGAACACCACTGAGGTCTTTTAAGAAAAGTGCACCATCTATACACACATAGGGAATGTATTGAATTTTGAAGTACTTATGCTTGGCCTTATCAAAGTGAAGAAGATATATGTTATGTTGAAGAAAGGAATTCATATCCTACACCCAACTAGTTATAGCTTCATTTTCACCCTCTTCATCATGTGGCACTAGGACTATGTTATCCTCCATCTTTGCTATTTTGGCTAACTGCTAATATAGTCCTTTTCCTTGCACCAAATTGATGACTTAGATGTCTATGTCATATTCCATTAGTTTTGTGATCTATCTAGCCCTTTTCTCATTGATGTCCCTACTAAGGAGGAACTCCTTGATACCTATGTATTCTACCATGATTTAGATCTTGTTGTTGGAGAGCATGTTCCTGAATTTCTTTAACACTCTCACAATTGTGAGTACATACTTCTCCATAAAGTTATAATGTAGCTCATAATCCTTTAGCACCTAATTGAATAAAGTAATTGGTTACTCTATTTTATCCTTATTTTATAAAGTCAAGATGGCTGAGATGCCTTCAACTCCACCGAATGCATAGAGGATGAAGTCATTATAATCTAGGTTAATCAAGGTGGGAGCTTGTGTGATGGCATGCTTGATGACCTAAAAAATTTCCTTGCCTTTGTACATCCAATTGAATGTAGCATTCTAATTTAACATCACAGTGAGAGGCTTGACTAGGATACTAAAACCAAGCACAAACCTTCTCATAAAGTTGATTCTCCCTAGGAAACTCTGGAGGCTCCTTTTGTGGTTTAGAAGGGGAAGAGATGAGATAGCCTTGACTCACTCTAGATATATTATGAGTCCCTCTTTAAAAATAATGTGCCTAAAGAGATCGCCTTCATGTACTATGAATATGTATTTTCTAGGGTTCAAAGATATTCCAAAATCATGGCACCTATAAAAGACTTACTCTAGGTGATCCAAGTGATCCTCTGCATGCTTGGAGAAAATAGTTATATCATCAAGGTAAACCAAGATGATCTTATTGATGATCTCCTTGAATTACATATCCATGGCTCTTTAAAAGGTCACATAGTTAGGACTTATTCCAAAGTCTTAACGTTAGGTTAGATTTTTGATAGGTAATTAATAATTATTGTAAATGGGGCATGCATATTTTAGTAAAGACACCCCCATAAAATAAACTTAGTTTAATTATTAGGTAGTTTTAATGTTTTATATTTCTTAATTAGAATTGCTTTATGGGTTGTTTTCCCATATTTAGTTGGTTATAAGATTAGTTATTTTTACCAGTCATTGGTAAAAACTATATAAATTCATGTTTGCATTGTAAAAGGGTTAATGGAGTAAAGGCACCCTTATGTACTTGATGTTTTGAATTATTAATAAAATACTTGTGCACTCACACTAAGCAGGGACAAGGTTCAACCTATTTTGATTTTGGAGTAATCAGTAGAATCAGAGCATGGTTATTTTGGAAGCTTGGTGAATTTGAAGGAGCAAGGTGAAAAATCAATTCACGTGATATCTTTTGGCATGAAATAAGGTATGCCATATAAAATGAAATTTTTTTATTGGTTTAAATGTTTGAAAAATTATTAAATTATTTTAATTTTTCAAATATTATTCACATTTAAATCTGTATTTTCCATATACCACAGTCTGGTCTTTTTGATCATTTGATACTCCATTTTCCTATGTTGAACCTCCTCATTTGGCATAAAAATGAATTTTTAGCATTTAATGTTATTAAATTCATTATTTTTTTGACCAAAACCAGATTTGTACGGCCTTTTTATTTGAGAAAAACCTCTGTAATGTTTATTCATGGCTGCCTTTGGTATTTCCATTCATTCTCAGGCCTCTTAATAGCTAAAACATTTGCAAATGGTATTAAATCCCTATTTTTGCATTCAAATTGAAAATCTGCAATTTTTTTGAATTTATACGGCCTTCCAACACCCAAGCTTCATTTGGAATCCATTCCCTGCAAAACATACCTTGAAAATCTACAAAAACACAGTAAAAATCCTTTTTATTCAGCCTATATAGATTTGTATGGCCTGTAGGAGAGAGAGCAGGTGGAGAAAAACATCCAGGAGCAGCCATGGCATCCCAAGGGAAGAATGGCGCAGTATAAAACTCAGCAATTTATTTTTGATATTTCTAAAGTTTGATTTTCATTATATTTGTTGTGACTGGGTCCCACGGGAGAAGATTGAAAGAGAGGCTGTAAACAAAAGGAAAAATTTGAATTTATTTACTCATATGTAATTTTTTTTATTTTCCCTCATACACAAAATTTGGAATAAGTAAAAATTTCTGAGTGTAGTGTTCTGCAAGTGCTCTTAGAGCAATTGGTTAAGCTTATTTTGTTAGAAGCTTGCAAAGGAGGAGGTCAAGGGTTCAAATCCCTTCTTTTTGGAGAATGTTAATTTTGCCTTGGAATATGCTTTTTTTGAAAAAGGAATAGTCCCTTTTTTAAATATGAATATTATAAAACACATACTTATTGTATTGTGTTATTTAATTTTTTGAAAAAGGGGCAGAATTCAATCATATTTCTTTTGCATTGTTGTGGTGAGATAAGGGTGTAATTGGTGAAATAAGGTTGTAATTTGGTGAAATAAGGGTGTAATCATTGATTTTTGGTGTGGTTAAGTGCAAAACCCCATAGAAGTAGTGTCTTGTGCAGTGAGTGTGATATTTGTTTCATTTCTTTTGCATTTTGTCGCACGTTTCTCTACTGCACTTGCTTTCATTTCAAAATGCTAAAAATTCAAAATTTGCTTTCAGATGGTGATAGATTAACAATTTCCAATTATTCAGATTGGAAATAATTGATGGAGGTTTCACTAGTGTTTAATGAGTTATGGGATATTGTTAAGAATGAAAATCCCACATTGCCAACAGAGCAGGCTAAGTTAGATATTTTCAATTTGTGTGATTCTAAGGCCTTAGCTCTCATTAAATGTTGTTGTATTCATGATACGTATGTTCATATTGAAAATTCTCCTCATAGTTACACTGCATGGAAAACATTGTCAGATTTGTATGATAAGAAACCTAAGCATAAGACAGATATTCATATGCAGTTGTTTACTTTGTCATTAGATGAAGATGGGGATATGGGAGAATATATGTCTAAGTTGAAAAATATCACTACTGAGTACACTAAGGCTGGGTTTGGAAAACTAGATGATGACCTCATAGTTACTGCTGCTTTGAAAGGACTACCAGGGTCCTATAGAAATTTTGTTGAAATGTTGCATGTCTCTAACAAGATCACAGGCATCACCTTTGATAAGTTGGCTGAGTTTCTCATCCAACATGACCTCTCTCTACCCAGGAAATCCAATAAAATTGAAGAAGCCCATGTTTTAGAGTCAAAGCCTAGTTCATCTTCATCTGGGCATCAAAACAATAGAAGAAATAGTTCTAGAGGGGGTCGAGGTTACAGAGGAGGCAGATATCAAAATAGAGGTAGGGGTCATTTAAATAATCAACAATCTAATCAATCACATTCACATGAAACAAGTGATCGAGGACATGGTCACAATTCATATAGGGGCAGAGGTCGAGGTAGATCAGACATTCAGTGTCATAGATGTGGAAAATTTGGTCACATTGCCTCACAATGTAGGATTCCTTTTGATAAAATTCAAAGGCCACAAAAGTGACTAAGACTAACTCTACTCATGATGAATCTAGTAATGTTTCCCATGAATTTGCATTCACTACTTTGGGGCACATTGATTATATTGAATATGAGGCTAGAGATGAGCTCACAGATGTATGGGTTTTAGACACAGGAGCAACCAAACACATGACATTTAGGAGATATTTCTTTTGGTCTTATAAGGAAGCTTCTCTCTCTCTAGTTGCCTTAGTAGATAAGTGTATGCATACACCACTAGGACTTGGTTCTATTCGAATTCTTCTTCCTAATGGGTCTATAAAATACTTGGAGGATGTTTGGTATGTTCCCACATTGAAGAAACACTTACTTTCTTTGGTAACTATTTGAAAGAAAGGTTATCAAATTGTGCTTGAAAATGGGCTCATTTACATCAATTCAGTGAAGGATAATTATAAAACAATGTATACAGGATATGAAGATGGAAACTTGGTTAGATTGCATTGTAAGGTGCCTCCTCCCAATATAGAACTTGCAGCAGTTGTTGACATAGGTACAAGTACTATGTCTACACAGCGGTTATGGCATCTCCGCTATGGACATTTGAATATCCACTCTTTAGTGGATTTTCAGAGATATGGTATGGTGAATGGGTTGCCCACTTTTCGCAAAGATAGTATTCTTTGTGAGTCATGTGTTTTGGGCAAACAAAATCGGGAAAATTTTCCTAAACAGTCATCTTGGAGAGCTAACAGATGTTTACAGTTAGTTCATAGTGATGTATGTGACATGAAAAAGTCATCCATTGGTGGGTGTAGATACTTTGTCTTGTTTATTGATGACTTTTCTAGGATGACTTGGGTATTCTTTATGAAAAATAAATTTGAATTTTTCACTAAGTTTGTTGATTGGTTACACTTAGTCGAAACAGAAATAGGTTCACATTTGGCCACTCTTCGTTCAGATAATGGAGGTGAGTATACCTCTAATGAATTTTTAGACTATTGTCAAGAATATGGAATTCATTGACAATATAGTAATGCTTATACTCCACAACAAAATGGAGTAACTGAACGAATGAATGGAACTTTACAGGGCACAGCACATGCCATGTTGCACTATAAATAGCTTGATGATAAATTTTGGGCTGAAGCTATTGGTACTACAGTGTATTTGAGAAATAGGTCCCCCACAATTGCACTTTTGGTACAAACTCCATATGAGGCATGGTATGGGTTTAAACCCAAAGTTAAACACTTGAAAGTGTTTGGATGTGTTTGTTTTGCTTTGGTTCCTATTAAACATAGAACTAAGTTGGAACCACGAAGTCAAAAATGCATCTTTCTTGGTTATTCTAAAGATAAAAAGGGGTTTCATTTGCTTGCACAAGATTTAGGCAAATTCATAGTGAGTCGACATGTAATACTTGATGAGTTTGGGACTATGAACACTGCAGAGATTGATTCTAAACTTGATAGATTAGAGCAGAAAAATGCAAAAAGAGATAAGGGTTTGAATAATGGGGATAACTCTTTGAAGTTATGGTATGAAACTCAAATTCCTTCACTTTCCTCTCCTTCATCTACAAGTTCATAGGTTGATGACTTAGAAATTGTTGAAAATTCTCTAAGTCCCCCTTCAAATGATCCACATAATGAGAATTCTGGAGTCCCTAGTTTGAATAATTTGTCTAAGTATCCAAAATGGGCTCAAAGTACTTTTTCTGACTTGACAGAAGATGATGTTGGTTTAACAAGGCCCAAGAATTCTTGAAAATAGGTGAACTATGATATGGTTGTTACTACTTCTTCCACTGAGCCATCCACTTTTGAGGAGGCATCTACTGAACATGTTTGGAAACAGGCAATGAAATGTGAGTATGATTCCATACTTAACAATAATACATGGGTTTTAGTTGATCCTCCTCCACATGTTAAACCCATTGGATGTAAATGGGTTTATAGTACTAAGTATAAATCAGATGGCTCCATTGATAAACATAAGGCACGACTTGTTGCAAAAGGATATGCGCAACAAGAAGGTATTGACTATGAGGAAACATTTGCACCAACTGCCAAATGGCACACTATTCGTATGGTACTTGCCTTAGCAGCACAAAATGGTTGGAAAGTACATCAATTAGATGTTAAAAGTGTTTTTTTTTAATGGTGATTTATAGGAAGAATTCTATATGAAACAACCTCAGGGTTTTGAATAGGTGGGTGCTGAACACAAAGTGTGTAAATTGACAAAAGCTTTGTATGGGCTCAAACAGGCACCCAAGGCTTGGTATGAGAAAATGGATTCATACTTGAAATCCATTGGTTTTCATTGCAATGAATCAGATGATACTCTCTATTTTTGAGTGCAGGGTAAGAAAATGGTGATACTAGTTCTCTATGTTGATGACTTGTTTATTACAGGTAATGATGAAAACCATAACAAGTATGTGAAGAAGGAATTAAAAGATGGGTTTGAGATGACAGATCTTGGACTTCTTCACTACTATCTAGGCATAGAGGTAACTTAGAAAGAGCATAGTATTTTCATTTCACAAACTAAGTATATTTCTAAGTTATTAGAAAGGTTTTGCATGAGTGATTGCAAACCTGCCCTCACTCCCATGGAAAGTAACTTGAAATTGTCTAAGGATGATAGCAGTGCCTTTTTTGATGGCACCACATATAGACAATTGTGGGAGGTTTGATATACTTGATGACTACCAAGCCTGATATTTCATTTTAAGTTGGAATTTTGTCTAGGTTTATGCATGAGCCTAGAGAAATTCATTGGCATGCAGCAAAACAAGTACTTCATTACCTTCAGGGAATGAAAACATATGGCCTTGAATACCGCCGCAACAAAAACTTCAAACTTGTTGGATATTGTGATGCAAATTTTGGCAGATGTGTGGATGACAGTGTCAACCACAGGATACACTATGCATATGGGTTTAGCTACCATTGCTTGGTGTTGTAAGAAGCAGGATACAGTGGCAAATTCATCAGCAGAATCAGAGTATATTGCAGCATGGGATGCTTCCAAATAAATTGTTTACCTTCATCATATTCTTGAAGATCTTCAAGTTTCTCAGTTTGCTCCTACACAGTTATACATTGATAATCAGAGTGCAATCAAGATGTCCAAGAATCCAGTGTTTCATGCCAAAAAAAAACATATGGATGTCAAATACCATTATCTACGAATGTTGGTGGCAAAGAAAACTCTTGATCCAATATATTGTCCAACTGTTGATCAGACAGTTGATATCTTCATAAAACCCCTTAACAGAATCAAATTTGAAAAATTCATAAAAATGCTTGGTATGTGTCCAAAGACCTGACTTTGGATCATAGGGGGGTTTGTTAGGACTTGTTCCAAAGTCTTAATCTTAGGTTAGATTTTTGGTAGGTAATTAATAATTATTGTAAATGGGGCATGCATCTTTTAGTAAAGACACCCCCATAAAATAAACATACTTAGTTTAATTATTAGGTAGTTTTAATGTTTTATATTTATTAATTAGAATTGCTTTACGGGTTTTTTTCCCGTATTTAGTTGGTTATAGGATTAGTTGTTTTTACCGGTCATTGGTAAAAACTATATAAATCCATGTTTGCATTGTAAAAGGGTTAACGGAGTAAAGGCACCCTTATGTACTTGATTTTTAAATTATTAATAAAATACTTGTGCACTCGCCCTAAGTGGGGACAAGGTTCAACCTATTTTGATTCTAGATTTATCACACACTAGTGTTCATGAAGTCAAAAGGCATGCACTGATATGCATAGGTTCCCTATTTAGTGGTGAATGTGGTCTTGTATTGGTTGCACTCTTGCACTTGAATCTAGTTATAGCCAAAATAACCATCCAAAAATGAAAATATCTCCACACCTATGACCATTTGCAATATTTGCTCCATTGGTGGAAGAGGATAGTTATATTTAAAGGAAGCCTTATTCAAGTCCTTGAAGTCTATGAAGAGACATATCTCCCCATTCTTATTTTTGCACTGGTACTAAATTGGTGACCCATGAAGAGTGTTTGATTGGAAGTATTATATTGGCCTCAATGAGATTGGAAAGCTCCTTACACATTAATGGCTCCAATTTTGGGTTGATGGTCTCTGCTTTTGGTATATGGGTTGCACATCTAGGTCTAGTTTAATTATATGCTATGCAATGCCTATATCGAAACCTCTAAGATATTTGTATCTCAATGCAAAAATATTATCTTATCTCTTACTGAGTTGAATAAAGCTTTTGATTTCTAGCACAAAGCACACCTTACCAAAATTAAGAACTTTTCCTTCTAAAATGTCTATAGGTGTATAAATGTCTTTCTTGGCTATCATGCTACAAATTTCTTCATTGAATTGGTCATCAAAATCAAATATACTCTCCAAGGTGACTATCCCCTTTGGTAATTTGTTCTCATTTAGCTGGATGACATATTGTTCATATTGGGCTTGCAATTGTCCTTGATTCATGACACAAAAATATATTTCATCTTGAAGGAAATTAATTATTTGCTCATTACTATCGAACATTTACCAATTTTCTATGTTTTTGGGGACTATTGGTCTAACCATTAGCTTGACAAGCTATTCAAATTCTTTCATTGTATTGTGCATAATGTCATATTTTTCACCTATAGTTTCCATCCTATCTACATCTCCATTCTACACTCTTGGGATGGAGGTGATATTGAAAGCATATAAACCTTCTATCATATCCCATACTATATGTTTGTATTCTTTCATCAAGACATTCCTAGTCATGCTTTGTACCCTAACTTGATTCACCACCATCTCACTATCACCCAATGCTTATAGTGCCTTGATTCCTTTTATATGCACTATTTATAGGCCTTGAATAAGTGCCTCATACTCGGTAGCATTGTTCATGTAAGTGAACTATAATATGTAGGCATAGAAGTATTTTTTTATTTTAGTGAGAGACCAACATGATTCTAGCTCTTGCACCATTCTTTTTCTAGGATCCATCCAAGTATAGCTTCCATATGCTTTCAAGATTCTTGTGCACCTTCGCATGTTCAAGCAGTGCAGGGTTCTCCTCCATGATGAAATATGAGTTAAGCCCTATTTCTATGTTATCATATGGGTTGTACTCAAAGATTTTATGCACCTATTCATGTAATAGGTTGTCTAGGGTTTCCTCTAAAGGTGTCATGACCTCATGGAGAATTAGATCCTCCTCTTGGTTAAACATGACATAGTTCTGCTCAAATGGGCTAGGAGTGTATGGATTGACATGTATTTTGAAGATAGGATCTACCCTCATGGTTATTTTTGTCCCATATCTAGTCCTCAACAACATATGTGACTAATCTAAAGATAAATACCCACCCATATTTTCTATGAAGTCTTGAGAGGGACAAAGGGCAAAATAGGAGGTAAGTTGATGATAGTGACATTCTATGTGATATAAAGTCTTGGGCATGTATGCAACATTAAATTTAAATCCTTGATTACACCTATAGCCTTGACTATTATTCCATTAAGTTGGGCCACTCTTTTAGAAACTAGGATATACATAATTTTGAGTGTTTACAATGTTTTTTGGCATTACCAAGGTGCTTATGTTAGATTCTATCATATAATTATGTACTAAGTACTAGATGATGATCAAAGAGACATATAATGGTGGTGTATTTTTTTTAACATTGTGCACCTACACTTCTTCTTTTGTTTGGCATAAGCTTGTAGAAGTGGTGAGCACTGGCTAGGGCACTTGACACTCTTGGAAGCCTTTCAGCACATCTCAAAGCAAACTCTATTAGGATGGAATAGTAAGCATGTCATACATTATGATATTGAGGCTGGTCCTCTTCATCTATTCCACTATGTTGAAAGGGGACAAGGATCCCTTTGATTTTAGTTTTAAGGGGATAACATTTTCTAAATTTGGAATGCTAATTCTAGGTGGTCCCTATTCCTATGTAGCTTTCTCCTGGCATAAGGGCTACATGGGTGCCTTAGCCTATATACCTACATGATTGACTTGGATCATAGAATAATCAAGTACTACAAATATCATAACCATCTCTGTCACTCTCCTCATGAATCTTGTATTAAAATTAATTGGGGTTCTTCTCTTACTAGGTACATTGGCCTACTTTATATAGCCAAAGTCTTCTTCCTACTAATTTGCAAAGGTAGACCCATCCTATGGGTAAATAAATACTTGGGTCTCTTCCATTTATAGAGTTATACCATTTTTTTGCTCTTATAGTTGAATCATGTTCTGAACCATAAGCGCTTGGTTCAAGATACAATTTGTACAAGTACCTTGATCATGTGGCTAGTTGCATAGAAATCACCATTCTAAATCATGTGTTATATTATTTTATACTAGGATAAGGGATTTGGATGTACTAGCAATGTCGACCTTCTGTATATAAGGCACTTTATTATATGTGAGCTAGTTTTGTGTCTATGTACTGCCTTGGTAGGGGGGTTTATTTGACTGGTATTATTGAGCAAATGGTTGATTTCTAGAGTATTATGTTTATTGTATTTTGAGGGCAACTGTCTCATTTCTAAAACTTTATGATAGCACTTTCACCTCATGAAATTCATTACAAAGAGTAAAGTATAAATCAGGTGGGATTATTGTAGTAACGATAGGCACTAGCATGGGT
This sequence comes from Torreya grandis, assembly GCA_037957365.1. Lineage (NCBI taxonomy): Eukaryota > Viridiplantae > Streptophyta > Pinopsida > Cupressales > Taxaceae > Torreya > Torreya grandis. The sequence continues at coordinate 2,571,731 of JARHVA010000120.1, read as the reverse complement.
TGCACAGTTATTGGGTTAGGAGGAGGCTCTATGAATATAGGCATTGGGGGTCTAGGAACAATATTTCTTGCTTGGATTAAATAATTCTTGGTGTTTATAGATACTTCAAAGGCATCAAGGAGAGCTATGCCTCCCATGGATTTAATCATTACTATAATATTTCTATTAATATATTTTAATAAATATAAGAATGCAGTGTTAGGAGATGGCTTACATAGCATAGGAATTCTATTCCAAGCCCTATGGAATCTAAAATTGAAGTTGACCATCATTTCATGTGGTGCTCACTTTATAGTCATGAATTACTCTATCAAGGATAGATGATCACTCTGGTCCTTGAACGACTTACATAACTCCTCACCAAGCTCATCCTAGTTATGAATGGAGTTCATTCGTAATCCCCAATACCATTAAAGAGCTTTTATTTTCAAGGAAAAATATAGTAATTTGACTAAAATATTATCTTGGGTGACATGGTGTACTACACAGATATTTATGATATCTTAGATATGATCTATAAGGGAGATCAAATTCTCACCTATGAAATATGACAGGCTCTTGAGAGCGGACACTGAAATTTCATCATACTATGCTAGGATTAATGGACTACCCCTATTAAAGGGCACAAATACTTGATTCCTTGGTATAGCCATGAATGGGATGGGGAATAGACCTCATCTAGAATATAAAATTCTAAACGGTGGTGTAGACTAAACTCTTGGTGGAGAATTACTTGTGTCATGCCCCCTAATAAAGGACAAAGATACTTTATCTCTTCTTATAGATGGTACTGGAAGTTCAGTGAAATGGGAATCAATGCCTCTTGTAGATGATCTTGTTATTCTTATCATGTAAATAGGGGACTAGTATTTACAAACTAGAGGTGTTAGGAGTTATTAGGTGTTCTTATTAAGTGTCTGCTTCACTTTATAGCTAATGGATGAGGCATAAATCCTTTAACTTCTTCATTTTGGTCCCACTAGGCATGACAAAAACTATTATCATTTGAAATATGAACTCATATATGCTTGGTAGTATGGGGAAGCTTTGTAGTGGGGCAATAGGCATGATAACTCAGTGTGAGGAGTGAGAGGCCAAGGCACTAGGTGCAGAACTATTACTGTGTAGTTATGGGTTTTAGCATCAACTATCTTACCATAATGATGGAAATGTCCCTAAAGTGTGGGACCCTTGTATTCCTTGGGATGAGTCTCTAGAGTAGGTTTGATTCCTTCTATTCTAAGTGTACCTGGTTTGAAACCAATGTGCAAACCAAAAGAGAAAAAAGGTAACCTACCACTAGCCTAAACCTAATAACTTTAAGGGAAAGGGAGGGAGAAGGTAAGAGAATACATAAAATAAAAGAGGTGATGCATCTAAAATAGAGTGAGCACTTCTACTACCATAATCACACTGTAGATGCTTGAGAATAAGATAATTTCCACACAAATTGTACCAAGGATATTATTCATGTAGGGCACTTCACATAGAGGTGTAGGAATACAGCACAACATTGAGAGGAATGAGAAGCATCCATAGGTGACACCTACACAGACCTTGAGGCACACAAGATACAAATTAAAAGAAAATTCCAAGTTTAACAAAGAGGTGTAAGGGATGAAAATACCAAAGAAAGGGGTGAGGGGCACCCATGAATAGGCATCAATCAAACACAAAGAGCACATAGATCATTAGAATAATAGAAAGAAGTGAACTTAATTCTCATTAATTCTACAGGACTTATCCAACATAAGAACTCATGGAGGGGAAATGTAGCAGGTGATGTATTACAAGATGCTCTTATACTTTTTTTGGATAATATTATTGAATCTTGGATTTTAGATTCAGGTGCTTCTTTTCATGCTACCCCTCATAGTTATTATTTTATAGATTACATTCAAGGTAATTATGGGAATGTTTACCTTAGTGATAATGAACCCTATAGTATTGTTGGAAAAGGAAGTATTCAATTTAAATTATATAATGGAAACACTTGGGTGCTAAAGGATGTTAAGCATGTTCTGAGCTTGAAGAGAATTTGATCTTTGTAGAGCAGTTGGGTAGTGAGGGTTGTATGGTCATATTCACAGTTGAATCAAGGAAGGTTAAAAAGGGTTCCTTAGTGGTTGTAAAAGGTAATAAATTAGGCACTTTATATTTGTCTATAGATAATGTTAATTCATTTTATTTTGTAGTTGTTACAGGTAAAGATGGAGCTTTGTGGAATTATAGACTTGGCCATATGAGTGAAAAGGGAATGAAGACCCTACATAAAAAAGATAAACTACCAGGTCTAAAAGAGATAGATCTAGACTTTTATGAGCATTGCATATATGAGAAACAAAAATTTGTGAGGTTTCTTAGGGTTGGACCAGCCAGAAAGGAGTAGAAATTAGAGCTTGTGTATATAGATGTATGGGGACCAACTCAGGTATCTTTACTTGGTGGTTCAAATTATTATGTTACCTTTATTGATGATGAAACTAGGAAGGTTTGGGTATAATATATAGAAAGTAATTTTGATGTTTTTGATAAATTAAATAAATGGAAAGCTTTAGTTGAAAATGAAACAGGTTTAAAATTAAAATATCTCAGATCAGATAATGGAGATGAGTATTGTAATAATGCTTTTAACAATTACTGTTTAGAAAGTGGAATTCATATATAAAAAATAGTTCCAAGAACACCACAACAGAATGGTGTGTCAGAAAGAATGAACAAGACAATTATGGAGTGTATCAAATGCATTTAATTATTTATAGGTTTATTTTTATAGTTTTGGGTAGATGTTGTAACTACTATAGTTTATATAATACATAGATGACTTTGAGTGCTTTGGATGGTGGAATACAATAGGAGGCATAGATTGGAAAGAAGGTAGAATATTATTTTCAAAGATTTTTTGGTTGTGAGGCATTTTCTTATGTTGAAAAAGATCATAGGAATAAGTTAGAAGCTATGTCTTAGAAATGCACATTTATTGGTTATGGAACTGATGATTATGGATTCTAATTATTGAATCTAGAAGATAAAAAAATAATCAGGAGTAGAGATGTTGTGTTCCATGAAACATTCATGTACAGGGACCATTTTCAGGAAAATAATCAAGAAGAATCCAAAAGGGAATATATAGTATTAGAAGACATTACATAAAAATATGTCATAGAAGTTCTTGATCAAAATGTGCAATAAGAACAAGTACCTCAAACAGCTATTACAATATCTATAAGAGTAATTAGACCACCTGATCATTTTTCTCATTTATATTATTTATTACGCATTGATGGCGGTGAGACATAAATATATGAAGAAGCAGTGTAGATTGATGTCAAGGATAAGTGGGAGAAATCTATGGATGAGGATTATGATGCTATAATGAAAAACCAGACATGAGATTTGGTGGATTATCCCAAAGGAAAGAATGCATTGTAGAATAAGTGGGTATACATTATAAAGGATGAGAATGAAGGTAAAAATAAATTCAAGGACATAATGGTGGTTAAAGGTTTTGCACAAAATAGAAATATAGACTTTGATAAAAAAAAATCTCTAGTAGTTAAAATGACTTCTATAAGAATTGTTTTAAGTTTTGTAGCAGTAGAATATTTACACCTTGAATAGTTAGATGTGAAGACTGCATTCCTTCATGGTGACATGGAGGAGGAATTATATATGGAGCAGCCACAAGGATACAAATTCAAAGGTAAGGAAAAAATGGTGTGCAGATTGAAGAAGAGTTTGTATGGCTTAAAACAAGCTCCAAGATAGTGGTATTTAAAATTTAATAGTTTCATGATAGAACAGGGTTATTGTAGATGTCATTCAAACCACTATGTATATTTTAAAAGTTTCAAAAATGGTAGCTGCATTATTTTTCTTTTATATGTAGATGATATGCTTGTAGCTAGTTCCAACATGCACACTATTAATATAATTAAGAAATAGTTAAGTGATAGCTTTTCTATGAAGGATCTAGGTGCAGCCAAATAGTCCTTGGTATGAGGATAACTAGAGATACAAAGAATAAGAAGATGGAATTATCATAGGGAGAGTACATTAGAAAAGTGTTGGAAATATTTATTATGTAGGAATCAAAATCAGTTGGGACACCTTTGGCTGCAAACTTTAAATTAACAAAGGAACAATGTCTTAAAATACAAGAAAAAAAACTTGATGTCTAAAATTCCATACTCATCAGCAATTGGTAATTTAATGTATGCAATGGTATGTACAAGGCTAGACATTACACATGCAATGGGAGTGGTGAGTAGGTTCATGAGTGATTTAGGAAAGAAACATTAGAAGGTAGTAAAATGGATCTTTCATTACTTAAGAGGGACCATAGATATAGTGTTAAGCTATGGTGAATCAAATGTGACACTATAGGGATATGTTGACTCAGATATGGTAGGTGACTTGGATGGTAGAAGAAACACTAAAGGGTATGTATTTGCACTAGGTAATATAGTAGTTAGTTAGGTATCATGGTTACAAAAAGTTGTGGCACTTTCAACCATAGAGGTTGAGTATGTTATTGCTATAGAAGCAAACAAAGAAATAATTAGGTTATAGAGGTTGATGGAAGAATTGGGACATAGTCAAGAAATATGTACTCTATACAGTGAAAGTCAAAATGCAATCCATCTAAACAAAAATTTATCTTTTCACTCTAGAATAAAACATATTCAATTGTAATATCATTTCATTCATTCAGTGATAGAGGAAGAGAAACTAAAATTGGAGAAGATACATACCATTAAAAATCCTACAGATATGATGACCAAGGTAGTTATAAGAGAGAAGCAAAATATTTGTTCAACTTTGATTGGTCTTCATGGATGATAATTAAATTATTGAACTTGTCCATGTCCAAATACTACAATGGATGTAATAGTGGTGGAGTTTCTATAATCAGTCTCTAAATGGGAGATTGTTGAGTGTGGAGCCTGATTATCTTCTAAGATCATAGATTAAAATTCTAATGTTCTTTTCAGTCAGGTATTGGATCCCATTCTTTGTATCCATGATAATGATGGGGGTTACAAGGGGGGATTTACCCCTCTTATAGAGTTTAGGGGGATGACCCCCCTATCAGGGGGTCTGGGGGCCATGAGCCCTGGTGGGGGTTAAGGGGCAATGCCATCGAAGGGAAAATTTTATTAAAATTACCTTGTAAAATTGTGATTTCAAATTCAATCTAGGCCATTGATTATAGGTTTCCAAATCTGATGATAGATGTTATGTTTAGGTGTTTTTCCACCCTAAAAGTGATTTGAGATATGGTTAAGAGGTAAGAAATGATTATTGTATATATAGAGGAGGAAGAAAAGCTAGAGAGGTGTAACATGTTTTATTGTAGGATTTATTTCTCCCTTCTATTGATAGAAATAATATACTGGATAAGTTTGGAGGATGTAGCCCATCCTGGGTAAACCACGTTAAATCTAGAATCTCCTATTTTGTGTATGTTTATGATTATTTTATGTATGTTGATTAATTCATTTCATAGTATCTTGTGTATATGATTTGGGGATATATCTAGGTTTTATTTTATCCTAACAAGTGGTAGCAAAGTAAAGGTTTTGTTTGCATAATTTTAAATTGTAGAAAGAAAAGGGTTTGACCTCGAGTGGGAGCTATGGCAGATGAAAATAAATCTAAGGTAGAGAAGTTCAATGGACAAAACTTTGGATTATGGAAGATGCAGATGGAGAATTACCTTTACCAGAAGGACTTATATTTACCTTTAGAAGGGCAAGCCAAGAAACCATCGATAATGTTAGATGAATCTTAGGAACTATTGGATCAGAAATCCCTTAAAATCATATGATTGTGTCTTATATTTTCTATAGAATTCAACATATCACAAAAAATTATAATAGAAGGTCTTATGAGCACATTAGGAAAGTTATATGAAAAACCCTCTACCACAAATAAAATATTTTTTGTTGAAAAAATTATTTAATATGAAAATGTTTTAAAATGATTCAGTATCAAATCATTTAAATGAGTTTAACATGGTTACTAGTCAGTTACATTCTATAAACATTGAATTTAATGATGAAGTTAGGGCTCTTATTATTCTTTGTTCCTTGCCTAAAATTTGGAATAGCTTAGTAATGGAAGTAAGCAAATCTATGTCTAATAATGCTAAACTAAAGTTTAAATATGTGGTGGGTGTTATCTTAAGTGAGGAAATGCAAAGGAAAAGCACACGTGAAACATCCATATCCTAAAATGTATTAACAATGGAGAATAGAGGAAGACAAAATAATAAAGGAAGAGGAAATCATGGAAAATCAAAAAGGGGTGCAAGATATAAATCAAAAGGCAAGATGGAATGTTGGATCTGTGGTAAGCCAAGACACATGAAGAAAGAGTGTTAGTTTTGAAAGGATAAATTGGATAAGGACCAACAGGAAGATAATAGAGAATAAAATGTAGCAGGTGATGTACTACAAGATGCTCTTATACTTTCTTTGGATAATATTGTTGAATCTTGATTTTTAGATTCGGGTGCTTCTTTTCATGCTACCCCTCATAGACATTTTTTTATAGATTATATTCAAGGTAATTGTGGGAATGTTTACCTTGGTGATGATGAAACTTGTAGTATTTTTGGAAAAGGAAGCATTCAGTTTAAATTATAGAATGGAAACACTTGGGTGCTAAAGGATGTTAGGCATGTTTTGAGCTTGAAGATAAATTTGATCTTTGTAGGGTAGTTTAGTAGTGAGGGTTGTATGGTCATATTTATAGCTGAATCATGGAAGGTTACAAAGGGTTCCTTAGTGGTTGCAAATGGTAAGAAAGTAAGCACTTTATATTTGTCTATAGATAATGTTAATTTATCTTGTGATGTAGTTGTTATAGGTAAAGATGCAGCTTTGTGGCATTACAAATTTGGCCACATGAGTGAAAAGGGAATGAAGACCCTACATGCAAAAGATAAACTACCAGGTTTGAAAGAATTAGATCTAGACTTTTGTGAGTACTGGGTATATGGGAAATAAAAATGTGTGAGTTTTTTCAAGGTTTGACCAGCTAGGAATGAGCAAAAAATAGAGCTTGTGCATATAGATGTATGGGGACCAGCTTAGGTATCTTCACTTAGTGGTTCAAATTATTACATTAACTTTATTGATGATACAACTAGGAAGGTTTGGGTATACTATATAAAAAGGAAGTTTGATGTTTTTGAAACATTCAAGAAATGGAAAGCTTTAGTTGAAAATGAAATAGGTTTAAAACTAAAAATGTCTCAGATCATTTAATGGAGGTGAGTATTGCAGTAATGCTTTTAATAATTACTGTTCAAAAATTGAAATTCATAGATAGAAAATAGTTCCAAGAACACCATAATAAAATGGTGTGTCACAAAGAATGAATATGATTATTATGGAGCATGCCAGATGCATATAATTACATGCAAGTTTGCCTTTACATTTTTGGGTAGATGTTGTAACTACTATAATTTATTTGATAAATAAAGGACCTTTGAGTACTTTAGATGGTGGAATACCAAAGGAGGCATGGACTGGAAAGAAAGTAGATTATTTTTTTCTAAGAGTTTTTGGTTGTGAGGCATTTTCTTCTATTGACAAAGATCATAGAAATAAGTTAGAAGGTAAGTCTTAAAAATGCACATTTATTGGTTATATAACTGATGATTATGGATTCTGATTATGGAATCTAGGAGATAAGAAAATAATCAAAAGTAGAGATGTTATGTTCCATGAAAAATTCATGTACAGGGACCAGTTATAGGAAAAGAAGCAAGAAGAATCCAAAAGGGAATATACAGTATTAGAAGACATAAAAAAAAAACATGTCCCATAAGTTCTTGATCAAAATGTGTAACAAAAATAGGTATCTCAAACCCCTGTTAGAAGATTTACAAGAGTAAGCAGACCACCTGATCAATTTTCTCCTTTATATTATTTATTACTTACTAATGGTGGTGAGCAAAAAATATATGCATAAGTAGTGCAGATTGATGTCAAAGATAAGTGGGAGCAAGCTATTGATAAGGAGTATAATTCTCTAATGAAAAGCCAAACATGGGATTTGGTAGATCTTCCCAAAGGAAAGAAGGCATGGTAGAATAAGTGGGTATATAGAATAAATGAGGAGAATGAAGGTAAAAATAAATTCAAGACCAAAATGGGGGTTAAAGGTTTTTCATAAAGGAGAGGTATAGACTTTGATGAAATTTTTTCTCCGGTAGTTAAAATGACTTCTATACGAACTGTGTTCAGTTTGGTAGCAGTAGAAGATTTGCACCTTTAACAGTTAGATGTGAAGAATTCATTCCTTTATGGTGACTTGGAGGAGGAATTATATATGGAGAAACTATAGGGATACGAAGTCAAAGGTAAAGAGAAAATGGTGTGCAAGTTGAATAAAAGTTTGTATAGCCTAAAACAAGCTCCAAGACAGTGGTATTTGAAATTTGATAGTTTTATGATAGAACAGGGTTATTGTAGATGTCATTTAGACCACTGTGTATATTTTTAAAAAATTGAAAATGGTAGCTACATTATTTTGTTTTTATATGTAGATGATATCCTTGTAGCTGGTTCCAACATGGACACTATTAATATACTCAAGAAATAGTTAGGTGATATATTTTCTATGAAAGATCTAGGTACAGCTAAACATATCCTTGGTATAAGGATAACTAGAGATAGAAAGAATAGGAATCTAGAATTATCATAGGGAGAGTACATCAGAAAAATGTTAGAAAGATTTAACATGTAGGAAACAAAATTAGTTGGGACACCCTTGGTTGCACACTTTAAATTAACAAAGGAACAATGTCCTAAAACACAAAAAAAAAAAACTTAATGTCTAATATTCTATACTCATTAGTAGTTGGTAGTTTAATATATGTAATGATGTGTACGAGGCCAGACATTGCACATATAGTGGGAGTGGTGAGTAGGTTCATGAGTGATCTAGAAAACAAACATTAGAAGGCATTAAAATGGATCTTTCATTACTTAAAAGGGACCATAGATATAATATTAAGCTATGGTGGATCAGATGTAACATTATAGGGATATATTGACTCAAATATGGTAGGTGACTTGGATGGTAGAAGAAGCACTATAGGTATGTGTTTATAGTAGGTGGTATAATAGTTAGTTAGGTATCATGGTTACAGAGGCTGTGGCACTTTCAACCACAGAGGTTGAGTATGTTGTTTCTTCAAAAAAAAGAAAAGAAATAATTTTGTTACAGAAGTTGATGGAAGAATTAGGACATAGTCAAGAAATACGAACTCTATCTAGTGACAGTCAAATTGCAATACATCTAACCAAAAACTTAGCTTCTCACTCTAGAATAAAACATATTCAATTGTGATATCATTTCATTCATTCAGTGATAGAGGAATAGAAACTAAAATTGGAAAAGATACATACCAATAAAAATCTTACATATATGATGACCAAGGTGGGTAATTACAATAGAGAAGCTAAATACTTGTTCACCTTAGATTGGTCTTCATGGATGATAATTAAATTATTAAACTTGTCCAGGTCCAAATAATATAATGGATGTAGTAGCAGTGGAGTTGTTGCAATCAATCTCCAAGTGGGAGATTGTTGGGTGTGGAGCCTGATTGTCTTCCAAGATCAGAGGTTAAAATTTTGATGTTATTTTCAATCAGGTTTTGGATCCCATTCTTTGTATCCATGATGGAGATGGGGGTTAAAATGGGGGATTCATCCCCCTTTTATGGTCTGGGGGCTATATGCCCAGGTGGGGGTTTAGGGGCAATGCCCTCGAAGGAAAAATTTTATTAAAATTACCTTGTAAATTTTTAATTTTGTAGTCAATCTAGGCCATTGATTATAGGTTTCCAGATCTGATGGTAAAGGTTATACTTAGGTGTTTTTCCACACTAAAAGTGATCTGAGATATGGCTAAGAGGTAAGAGATGATTATTATACATAGAGAGGAGGCAGAAAAGGTAGAGAGGTGTAACAAGTTTTTTTGCAAGATTTGTTTCTCCCTTTTATTGTTAGAAATAATATACTAGACAAGTTTGGTAGATGTAGCCCATCTTGGTTGAACCATGTTGAATCTGGTGTCTCTTATTTTGTGCATTTTTATGATTATTTTATGTTTAATTGATTTATTTCGTAGTTTCTCTTGTATATGATTTAATGATAAATCTAGGTTTTATTTTATCCTAACAAGTGGTATCAGAGCAAAGGTTTTATTTGCATAATTTTAAATCACAGGAAGAAAAGGGTTTGACATCAAGTGGGAGCTATGGTGGATGAAAATAAATCTTAGGTGGAGAAGTTAAATGGATAGAACTTTGGATTGTGGAAGATGAAGATGGAAGATTACCTTTACCAGAAGGACCTATATTTACCATTAGGAGGGCAAGTTAAGAAGCCATCGACAATGTCAGATGAAGCTTGGGAACTATTGGATCAAAAATCCCTTGAAACCATATGGTTGTGTTTTGCATCTTCTATGGAACCATATGGTTTTGTCTTTCATCTTTTGTAGCATTCAACTTATCACAATAGAATACAATAGAAGGTCTTATGAGCACATTAGGCAAGTTATATGAAAAACCCTCTACCTCAAATAAAATATTTTTGATGAAAAAATTATTTAATATGAAAATGTCTTAAAATGGTTTAGTACCAGATCATTTAAATGAGTTTAACATGATTATTATTTAGTTATATTCAATAAATATTGACTTTAATGATGAAGTTAGGGCTCTTCTTATTCTTTGTTCCTTGCCTTAAAGCTGAAATAGTTTGGTAATGGCAGTAAGCAACTCTGTGTCTAATAATGGTAATCTAAAGTTTAAAGATGTGGTGGGTGTTATCCTAAGTGAAGAAATGCAAAGGAAAAGCAAAAATGAAACATCCATATCTAGAAATGCATTAATAGTGGAGAACAAAGGAAGACAAAAGAATAGATGAAGAGGAAATCATAGAAAAGCAAAAGGGGTGCAAGATCTAAATCAAGAGGCAAGATAGAATGTTGAATCTATGGTAAGCTAGAACACATGAAGAAAGAGTGCTAGTTTTGAAAGGATAAATCAGGTAAGGACCAATAGGAAGGTAATAGAGAAGCAAATGTAGTAGATGATGTACTACAAGATACTCTTATACTTTATTTAGATAATATTTTTGAATCTTGGGTTTTAGATTCAGGTGTTTCTTTTTATACTACCCCTCATAGACATTATTTTATAGATTACATTCAAGATAATTATGGGAATGTTTCCCTTGGTGATGATTAATCCTATAGTATTATTGGAAAATTAAGTGTTCAGGTTAAATTATAAAATGAAAACACTTGGGTGCTAAAGGATGTCAGACATGTTTCGAGCTTGAGGAGAAATTTGATATCTGCAAGACAGTTGGTTAGTGAGGGTTGTATAGTCACATTTACAGTCAAATCATGGAAGTTTATAAAAGGTTCCTTAGTGGTTACAAAAGGTAATAAAGTATGAACTTTATATTTGTCTACAGATAATGTTAATTCATCTTGTGTTGTAATTGTTATAGGTAAAGATGCAGCTTTGTGGCATTACAGACTTGACCACATGAGTGAAAAGGGAATGAAATGCTACCTATAAAAGATAAACTACCAGGTCTAAAAGAATTAGATATAGACTTTTGTGAGCACTACATATATAGGAAACAAAAACATGTGAGGTTTCTTAGGGTTAAACTAGCCAGGAAGGAGCAAAAATTAGAGCTTGTGCATACAAATGTATGGGGACCAGCTTATGTATCTTCACTTGGTGGTTCAAATTATTACATTACCTTTATTGATGATGCAACTAGGAAGGTTTGGATATACTATATAAAAATGAAGTCTGAGGTTTTTGATATATTCAAGAAATAGAAAAATTTAGTTAAAAATGAAACAAGTTTAAAACTAAAATGTCTCAAATCAAATTATGGAGGTGAGTATTGCAGTAATACTTTTAACAATTATTGTTTAGAAAGTGGAATTTTTAGATAGAAAATAGTTCCAAGAACACCATAACAGAATGGTTTGTCAGAAAGAATGAATAGGATTATTATGGAGCATGCCAGATGCATGTAATTACATGCAAGTTTACCTTTACAGTTTTGGGTAGATGTTGTAACTACTATAATATATTTGATAAATAAAGGACCTTCGAGTACTTTAGATGGTGGAATACCAAAGGAGGCATGGACTAGAAAGAAGGTAGATTATTCTTTTCTAAGAGTTTTTGGTTACGAAGCATTTTCTTATATTGACAAAGATCATAGGAATAAGTTAGAAGCTAAGTCTCAGAAATGCACATTTATTAATTATGGATCTGATGATTATGGATTTTGATTAATGAATCTGGAAGATAAGAAAATAATTAGGAGTAGAGATGTTGTGTTCCATTAAAAAGTCATGTACAGGGACCAGTTACAAGAAAAGAAGAAGAATCCAAAAGGGAATATACAATATTAGAAGACATTACAGAAAAATATGTCCCAAAAGTTCTTGATCAAAATGAGCAATAGAAATAGGTACCTCAAACCCATGTTAGAAGATCTACAAAAGTAAGTAGACCACCTGATCATTTTTCTCCTTCTTTATATTATTTATTACTTATTGATGGTGGTGAGCCAGAAAGCTATGAAGAAGCAGTGCAAATAAGTGGGAGTAAGCTATGGATGAGGAGTATGATACTCCAATGGAAAACTAGACATGGTATTTGGTGTATCTTCCCAAAAGAAAGAAGGCATTGCAAAATAAGTGGGTATACAAGATAAAGGAGGAGAACGGAGGTAAAAATAAATTCAAGGCCAGAATGGTGGTTAAAAGTTTTGCACAAAAGAGAGGTATAGACTTTGGCTACACACTTTAAATTAACAAAGGAAAAATGTCCTAAAGCATAAGAAGAAAATAATATGATGTTTTAAATTCCATACTCATGAGCAGTTAGCAGTTTAATGTATGCAGTGTTGTGTATGAGGCCAAACATTGCACATGTAGTGGGAGTGGTGAGTAGGTTCATGAGTGGTCCAAGAAAGGAACATTGGAAGGTAGTAAAATGGATCATTTGTTACTTAAGAGGGACCATAGATAATGTGTTAAGCTATGATCGATCAAATGTGACAATACAGGGATATGTTGACTTAGATATGGCAGGTGACTTAGATGGTATAAGAAGCACTACAGGGTATGTGTTTACAATAGGTGGTATAACAGTTAGTTGGGTGTCAAGGTTACAGAAGGTTGTGGCACTTTCAACCATAGAGGTTGAGTATGATGTTGCTATAAAAGCAAGCAAGGAAATAATTTGGTTATAGAGGTTGACAGAATAATAAGGACATAGTCAATACGTATGTACTCTATACATTGACAATCAGAGTGTAATCCATCTAACCAAAAAATCATGTTTTCACTCCAAAACAAAACATATTCAGTTGTGGTATCATTTCATTTGTTTAGTGATAGAGGAAGAGCAACTAAAATTGGAGAAGATACATACTAGTAAAAATCCTATGGATATGATGACCAAAGATACAAGAGAGAAGCTGAAGATTTGTTTAACTTTGATTGGTCCTTATGGATGATAATTAAATTATTGAACTTGTCCAGGTCAAGATACTATAGTGGATGCAGTAGTGGTGGAGATGATTCAATTAATCTCCAAGTGGGAGATTATTGGGTGTGGAGCCTGATTATCTTCCAAGATCATAGGTTAAAATTTTGATGTTCTTTTTAGTCAGGTTTTTTATCCCATTCTTTGTATCCATGATGGTGATAAGGGTTGCAAGGGGGATTCACCCTCCTTGTGGGGTCTGGGGGGAATGACCCCTATGATAGGGGGTTTAGGGTTCGTAAGCCCTACTAGGGGTTCAGGGGCAATGCCTCGAAGGGAAAATTTTATGAAAATTACCTTATAAAATAGTAATTTCATAGTCAATCTAGGCCATTTATTATAAGTGTCCAGATCTAATGGTAGAGGTTATGTTTAGGTGTTTTTTTCACCCTAAAAGTGATTTGAGATATGATTGAGAGGTAAGAGATGATTATTCTACATAGAGAGGAGGAAAAAGATGTAGAGAGGTGTAAGAAGTTTTTTTGTAGGATTTGTTTCTCCCTTCTATTAATAGAAATAATATACTAGACAAGTTTGTTAGATGTAGTCCATCTTGGGTGAACCATGTTAAATCTAGTGTCTCTTATTTTTTGCATGTTTATGATTATTTTATGTATGTTTGATTGATTTGTTTCAGAGTTTCTCTTGTATGTGATTTGAGGATAAATTTGGATTTTATTTTATCCTAAGTGATATAGAGCAAAGGTTTTGTTTACATAATTTTAAATCTTAGGAAAAAAATGGTTTGACCTCAAGTAAGAGCTATGGCAGATGAAAATAAATCTAAGGTAGAGAAGTTCAATGGATAGAATTTTGGATTGTGAAAGATGCAGATGGAGGATTACCTTTACCATAAGGACCTATATTTACCATTAGGAGGGCAAGCCAAGAAGCCATTGATAATGTCAGATAAAGCTTCAAAACTATTGGATCCGAAAGCCCTTGGAACCATACAGTTGTGTCTTTCATCTTCTATAGCATTCAACATATCACAAAAAAACACAACAGGTCTTATGAGTGCATTAAGCAAGTTATATGAAAAACCCTCTACCTCAAATAAAATATTTTTGATGAAATTTTTTTAATATATATTTTTTTTAAAATGGTTCAGTACCAGATCATTTAAATGAGTTTAACATTGTTACTAGTCAGTTATATTTCATAAACATTAACTTTGATGATGAAGTTAGGGCTCTTCTTATTCTTTGTTCCTTGCTTGAATGCTAGAATATCTTGGTAATGGAAGTAAGCAACTGTGTTTCTAATCATACTAAACTAAAGTTTGAAGATGTGGTGGGTGTTATCCTAAGCCAGAAAATGCAAAGGAAAAGCACAGGTGAGACATCCATATCTAGAATTTCATTAACAATGGAGAATAGAGGAAGATAAAAGAATAGAGGAAGTGGAAATCATGAAAAAACAAAATAGGGTGAAAGATCTAAATCAAGAGGCAAGATGGAATGTTAGATTTGTGGTAAGCCAGGACACATGAAGAAAGAGTGCTAGTTTTGAAAAGATAAATCAGGGAAAGACCAACAGGAAGGTAACAAAGAAGAAAATGTAGTAGGTGATGTACTGCAAGATTCTCTTATACTTTTTTTGGATAATATTGCTAAATTTTGGGTTATAGATTCATGTGCTTCTTTCATCTTACCCCTCATAGACATTATTTTATAGATTACATTCAAGGTAATTATGGTAATGTTTACCTTGGTGATGATGAACCATGTAGTATTATTGGAAAAGGAAGTGTTCAGGTTAAATTACAGATTAAAAACACTTGGGTGCTAAAAGATGTCAGGCATGTTTTGAGCTTAAGGAGAAATTTTATCTCTACAAGGCAGTTGGGTAGTGAGGGTTGTATGGTCATATTTACAGTCAAATCATGGAAGTTTACAAAGGGTTCCTTAGTGGTTGGAAAAGGTAAAAAAGTAGGCACTTTATATTTGTCTACAAATAATGTTAATTCATCTTATGTTGTAGCTGTTATAGGTAAAGATGCAACTTTATGGCATTACAAACTTGGCCACATGAGTGAAAAGGGAATGAAGACCCTACATGGAAAAGATAAACTATCAAGTCTGAAAGAATTAGATCTTGACTTTGTGAGCACTGCATATATGAGAAACAAAAACATGTGAAGCTTCTTAGGGTTAGACCAGCTAGGAAGGAGCAAAAATTAGAGCTTGTACATATAGATGTATGGGGACCAGCTTAGGTATTTTTACTTTGTGGTTCAAATTATTACATTATCTTTATTGATGATGCAACTAGGAAGGTTTGGATATACTGTATAAAAAGGAAGTCTGATGTTTTTGATATATTTAAAAAATGAAAAGCTTTAGTTGAAAATGAAATAGGTTTAAATCTAAAATATATCAGATTAGATAATGGAGGTGAGTATTATAGTAATAATTTTAAAAATTACTATTCAAAAAGTGGAATTCATTAACACAAAATAGTTCCAAGAACATCACAAAAGAATGATATGTCAAAAATAATGAATAAGACTATTATGGAGTGTGTCAGATGTATGTGATTGCATGCAGGTTTCCCTTTATATTTTTAGGTAGATGTTGTAATTATTGTAGTTTATCTAATAAATAGAGGACCTTCAAGTACTTTGGATAGTGGAATACCAGAGGAGGCATGGAGTGGAAATAAGGTAACTTTTTATTTTCTAATAGTTTTTGGTTATGAGAAATTTTCTTATATTGACAAAGATCATAAGATTAAGTTAGAAGCTAAGTCTCTAAAATTCACATTTATTGGTTATAAAACTGATGATTATGGATTTTTATTGTGGAATCTATAAGATAAGAAAATAATCAAGAGTAGAGATGTTGTGTTCCATGAAAAAGTCATATACAATAACTAGTTGTAGGAAAAGAAGCAAGAAGAGTCCAAAAAGGAATATATAGTATTAGAAGACATTACAAAAAAACATGTCCCAGAAGTTCTCGATCAAAATGTGTAATAAGAATAGGTAATTCAAAATCCTATTAGAAGATCTATAAGATTAAGTACACCACCTGATCATTTTTCTCCTTCTTTATATTATTTATTACGTATTTATGGTGGTGAGCTAGAAAGCTATGAATAAGCAGTGCAGATTGATGCCAAGGATAAGTGGTAGCAAGATATGGATGAGGAGTATGATGCCCTAATGAAAAACCTGACCTGGGATTGAGTGGATCTTCCCAAAAAAAAGAAGGCATTACAGAATAAGTGGGTATACAAGATAAAGGAGGAGAATGAAGTTAAAAATAAATTCAAGACCAGAATGGTGGTCAAAGGTTTTGCATAAAAGAGAGGTATAGACTTTGATAAAAAAAATCAATAGTTAAAATGACTTCTATAATAACTATTTTAAGTTTGGTAGCAGTAGAAGATTTGCACCTTGAACAGTTAGATATGAAGACTACATTCCTTCATTGACTTGGAGGAGGAATTATATATGGAGCAGCCACAAGCATACAAATTCAAAGGTAATGAGAAATGGTGTGCAGGTTGAAAAAGAGTTTGTATGGCCTAAAACAAGCTCCAAGATAGTGGTATTTGAACTTTGATAGTTTTATGATAGAACAGAATTATTGTAGATGTCATTCAGACCACTATGTATATTTTAAAAGTTTCAAAAATGGTAGCTGCATTATTTTACTTTTATATGTAGATGATATGCTTGTATTTGGTTCCAACATGCACACTATTAATTTACTCAAGAAACAGTTAAGTGATAGCTTTTCTATGAAGGATCTAGGTATAGCTAAACAGATCTTTGGTATGAGAATAACTAGAGATATAAAGAATAAGGAGATGGAATTATCATAAGGAGAGTACATCAAAAAAGTGTTAGAAAAATTTAATATTTAGAAAATAAAATTAGTTGGGACACCTTTGGCTACACACTTTAAATTTACAAAGAAATAATGTCCTAAAACACAAGAAGAAAAGAACCTGATGTCTAAAATTCTATACTCACTTGCAGTTGGTAATTTAATGTATGTAATGGTGTGTACGAGGCTAGATATTAAACATGCAATGGGAGTGGTGAGTAGGTTCATGAGTGATCTAGGAAAGGAACATTAGAAGGTAGTAAAATGGATCCTTATTTACTTAAGAGGGACCATAGATACAGTGTTAAGTTATGGTGGATCAGATGTGACATTACAAAGATATGTTGACTCAGATATGGTAGGTGACTTGGATGGTTGAAGCACTACATGATATGTGTTTATAGTAGGTGGTATAGTAGTTAGTGGGGTATCATAGTTACAAAAGGTTGTCGCACTTTCAACCATAGAATCTGAGTATGTTGTTGCTATAGAAGCAAGCAAGGAAATAATTTGGTTACAAAGGTTGATGGAAGAATTAAGACATATTCAAGAAATATGTACTCTATACAGTGATAGTTATAGTGTAATTTATTTGGCCAAAAACTTATCTTTTCACTCTAAAATAAAATATATTCAATTATGGTATCATTTCATTTGTTCAATGATAGAGGAAGAGAAACTAAAATTGGAGAAGATACATACCAGTAAAAATCCTACAGATATGATGACCAAGGTAGTTACAAGAGAGATGCTAAAGATTTGTTCAGCTTCAATTGGTCTTCATGGATGATAATTAAATTATTGAACTTGTCTAGGTCTAGATACTACAGTGGATGCAGTAGTGGTGTAATTACTACAATTAGTCTCCAAGTGGGATATTGTTAGGTGTGGAGCTTAATTATCTTCCAAGATCAGAGGTTAAAATTTTGATGTTCTTTTCAGCTAGGTTTTGGATCCCATTCTTTGTATCCATGATGGTGATGGGGGTTACAAGGGGGGATTCACCCCCTTATAGTGTTTGGGGGGTGATCTCCCTGATGAGGGGTCTAGGGGCCATGTGCCCTAGTTGGGGTTCAAGGGAAACACCCCTAAAGGGAAAATTTTATTAAAATTGCCTTGTAAAATTGTAATTTTTTAGTCAATCTAGGCCATTGATTATAGGTTTTCAAATTTGATGACAAAGGTTATGTTTAGGTGTTTTTCCACCCTAAAAGTGATTTGAGATATGGCTAAGAGGTAAGAGATGATTATTGTACATAGAGAGGAGGTAGAAAAGGTAGAGAGGTGTAACAAGTTTTGTTATAGGGTTTGTTTCTCCCTTATATTGCTAGAAATAATATACTGGACAAGTTTGGTGGATGTAGCACATTTTGAGTGAACCACATTAAATATGGTGTCTCTTATTTTATGCATGTTTATGATTATTTTATGTATGTTTGATTGATTTATTTCATAGTTTCTCTTGTATTTGATTTGAGGATAAATATGGGTTTTATTTTATCCTAACACCAATGGGGCTTTACAAGGAAAATTTTATTCAAATTGCCTTGTAAAATTGTAATTTTTTAGTCAATCTAGGCCATTGACTATAGGTTTCCAAATTTGATGACAAAGGTTATGTTTAGGTGTTTTTCCACCCTAAAAGTGATTTGAGAT
The DNA here is from genome assembly GCA_037957365.1 of Torreya grandis. Lineage (NCBI taxonomy): Eukaryota > Viridiplantae > Streptophyta > Pinopsida > Cupressales > Taxaceae > Torreya > Torreya grandis. The sequence continues at coordinate 2,552,621 of JARHVA010000120.1, read as the reverse complement.
ATGACTAAGAGGTAAAAGATGATTATTGTACATAGAGAGGAGGTAGAAAAGGTAGAGAGATGTAATAGGTTTTGTTGCAGGGTTTATTTCTCCCTTATATTTCTAGAAATAATATACTGGACAAGTTTGGTGGATGTAAGTCATTTTGAGTGAACCACGTTAAACCTGGTGTCTCTTATTTTATGTATGTTTATGATTAATTTATGTATATTTGATTGATTTATTTCATAGTTTCTCTTGTATGTGATTTGAGGATAAATATGGGTTTTATTTTATCTTAACACCAATGGGGCTTTGTAAGAGGTTATTGTGGTTTGTAAGGATAACAAAGAAAGGCCAAAGCATCTAAGACTTATCCACAAGACTAGATTATTAAAATAAGAAACCTAAGTAAATCTCTTCAAGTAAAATGGTGGAAGATCAAATTGTGAAGAAGCGTGAATGAATAATAAATCTTGATTGCACATATGAAATAATGATGAAATGATATTATATTAATGATCAGATATTGCCCTAAATCCTTTTGTAAACATCAGTTATATAGGGTCAACCCAATTGACCTAGTGTATTTTTGAGGATAATTCACTAGGTTTGAGCTAGGTCGGTCGAAAGGCTAATAAGCTAAGAAAGTGAAAAATACCTTTAAACTATATTGGGTCAAACCAGTCGACCTAGTACAACTAACTGACCAAAATGGGTTTAAGACAAGAAAATAAAGATGGAAAGAGGAAAAGACTAGAGGAATATGCAAGGGAGGAGAAATAGCTTAGGGAATAGTTTTAGGAGTTGTTTAGATTGGTAATAATGTGGTAAAAAGGGACAACAATAATGTGAAGCACTAAAGGTCTGCCCATCCCTTTCCCAATGCACGTAGAGAGATTAAGCCTCGATGGGTTCTTTCAAGATGTAAAGCATCAATATTTGATAAAAGGTTGAAAATATTATGTGTATACGTATGCCCCACTTGAATTTGATCACATGTTACTAAGGTGCAACAGGGGATGGTTCTTCAAGAAATAACATAAGGACACACATAATATTGATACTAAAAAATAAATTTCAATATTTTAAAGAAAAAATAACTGAAAGTAAATCTAAAAAGGGAAACTAATATAAAAATTAAATGATTAAAAAGTAAATAACTAAAAAGTAAATGCAATATGTACCTTGACTTACCTTTATCATGAGATGGTTGTCTATTGTGTTGTTAGTTTTGATTGTGTAGGGTATAGAGACTACTTTTGATAAACCCAAGAATATAAAACAAAGAGAAAAAATAAACAAACGTAAGAAAATCCAAGATAGTTGGTGCTATAAGGATGAGATGTACTTCAGAAATTTAGCAATTTGGGGTAACAAGTGATATGTTAGACTAAATGACCAAGTCAAAAACAAACAAGAGTAAATTGGGTAACCAAAAATCCAAGGCTACTAAAGACCAACAAACTCAAACAAGCTATCCTTAAGTAAGAAAGGCAAACTCACCAAGTCAAACCAAGGATACATGTCAAAAAGAGATGGTAATAAAACAAATCAATGGTAAAATAACATTGATGAGTGAGAAGTAACAATTCATATCTCACTCAATAATGGAAAAAGGTGCATAAAAATGGAAAATAACATTGATGAGTGGGAAGTAACAAGCTAACTTCACTCAATAATGGAAAAAGGGTATGAACCCAAGTGTTCATAATAGTAGGAAAGCAAAACAATGACAAATGGTAAAAGGAAAGTAAAGTAAGTCTAAAAAATGTAAATCATGGTGAAAATAAATAATCCATAGTTACTCAAACATGTTATTTCACTCTAAGGATAGATAAAACTGAAACAAAGTAGTGATAACATGTTTTTAAGAGATGAAGAAGAAGGAATTAAAAGAATAAGGGAAAATAGATTTGGAATCACAATTTATCTATCAAGGGGGGAAATGAAATGGGTGGAGGGGAGAATGAAGGAAAAACCAAGGTAGAGATAACTCTATATCAAAGTCAAGACACTCAAATTAGGCTTGTCAAAATAAGAGGACTTTCAACCTTTAAGACTATGAAGAACTTCTCTTAGCCACACAAGTCTTAGGTCAACAAATGGAGTATGTAGATCATATCATGAAGGATATATGCATGAAATGTTAAATTGACTTACCTCCCCATAATGTGTTCCCCATTCTTCAGGACCCCTTATAGATCTGTTGATCTACTGTGAAGATTGGGTACTTGTGTTAGAAAATAGGTAACACCATAGAGTTTTTTTAATTACCCTATTCTAATATATTGTCCTACTGCGCCTCAAAATACATTGGCTCTATGTGAGGCCAACTTTGAAGTCTAAACTTCAATTAGAGATAGGAGATGTGCTTTTAATCACATCTTTTGGTCTAAATTTAACTTTTGAGATTTATATATTGCCTTTTAGAAATCATTGTATTTTGTTTTAAATGATTTTTCTTTTAACTTTTTTGATGGATTTTTCTATTCCTCTTCCATACAGAATTGGAAAACCAAACATGGGTGCTAAAGATGACTTTCATTTGAATGCTTGGGACTTGGTTTCTCAGAGAGAGAAACTTCAAAGAGCATGGGGTCTAAGAGTCTCTTAAATCTAGGTAAAATAAAAGTGTTATCTTGACTTCAACCTTGTTTTATTCACCGTTCTAGCCCAGTGGAGCACGTCAAGTATCTACATCTGCATCTCAAGTTTCTAATAAGTTTCAAAGCTTATTTCAATAGGCTTTTCTCAGAGTCCCGTAGAGGGTGCCAAGTGGTGACAACGAAAGGTTGGAATATGTTTTTCTACAAAGTAATGGAAGATGCCATGTGTCCCTTGAAAAGCTTGATAGGGCACAAGTGTTGACATCCATAGTTTCTTCCTTTTGTTTTGATATTGAGTAAAGACTGTGGTGGGCCCTAAGTGAGTTGCTAAAATGAGCAAAAGTTGCCAAGTGTCATCTATCAAGACACATTACAACTTGTTTCTAAAAAGTAGTGAAATGTGCCATGTGTCTCGTTATAACTTAGCGGAGTGTGACAAGTGTCTGTATCCGCATGAATCCAAATAAGTCCTGAATATTTTTATAGTGTTTCTAAAGCTCGACAAAAGCTGCCAAGTGTCATCTTCTGCAAGACTCTCAAAAGGTGTCTAAAGCTTCTATAGGTAAGTGGATGCTGCCAAGTGTCCTCACCTATTTCACAGTAGAAATGCCACATGTCACTTGTTAAGATCAACATAAAAGACACGAAAGAATTGTGAATAAGATGACGGGCCTGTAGCCATCAAATTTATGGCAACCAACTAGCTATTGGCTTTCAAATGATGATGGACCCGAAGACGTCAAATTTACGACAATGAAATAGTTGTTGATATTCACAGACTTAAGCATGGACTTGAATGCATTCAAAGACCTTTAGGGTGAAAGGAAGAACCACCGAGAGGAAGAACCAAAAGAACCAAAAAGGGAAAAAGATGGCTTGGGGGCTCAAATTGTAGCAAAAAAGAGGGAAGACTAGAAATATCTATGCAATAGTTATTGTAGTAGGTGGAACAGTTCACCAGGTAGATATTTAAGCCTACAAATATTGAAGGTGTGGCTTGTTTGTCTCCTTTGGGGTAAAGGTGAGGTGGAAAGTTACATAGACATCAGGTAACAGACCAGATGACTCAGGCCCAGGAGAAGACATTTGAGATGAATCAACATGACACAGTTAAGGTGACTGCCCTGTTCCAGCATGGCCCTCTTTGACAAAACTGAAAGTGCATTCAATGCATTGAGTGCGGCATGGGCCATTCCATGGAATAAATCACCAAGCCTTTTTTGGCTGCTATATATTGTATTCTCTTATGTCATTTTAAAAAAGATCTTCCAGTTACCAGAAGCAAAACTCTACCCAAATTAAAAGGTGAATACTAAGACTTTGAGCTCAGATTGTTGTTCATATTATTTTATCTAAATATGAAAGCAAGTTACTTTCAGACTTTGTGTTGTTATAGCTTGTGCTATTTTAAGAAATTATTCTTATGTCTGTTTCCTAGGAGCATTCTTGTTTATTTGATCTAACAAGCAGAACTAGTGGAAGTAATCAAGAAGGTGTCCTGAAGCCAACTGTAGAGAGACTCTGTGCCCCCACAATTGCCTTTAGTGTGTTTTCTTTTTGTTCCTATGTAAAAGACCTTGGGACGACTTTGTGCCCTCATTGTCCTTTGTATTTCACTCTTGGGCATTCGAGGTGGAGACTTTGTGTTACATCTCAGTCTATTGGTTACTACGCTCTTTGATTACCAATTACTTGTCACTACCTAAAAGAACTCTTGTTGTTCCCTGCAAGAACACTTCTAAAAGAAGAGAAGTGCCTTCAGTGTTTTTACCAAGATTTCTTTCTTTGTTTGTGAACATCATCTCTGAAAGAAGAGAGATGGATGGTGTATCCTACCCCTAAGTGTTATTTTTTGCATATATATATATATATATATATATATATATATATATAGCGCCTCATACTTATAGGGAACCTCCCCTTGATGAGAGGAGAGATTTGTCCTTTATTGATGTAGTAAACCTGCACATCTGGCCGACCAATCTCCCTATGTTGTGGTTGAAGAGACCTATTTTTCTCCCCAGTTAGCTGGTTGATAAAATATTCACCCAACACTACCCAAGTTTGGGACCTCATCCCCCTTCAAGATGACACTGAGAAGGAGAACCTAGTAGGTGTTGACAAACATAATATCACTCACCCCATAAAAGTGATTGAGTAAGAACATGCCTGTGTGCACACCTTTTTGAAAGGTCTTGATTGTATAGGAATTAAGATCCTTTTTGTTGACTTAATAATTTGGATCCTCTGTCCAATCCCTAAGGACATCATAGATGTTGTAGGTCTGTATTCAAGCATCATGAATTCTTTGTTATAGGTCATGGTGTCGTCTAGGAGTTTATAATACTATTTAAATTCAGGCCTAGAGATGTTTGCAATTTTGAACTTAGCATTAGGAGACCTCACAATACCTTATTGCACTTGTAATAGAGAAATAGGTTACAGAACATGTCATCATAAGGGAAGACCTCAGGTTTGGTCACGGGTGCATGGAATCTTGATGATCTAATGGAGATGAGCTTATCTATGTATTCGATCTCATCATCATTGACCTCATCATCTAAGCTCAGCTTCTAAATATCCTCAATTACCTTGAATACCTCATTGTAGTACCTAAATTGAGTAATGCCTTATAGGAAGGTAATGTCTCTATACTTTGGCTCTGGTCTAGGGTTTGAGGATGAGGCTATCATTTGCAAACTGTTTGATTTTGATGAGTATAAATATTTTGGCATAGGGCAACCTTCCAGGATCTAGGGTGATTTTTATGCAAAGGGATTAGAATGATTGAGTGCATAGACAATTACTAATGGTAAGGTCGATCCACCAAGACCTTATATAGATCATAACTAAATTATTTAGTATTGGATTTTGTGAGTTTGCATCATGTTAATTGAGTTTTGAATTGATGGTCTGAATCCCTATTAGTCATTTCCAAATTTGGCATTAATTTGAAATTTTGAAAATGAGCCCTCATTTAGATTTAGTTAATGGTGATGGGACTCCTTGAGCCATCAAATCATGATCTTCTTTTGTTTGAAATAATAAACATAAAGAGTGTGGGGAGCATGTTCCCTTCTAGCCCTTGTGGCATTATGAACATATATGGGTTTATCCACATGTCAAGATATGGTTGGTGGGCTTGATGAATGCTATGTCACCTAGATGCAATGAGAAGCCCTACACTTTGACTAATTTATGTACTTGATTAGCCACTTGGAAGTTCCATTTACACATGGCATCTCTTTATTAGATTAGGAGTCTCAGTCCATACTTTAATATGATCTTCCTAGAGCCTTTAGGTACCTCCTACCACTTGATTGTATAGAGGGACACATGGTACTTCATCATTGGTTTTGGGATTTGATAGCTTTGAAACCTCTAACATGTAGGACCTCCTGAGGTGTTAAAAAGTTTAGCACCATGAGAGTATCAAGGGATATGTGGCATGTCCTCATTGGTTTCAATATATAATAACTCTAACACCTATAACATGTGGGACCTCCTGGGGCTATGACAACTCTGGCACCATGGGAGTGTTAGGGAACACATGACACCTCCTCATTGGTTCCAAGATCTGACAACTCTAACACCTCTAATGCATGGGACCTCATACATCTTTCATAATTCTAGCATCATGGGAATGTCAAGGGACACATGGTGCCTCTTCATTGGTTATAGGATATGATAACTCTGACACCTCTTATGTGTGAGACATCTTGGGGCTCTGACAATTTTAGGCCATGAAAGTGTCCAGAGACACATGGTGCCTCTTTATTGGTTTTAGGATTTGACAACTCTAACACCTCTCATGCACAGGGCCTCTAGAGCTCTGCAAAATACATAAACATGCTAAGTCATTAAAAGTGCCCCATAAGTAAATATACGCTTATTTGTTAGCCCAAAAGGCTTCTAGGAGAGTGTCAACTCAGAATTTGACCCTATTTCTCTGGGAAAAGCCTGCATAATGAAACTTCTACAAAAAACACAATTAACTCAAAAATTACTAAGAGTGAAAATATTTTGAACGTGCAATGTGCTAAGTTATTATTTAAATATGCAGAGCTATGAGTAGTTCTCAGAAGTGACAAGCAGTAAATGATAAAACTATGAGAGACCCTTATGATCGGGATTGAGCATATATTGGGGTTTTGTGCAAATAATAATCAATCGAGACATGATTGAGGCTCTAATTTTTTTAAATTATCCCAATATAGAGGTCCCATTTTCTTCAGCTAAAGGGACATGTTTGTCATAATAAACATAATAAAAAATGGGATGAGAAAGAAAACTAGGGAAGAGAAGAAAATAGGGAAAATAAAGAGTCGACAAGAGAAAGATATATCTAAAATTCAAATAAAACACAAAGAATGCACACCAACAAGAGCTTAATTTGAGCCAATAATCAATAAACACACAAGTACACTAACACCATAGAAAATAACTAGCCTCAAACCAAACTTAGGTGTTTGCACCACGTCTACTTTGGATTTGATATGCGCGCACACACACACACACACACACACACACACACACACACACACACATCAAAGTGGAAAAAGTATAAATAAAAATGGCCCTTTGACATTTATTGGTCATTAAATTATATGTTTCTATGATGTTGGTGTACTTTTTGATTATTAGTTTAAATTAGATGTTATTGGCACATTTGTTCAATTCTAGTGGTCCATGACCTTTTTCAACATCCCCCATGTGTCATTTTATCTCTCCTCTCTACTCCTTTATTTTCTTTGTGCCCTTTCGATAATGTATTCTACAATCTTGGGCCCTATCAAGAATGTATTATATGATCATGGGTCTCCCAGTATTGTATTGTACAATCCTAGTCTCCTTTGGCTTATGTGGATACATTCCATGTCCCTTCTTTTTATCTTTGTGATTGTTGGATGTCGGCTTGTGTGCCAATAAGGTCCTAATTTAAATTCAAGACATCTATAAATACACAAGCACCCTAGTGTATGTAGGCATTAATTATCTATCTATAGGGATTCAAGAAGAAGCAAGTTAAATCTAGAGAATTCATTGTTCGCAAGATTCTATCAATAATTTATAGAAATCAAGAAAACATTAGAGCATTCATTGTAACACTGAATTTCATGTTAGCAACACATTGCATTGTATTGGTTTGATTCATTGATGAATTACTAAAATTATTAGTGTGTTTTTGATATTGTACACCATTGACGTGCTGACAAATATCAAAGTAGCTCAAATATTCTATGTTGTAATGCATGACCCAAAATATATTGTTTTCAGATCTAGTTGCCCAAAGGCAAGGAGAAGAAGGGAATTTTACCAGTGATCAAAGCAAAGTTTCAAATAAATGAACAAGGTTTTTAAAGCCATGGATCTAAAAAACACACTCATCAAAAAAAATTCACTTACCTAACACTTCTAAAAATGCCCAATTCATGGTATGGGCCTAACGCCCAAAAACACTTAATTAATAGTTTGAACAATGTCCATTTGCCACATTTTTGTAGGGTTTTCATTATCTTACCACAAAATATTGATTTCCACTATATCAATATTTGACAACTATTTTAAATCTCGTAATATTCAGGATACATTTATAAAGCCTATCTTATAAGTTGTTTCTTTAGTTTTATAAAATCAATTTGATTGAAATTACTTAAATGTGCATGGACATTTGTATTGTAATTTGATTGAAAACTATTTATGTCGAATTGGGCCACACTTGAGGATTGATAACTGGATATGATCGAATGCATGAATGAGAAACTGTATGGAGTAGTGAATCATGAACACATGAGATAAAGAAACTTCACAATGTACAAAAACATTCAAATGCAATAATATTCTTGGTTAGTTATAGATTAATTAGTCAAATAGTTTTAGGAAAGGTATGTATATAGGTAGAAGATAGACATGTCCTCACATCCTCATGAATGTCATATTTAATCCAATGACATTTATTAAACACCTAAATGACACCTAAACAAGATAACTACACTGTGTAGGTAAAATCACATGGTGTGAAAAAACCTACATCAATATCCCCTTAAATGTAGTTTAGGTGGGTAGTATAATTGGGTCCCAACACAAAGGCTTGATGAGGTACCCAAGTACATAGCAAATAGATAACTAAAAAATCTTCATAGAATATGTTGAAGCTGCCTATAGTAGAGCTTGTAAAATGACTAAAATTGATGATGAGATCCTCTGCTTGAAGATTGAAGAAGCTCCATCTACATCAAAAAATGTTTCTTCCCTTTGCCAAAAGAAGAACACGGTGTGTGTACTGAATTTTTACCCATTCCATAATGGAAGATGAAGGTAGCAATACATAGATCTCTGAATATGGTCCAAATCTGAAATGTGGCATAGGTATGAGAAGATCATGTACAAGAACTAAAAGTAATGCCAATAAAGTAGACTTGTTAGAAGAATGGCATGAAACATTCATTGAAAAAATGTCTATGTGAAGTGTGGAGCATGGCTCAACAACTCTAAAAAATGAAGAAGAGACTGCATATGAAGCACATGGATCCGCATAATGAATATCCATAGTAAGATGTGTTTTCAAATCTCTAACTAAGTGTACTATCACTAAACGCAATAGAGTCCTCTGAAATACAAACATACGATGGCTCTACAGGAGTAATATCTTGAATAGGAACAAATGTAAAATCTATAATAGGATAAATAAGGTCTAGCAGAATCTCATCCACTAATGATGACTTGATAGAAGGAAAAACACTATCCATATAGAATGTGTCATCACAAGAAATAAAAGTAAGAGGAGAGAGTACAACAGTCTTCAAAGAGACTAATAAAAAGAGGAGGATGAGTGCTATAAATCTTAGCAGGATCTTTAAAAAAAGTTTGCAAAGTGCTTCAAATAGTGGAGGGATAATTTGTGTACTCCACATGATGGTGTAGATCCCATGAAATGTGCAACAATAAGTGACCATAAACATAGTCACAAGAATTGGCCTAGTCATTGTATTGACTTGGGTCAGTGGGAACATAAATTTGTCTATATAGAAATGGAATAAGGTCATGTTTTGTGAGCAAACATTCCATGTACATCCGCCATAAAACTTTGTTGGTCTTTCTAAGTAGAATTACTAGAATAGAATTAGCTATCATCATCTAATATCTCCTAAATAGAGATATGTGAGTCGACATGACCACAAGTAACAATGCATGCTCAATGTGATGGATGTCAGACTCGATTGAAAATATGTCTAAATGAACAATTTGTGTAATAGTCACCAAAATCCCCTCAATATTATCATAGGTTGGCACTTGATATTTAAGTGCGTATACAATTAACACGTATATAGAAGCCACGAAAGCATGCAAAATAGAATAAGAAATTCAACCTTCTTGAAACTACAGAGTATCAATTTTACAAAGCTCGAGAATAACATAAATGCGTAGAGCTCAAAAAAACTTGCATTTAAAAAAAATGCACCTAAAAAGGAGCTACAGACTGAAAATTATGTGAGTTTAAAATTCTTCGAAAAAAATCACCTTGCAAAGTGAAAATTTTGGGTTTGTTAAAAACCTGACTCAACTTTTCATTAAAAAGTTAAGTCTCCTTGGGTTGGTTGTGACAAAGGGCTTAATTTTCATGTGACCATGGAATAAGGGCGAAGGTGAGTGCCCCCACATTGATTAATGGGAGAGTGACATCACCATAAAAAAAACCTCCAAATTGCACATTAATAATGTTGTGCTCAGCTCGATTAAATTTGACATTCTACAATAAGCCATGCACTCCAACGAAGTTTTTGTGGAGATTTGAGATATGCGTCATTGATAAGTACATACTAGTCATCCATGTAGTATAGTGTTTGTTTGCAGGCCCAGTCCATTTGTATAGTCATCTACGAGTACAGGGGCAATCTAATGTGGGTACAACCATATGCATGTACAATTAACTAGCAAATAGTTGATAAAACACAATGCTAGCAGGTCACAAATAGATCTTGGGAAAAAGTCTGAACCAATAGACTGCAAATTGAATACATGCAATAAGGCATAGGTACAATTAACTAATGGGTTTCAGAGGTTACGAAGTTCATAGGTACATTCAATGGCGGGTGCAATGGACCAACAGGGCACGATCAAAAGACAACAAATCACATCCCAGTGCGTAAAAAATAGCTAATTATACACACTGAAAACTCAAATCTGAAAAAAGGGTACCACTTTCTCCAAAAGTAGCAACAAAAAACTCAGATTTGTAAAACAAACATAAAGTTTCCTCTAAATATAACAAAGACCCACTAGGTTTTTAGAAAAACTTAGAAAACTTTTCCTTCTTTGGAAAAATGACAATACAAATATGCACAAAATCTTAAAAATACCTTCAACCCCTCCAAAATGGTCAAAAATGACCTATCATGAAACTAGGTCGTATTTACAGGGGATCCTAGGGTTTTGACATCCTTTGGATCCAATAACCATTTTTTGTCTAGAGAGTTCAGATGTATAGATTTGCATGGGTTTTCTAAAAACCCCACCAAACCCTCGAAATAATCGAGATCATAAATAACACCAAAGAGGTAGAATGCAAATGATATCACAACAGAAGCATGACATTCGTCTACCAGCACCGCTCTGATACCATGTCAGAGTAAACCACACTTGAAGATTGATACTGGATAGGATCGAATGCACGAAGGTGACACTGTATGAAATAGTGAATCATGAACACATGAGGAAGAAACTTCACAATGTGCAAAAGAATTTAAATGTAATAACATTCTTGATTGGTTCTAGATTAATTAGCCAAATAGTTTTAAGAAAGGTACATATATAGGTAGAAAATGAACATGTCATCACATCTTCATGAATGTGAAATTATCTTTCTCAATGACCTTTATTAAACACCTAAACAAATTACCTAGATAGTATAGATAAAACCACATAGTGGGGAAAAGCCTACACCAACAACTTATTTATAACACATTTTCTATGGACAACTTAGAACTACACACTTCATATATAAAAATAATATATAAGAGTAATACTATTTCCATAATACATATTGAATTAATAAGATTGTTTATAGATAAAATCATGTGAAGATTTTTTGATCAACGTCTTAAGTCACACTTAGTGAACCATACTAAAAAAAACATATATTTAATTACTAACAAAAATACTTTTATATACAACATGGCCATCTTAAACAAAATGCATGCGAAACATTTGTAAGAAACAATAAAAATTTTGACACAATAAGTTGAATCTTATTAAAAGAGGTTGATTAAAATAAATAAATAAATAACTAGTTAAATAAATGATAGCATTTTATTCGAAACTAAAAAGATAAATACAGTTTTTCCAATACAACTGTATATTGTTAACAAGAAGTTAATCGCGTCTTACTAAGAATAGAGTTATTGGGCAAGAAAATCATATGGAAATTTTATTACACAAAATGAAACACCGACGCCATTAAAAAAAAATATATAAAGAATATTGACAGCGTAAACACCCAGGGTTCGAAGTTCGAACCCCATTGGCGTCAAAAACAAACTTATCTCAAATCAAGCACCCTATTTGTCTTCACATGTCTGCACAAGCCATGGACACAAAACCCAGCCTCGAATTATCCACATCATACAACACATGGAAATTCTGCTGCTGATAGTTCCCCAGAATCGAAAACGAATCCACCGGCGTCCCCAAAACTGCTAAACACACCACGCTCTCGTCGGGATCCGGCTGAATAAAATAGTTCTCCGCAGGGAACTTCCACGTGGCACCATCCTGAAAATGGACACTAAATTCCGGCAGCTTCACGTCCTCCACGCCGGTAACATTGTAGCAGAGCTCCAGCGGAGGGTATTCCGTACGTGGGTACGAAATCTTTTGTTCGAACGCCGCCTTTATCTGTCCGTACGCAGGCTCGGCTAAATAAGTGAGAGTTGTGCCGGAGTCGATAATTAACCCTCCGGCGCCGGAATCTTTGTTGATATCCCACATGTGCGAAGTGGTGTTCACACGCCCGCCGCCCACCGTGACGGCGGAGACATTGAGGTAGTAAAACGTGTCGACTGCGGCGGTGGGATTGTTGACGAGAGCTGTATATTGCAGGTCTGGGTGGGAGATGAGGTGTCGGTCTTCGCCGAAGACGAGCGTGCTGGTGACCGACAGGTTGCTGTTGCGGTCGACGAGGCAGTAAGAAAACTTGTGGCCGTAGTGGTCGCGCAGCTGGGAGGCGAACGACAGTTGTCCGCGGCCGAGGCCGAGGAGACCGGCGGCGCCGTGGAAGAGGCCGCGGTTTGCGTGGCCGCAGCCGAAAAGGATGTCGGAGACCGCCAGCGGTTTGGCGTGCGAACTGACGTTAACCGTGAAGGTCTCGAACGCGAGTTCTCCCGTCGTGTTGGAGCGGTCTCCGTACCAGTAGAAGTACGGACACTTGGATCCCGTACCGTTACAGATGTTACCGGTAGCGTCGGAGACTAGGCCGCACTGCGGGGAATTGCACTGGACGGGCCGGTAGGTGGATGACGTGGAGGCATTGTAGACGGGTCCTTCTTGTGGATAGCAATCTTCGCAGGGCAGGCACTGGACCCAGTTGAGGTCGCTGCCGGTGTCGAGGATGAGCGAGAAGTGACGTGGCGGGGTACCGATGAACACGTCCATGAAGTATTCGCCGGACCCCAACGTCGCGCCGGATTCCACGCTGGCAACCAGAAGCGCTGACGTGGAGCTGGAGTTGACTGAGCTGGAGCCGTTATTGTGCCCCGTCATCGCCACGTCGGATGCGTACCGTGCCACGCCGGATGCTGATCTTGCCACGCCCGACGGTGACTTGGTTTTGAGCTTCTGGTGAAAGGCATCGACCCGGGATCGATCCCTGGCGAGGGACTCGATCAGCAGTGCTTTTCTGGTTTTGGATTTGTTTTGCTCCATATGCTTGCTGTGCAGGAGTTTGACCCGCATTGATGAGTTTTTTTTCTGTAAATCTGGTGCTTCTTTTTTGCTGTATTGTGCCGTGAATTGATTGCAGCCGGGACTGTCATCTTCTAGAATTGACTGGGGGTGATTTGGTAGTCGAATTCCCGCCAGATCGGAGCTGCTTTCGTTAAAAATAGAAGCTGCATTGATTGACAAAACCAGGACCGCAAAGCAGAGAATTGTAACCAGTGATTTGTCCATCTTTTGATAGAAAATTTATTGCCTCCTCTCTTCCAGGCTCGAAGCCCTGCAGAAACTCTGGTTCTGTTCTCTCCGGAGCCTTCAAGCACTTGACAAACCAGATGTCACAGGTTAGAATCCCACGAACCCTCAAAAAAACGAAACTCTTGTATCTGTAGAACAACAGCCACAGACAAAGGAGAAAAAACAAAGCTGTGTAAAATCTCAATGCTTATAACATTTTCAGTAATTGAATTGATCAATTCAAAAATTACCTCCTCCCTCGTGAATATATAGTTTATAGACCCCGCCGTTGGTGAGGCCTCTGGTTGTTGAATAATTCAAACGATGAAAATTACTTCACTCATTCAAAGTCAATATGATCCTGTTTAACACGATTCTAGGGTTTGAAGCCCCGACTTGAGCCACTGACAGGGAAGCCGCTGCTTTGACCAGAATTAATCCTTGTTATCTATATTAATAAGCATTTAACTCTCCTGCGGAAGCAGTGACACAGCCATACTTTGACATTATATGTGATTCCGCGTTCGAATCTCGTCACAACCCTTTTTGTGACAAACGCCTCGGCAAAGCGTGTTCATTTTGGTCAAATTGAACATTTTTGAAAAAAACTAAATGTTGCCCAGACCATTCTGATCTGTTTCGCTTCTTTTAAAAATGTGGTTTTCGGGCCTAAAAGGCGGACGTTTGACTTTTTATTTTATTTTATTTTTCTTATTATTTCCTTTTGGGTGGTAATGAGGGCTCGAGCCTCTTCAGATTGGGGACCCCATCTTTTTAAAAAAATAAATAGAATATAGATAAAAATGAAATGTCCACATCTATGATAGAAAACTTTTTTAGGTCATTAAGGGCTCCATTTCTATTGAGCACCTCATTAACTTGTTATGAATATATGTTTGTATATTAAATCACTTTCAACTATTTTAAAGGTCACTCGCTCAAAATCACAATATACTATTTTTTTGGGGTTATGGAGAGGGTTATGGTTCTTATTTTGTTTTCGTTGCTTTATGAAAGGTATATAATAGGTGTTGTAGTGAAAAATACAATCTTTATTTTAAAAATAAGAGTGTCGATTAATTTTTTAGGAGGAGCATCTGAGTATGTTTCAAAAAAGTGTGGTTCAGGGTTTGCAATGTCTATCTGAAAGAATTTCAAAGATTTTATTAATAAATAGAAAAAATGGTCGCATAACAACGAAGCCCTGTTTTTGTATTAAAAATTATTTATGATTGAATTTGTATGTAAATTTACAATGTAAACATGATACAATAGTAAGTGCTAGGTGGAGACTAATAACAATAAATAGAAAGGAAAACATCAATAATGAGATTAAGGGATATATATTTTTATAATCTATTTCACAAGAGTAATGGACAATGCATATAATATAGAAATATGAAGATATTAATAACAAATGATAGAAGAGATTTATTATATTTATTCAAAAAAATTAAGATCATAATGATTTGAATTTTATATAAAACTTCTACAAAGTTAAATTTAAATTACCATTGACAAAAAAAACTTTTACCTTTTCTATTCATATGCATTTCAAATGACTTTAATTCCAATGTATTGAATAAAAATAGTAATTATGAGACTATACATTAATTCTGAGACACTGAGATTTATTCTTTTCATAAACTAATCTATTATAATTATCACTCCAATGTTTGAATGGTTCTTCATATGAACATCAATTTGGACATCATGGTTATTATTAACTACACAATGGATGTTTTTAGGTGGGCTCTACATTTACATCAAAACTCGCCCATTGATTGGATTTTGTGCACTAAGAGGAAAAATCTTGGATTTCATCTCCATTGTCATATGTGCATGGACATTTTCTCTCTTATTCTCCATAGATTTATAGGTCCTCATTATATCAAGGACATTGTGAGTTCTACTTTGTGCTCTTGGAATCCATGACAATAACAAACAGAGCCCTTAAAAGAAAGGGTAGATGAAAATTAACAAAACCTTTCAAGAAAGATAACATCTAGTCCATCCAGAATTTTACATTGACCATATAATAAAAGGGCATTTAAAAAATCTAATAAAATTAGAGTTTGTCATGACACTACAAACTGTTTATGAAGAAAATCAACACAAACAACTATCTTAATATAAAGAATAAATATCGTGAACCACGTGAAATAATAAAAATGAGCAACCACATGTAAGTATATGTATGGGTTAAGTTATGGTAGAGATGATATTGAATAACTGTGAAAAAAAAGAAAAATCAGTGGCAACAGAAGATGGAGAACTTATCTTCATGTGGTGGCTTTGAATCAACATATTCAAGTATGTGCAAGACTGCTCTCCATGTGGCCACTTTGAATGGACACATTCAAGTATGCCTCTCAATAAATAAATTATTGAAACTAATCATGTATATTGATATGAGAAGAGATAAATTAAAATTTATCTGGCAAAATTATAAATGATGCCTTATAATTACGTGAAAGTTGACTTGTAAAATTTCAAAAAAGGGAAGTCTAAGATAAAACTGTCATCAAATCACATTAAAATATGGATATATAGTGTTAAGCTAAATATGGTTAGTTAATTAATCCAACCAATGTATAAATATAAATAAAATTAAAAAAATAAACCAATTGTTAAAAAGTAAATGGAATATGCTTAAATAAGACTTTATGGAATATTATAATATTTGGATGCCAAACTTTATAGTTGATAAAATAATGTTATTTCAAGTCTTATGATTGGACTGATAAAAAATTTATCAATTATTTTTTGAAGTTATTATGTGGTAGTAAAAAATTAAAATTACCACAACCATTTATTTTTTGCTTGATAATCAAGGGTCAGGGGTCCTCACGCTTTCATTAAAAGATATAAAATTACCAAAAAATGATATCTTATTCAAAAAAATCTACAATAAGAGTATCAAAAAAGGCCCAAACCATAGGGCTCCAAACCAATCTTTCAACATAGCAACATATAAATATTTGACAACCATGAAGGACATAACTCAAAAAACTTTTATACTACCCAAACTACTACTTGTTAAATACAAAGCTTATAAAAACAACAATTTAAGCAAAATTTATCCCAACCCTAATCCTTATGCAAACATAGGGCCTTGGGTTCGTCTCTAGTGAAAAATAGAATTTCCATGTCGTTATCCATTCAAACGTTAACAACACTTACCACCCACACCATCACCTCCGAACCTACTACCATGTCCACTGCCATATTTTACAAAGCCAAATTTATTATCCAACACACTACTCAATTCAAAACCACCACCCAGAACACCCCCTGCATGGCCACTAACATCTAGAACACCTTGATGACTACAATATTCCATGTGGGTGGATCAACTCTCACGACCCATCATTTGTCCTCTCCTCTTTTTCTATCTAAAACTAACATTATTTGATGAGGGTGACCCACCATCATTACCATCTCTTCCTCTGCCACTCTAATGTTTACCAATGCTTTCCATACTGCCTCTCATATGCTTCCCTCTTCTTAATTTGGAGTAACTAGGCTCCCCATGGGATATAGGGATGCCACCCAATTCCATCTTCACAACACCCTTGACTCCAAACCTTGTCAAATTTTTAAGATAATTGGTCATTTTATCAACTTTGTCCCCTATATTCATCTTCAATAAAGGGCTAAGAGAGGCAAGGTGAGCCTTTATATTTTTTCAATCCACCACCAAGAGACGAGTGACAATTACAAGAGATATTGATTGGAGAAACGAGTGCACATGCTCCAAAAAACCCAATACACTAAAAAATCTCTCCCCCAAGTCCTTAAAGATCATTGGTTATATCAGGCCTCTATTTTCAACTCCACCAAGAGGAAGATGATGGGGTTTGTCCAAATTCACACCTTCAAGAGCCACATCCATACCTCTTCTGAAACTAAACTTGAAAAATTTCACCGCAATTATCTTCATCATATCATTATCCATGTGAATCTTAAAAAAATGTTGAGGAAGATAAACATAATTTTGGAATTTACTATGCTTCTGATTTCCATCTAAAGATAATCAATGCCAAGGATGTCCCATATGTGAGCACCACATCCAATGGAATCCAGATGACCCTCCTCAATCTCCCCTCAAAAATTGAGAACCTAAATGCCATCTCATGTTTATTAGTATACAAGAAGAAAAGGGGTTCCATGGCTAAAAGTTAGTCCACCCAACCCATCTTCCATTTACTCATCTCACTAGAGGTCTCACGCACATGAAAAAAAAATTAAGAGGCACAACAATCCTTTGAAACTATATAAAAATGCACCTAATGATGTGTAAGGCAAAGATAGGAGATGACAATGCAAACAAAGATCAAACACATTTGAGAAGTGAATGCTTAACTCTAAAAAGACATCTCTAGTCTCTGAAATGATTAAGTAGTCCACATCATCAATCCCCTCTCATCACCCTTTTATCACATGATTACAAGTAAAGAACAAATAATAAAACAAATTTGAAGAAAAGGGGTGGTAGGGATAACAATCCCATCATAACCTCATTCTCCCAAAGGCTTCCAAGCCCGACCGCCTATCTATTCTATTGTTAATTATCAAATCTTCTTGTTGGGCTAACCCATGATTTACTTGAAAGTCAGCTTCATGTTTGGCTTCATAGAATCAATGTGACACTCCCCAATAAGACAAAGAGACCAAAATCTACCATGTTCTCCCCAAGATGTTTTGAATTCTCCAAGTCTTCAATTTACGATTCTTAAGAACAAGAATCAAGACCATAGAATCCCCCTCCATAATTAATTTTTTGATGTTGCACTGGGCTACCAACTCTAGGCCTAGAACCAAAGCCTATATTTCTAGTTGTTTGTGCCATCTATAAGAATTTGAAAAGTAGCATGGATTAATGAACTAGAATAATATTTGATTATGCACCAAACCCCAAATACCCTTGGGTTACTTCTATCTATTCCATCAAAGTTAAGCTTATAGAAACCTAGAGGAATGGGTGGGACCTATTCCGAGTGTTCCTCCCTACATCTTACAAGTGAGTGAACCCTTGACCCATTAATGGGCATCATTTATGGCCATTTTATTTACCATAATTTATAAATTTCTCTTAGTAGTTTTACCTAAGTAAATTTAGTGAATGCCTCTTCCATGGGACCACTAAGTAACTTGTAATGAAATTACTTAGATGTTTACACAGAATGATTTTATATCACATAAAATAAGCAAATATGAGATATCACACAACAATAATTGATAGCAGAGCAAAATATTGCATAATATAGCAAAGCCACTTCAAGGGGGCAAACTCCACAACAATGCAATAAGAGTAGAATACTTGACATGATAATTAAAGACTAACCCTAACTCCTATATTTATAGTCTATTTAGCCATGGTTATTCCATAGGCCAACCTAACTAAGAACATAGAGAAATATAACAAGAATATAAAAGAGGTATGTAAGCCACAAGTAAGCCACACATATCTCAAGATATGCCAAAGGTTAAGGGCATAGCATGCCCCTCCCCTTCAAAATAACATTGTCCTCAACATTGAGTCAACTCTAAATGTTGTTGCACAAAGGATTCATCCTCCCAAGTGGCATCTTCACATGTTAGATTCTTCCATTTGATGAAGTACTCCTTAATCACTCTAGACCATAGCTATTTAATCAACATTTGAAGGATCACCTCAAGATCAAGAATAACTCTTCCTTCCCCATCCAATTTTGCTAACTCAGTTTGAGTAGCAACTTTGTGTTCAATGACTTTCTTTAGACATGCTACATGAAATACTTAATGTATGCGAGTGAAAGAAGGAAACTCTAACTTGTAGGCCACACTACTAATTTTCTGCAAGATCTTATAAGGCCCATAATACTTAGGGGATAGCTTGTTATCCTTTTTTTGTTGCTTCAAGGACATTTGATTATATGGTTGTAAGCAAAAGAAGACCCAATCACCAATGTCAAAATACCTTTCACTCCTGAGTTGATCTGCCTGCTACTTCATATGATTTTGGGCCATGGCTAAATTTTCACGTAAACTGACAAGGACCTCTTGTTGATGGTGAATATGTTCTTCAATGGCATGAACCTTAGGATGGACCTTCAAGGTGGAAGTGATGGATGGAGGGTGGTATGTTAAGTTGTGGAGCTAAAAGCTTCACTGTTATGCAAATATGGAGGTTGCTGGGTTACAAAGTAACTGACATCGGTCAGGCCAACCGATGTCAGTCATATCTCCAACTACACAGTAACCGGCATCGGTTATGGTTGATCGACATCAATCAGACATGAATCGACGCCAGTCACCTGTGTGTTTCCAGAATTGTTGTTCTAATTTTAGACGAACAGTTAGTTTGCATGTAAAGACTAATTTTAGTCTTGAGTCTGTGTTTCTAATTATTGTTTGGTTTGGGATCTATTTAAGAGACCCATGGGGCTGTATTGTAATCAGGACTAAAGCATTAGATCCTCAAGTGTAAGATCTAGAAGGTCTGCAAGAGTGCAAGACCAGGAAGATCTATAGGTAAGTAAGTAGGCAACAACAATTGGGTTGATTGTCACTAAAAGAGTAAGCAAGGTCAGTTGATATGCAGTGTGTGCAAGATCAAGTAGATCTGCGGGTGTGTGTGTACAAGATCAGTTAGATCTATAGGGTAGCAAGATCAAGAAGATCTGCAACACAACAAGGAGCAAGATCAATTAGATCTGCAAGGGTGCAAGATCAAGGAGATCTGCTAGAAGAGGGAACAACTCGGTGTTGAGTTGGTTGTAATTGATTGAGAGAGAGAGAACTCTTGAGGGAGAATTACTAGACACCCAAGAGGTGTGGGAAGAAGAGATTTCTTCATTATATTTCCTTCTGGAAGAGTTGAATACAGATTGTATTGTTTCTCGTATCACCTATTCTTTGTTGTTTCTAATTTCTAGTTACTTATTACTTCTAGTTTAATTTCGTGTTTAGTTGCTTATACAAAGGTAATCAATTATACTCTAAGGAGGATCCTGACCATTGGTATCAGAGCTAGGATCACTGACAAGTGGTATTAGAGCAGGTTAGTGTTTGTTGATTATAGGTTCACTCTCAGGGGTTTTCGATTGAGTGGGAGTAAAGCAATGGTAGAAGAAAGTAGACTAAGAATGGAGAAATTTAATGGCAAGAATTATCAATTATGGAGGATGCAGATGGAACATTATCTGTATCAGAAAGATCTGTACTTACCGTTGGGTGGTGTTTCAAGGAAGCCCACAAATATGCAAGATGAAGAATGGAATGTTCTTGATAGAAAGGCTCTGGGATCTATAAGGTTGAGCCTGGCATCGTCTGTGATTTTCAACTTATCACAGGCAAAGACAACGGTAGAGTTAATGGAATCTTTGGCAAATTTATATGAAAAACCCTCAGCTTCGAATAAGGTATTTCTTATGAAGCAATTATTTAATTTGCAAATGTAGGAAAGTGGATTGGTATATAGTCATCTTAGTGATTTCCATGGATTAGTAAATCAGTTAGTTTCAGTCAAAATAGTTTTTGATGATGAAATTAAGGCTCTCTTAATCTTATGCTCTTTACCTGAAAGTTGGAACAGTTTGGTAATGGCAGTTAGTAATACTGCGTCTACTTCAAAAATCTTAAAAGTTGATGTTTTTAGTGTAATATTGAATGAAGAAATTCGTAGGAAAAGCACAAGGGAAACATTAGGTAATGCTTTAAGTGTTGAAAGTAGGGGAAAGCAAAGAGAGAAGATTGAGCAAGAGAAATCAAGGTCAAAGATAGGCAGTAGATCCAAATCCAGAAATGGAGGTATAACCTGCTGGAATTGTGAAAAGAAAGGACATGCAAAGAGAGATTGTTGGTTGAAAGAAGATCAACATGAAGGTAATAAAGAAGCAAATAATGTAGGTATTGTTGCACATGATGCTCTTATGTTTTCTTTGGATAGTCAGGTAGAATCATGGGTTTTAGATTCTGGTGCTTCTTTCCATGCAACCCCAAATAGAGAATTTTTTCATGATTATGTCCATGGAGACTTTGGAAAAGTTTATTTATGGGATGGTGAGCCTTGTAAAATTGTTGGCAAAAGAAAAGTGCAGCTGAAATTGTAGAATGGCAACACATGGGTGTTGAAGGATGTCATGCATGTTCCCATCCTGAAGAGGAGTCTAATTTTTGTAGAAAAGTTGGGTGATGAGGGTTGCACAGTAACTCTCATAGCGAAATCTTGGAAAGTTTCCAAGGATGCACTTGTATTAGCAAGAGGTAAGAAAGTAGGTACACTTTATCTATCTACTTGTATTACTGATTCTCCTTCTGTTTTATCTACTTCAAATGTAGATGCAAAGATGTGACTCTGTAGGCTTGGTCACATGAGTGAGAAGGGAATGGATGTTCTTAAGTCAAAAGGTAATCTTTTAGATTTGAAAAGCATAGATCGAGATTTCTGTGAGTATTGTATTTTTGAAAAACAGGAGAAGATGATGTTTCTCAAAACTGGGTCAACAAAGAAGAAGCACAAGTTGGAGCTTGTTCACACAGACGTGTGGGGACCAACTCAGGTAGCTTCTATTGGAGGATCATAGTGTTATGCTACAAGAAAGGTAGGGTTTATTGCATAAAGAGGAAATCTGATGTTTTTGACACTTTTAAGAACTGGAAAGCCTTGGTTTTCAAGGATAAGATGATGGACAGTGATCAGCTCAAGAGGCTAAATAATTTTGAGCAGGGCAATTTGGATGAGGTTATGATCCAAAATGAGCTCACGAGTAAAAATCATCACTCACAAGAAAACACATACATCAACGTCGATCAGGCAGAGACCGACATCGATCAGGCAGGAACCAACGTCGATCTGGTGAGACCAAAGTCGGTGATGTCAGGCAGGTGGAAATTGACATCGATCAGGGACGTCAGGTGGAATCGACATCAGTTGGGTGCAAATCGAGGTCGGTCAGAGATGACCAGGATCGGTCACTGTCAGAATGAAATTTGGGCAGACAGCAAGCTGTCAATGAGTCTCAAATGCCCATGAGGAGGTCTGAAAGGGTAAGTAAACCTCAAATTCATTATTCCCCTTCTTTATACTACTTGTTGCTCACTGATGGTCGAGAACTAGGAAGTTTTGAAGAGGCAATGCAGGTTACTTTTGTACTCTAAGGAGGATCCTAACATGGTATCCATATAGTGCCAAAGAAGGAGACATTTTGGAAGAACTATGAACAAAAGTATTATACCACCATTCAACAAGTGGCAACCAATGAACCCATTTATCCTATTTATCAAAAACAAAACAACAGAGATAACCTTCTAAAAATTTATTGACTACCTCATTTTGTCCATCTGATTGAGGATGATAGGATGAACTATGATCCAACTGAGTGCCCAAACATGCAAATAACTCAGTTCAAAAATTGGTAGTGAAGATGGGATCTCTATCATTGACAATGATCTTAGGGGTACCATGCAATTTTTAAACTATATTAAGAAAAGTAGAAGCTACTGTACTAGCAACAAATGGCTATGATAAAGAATAGAAATGAGCATACTTAATGAGATGATTTACCACAACCATGATAACATTTTGACCATCAGATCTTGGTAACCCTGTAATGAAATCCATAGACACCTCTTTCCAATATTGGCTAGGGATGGATAAAGGCTGAAAAAGACCCGATGTCTTGATGGTTTCTCCTTTATTTTGTTAACAAACCATAAATTCAACCACATATTTCTGGACATCCCCCTTGAGTCCTTCCCAAAAAAATCTTGCTTGATTCTATGATAGGTTTTTAAAAATCCCGAATGACCCTCAATTAGAGTAGCATGGAGTTCTTGAAGGAATTTTTGTTTAAGAATATAATTCTTACATAGGAATAATATGTCTTTATACCATAATGCATCACCTTTTCATGTGAATTTTTTAAATCCACCCAAACCTTGTTGAAGATTCTGAATCAAATCATAGGTATCACTATTATTGTCCCATTCTGATCGTGCTTTATCTAGCCAATCTGCCTATAGAATGGTCATAGCATATAACAATGCCTCAACTGAGTCATCCTTCCTAGATAGTGCATCTGCCACTACATTGTCCTTTCCTTTCTTGTAAACTATTTCAAAATCATAGCCTAACATCTTAGGTACTCATTTCTATTGTTCTTCAGATGATAACCATTGTTCTAAAAAATATTTGAAATTGTCATGATCAGTCATTACCTAAAAGTGATGACCCATCAAATAAGGCCTCCATTGTTTAACAACATACAAAATGGCCATCATTTCCTTCTCATAAATGGGCTTGTGCTGATTTTTACCCTTTAGTTGACGACTTTTAAATGCAAGTGGTATCCCTTCTTGCATGAGTATAACATCCATACCATACCTATATGCATCACATTCAATCACAAAAGTCTTAAAAAAATTATGAGTAGCCAATACTGGAGTGGTACACATAGCCAATTTCAATTGTTCAAATGCTCTAATAGTTGTATCAGTCCACTGAAATGAGTCTTTCTTCAGCAAAGATGTGAGTGGGGTTGTAATGCTACCATAATTTTTTACAAACCTGTGATAGTAACCAGTTATCCCCAAAAATTCCTTTAGTTTCTTGAGTGTCTTAGGAATCGGCCAATCCATCATTACTTAGATTTTTTTAAGATATACTTTTACTTCTATATATGAAACTAGATGACCCAAATACTCAACCTCAAAAGCTCCAAAAGAAAATTTATAAGGTTTGGCATACAACTGATGTTCCAAAATTGAGAGTACCTATTTCACATGGTGTAAATGGTCATCTCAATTTTTACTGTAAATGAGGATATCATCAAAAAATACCAAAAACAATTTCCTCAAAAATGGTCTAAAAATAGTATTCATCAAGCTCTAAAAGGTGGATGGTGCATTTGTTACCCCAAAAGGCATAACCAAAAACTCATAATGGCCCTCATGAATCTTGAAATTAGTTTTAGGTATGTCTTCATCATGAATCCAGATTTGATGATACCCAGAATGCAGATCTAATTTTGTAAAATAAAGAGCAACATTTAATTCATCTAACAAATCATCAATGACAGAAATAGGAAACTTATCTTTGATAGTGTACTTGTTGAGTTCCTTGTAGTTAGGGCACATCCTCCAAGTGTCATCTTTTGTTTTCACCATGACAATTGGTGAAGAATATTTACTTTGGCTATGGCAAATGATTCTTGCTCCAACATCTCCTATACCATATTTTTAATTTCAATTTTCTAGGCATAGGGATACCTATATCGCCTAATGTTGGGTGGTGTACTACCAAGAATGAGTTTGATAGCATGATCATGCATGTGACTAGGTAGAATTTATTTCGTCATGTTACCAAAAACAACTAAATGTGCATCAATCACTTGTTGCAGATTAGGAGGTGTAGATGGCTGAGTTGGCTAAACTTCTATGGAAAATAAGTGAGCTACAAATCCTTCAACACCCTTTCGAAGAATCTTTATCATTTGATAAGAACTAACCAGTTATGAAGATTTATCCCTTATGTTGGAAATATTGTCATTGATGTCAAAGGTCTAGCATTATTGGTGATATAGGCCCCATTGCATTTAATGTTGTTTATCTTGGCTAATGTGAGTTAATATTTATTTAATATTAACGAATATATTTTTGGTTGCATATGAGACAAAAGAAGGGCCCGTGAAGAAGTCAAAGAGCCACGGGGTAGAGACAAAAGAAGGATGGGATGCATTTTCCCATGAAGAGTCATCTTGGGGAATTCCAAGAGTCACCAAGTGAAGACAAAAAAGTAAGGGCACAATTTCTCATGAAGGGACACTTTAAGGAATACGAAAAGTCACCAAGATCAGGACAAAAGTGGGAAGGACGTTTTTGGTCATGAAGGGTCACCACATGACTTTACAAAGGCTTGAATATGAAGGGTCATCCAAGATTGGCACCATTTTCGATGAGGATTGAAGGGTCACAAAGGGGGAAGGCCAAAGGTCATTTGGAAAGCTATAAATAAAGGCTTGAGTAGCCATTGTAATATGGAAGAGAGAGGTTGATTTGATAATGTAATATCTAGCTTAGAAGAGCAATTATGAGTGATGAATATGATTTGTATTTGTTATATATAGCTTAGAAGAGCAAATGTGAGAGAGAGGAAAGAGATGTTGTATTGAACTATCATTTGTTGAGATAGAAACATTGAGAGATAGGTGTGTGGTATATACAAAGGGGTTGGTATTCCTGTGAGTTGGTGCTCACGAATTGTTGCTGGGTTGGTGCTCGACAAAGGGGTTGGTGCTCCTGTGGGTTGGTGCTCATGAATAGTTGCTAGGTTGGTGATCGGCAAAGGGGTTTGAAGCTCCTATGGGTTGGTTCTCATAAATTGTAGCTGGGTTGGTACTCGGCAAAGGGGTATGGTGCTCTTGTGGGTTGTTTCTCACGAATATACTTGAGATTGTTCTCCGTGGTTTTTTCTACATTGGGTTTCCACGTTATATCTGGTGTCTCTCTCTATCTTGTGTGATGTTTATTGTTTGAGTTTTATTGCATATCTTGAATATCTGATTAAGTGGAATTTGGTTAAAGGAAAGTTTTATAAGATATATGATATACTAATTCACCCCCACCTCTTAGTATATCCCGTGCTTAACACCTTAATCCGCTTAGCTCAAATGTCCATCCCTCATAATGAAAATGCATGAATAATTCTTAGAAATTCATCTTAATAATGCCTAAGGTGGTGAGCCACTATACTCCCATAACAATGTCAGCTCCCCCCATGAGAATAGAAAATATAAGAGAATCCAACAAGTAGTTTCCCATGGTCAGCTTAATACTATGGCATTTTATTGAGTAGTTGATAGTACCACCATCTGCAATCATGACCTAAAATTTTGGAGTAGGATCAATGAAATAGTTTAAGTGATTAACCAACTTATTATTGATGAAGTTGTGTGTGCTCTCAGAATCAATCAGAATAGTGACCTTCTATTTCTTTAAGAAACACACCACCTTAAGAGTTTGGGGAGTACTAATATCAGAAAGGGCATGACAAGAAATAGTAAGGTGAGAGTATTTAGATTTCTCATCAGGACCTTTTTCATCCTTGCCAATTACCTCATCATCATCATCATTGGCACCTTTGATGTAAAATGACTTCTTTTCATCATAACGATGGTCTTTACTCCATTTTCTATCACAACCATAACACAAACCTTTGGCTCACTTCTCCTCAATTTGTCAAGGTGTCAGTCTGGTGGGTTAAGGATATGATGGTGTTGGAAAGGTGCGATCACGACCTGTAGTGAAGGTTTTCCATTTGACAATCTTTTTTTCCTCTACCATGCATGCCTATGGGATAGCTTTTGATACATATGTTGGGTTGAACATTCGAACCTCAAATTGGATGCTATCTTTGAGGCTACCAAAAAATAGATCAATCAAATTATCCTCAGTGATGTCTTCCACTCATAAGGATATATTATAAAATTGATGAATATAATCCTTCATAGTTCTTTTTTGTCATAGTTTGGCTAATTGGTTGAAGTAGTTCTCAGAGAAATTATTCTGGTAATGAGGCAACAACTCATCAATGAAAATAGACCATGTAAGAGGAGCACCATTCTTTTTCTTTTGAGCACATAACCAATGATACCAAATAAACTGCTCGGGTTCTAGATATAGAGATGCCATGATCACCTTCTGAGAACTAGGAGTTTGATGTAGATCAAATAAATTCTCAATTTGGGTAATCCAAGTGAGAGGATACTTACCATCAAAATTATGCATGTCCACTTTGGGCAACATCAATTTCACACCAAAATTGGAGTTGTTAGTGTTGAGAGGAGGAGGACCTGAAGAATTAAGTGGAGGGTTGTTTGACTATAATTGAGATGAAAGAGCAGCTAATGAAGTGGTGTTTTGATTCAATTGAGTGTGAACCCCATTAATCTCTCTGCACATCCTTGAAACATCACTTTGAACTGCAACAATGTCATCATGTCATACCAAGCCCTTTATGTCAACCTAAATTTGAGAAATCAATAGATCTAAAGTTCTATATTCCATATCACCAATAGAATAAGTTTTAGGATTTTCTTGCCCCCTTTTTCTTCCCCAAGTAGAAGGACCAGCCATATACAAATCCTAGGAGGGGTTTTCCCCCAAAAAAAGTGTACTAGGAGATGGTACCATTGTGATTGCCTTGCCAAGATGAATCCAATGATTGTATTTACGCACTAGGGTAAACAATTTTGGTAGAAAAAATGTATCAACAAAATATATGGTTACAATAATCTCATTGAGATGAATCCAATGATTGCAATTGCGCAAAGTGAAATAAAAATTGTAGACTTTTTTTTCAAAAAATTGTTTCGAACAATACTACGCTAATAGAAAAAAATAATTCTTCCCAGATTGCAAGTTATGTTTTTTTCCTCCTTCCTCTCTCTAAAGATGCACCTCGCTAGATCCAAAAACACAGTTTCATAGGAAGCTTGCCCAAATCGGAGCTCCAATACCACTTGTAATGAAATTTCTTAGATGTTTGCATAAAATGATTTTATATCACATATATTAAGTAGATATGAGAGATCACACAACAATAATTGACAACAAAGCATAATACTAGATAATATAGCAAAGCCACTTTGAGGGGGCAACCTACACAACAATGCACTAAGAGAAGAATACTTGACATGATAATTAAATATTAACCCTACATCCTATATATATAGTCTACTTAGCCATGGTTATTCCATAGGCTGACCTAACTAAGAACATAGAGAAATGTAAGAAGAATATAAAAGAGGTATGTAAGACACAAGTCGGCCACGCATATTCCAAGACACGCCAAAGGTTAAGGGCATAACATAATTAAATAATAACAAAAAGATAGGCATAAGATTAGTAAGGTTATATATATTGTGGTTACATCAAAATGATATGAAATTGGTTATTTGACATAGTTATGTGATTTAAGAATTTAAAAAAATATTGTATTCTATTAATTTTTTAGAGTATACTTTTATATTTTATTGGTGAAGCTACACTAGCTACTCGCATTCTTGGTCACTTATTGACATTAAAAATTAAATTAAATAAAATATGGTATAAAAGTGTAATTTTGTGCATGTTTTTATTGTAAAGTATCATGTTGGAATTGGGTGCACAAATATTTAAATCTGCTTTAGTTTAGTGTTAAAGATTAAGGGGTATCTATTATGTCATGTACACCAATGAATCAAGCCCAAAATTAAGTACATAGTAATTAGTAATTACGTTGTTCTTGTATATTACCACTTTTGCATCTATTGATAAATGTTGTCATTGATGCCAAGGTTGATGTCATTGATGTCAAAGTGTATTTGGTGAAGATGCATGGTGAGTGATATGTGAGGTATGAACTTGTGTACCTAATGTGACAAGAGAGAATTTGAAGGAAACCTATTATATTCTTTTTGAAAAATAATTTTAAGACAACCTAATTATTTTTCTAAGGTTGATGTCAAGGTTCAAGGTAAAGTAAGCATGTTTGAGTAGTAGTCATTAAAGTACAAGGTGTCTTGAGAAGCTTAGTCATATCATGAGCATTTGTATGATGAGCATAAAGAGGTATGCATAGAAGTATGAAATTGCCTAAGGAGCATGAAATTCATGTGATCAAGGTGTATAATCATCAAGGATTATTTCAAGGTCAGTTTTCAAGCTTCAAGCGATTGAAAAGCCTAGTCATGACACTGGTCATTACATGAAGAGACCTTGTGAGAAGGTTTGAGCATGGTGACCTAGTGTGATGGATACACAAAGGAATAAGTGTTAGGTTGTGGAGCTAAAAAATTCACCCGAATGCAAACATGGAGGTTGCTGAGTGTCACAATCGTCGACATCGGTCAGTGGTGAACAGGTAGCAACCGACATCGGTTAGGAGTCGGCCGACATCGATCACCTCCAAACGGACAGGGACCGATGTCGATTGCCTGTGCGGTTCCAAAACTATTTGTTGCATGAACAGTTAGTTTGTTGAACCGGTTGTTTACATGTAAAGACTAATTTTAGTCTTGAGCCGCTTGTCTAATTATTGTTTGCATGGGATCTATATAATAGACCCATGGGGCTGTATTGTAAAGTGTAGAACCAGAAGAGTTCTTTTGATGGTGGAATCACAAGGGTTCTTCCATGGTGTGTAAGATCAGGTTGATCTATAGGTTGTTGCAAGATTAGGGAGAAGATCTACATGGGTAAGTAAGGTCGGTTGATCTGCAGGTGTGTGTGTGTGTGTGTGCAAGGTCAAAGGAGATCTGTGGGGTAGCATGATCAAAGGAGATCTGCAACACAACATGGAGCAAGATTAGATAAGATCTACTTGGAGTCCATTGCATACTTGTGTACTGGCAGTATTGATACTGACTGGTTGAGGTGAACAACAACTCTGTGTTTGAGTTGTTTGTTGTGACCTGTATTGAGAGAAGAGAACTCTTGAGGGAAGATTACTGGTATGCCCACGAAGTGGATGAAAGAGTGTGATCTCTTTATTTTAATTTCCTTCTGCAATGAGTTGAATACAATTATGTGTTGCCTCTCATATTCTGTGTTATTTCTGAATTCTAGTTATGTTTGACTTCTGGTTAAATTCTGTGTTTAGTTGCTAATACAAAGGTAATCAAGTGTGCTCTTAATTATGACAAGTTGTGTCAGAGCTTTGTGAACTCAAATCCTATCAATAAGATGATTTAAAAGGTTATTTAAGAATGAATATGAGGCATTGAATCACTCATGAGAGTCTCAGAGTGATCCTACAAGGGTAGGACCTATAGGCCTACCATGCAACTAGACTAGTTTTAAACCTTGCTTGACCTAATGAGGTGTCATGAGGTTGTCAAGACATATGATTAAAGTATGGCATTGGTTGAGCATAGTAATATGTTAGTTTACATGTATATGATGTGTAGATATCTTGAACAATAGATATAAGGTCAGTTTCAAGGCCTAATGTGCCTTGAAGGTCAAAGGCCTAAAGAACAAAGAGAGAGATGGTGGTTAGATGCAATATTAGGATCATTTTTCAAGGAAAGTGTGAGTATGTGTGCATTAAAAAATATATTTCATGTTGTTTCAATTATGTTTACCAAATTTTAGGTCAAATTTTTAATTTTAAGGCAAGAAAAAGTGCTTTAAGGTCTCTCAAGTGCACATAATGGAGGGTTCTCAACCCGAGAAGGATTTTCAAGTGTTAATTGGCATGTGTAACTTATTCATGGGAACCTAAGATATTCATGGTAGATGAGTAAGGTTCCTATATTAAATTTATAAGCATTGGTTTTTGAATTAAGTGCATAATATTTATGAATGATCGTTAAGACTGAAAGATGGTTTAAACCCTCAAAGAACCCTAAAAAGTGACCCGATATGAAAGATATTATTATAAAGTGATCATAATATACTTTAATGGAAATTTAAGTGAATTTAGGTTATATTTAAATCTCCCAAGCACATCCATGTGTGATTGGTATATCAAGAGAGTGAGTGGACCCTAAAGGAAAGGCCTTGTTTCTCAGAGATTTGAGGTAGCAGTTAGAGTTGTTAAATGAATTAAGGTTGAAGCTTGATAATTGTATCTTAGTTTCATTGTGTTTTATGAGTATTTTCTATCCCTAAAGTGTGCTAAAATAGTCATACAAGTTGACCTATTGCTAAAAAGCCGAATGGTGTAAATAGTGAGAAAATTAGGTAGAAATGAGAAGGTGATTAGGGATGTGTTAATAATAGATTAAGAATGAATCCAAATGCATGGAGAATTTGTTTAAGACCATTAATAATGTTAATATTGGATAGAATATTTGGATATCATTATATATGATGAAAATGTATCGCATATGTTGCCCTAGCTAGTTCAGATGAGACAATGAGGTACAAGACTATACAATTGGTCTATAAGACCAATATTATCATTTGACCATGTTATCTATCTAGCTAAAATTTATATAATTATCTCATAAGATCATTGAAATTCATTTAAATTCTCTTAAAGCGTCTACACAAGTGTGGAAGGTCAAAATTAGCATGACTAGTCTTCAAGGTAAACTGAAAATTCTAGGTAAGCAAGTTGCAATGATGAGTTTAAGGCTCTATGCCCTGAGATAAAGTATCCAATGAATTTGATTTTGGTTTTTGGTACATTTATTTAATATTAATTCCTTTTATAATATTTTTATATTTAGTGAAAGTGATTGAAATGCTAAAGATAAAAGGGGTTGATTGGTTCAGGTTTGACCGTGTGTACTGAAGATAAAATATTGGTCTGCAAGACTAATATTTGGCATTAGACCTTATGATACTTGTAATTTAGAGTGACATAGATATGTAAAATAAGATATTTAATTTTTCATAGGTAATATTAAGTATTATTTCAAGTGTTGAATATCAAGTTTCCATGACTGTGTTTTGAGGCTAGTTGACAATTCTGAGTGGCCTACTTATAGAGAAGGGATTGATTACTTTTGCCATGTGTTTTGAAGTTTAAATCATATGGTGTTGTCCACGAGGTCATGTAGATTATGTATATATGTTTTTTTTCCATTTTTTATTTTCAAAGTTGTGTTTATGATTCAGTTATTTAAGATAGACTTTCTAGGTATGCACATGCCTAATATGAACAATACTAATGATATGCTCCAAGTAGTGGTTTGAGGTAAAAATAATTATGAAGCTTATATGATATTAGTAGGTATATATTTGATTATTTTATGATATGTTACTTTTATGTGTGGATTTTTTAAGTGTTTCAAGGAAGACAAAGTGTAACGTGTCTTAGAACAAACCTAATGGGATTAGGTCTCTATGAGACCTAAAGGTAAGATAAGGCTTAATTGAGATAGGTTAGACTTAATGGAAATAAAAAAAAAATTGATCAATTTATATGATATTTATTAAGATCCATTTCATTTTTGACCTAAGAGAGTAAGTTTGTTTGTCTGACTAAGAAGGATATGAACAAGTGACTTGTATAAATACTAGGTAGTTTTAGGCCTATTGGGGTGTGTAGAGAGCAAGTGAATAAAATGACATATTTAAGAGAAAAAGGTATTTCATACCATAATAGGAGTGTATAGGATCTATGATGAATGTTTTATACAGGTATTGTGCATGAAAATTAAGGTCATATGACCTAATCAAGTCAAGAAGAGGACTAGTTGAGCAAAAAAGCCTATAAGGTAGTTTGAGAGGGATAGAAGAGAGAGAAGAGATGAAAAAGGAGATCATCATCTATTGTATGAAAAATAAAGTGTTCTAAATGTGATTAATATTTTCAGGTAGTTGAGTTGGTGCTAAGTCATCTAGGGGGTTGGTACCTCCCTGCAAGTGGGTGCTTGTTAAAGCCTAGCTGAGTTGGTGCTTAGCTATCTCGAGTTGGTGCTCCATGTGAAGTTGGTGATTCACTAAATTTGGTATTTTTGTTATAGGATTATATTCCATTTTTAGATATCAGTGATTTTTATTCCCCTTGAGGGTTTCCCACATATATGGTGTGTTGAATTGTGCAATCTTGTTTCATGCTTTTATAGTTGATTGTTTATGCATTGCTTTATCTTTATGTTTATGATTACTTAAGTGGAATTGATAAGGAAGTTTTTTGAAGACTAATTTAGCGCCTCTCTCAATCATTTTTCTTCCAACAACATCTTGCAATAAATTTGACTAGTCTACTAGTATTGAAGTGGAAATGGCCCTTTAGAGTGTGACTTGGTGGTTAACATCAACCATTTACCATGAAGATAACACTTGTCCAAATCCATTAGGATTAGTCCTTTGTTATACAATAGTGTGAAAATAATGAATTGTAAAATTATATTTATACCCTCCATTTCTTAAGTTTATCCAATAAAAAATGTAGGTGGAGTGAGTACACACACAATTTTTTTAAACTTTGTCATTTATTGATGTTTTTCTCTGGTAGCAACCTATCGAGTATCAATCTATTTGAGTTCAAACCTTAAAGGGTGTACCAAAAAATGGGTGGATAGACTGATGGTGCTTCATAAGAGACTTTATTATTTATTTATCATGCCTATATCCACTATACTTCCCCCAGACCTAATCCCCTAATCAATATTCCTCCTAATGTCCCCTCACTACACCAAGACCTATCTTTTCTGACTATATCGACTCGAGTCGATGTAGCATTTTTTACTTCCTACCAAAATTTAAACTATGTCAGCCCAGGTTGGTGTAGTCTGAAAGTTAAAACATACACTTGGCAGTTAAGTCAGACCTAACTAACCCAATTCAAGGCTAAACAATAACTTTTGAACTACATCAAGGTTGGTCGATTGTGTTATCTAAAATTCTAAAAAGGGTTAGGATCATCTGTCACTATAAATATAAGTCCCATTTCAATATAATAGAGAGGAACATTTATTTTCACACTATTTTTGTGATTAATTATGCTTCAGTCTACATTTGGAGAAGCCATTGCTTAGATCTTGTCTTGGAGGGGAAACACTTGTCTTGTGGATTATTAGATGCAATAGGAGGTGTCATTTTAACTTAGATATTGATTCAAACTTTGTGATCCTTACAACCACAACTATATCTTACAAAGCACCATTGACTAAGGGGGAGATTGAGGCTCGATAGATTTATCTAAGGTAAATATTTATAACTTTAGCTCTTTAATTTAATATATAGATATTGTATAATTAATAGTTTGAATGGATGTATAAATATTTTTAAAAATCTCCTCTATAATTATAATTAGTGTGACTAGAGGGATTTTTAAACTTGCCATTCCCCACTTTAGGTAACCTAGACCCCCATTTTACCTATTATGGATCCTTACCCTTTTTAGTTTAATCATCCCTTATATTTATGTTATTAACTTTGTAATATTATATTAGATTAATATTATAAGACCTAGTTAAGGTTATTCTATTAAATTGATTGCCTAAAGACTTTGGAACCCTTTTCATTGAAGTTATGTCTTTTATGGGCCATTGGAGCTAGAAGATAAAGTATGAAGACTCCCCTTTCAAATACAATACTTGTGCAATGTTGAGTCTCAATATCAAAACTTTCCCTAATAAAGGCAAAGAAAGGGCCACAAGGTAAACTATCTAAAAGTTTGGCACAAGGTTGATAATGTATCCCCCAGAAAGTAGGATGCTCATAAATATTAAATCCATGTCAACAAAAAAAAAAAAAAAAACTAAGCCAAATTCCCGCTAATAAGAATCCAATGGATCAAAGACAACTCTCTAAAGTTGTATAATTATGCAATGGGAAGGATGAAATGACTCATGAACAAATTTTCAAGGGGGATGCTCTATGGGATGAGCAAGTTATCCAAGACATGATCTTAGGAGACAAGATTTATAATCCCATTGGTGATGGAAATAAATAAGTAATTAATGTGAAAGATTCTAAAGAGGGGAATGTAGGGGTGAACATATGCAAATGTTTTTCTTTCTTCAAAATTCAGAATTCTGGAATGGTTACAGGATGTTGAGTTGGAATAGTTGGAAATAGTTCTTTGTTATTTATAAAAAAAGGAGATTAGTCATGATAATAAGGGTAAGGATAATACTACTCAAGATCTATCTATTTAGGATAACTTGGTAGATACATCTATACCATGCAAAGACATTAGTTATTCTACTTTAGCAATTCCAAACATTATAAGAGGTATTAATTTTGATATGAGTAAAGAGGATGATTTTGTGACTCCCAGGGTTTAAAATGATCAATAGTAATTATAAATAGAAGGAAAGATGTAGGAGATTCCAATAAATTCAAAAAACCAAGTAATAAATAAGGTAGACTTAAATCAAATGATAAAGAGATAGTAGATGGAACCCAAGCAAATTTGGATATGTCTGGGAACTCTTTATCAATGTTAAAAAATATTTTCATCTCTTGGAACATAAGAGGTATTAAAAACCTTGTTAAACACATAGTTTTAAAATACCTTATCTATAATCATAAACCAATGATTATATCCATTCAAGAAACTAAAATGTCTTATGATAGGTTTTAAACATTAATACTAGTTTGTAAAAGAATTCTCTAGGTTTTGTAGTTAATGTTGAGGGGGCTTCTAAAGGATTGATTACTCTTTGGGATGCTTCACTTTTAAATACTAATATATTGTTATCCAATAACCATCATATTAAAATTCTATTTTCTAATTTACAAGACAACTCTTCCTATATATTTTCTAAAAATTATGCTCCTAATAATTATGTTGGCCATAGGAAATTATGGGATGAGCTTTCTGAGTTCAACACTTCTTATCATAATTTGAGATGGATTAGCAGGGGATTTTAATACACCACTCTCACCTGTGGAAAATAAAGGTGGTAGATAAGGTTTTAGTAGGAGTATGGATGAATTTGCTCATTTAGTTTAATTGATATTGAGCTCAGATATTTTGCCTTCACTTGGTCTAACAAGCGTCTTGGAGATCAACTTGTTCAAGTTCATCTTGATAGATTTATCATCTCTCCTAATTGGTTTTTTCACCACAATTTTGTCTTTCTTTTCTCCCAAGAATTGGTTAAAATGATAATCCTTTGGTGCTAAATTTAAATGTTGATTATAGGAATAGAAAATCCTCCTTTTCATTTTGAAAAAATATGGCTCCTCCTCCTTGATATTGTCAATAGAATTAAGGAGTTGTGTAATGTTCAAATTAATGGGTCTACCATGTTCAAACTTGTCAAAAAACTCAAGAATGTGAAAATTAAAATTAAAATTTGGAATAGAGAGGTGTTTGGGAATATTTTTTATTAGAAGAAGTGAATTAAGGAGGAACTAACTATTGCTAAAAAGGATATTGAGATTAATGGTATGAACCATGAGACTTATAGAAAGGAAAATAATCTTCTTTGTGAGTTTCATTCTCTTAATACAAAGGAGAAGACTATTTAGCACCATAAATCTAGAGCGTTGAAGTTAAAATAAGGTGATATCAATACCATTTTTTTAAATTTGTCCACACTTAAGAACAGAAGCTCCAACAAGATTACTGAAATTCAAAAAGACAAT
Organism: Torreya grandis; assembly: GCA_037957365.1. NCBI lineage: Eukaryota > Viridiplantae > Streptophyta > Pinopsida > Cupressales > Taxaceae > Torreya > Torreya grandis. The sequence continues at coordinate 2,515,842 of JARHVA010000120.1, read as the reverse complement.
GGGACGTTACCTTTGATTTTTAGTCCATTGGCTGTGAAGCTATTTCTTTTTTCAAGAATATTTTTGCTAAGGATAATAATCCTAATGAGGATATAAGTGCTCAGTTTTTAGATTTGATTCCTAATATTATTTATATGATGGATAACCATAGTATCCTAAAATCAATTTCTATTGAGAAGGTGGGGTTTTTGGTTTCCATTATGGAAGGAGATAAAGCTCCTAGCCTGAATGGTTTTATGATGATTATTTTTCAAAAGTTTTGAGAAGTTATCAAATGGGATGTTACTAATGTTGTGGATGAATTATTCACTTCTGAAAAAATCCTCAAAGAGATTAATAACACTTTTGTTTCTCTCCAAAATTAGTATTTTCTACTTCCAAAATTCAAATTAGGTCACCCAAGTTGATGTAATCTAAAAGTTATGACATATGCTTCACAACTAAGCTGACCATGGCCAACCTAGTTTGAGGTTAAACAATAAATTTTGAACTACATTAAGGCTAGTTGATGGCATTGGTGAAAATTTTGGGAAGGGTTAGGATCATTCATCACCATAAATACAAGTCTCATTTCAATCCAATAGAGAGGAATATTCATTTTTACACTATTATTAATCACAATTATGCCTAAGTCTACATTTGGAGAAGCCATTACTTAGATTTTGTCTTGGAGGGAAAAAGTTTGTCTTGTAGAATATTGGATGTAATATGAGTAGAACTTTTAGCCTATAACTTGATTCAACCTTTATGATCCTTACAACCATAACAATCTCTTTCAAGGAACCATTGGCTAAGGCAGATATTAAGGCTCAACATGCTATTATAGGGTAAGTATCTTTAACCTTTGATTTTTAATTTGATAGATAGGTATCACATAATTAATAGCTTGAATGGATGTATAAATCCTTGTTTGAATCTCCTCTACACTTATACTTAGTGTGTTTATAGGTTTTTTTGAACTTTCCATTTCTCACTTTAGGTAACCTAGGCCCCCATTTGCCTAATGTGGTTCCTTACCTATTTTAATTTGATCATACCCCTTATTTGTGTTGCTAACTTGGAAATAATAGATTAGATTAATATTAGAAGACCTAGTTAGGGTTATTCAATATATTTACTGTCTAGAGGCTTTAGAACCTTCTCCATTTATGTTATGTTATAAGTGCTCCTCTATCTAGGTTTAGAAGATCCATTTGGTCATGCTTGGATATAAATAAGTATCAATGGGCTCTATTTGATTTATCTTCTTTGAGTTCAGATCTCTTGGATATGATAAGTTACATATTTATCCTATCTTATTGCATATAGAGTGTCGAATAATAAGTTTAAGGCACCACTTATTGTGGTAATGCCTCAATTTTAACATTAGTTAGCATGGAATGGTAATTTGGGGTATTATTGAAATAGGTCAAAAGTAATTTTTTTAAGGATGTTGATTAAGCCACCCACTAAGACTAAATTCCAAGGAGATATGGTTGGGACAATGTAATGTCTTAGGTGGTTTTGACATAGTAGTACCCCATTCTATGTCAGTTTGAAATTAGTGTGTCATGTGGATGGCTTGGTTTCCATTATGTTCTGTGGATTGATTGGTTTCTATTGGGCCATGTATATCACATAGTTTTTAGTGCATTTAAACATGTAGGAAACTTGTATTATATAAACCACTAAATTATTGAAGACTAGCCATTCAAGGGGTTGTGCGATTTAACCTCTCAAGTCATTATGTGTTTTATAAAATTTTGGAAAATAAGTGAATTAATTGTTTAGATAAGATAGACTATTGTGTAAAATTAAAATGCTATAAATATGCAATAAATGACACAAATTGATTTAGAACTTACTAAATTTATAAATATGCTAAAAGGGAAAAGTACTAAGGAGATACAACTTAGTTGGAAAACTAAAATGCAAGACTTTAACTGAGACTAAAAATTAGCTGTGCAACTATATTGACTGATCGTGGAATTGGAATAAGGTTTTGTAGGATCTTCAGATAAGAGAAATGTATATGTACATGGGCACAGGACACTTTTATCCTTAGGGAGTGCTAGTGTCTTGTAGATGATAGAATTTTGAGTTTTTTGTGACAGGTTTGCCTTCACTTGTATGTTTTATTTATTGTGCAGGAACCTTCAATCCTTAAGAAAAAACCACTATATATATTTTCCTTCACTTGTAACCCTAGGTCAATAGATCAAGAGGATGAATGTAATCATGGGGTCAAAAGGGGTTAGCGGTTGAAGTTGCATTTGACCTTAAAAACCCATGTGTTGAGCACTGCATACATACCAATACTCTGAATAGGGATCAAACTCCATGTAGTTCTCCTATGCTATGCTATCGTGGTGTGTATGAAAGACTATTGAAAAATTCTAAATGCTGGTGTAATCTTGGGGTGATTAAGTGATTTAACCATTACTTGTGACCTTATAAGTGTATTCAAAATTTAATTCAAGGAAACTAGGGTTGTATGTATTTAGAATTGGGAGGAATAAGAAATTTTCTCTCAGTGTGTACTTAAAATTCTAGTGATTTTCAGAGTGTGAGCCTCATGTGTAAAATAGTTTGAAAAGTGGCTTTATAGTGATCTTTTGGGAATTCTTTTGGATGGAGATTGATAAACTTGTGGGATGATTCGTTACATGAATTTGAATTCGAAAAATTAGTCTTTATTTGATGGGAGGACAAGAGCAGTGTAACTATACACTCTAGGCGAGTGTTGTCCTAGGAGCACACATAATTGATATGAGAGTATGGAATAGTTTTTGGATAAGCCTGAGTTGTTCTGCATGAGGAATAGGGACATTATGGGATCATTGGTTTGCTTATAGTAATGGGCCATCCACGTGGAATAAGGCATGAGCTAAGTGTCTAAAAGGGGTGGTCACAAGTGCATTGTTTTAACTTAAATGTTAATTTATGTGTCTACGTTATGCTTGTTAGAAATTTATAGACATAATGTGATGTCATACTCAAATTATAATTCAAATTGAAAAATATTATAATGATATTTTAAAGTGTTTGAATTATTTTTATTTAAATTACTAGTATAAAACAACATTGCAATTACATAAGTTCAAGATGGAAACAACATGAAACACAACAAGAATAGAAACCACATATAATTAACACAAGAAACTTTAACCTAGAAACCACAATCACCCAAAGTGGTTAGAAGTGGCAAATAGTCAACTTCCTCTCCTTCCTCTAGCCAAGGTAGTTACAAAGAGTTCTTGATAGAGAAAATATAATAATCTTCCTATTGCTACACTCACTCTTCCTCTCTACATCAAACTAGAAATGTTCCTTCAACCAATTGAACTACTAAATGTTTCTCTC